>OX940958.1:30772345-31972345 GCA_954870475.1 Euphrasia confusa | reverse complement strand
TCCGATGCGATTTTCTCGATCCGACTGCCATGCCGGAGGTCAGAAACCTCCCAGCAGTCCGAGAACATTACATCCAAACCACGGAATCCGATCTTCGTTCAAAATATGATTAACGAGAAATTAGATCGAATAAATTGCGGAAAAAGATAGATCCGATCTCATACCTTGCGGTCGATTGTTGAGACCTTAGATGCTTCTAGTGTATGACTCTGCCCCGACTCCAACCGTTGTGTGGGCAACGATCTGTTGGGTCTGCCTTTTCTGCTTTCTTCTTTCTCTACCAGCGTTAATATATCTTTTCTCTCTTAAAGAAAATATCAGCGCTAACTTAATGTTTTTAACAGAGAAAAACTTAATTGCGCTAAACAATTAATTTCTCTGATGAAAATAAAAAGCGGCGAAGTGTAGGTCTAGAATAGGCAAGGGGGGGGGGGGTTTATATAGAGTTACACTAGGGACCCAAGGGTAAATTAATTAAGGGCTAAATTGAAATATTAATTAACTTGGAATACGTAAACGCAATTCCTTAATTAATCGATTTCAATTTTAATTATTATTAACTCCACTATAAAATAATAATTGAATTCCCGAAATTAATTTAATATTATTTCAACAATAATATTTCCGCCGAAATTACATATACGACTTTCCCCGTGTTTAAGATATCGAACGTCCACGAATTTATTTAATTACTAATAATTAAATTAATTCGTTTCTTATTATCCGAGACTAGTACCACTCATCCTTATTATCATGTGGAACAAATCCACCTGCAGGGTTTACATGATAAACTTTATGAGCTCATCTCGGGGACGTAATCAACCCAATAAACGGGACACGGTTTCCTGTCTATAATCTATAGCATGCCGTGTGTACAATTCCGATTCCCAATTTACCGAGTATCTCGACTAATCAAATAGTCTCACTCATTGGCAAGTTAAAGAACCGAGAATTGGACACACGCACCTATAATTATATAGGGATTAGGAACTCGTATATCCATAATATCTGAGGTCTAGTTCGATTACGTCGATTAGTATAAATCGAACGCCCTCCCGTGGTCCTGCTCAATACACCAAGTGTACTAGTGTAACATAATAGTCAAGACCAACTATTACCCAGTCACACTACGACGTACCGATGGATTGTCCCTGTCCATCTAAGTCGTGAGCTTCTGTTCGACAGTATACGAGTAACCGACAGTATGATCTTCCGCGTGTCTCCTCACGCCATACTGTCTACAACGTATATATCTAGGACTATTGCATTCGAGTACAAAGATAGACAAAAATGCCGACAGTTTGATTAATAGATAATGAAAAACACAGATAAGGAGTTCCATATTGTCACTAAACTAGACATTTAGAATATAACTCCATCAATCTCCCACTTATACTAAATCTCTAGTTGCCCTCTACCATACATCCGATACCCATCCCCTTCACGTGTCTCTTGAACGCTTCCGCTGGAAGTGCCTTCGTAAAGGGGTCAGCCAGGTTATCCGCTGATGCAATCTTGGTGACAACCGCATCGCCTCTCCTGACGATGTCTCTAATCAGGTGGTACTTGCGATCTATGTGTTTACTCGCATTGTGGGCTCGTGGTTCCTTTGCATTTGCCACTGCACCGCTATTGTCACAATAAATTGTGATAGCTCTAGGCATTTTAGGAACCACATCCAAGTCCATAAGGAAGTTCCTGAGCCACACCGATTCTTTAGCTGCCTCAGAGGCTGCTACATATTCGGCTTCCATGGTAGAGTCCGAAATGCATTTCTGCTTAACACTCTTCCATGAGACTGCTCCACCTCCCAATGTGAACACATAGCCTGATGTAGACTTTCGCTGATCCTTATCAGATTGGAAATCCGAGTCTGTGTAACCAATAGGAATCAACTCGGACGCTTTGTAACTCAGAACATAATTCCTAGTCCTTCGCAGGTACTTAAGTATGTTCTTTACAGCAGTCCAGTGACCCTGTCCAGGGTTACTCTGATATCTAGCTACCATGCCCACGGCATAACAGATATCAGGTCTCGTGCACAACATGGCATACATTAGACTTCCTACTGCCGAAGCATAAGGAACCTTCTTCATGTAATCTATCTCCTTTTGTGTTTTGGGACACATGTCTTTAGATAGATGAATTCCATGGCAGAAAGGTTGAGCACCTCTCTTGGAATTCTGCATGTTGAAACGAGCCAGAATCGTATCAATATATGAAGCCTGGGACAAGCTTAATGTTCTTTTCCGGCGATCCCTTATAACCTTGATCCCAAGAACATGCCCAACTTGCCCTAAGTCTTTCATATCGAATTGCTTGGACAACCATCCCTTTATGTCCGACAACATCTTCACATTGTTGCCAATTAGAAGAATGTCATCTACATAAAGTACGAGAAACGCCACGCTGTTTCCGTCACTTCTCCGGTATACACACGACTCGTCCATGCTTTGAATGAATCCATAAGACTGGATAACCTCATCAAACCGCATGTTCCAAGATCTAGAAGCTTGCTTCAATCCATAGATGGATCGGTTTAGCTTACACACTAGATGCTCTTGGCCTTTCTTGATGAAACCTTCTGGCTGTCTCATGTAAATGGTCTCGTCAAGATTCCCATTCAAGAATGCTGTCTTGACGTCCATTTGCCACACCTCATAATCCATATGAGCTGCTATAGAAAAAAGAATCCGGATCGACTTTAGCATAGCTACCGGCGAAAAAGTTTCCTCATAATCGATCCCTTCTTTCTGAGTATACCCTTTCGCAACAAGCCTAGCCTTGAAGGTTTCAACCTTCCCGTCAGACCCTCTTTTCCTCTTGTACACCCACTTGCAACCAATGGCTTTTACACCTTTGGGCGGTGTTACAAGATTCCAGACCTGATTTGAATCCATTGATTCAATCTCAGATTTCATCGCCTTTTGCCAAGACTGAGCATCTTGATCTTTAAGCGCCTCGCCGTAGGTCCAGGGATCGGCTTCATGTTCTCCAGGTAACAAGTCCGAAGACTCACCTATAAACATGAACCTATCGGGTTGTCGAACAACCCTCCCACTACGACGAGGCTCCGGTGTAACCTCAGTAACTACAGGTGCAGACTGTGGTGGCGTATCACCCGGTTCGGTTGGATCTAAGCCTTGATCGTCCCCTCTCAGTTCGTTTAGTATTATCTCACTCTTGGGCTTGTGGTCCATTATATAATCCTCTTCCAAGAACCGAGCGTTGGTGCTAACAACGATCTTCTGGTCCTGAGGACTATAAAATAGACCACCTTTCGTTCCTCTAGGATATCCTATAAACAACCGAATATCTGAACGAGATTCCAACTTATCAGCCCCATGCTTCAGCACATGTGCTGGACAACCCCAGACCCGAATGTGTTTCAAATTTGGCTTTCGCCCGGTCCACAATTCCGAGGGCGTCTTAGGGACTGATTTAGAAGGAACTAAGTTCAGGATATACGCCGCTGTTTCCAAGGCATATCCCCAGAACGAAACTGGTAGTTCTGAATAACTCATCATAGATCTTACCATTTCCATAAGAGTCCTATTCCTTCTTTCTGCTACACCATTCTGCTGGGGCGTGTATGGTGCAGTCATCTGGGAATCAATCCCATTCTCTAATAAGTACGCCTTAAACTCTCCCGAGAGGTACTCTCCTCCACGATCAGATCGTAGAGTCTTTATGGTTTTACCATGAAGGTTCTCCACAAGAGCTTTGTACTCCTTGAACTTGTCAAAGCACTCGCTCTTGCGGCGCATCAGGTATATAAAACCATACCTTGAGTAATCATCAGTGAAGGTTACGAAATATTCATAACCTCCTCTCGCTTGGACAGATAAAGGCCCGCACAAATCAGAGTGAATCAATTCCAGTACTTCCTTGGATCTATACCCCTTATCACTAAAGGGTCGCTTGGTCATTTTTCCTTCCAGGCATGATTCGCAGGTTGGAAAGTCCTCATCTTTCACACCACTGAGTATTCCATCAGTTATCAACCTTTGAATCCTACCCAAGTTAATATGACCTAGCCTAAGATGCCACAAGTACTTTTGATTCATTCTAGAAGGCTCCTTTCTCTTATTGGTACTAGATGTGTTAAAAGACTCTACTCGTTGCATCGTGGAATAATCAGGATTCAGTATATATAAGTTGCCTATCAATGTACCTGAACAGATATACTCACCATTCCTTTTGATAATAACAGAACTATCAAAAGAAACAGAATATTTATTCAAAACCAACTCAGAAACCGAAACAAGGTTCTTTCTAAAGTTTGGTACATAAAGACAATCATTCAATACTAAAACTTTATTATTAAAAGATAAATGAACATCTCCCACTGCAACTGCCGCCACTTTCGTAGCATTGCCCATGTAGATGGTGATCTCTCCCTCTCTAAGCCGCCGGGTTTCCTGGAACCCCTGCAAAGAATTGCAGACATGATCAGTGGCTCCTGTATCCACACACCAGGTACCGGTGGATAACACCGCTAAACATGTTTCAGTGACTAAGGAAAAGTTCATACCTCCTTGTCTGAGAGGACAATTAGACTTCCAATGTCCAGACTGCTTGCAACGGAAACACTTGCCCTTTGGCTTGTTCACTCCATTCTGTGGTCCACCATTTCTGGGTCCACTGGGTTTCCGTCCTTGCTTCTTCTTCCTCTTAGTCCCCGGAGGGCCAGGAAGTTTCACAGCCACAAGTGCCTGAGATTTCTTAAAGATTCCCTCTGCCGCCTGGAGTTCAGTCAGGAGCTCCGCCAACGAATATAACCTCTTGTTCATGTTATAGTTCAGGCGGAACTGCTCAAAACTCCTAGGCAGAGACTGGAGCACTATATCGATCTGGGTTTCCCCATCGATAGCTCCTCCCATAATCTCTATCTCATTCAGATAGCCTATCATCCTAAGAACGTGATCCCTCACGGGCGTTCCTTCGGACATAGTGGCCGTCATGAGTTTTCTCATGGCATCTTGCCTGGCTGCCCTATCCTGACTACCAAACATCTCCTTGAGGTTAAGCATCATATCATAGGCAGTGGTCATGGCCTCATGCTGATGTTGCAGCACATTTGACATAGAAGCCAAAATGTAGCACCGCGCCATCTGATCAGCCTTGACCCACTTCCGATGAGCTTCTTTTTCCTCAGGAGTGGAGGTGTCAATAGGTTCATCAGGACAAACCTCATGGAGTACATATTTGTACTCCTCAGCAGTTAGGACAATGTCCAAGTTTCGTTTCCAATCAACATAGTTTGGACCAGTGAGTTTGTTTTCTTTTAGTATAATGGACAGCGGGTTGAGTGCCATATCTATAAAAGAGACAAATCAAACTGTCAAATTTAATTCGATATTAACTCCCTTAATTAATATCATTAAATCTACCAATCAATCCTAAAATCCCACCAGACTAGCATGCCACGTTCATGTGGACGTATACTAGTCCAAACGATTTTATAACTGGACTTTTACTTCGGTCGTACATCATTACAGCAGTGACTCCGATGGGGAGGATACTGTAAAGCGTACCTAAGTGTATACCATTTCTCAGTACTAAGTTAACCGCTCGAAAACTACACGCCCACCGCAAGCCACGTTAGTGTGGACGTTTACGTTGACATGCGGTCCCTTTACGATTTCCTATAACTGTCGAGCCTCAATTAACCCAAAGTTCCGTTTCCGTCTAGTAAGCCACGATAGTGTGGACGTTTACTAAACAAACAACTTTGTTAATTGAATTCCATTTAATAAATTTCACAATTTCGTTAATCAAAGCTTGATATCTCGTAAGTGAAACTCGAAGTTTCTAACCAGCGATCAATCATGCAATTGAGCCCTATCTCTCACAAAGTGAGGGAGCCAACCAGACAATCGATCTAGTCATCAAATGACTCGAATGTCTCTAATCTGTGTCATCGACATAACCAAGCGCTTTGGCTCCATTCCACTCCCCGGGGTGAGAATGAGTCGAGTTGAAATTAGTCTTTGAAAGACAGATTAGGCATTGCTTTGAAAAACTTAATTGTTCAATTTTAAAATTGGAATTTCATTCGAATTTCGATCAAAGTGATTTCCGTGTATCGACTTTATCCGATAGGGAGGATGACACTAAAGCCAACTCGTAAGTCAATACACATCACTCTCGAAACAGAGAATGGAGACCGCGGGATTGTTTCCAATCCCTCTCCCACTTAGTATTTTACGATATAGGGATATACATGCATAAAATAATAAGCATAATAAAACACGTAAATCACATAAGAAAGCAATTAACGTGGCCCGATTATTATGGCCTTAAAATCTTGAATGCACGTCTCTTGGAACTCGAACTCGTTGCTCGTCTCGACTTCGATTCTCGTTCCTCCGGGCTTCGATCTCGTCTCGATCCAATAGCAGAAATTAATTACAAAATTATTCTACTAAGTCCGGTATCGATCCTATACATTTTGATCGACCCTATACAAGTCCCGGATGTAACGAAAAAATAAATAAACCTAACGACTCAACCCGTCGTTTTTATCTATTACAAACAAGCAACTTTCCAAAATAAAACGATCTCGACAAGCCCGAGAGTTTAATCAAAACCACACACACATATAGCACAAAATACCAAAATTAAATTGGCCATAATAATCGGGTGATCCTGCAAAACAATTCTCGCAAACAATACAAAGAACGTATAAACCGGCTCTGATACCAATTGTTTGAAATCGACTACCCGGGACATGTCCGTTCGACTACTCGAACATCCGGACAAGCCCAGTCGACATCCAGTGTGTCCACTGTGTTCACTACGAAGCCCCTGACCCGAAATGCACCCAGCCATCGCACCCGAGGCACGACCGCGCAAAACGAGAGGCTTCTGCCCTCTCTGTCGTCCGACACCAAATGGTGTCGTCCGACAAGGCTGCCCACTGTCGTCCGACACCAGAAGGTGTCGTCCGACAAGCCTGTCGGCCGACAGTAATACCTGTCGTCCGACACCCGTCGCGAACAGCGGCGGGTTTCGCCCGTTCTGGCTGTTCCGATGCGATTTTCTCGATCCGACTGCCATGCCGGAGGTCAGAAACCTCCCAGCAGTCCGAGAACATTACATCCAAACCACGGAATCCGATCTTCGTTAAAAATATGATTAACGAGAAATTAGATCGAATAAATTGCGGAAAAAGATAGATCCGATCTCATACCTTGCGGTCGATTGTTGAGACCTTAGATGCTTCTAGTGTATGACTCTGCCCCGACTCCAACCGTTGTGTGGGCAACGATCTGTTGGGTCTGCCTTTTCTGCTTTCTTCTTTCTCTACCAGCGTTAATATATCTTTTCTCTCTTAAAGAAAATATCAGCGCTAACTTAATGTTTTTTACAGAGAAAAACTTAATTGCGCTAAACAATTAATTTCTCTGATGAAAATAAAAAGCGGCGAAGTGTAGGTCTAGAATAGGCAAGGGGGGGGGGGGGGGGGGGGGGGTTTATATAGAGTTACACTAGGGACCCAAGGGTAAATTAATTAAGGGCTAAATTGAAATATTAATTAACTTGGAATACGTAAACGCAATTCCTTAATTAATCGATTTCAATTTTAATTATTATTAACTCCACTATAAAATAATAATTGAATTCCCGAAATTAATTTAATATTATTTCAACAATAATATTTCCGCCGAAATTACATATACGACTTTCCCCGTGTTTAAGATATCGAACGTCCACGAATTTATTTAATTACTAATAATTAAATTAATTCGTTTCTTATTATCCGAGACTAGTACCACTCATCCTTATTATCATGTGGAACAAATCCACCTGCAGGGTTTACATGATAAACTTTATGAGCTCATCTCGGGGACGTAATCAACCCAATAAACGGGACACGGTTTCCTGTCTATAATCTATAGCATGCCGTGTGTACAATTCCGATTCCCAATTTACCGAGTATCTCGACTAATCAAATAGTCTCACTCATTGGCAAGTTAAAGAACCGAGAATTGGACACACGCACCTATAATTATATAGGGATTAGGAACTCGTATATCCATAATATCTGAGGTCTAGTTCGATTACGTCGATTAGTATAAATCGAACGCCCTCCCGTGGTCCTGCTCAATACACCAAGTGTACTAGTGTAACATAATAGTCAAGACCAACTATTACCCAGTCACACTACGACGTACCGATGGATTGTCCCTGTCCATCTAAGTCGTGAGCTTCTGTTCGACAGTATACGAGTAACCGACAGTATGATCTTCCGCGTGTCTCCTCACGCCATACTGTCTACAACGTATATATCTAGGACTATTGCATTCGAGTACAAAGATAGACAAAAATGCCGACAGTTTGATTAATAGATAATGAAAAACACAGATAAGGAGTTCCATATTGTCACTAAACTAGACATTTAGAATATAACTCCATCACTGCCACCTCCGTCTCCGCGTCGATCTTCGCAAGCTGCTCCGAAAGCTCGCTCTTCAGTCGCTGGTTATCACCTTCCAGCTCGACGTTAGCAGTTGTCAGATCGTTCAGCTGAGAAGTCGTGCTCTCGAGCTTGGATTGGAGATCCCTCACAGTGGCGGAGAGATCTTGATTCTCCGACAGGAGGTTGTTGAGCAACTTCTCGGCTTCGGCCGCAGAAACAGCAGGGCGTTCCTCATCGGGCTGCTGTTCGGAAGGCCGCCCACCCTCCTCCTCCGGCTCCTGGACTACGCAGGTCATCTCCATCGGATGCCCCCCGGAAGAACTGTCGTCGTCATCCCCATCGGACGACTGCTCGTCTTTTCCAGAAGGCCCGCCCTCCGGGCCTTTTCCTTTTCGTTCCTCTTCCTCGCTCGACGAATCAGAGCGCGGATGCTCGTCATCGTCACTGCTGTCCTCTCCAGAAGGCAGCTCCTCAGACTGCTCTTCGTCCTCGCTCTCCGCCGCACGCGGAGTGTTCACGATTGCTTTATAGGAAAGGTGGCCCTTGTACGCCTGGATCTCCGCCACCGTCTTGCCGTGTTTCAGAAGACGAGCATCCACCTGTCAGACACGGACAGCACGCGTTAGAACTCAAAAAAACATCATCCTCCTCAAGTGAGTGACACTGAACAGCATTAATAAGCACTGAACATCACAGTTTTCCTACTTTGACACTGAATGGCATAAATAAGCACTGAACAGAACATCATTCACACTGAATGCAAGCAATAAACACTGAACCTCAATATTTCACACACTGTTCACTCAGAATTAGTTGACGGACAGTGAATCATAAAACAAACAGACTTAAAAAGAAGCAGAAGAAAGATAGAAGATATTTACCGCCTCGTCCGCGAGACCCGCTAGAGTCTCCTTGGTCACATTCGAAAGATCATTGAGATGCCAGTTCAGTACCCGGGGGAGGTGCTCGTTCTCCAGCCTGTTTGCCAGCTTTGTGTGCTCACAAAGCCAGAACTGCACAAAAATATAAAAAATAAAAAAAACCCAAGGTAAATATCAAGGAATGAAAAATAAAAAAGACGGCAAGTAGAAGTAAACAACAAGACGAATTTGAAGAACAGCAAGTAGAAGCACATACCAGTAGCAGTATCGTGCAGCCTTGTGTATTCTGCGGGTTGTCCCTGTTCCCAGCTGCCGAGTCGCAAAGGGCCTTGAGAATCGCCTCGCCCCAGTTGTAGCTCTGCATCGAGTCCAGATCCACCACATAATCCAACCATTTCCATTGGATTGTGACGGAGGAAGTGGAGAAGAAGACAGTGCCGATCAGTATCAACGACAGGAGCCGAGCTACATCAGCAAGAGCCTGAGGCTTGCGACTCCGACGCTTCACCAAAATATCAAGCTTTTCCTTCAGCATCTTCGGGTTCAGCGTCTTCTCCCCCGGGAACATCCTCTCCCTGAATCTTTTATTATTACACTTGGACCTGGAACTGATATCGAGCTTCCTGCTGCCGCCTACGATTCCAAAAATAAGATCGACATCCTCGGGAGTGATCCGGATATCTTTGCTGCCCAGCTTAATAGTACGAGCACCGACATCCATCTGCTCCAGCACGGCAGCTATCGCAGCGTCGCTCTTTCGGGTGTGGAGGATGGTCAGCCTCTGATCCTTTATGCTCTTGAAGAGATGGTAGAAGGGGGTCATCTTCAAATACTCGTCGTGCCCCGGTTTCAGCTTGTCCTTGATATCATCAATAGTCCGGATGATGGTCAGCAAGTTGGACCTCATTTGTTTATAGGACCTGGAACACCAAAAAAAACACACACCGATGTGAGTACAAAGCACTGAACAGGCATATACAACACTGAACAGGAACAATCAACACTGAGTGGCCATGTAATTGCACTGAGTGGCATGATGAGGCACTGTACAGGCATGATGAGGCACTGAACAGGCATACACAACACTGAACAGAACATTTTAACACTGAACATACACCAACACACACAATCAACACTGAGTGGCACACACAAGGCACTGGGTGGCATGCAGAGACACTGAGCAGGCATAATTTAACACTGAACAGGACAATTTAACACTGAACAGAACATTTTAACACTGAACAGGCACCAACACACACAATCAACACTGAGTGGCCATGCAATGGCACTGGGTGGCATACAGAGACACTGAGCAGGCATAAACAAACACTGAACAGGAAAATTTAACACTGAACAGAACATATTAACACTGAACAGCCACCAACACACACAATCAACACTGATGAACACATAATCACACCGAACCTCCATCAAAACACACAAAATTCATTCATGCAATGGAAATTAACAGATTGAAATTGAAAATCGGTTGAATTAGGGTTTGAAATACTTACTTCCTCTCTTTCTTCTCGCCGGCGGCAGGCTGAGGGATAGGGCTCGCCTGCTCTTCACTCGACGGAGTGTACTGAACAAGCCTCCGTTCAGTGTTTTCGGAAGCAGCAGCAGCGGCGGTTGGAGTCGATTTCTTCCCGGCGGTTCTCTTCGCGGCGGCGATTTTCTTCGACGGAGCCATTGATAATCGAGAGATGAGAGGATTTCGTGTGTTGGTTGTGGTGGTTACGAAGCTTGCTGAGAGATGATGAGAGGATTTCGATTTCTGTGAGTTGTTGTAGCGGGAGACGAGAGAGAAAAAAAGGAGAGTAATTGGAGAGGTGTGGGTTTCGTGGGGGAGTTCGTGTGTGCGGGAAATGAAATTAATGTTGAAACCGTTTGTTCAAATGTGTATATATGCGAGGGCAACGATGTCTTTGCACATTTTAGGCGGCCTAATTGGCACGCGTAATTTCTCGAAAGCCTTATTGCCCAAAAAATATTGAAAATTGGCCTTACTGCCATTTTTCCCTTAAAAATATGGGCAATGGGCAGAAATTGAAATTACGTCTTCGACGTAAGATACCAACTTTTCGTGAAGTCGGTCTTAAAACAGTCTTCGTTCGCTCAACCACACTCCGTTAACACACTCTTGAGGTAATGTGAATATGATCGAACTCATGTAGTTAAGTAGTGAAGACAAAGGTTGTATAATAGTTTCATTTCATTGAAAGATAAAACTAACTATTACACTTGTGGAGAAAGGTAGAAGAAATGATCAGAAGTCGTATCCCAAGTGACGCAGCACTCCAACGAACTAAAGATCTAGTACTATATCACCTAGAGCTAAATCGCATAACTCTACTATCGGTGCACAGCACAAAACAACTACCAAAAACTCTTAAAGCTATAAGCCGTAAACAACGATGGCGATACTCGAATATCAGATTTCGTTCTCTCAAAATCGTCGAGTGAAGTCTTCAGCTTCCATGGGTTTATATAGGAGTGCCGCACATGTGGAGCGCTGATGTGGAGCAATCTCACTGGTCACATGCTTGGCTGACATCACGGATCCATGGATGACATCACTTTTTGTACTTGGATTCTAGAATCTTGGAATCTTGAATCTTTGATTCTTGAATCTTCGAATCTTGAATCTTCAACTTCTTCGACATCAAACTTCAACTCTATCTTGACTCCATCGATCTCAATACTTCGTCTTCAACTCCATTGTGATTAACACTTGTCGTTGAGGCTTCAGCATTTCATCGTCTTCATGGTCGTCGATAGTATTGAAGTAGTAAAAAAAAAATCCATGTTGTAAAGACGGAGAAGGCAAGAATTGCGACTCCGTTCGCAAAAGTAGAGAGTGCATGAAATGCGACTCCATTCGCAAATGTTGAGTGTGCAAGAATTGCGACTCAAGTCGCAATAGTTGAAGGAGCCAGAAAAAGCGACTCAAGTCGCAATTGTTGAAGTCGCCAGGATTTGCGACTCAAGTCGCAAATGTTGAGAGGAGGTCAGAATTGCGACTCAAGTCGCAAATGTTGAGATGGGCCAGAATTGCGACTCAAGTCGCAAATGTTGAGATGGGCCAGAATTGCGACTCAAGTCGCAAATGAAGATGGAGCCAAGTTTTGCGACTCAAGTCGCAAATGGAGAGGGAGCCAGGTTTTGCGACTCAAGTCGCAAATGGAGAAGGAGCCAAGTTTTGCGACTCAAGTCGCAAATGAAGGAGAGAGGCAGCAATTGCGACTCCAGTCGCAAGAGATGTGTGATTTGCGACTCCAGTCGCATATGTTGTGTGATTTGCGACTCCAGTCGCATATGTTGTGTGATTTGCGACTCTGTTCGCAATTGAAGGAGGAGAGGAGTTTTGCGACTCCAGTCGCAAATGATGAACTTCACTTGTATTCATTTCGTCCTTCACCTGTAATTCAAACAAATAATGAAAATCATATGTTGTTGTCAAAACCAACATTTACAATCTCCCCCTTTTTGGCACAACCCATATGAATTAGAGTTAGACATTAGAAGCACACAATCTCCCCCTCAAACCAAGTATATAAAAAAATAGACTAAGTAAACATGGAAAAAACATTCATTCAACCATCATCAGAGATAAGAAATGAAAAACCAAAAACTTAGTAAACGATTAAACATTCAAAAACTTCAAGAACTGAGTTCAACAAACGAGATATGAAAAACATGCATGATGGGAAATTATCAAGTCTTATGCATGCAGAAAAGTGAACAAAGTAAAAACATAAAAATGATCAAGTGACAAAAACAAAAACATAACATCAGCATCACTGAGATGCAAACTCAGAGTCCCTGGGAGAGCCAGTTGGTGAGGGTGAGCGCACAGGAGTAGTTGCTGGTGAAGCACCATCAGACTTGGCATCATCATCTTCATCATCGACCTCAGCAACATCAACATCAGTGTCTGAGTCATGGTCTTGATGGCCATAAATTTCGTACTCCCCAAACTCATCTTCACCCACCCTGATTCTCTCAGCATCATCTTCATCGTCCAACTCTTCAACATCAACTTCTTCATCAATATCCTTCAAACCGTCAGACGGCATCGCGGGCGATACCTCTGGATGTGTGGTACTCGTACTCTCAACTTTCTTCTTCTTTTCAAGCTTCTCTTCTTCAACAATTTTGCCTTTCCCTTTTCTCAATAATTCAAACACTTCCCCAGGCATCATCTCTCGAACACTCTCATCATCATTGTCCACAGCCTTAGACTTGGCCAACTCAGCAACAGCTTCCTTGATCCCATCCTTGATAAGCTCAAACATAAAGGTGTTACTCAGGCTCTGTACAGATGAGCCAGCACTGGTCCCAGCGGACCCACCCAAACCTCCCCCTTGATGGGTTATCTGATGAAGAGCATCCAGAGCCGCCTTCTGTTCAATCTGAGCATCCACCATCTCATTGTAAGCAATGGCATGGGCAGCCTGTTTACGTTCCAAGGTCTTGGTTGTTGTGAAACAACGATGAACAATCGCCGAGGGAACAACAGTCTTGAAGTTGTGCATTGGATGAAAAGGGTTCTTATGCGGAGGCAAGCCAGACTGGGGACCGAACTTTTGAGGAACAACTCTTGGGATAGGAGTAGATGTAGTCTTTGTGTGTTTGACATCAGAGTGTTCGAGCTTTAGAGTTGGCTTTCGTTTCTTCGAGGACTTAGGAGAGAGTGGTGGAGTGATAGGATCAGGAACATCCTCACGCTTGACGTATTTAGTCCAAGGAAGATCATACACTCTATTTTTCAGGAAGGTGGGAGTGATGTTGATATGAGAATTTTTCTTTACCTTCTTCTCAGTTTCTGTCATTGGAATGAACTTTTGATCAATCAACATCCCATAGATCAAGCATGGGTGAGTGAGATGAATTCTCCGCACCTCTTCAAGGTCAGACTGCTGGCGAAGAACATCATTCGAAGCCTTGGCCACTCTGCAGATATCAGCAAAGATGATCTCACCGAGATCAACTTGTTCACCACAACCAATTCGGAATAAGATATGCATGAGCTTAGGAGAAAGATAGTTCTCATCTGGATGAGCAGCCCAATTTGTCATCCCGATTCTATGCAGAGAACCATAGAAGGCCGACAGTTTGTTAGGAGTAGGGAGAGGTGTTCTTGCCTTGCCTTTGGTTAAAAAAGAACCAATCTTCAGTGCATTCATTCTATCGTCATCAGAAGGAAACTTCCAAGAGCCTTCAATCTCAAGTCTTTTCAGAAAATTGTTAATATTCAGAGGACGAAAGGTGTAGAGTTTGTCACGAAACACAAACCGTCCACACATCTTGTGTGATGGATCAACAAAGTCAGGGGTTAAGTTCGCATAGAATTTCTGAATGATTGGAGGAGAGAATCTGTAAGTTTGAGTCACAGACTCAAGGAGGGTCATATCCTCAAAAAACTTCGAGAGTCCATACTTGTCGTAGTCAGCAACCCGGACCTGACGATCTTCAAGTATGGGTAGGGACTCAATCAGGGTGAGACGATTTTCAGCACGTTCAGTAAAGAAATCTGGTTTGTAGGGAGGCCCACAGTCTTCAACTTTCATAACATAAATCTGATCAGCAGTTGCTCCTGTCGAGCCAGAAGAGTGTGGCACGATAGGAGGAATGTAAGAGCCAGGGACAACAGACTTCCCTTTATCAGCAGGGCCAGAAGCTCGTTGTCTGGACTTAGACGAGTCAGTGGAGACAGAGGGTTTAGACCTCTTAGGTTCAACAACGTCAGATGACGTTGATTTCTTGGGTATGTTTGCTGACCCAGAAACAGATGGTTTAACCACTTCAGCAGTGGAGGGAACTTTGACTATCTTCTTGCCGTCTTCAGTCATGATCCCATCATCCACTAACTTCCGATACTCAGCAGGGGATACGGTGCCTTTGAAACAACGCAGGAAGGTAAGAGGGGTCTTAGGTCCCTGACCAATCTTAGATTCTTTTCCGGACTTCTGCGAGACAGAGCTAGCAGGTTTCAGTTTCTTGGTTAAGTCAACAGTTGGAGTATCAGAGATGGACTTGCCAGATCGACGATCCATCTTGTCCATATGTTTTTGTAAGGCGTGAAGAGCCTTCTTCTGTGAGTCAGGTGACGGTGCATTCTTCCATGCGTCGCGAAGCGATTCCAAAACTTCCTTGTCAAGTTCATCAAACAGGTTTCCAGTGGATGACGACATTACAAGAGTAGGAGCGAGAGAGATAGGAATTCTAGAAATCCTAAGTAACACAACCACAGCACCTGATGTGCGAAGCTAGAGTAGCAGAGATCTAACACTTAGAGAAGTAGAGAATCGAGACTAACAACGTCGAACGCCGGTTGCGTGAACGAAGAACCTCAAACACAGAAACTTCGATCTCAAACTTCAATCTCAAGGTTGCACGAGTGTAAGAGTTAGAGAATTTAGAATGCAAGTAACCCTAATCCAAGTTTTCAAGCCCTTTATATAGAGAAAGTTTGGCCTGCTCGTCTTGGATCAAAAAGACCTGCCAAAAAGCCCATTAAACAGTACAAAATTGGCCCATCAGTACAAAAATGAATAAAATAATAAAAAAAATAAAAAAAATAAAAAAATAAAAACGAAAATCTTGAAAAATTTTCTAAGTAAAAAAAAATTTCAAAAAAAAAAAAAAAAAAAAAAAAAAAAAAAAAAAATTCGAAATTTTTCAAGGATTTTCGGCGACGAGCAAGGATCACAAGGTTGGTTATCGTCGCAAGGCAGGGTTGACGGAGATGAAGTGTGTTGTATCATTTGTGTTGAACAGCAGAGGTGTTTGATCATGCTACAAGTGATATGTGCGACTTGGTTCGCAAGCGCTGGTGTGCGAATGAGATGTTGTGCGCCCAGAGTTGCAAGACTTCGTTCAAGATCATCATGCATGAGGAGTTATGCACTGGAAGCCGCTACACTCAAATATTGCCTTAAGGATTTGAACTCCACGAGACGCTGAACATGAACTAGGAATACCAAACAAAATAGCACATCCCGAGTTAGTATTCAAGCGTTCAACACACTGCACACATTCAAAAACATTTTAGTGGAGATTTAAGCGGTGATACGAGGCAGTGAAGAGCAAATATTTTCCCAGAAAAGAATCCACATTCCATCATTTTCCCAAAACCAAAAAAAAAAAAATTTCACACGAGGTGATAGCAACTTTGAGGTATATGAAAAATCTCTCATAATAAAAACCGGTGGAATGGACCGAAGTATGTGATAGATATTGAACTTGTCCTTCGTCACAATCACAAGAATACATGCCGTGTTTCGTCGGAACATATTGGATGAGTTTGCACCGCACAAGAGATTTTAATTCATGAGCACAAGGTGAACTTTTAAGGCACTCCACTGGGGACTAGCTTTTTACTTCAATCAGAGGGGAGCAAGGTTCGACCTGCGTCCTCCAGACGAGTTTTTAGCTTTTAGATGAAATGCAACAGATGCTCATTACAGCAGTCAGAGGGGAGCGAGGATCATCCCGCATCTCCGAAGTGTGATTGAAGAGCATCTTAAATAATGGCGTCCATGTGCTACCTTTCGAAGAGGGGAGCCGGGGTAACCGGCGTCCTCCGTTACTTGGTATTATGGATCTATGCAAATGAAGCTTATGGGAGTTATATGCCAAGTTCACATGTTCGTACTCAGAGGAATAAATGCACTTGGGTCCGAAGACTAAAGCAGCCTCGAATCCATGTTCAACTTTATTAGACTAATCCACGACGATTCGGCGTGCATATTCAGAAGTAAAGAAAATAATCTTTCAGACTTCAAAATTTTCGTGAACTCTTTAGAGAGAACACATGCAGAGAGAATTTCTTAGAGTTTGAAATCTCTCAAAGTCAAGAGGTTTGGTAAAGATGTCAGCGAGTTGTTTTTCTGTTGAAATATGCTGTAGACTGACTATGTCACGATCAACCAAATCTCTAATGAAATGATGTCGAATGTCGATGTGTTTAGTGCGAGAATGCTGGACAGGATTTTCGCTGATTTTGATAGCACTTTGGTTATCACAGTACAGCACCAAGGGAGCACTCTTGATAAGATAATCATCCAACATCTGCTTTAGCCAAAGCAATTGAGTGCAGCAACTCCCGGCTGCAACATACTCAGACTCAGCAGTCGATAGAGCGATGCAATTTTGCTTCCGACTATGCCATGACACTATATTGTTGCCAAGGAAGCAGCAGCATCCAGATGTGCTCTTTCGTTCATCAGTGTCGCTTGCCCAATCCGCATCGGAGTAACCGACGAGATTTGATGAAGTGTCACATGCATACCAAAGACCTAAATCAGAAGTCCCTGAGACATAACGGAGAATCCGTTTGACGGCTCGTAGATGATCTTCTTTCGGATCCGCCTGGTACCTAGCACACATGCAAACACTAAACATGATGTCAGGGCGAGTAGCAGTTAGATAAAGTAAACTATCAATCATGGAACGATAGAGAGTTTGATCAACACTTCGACTTTTAGTCGATTTAGATAACCGTTCAGTCGTTGCCATGGGAGTTTTGGCAGGCTTAGCATGGTGCATCTCAAATCTTTCGACCATATTTTTCGCATATTTGCTTTGAGATACGAAGATTCCATCCGGTCGTTGAGATATCTGAAGTCCTAAGAATTGATGTAGCTCTCCTTCTAGACTCATCTGGAATGTTGAAGACATAGATTCCGTGAAGGCTTTCACGAGTTTAGAGCTAGTAGCACCAAAGACAATGTCATCAACGTAAATCTGGGCAACCATCATATGTTTGCCATCACGTTTCAAGAAGAGAGTCTTGTCGACTGAGCCACGTACAAACCCAAACTTCAGTAAGTAGTCCGTTAAACATCCATACCATGCTCTCGGAGCTTGCTTCAACCCATATAAAGCTTTGTGAAGCTTGTAAACATGATTTGGCTTCTTGGGATCCTCGAAGCCTTTCGGTTGTGCTACATACACCTCTTCTTCTAGTACTCCATTTAGGAATGCAGCTTTGACATCCATTTGTCTAAGTTTAATGCCGAGATGGCATGCAATAGCAATCAGAAGACGAATAGACTCAATGCGAGCAACTGGAGCGAAGGTTTCATCAAAATCTATCCCTTCCACTTGGGCATAGCCTTGTGCAACGAGACGAGCTTTGTTTCGCACCACTTGATTATGCTCATCCGTTTTGTTCTTAAAAATCCATTTGGTTCCAACAACATTAATATTTGACGTTCGGGGAACCAAAGACCAGACATTATTTCTAGTAAACTCATTTAACTCTTCTTGCATAGCCATGATCCAGCAATCATCCTTCAGAGCTTCCTTATAATTTTTCGGTTCTGATTGAGATAAGAAGCAAGAGATTCCGATATCAAGACATACAGCAGAAGTGCAGATGTTGTATAGTTCATCCTGTGATGTAGTAGGTTTCTTTGAGCGTGTAGTGCGCTCATTCAAGCTTCCAATCATCTGAGTAGGTGGATGTTTCTTTTGAATAAGGCGAGGTGCCTCTCTGGGAGCATTAGCTGGGTTGTCGACATCTTCACTTTCTTCACCATCAGACGATGAAGTATCATGGTTATGTTGGCTACACTCTCCAGCTTCAGGTGAAGTGTTTGGAGTGGGAGTGTCTGGAACTTCAGTAGTGGGTATAGATGGAAAAGTACGATACTCCAGAACTCCTTCTTTCACCCAGTCTTCATCTGTATCTTTTCCAAGAAAGTCTTGCTCATCAAAGTTGATGTTTACAGTTTCCATGACCTTTCTGGTTCTGAGATTGTAAGCACGATAGGCATGACTATTCTAACTATAGCCAACAAAAATACCACGATCGGCTTTGGCTTCAAATTTCTTCAGAGGATCCCGATCCCTCAAGATATAGCACGTGCAGCCAAAGACACGAAGGTGAGCGACAGATGGCTTCTTGCCATTTACAAGTTCGTATGCAGTTGCCGTTGTGCCAGAACGAATACTTATGCGATTTAGAATATATCCAGCAGTTGAGACGGCTTCAGCCCAGAAATTTCGAGCAAGATTTTTTGAGATCAACATCACGCGAGCCATCTCTTGCAGAGTTCGATTCTTACGTTCAGCAATCCCATTTTGTTGGGGCGTCTTTGGGGCCGAATATTCATGATGAATTCCCTTTAGCATACAAAATTCATTGAAGCTAGCATTTTCAAATTCAGTCCCGTGATCACTTCTGATCCTCTTCACCTTTGCTTCATGATTTGTTCTTATCCATTTCACAATGCCTTTGAAGGCATCAAAAGTCTCATCTTTTGTAGCAAGAAATCTCGTCCAAGTGTAACGAGAGAAATCATCAACCACCACCAGCACATATTCTTTCTTAGCAATACTCTTTACTTCCATTGGACCCATGAGATCCATGTGAAGAAGTTCAAAAGGAGCCGTAGTGCTCATTAGTGTCGGCAGTGCAGGATGAGAAGTCCTTGTCAATTTTCCCTTCTGGCAGTCTCCACACACTCTTTTCTCAATTTTGGGGAGTTGAGAGATTCCTCGAACTATCTCCCCCTTAACAAGTTTACTCAGATTTCGAGAACTAGTGTGTCCAAGACGTTGATGCCATAAATCAACTTCATCAGCCACGGTCACAGAGAAACAACTATACTCAGTAGTATAGCAGTTGTTTTTAGCACGTGGACCTTCCATGATGCACTTCCCTTCTACATCAAAAACCTTGCAAGAATCTTTATCAAAACTAACATTCAGCCCTTCATCACACAGCTGGCTGATGCTAATAAGATTTGCCACAAGACCCTTCACATGAACAACATTGCGAATTGGTGGCAATCCTTTAATGTGCAAAGTTCCCTTTCCCATGACGATGCCTTTAGCTCCCCCTCCAAACACCAAGGGGGAGCCAGTCATAGGCTCATATTCTTTCAGAAATTTCTTGGTTCCGGTCATGTGACGGGAGCAACCACTATCAAAATACCATATGCCTTTGTTTCCAGAGTCGGAGGCATTTAGTGCAACATTGCAGAAAATCAGTTCTCTTGGCTTCCAGTCAGTTAGGATGGTGGAGTTAAGTTTAACTTCACTCTTTCGGAACTTAGGCATCCACTTCTTCTTCCCAGTCAGAGCGCTCAGAGTTTGCTTAATTTTCGGATTTGGAGACACAGATTTCTTCATTTCCTTAGTCATTTCAGACTTCTTCTTCAAGATCAAGAGTTCTCTGTTCATGTCCTCTTTCATCCTATAGCAGAAAGGTCGAATGTGTCCAGGTTGATCACAATAATGACAAACATACATTCGCCTTTGTCGAGTTTCAACCTTCGGAGATGTTTTGAACAAAACAGTTTTAGTGCGAGAGGATTGTTCATTTTTCTTCACGTTCTGAGATTTGTCTAACTTTTTCAGCAACGTCTTCTCATATGGTAGGATACCACGAGGATGTTTGACAATATTCTTCGGAAATTGATATGTCTCAGATTCAAATTTAGAAGTCGAGATCGACTTTTGAGATTTAAGCTCTGGAGACTTAGCAACCTTTTTCCCTTCAGCAATCTCCTTTCGTTTGGATGATTCGGCGTCATCCTTACTTTTATCCTCTGGCTGAACGTTGGATGCCTTGACAAAAGTCACATCTTTCTTCTCAAGTGTAGAGTAAATAGATTCAAAAACTTTCTGAAATCCAAGACCATATCGATTTGGATTCATATATGAAGCTGCATTGTCAAACACATAAGAGTTTGTGTTCATTTTCCTCAATAGCTCATCAGTCATATGGAGTTTTTCTTTCAAGACATATCGTTCCTTGTCAGTCATGGCAAGGTCAGTTTGAGCTTTCACCAGTGATGACTTCAGTTCATCATTCTCAGCATCTGAGTTCTTAAACAGAGTCTGCAGTTTCTTAACTTCAGTCGACTCCTTTTTCAGTGAAATCTTTAGTTTTGAGTTTTCAGAACTCAACCTTTCACACACTTCTCTCAGTTCGACTACCTCTTTGTAGTATTTATGCTTTTCTTCGAAAAGGTCATCAAATTTGTTTTTAAGTATTGTTAGAGAGTTGTTCAACCTCTTTTTCTCGTCCGTCTTCTTCTCAACCGAATTTTTCAACTCAACAGCGTTATCACACATCTTCCGGTTAGCAATCGAGAGTTCGTTATAAGAATCTGTAAGAACTTTCAAAGACACTTCAAGTGTGCTATTCTCAGTGATGGCTAAGTCATAGAGTGTTGAAAGCTCAGAGTGACTCTCGTTCAGTGCAAGAAGTTCAGCATTCACATACTCAGTTTGAGATGCACTTGGGTTCATCTCATCTCCAACAGATTCAGTTATGGATTCATCATCCGAACAGATTTCATCATCACAGCATGGTCGATTCTTAGAGGCCAGACAAAAGATATTGTCGGCCGTTGCTACATCCTTCATGAATGTATCAAGTTCAAAGTTTTCAACTTCGAAGTTAGCGATATCAAAATTTTCATCAAAAGTGACAACAAGAGCATTGTCCTCATCTTCGTCGGCACTTTCATCCTCAGACTCATCATTTTCAGAAATTACTTCCTCATCGTCTATCACAACATAGCTAACTGGCAGCTTCTTCTTACGATGTAAGTTTGGACATTCATTTTTAACGTGTCCATATCCTTTGCACTCATATCATTGCATCTTGGAGACATCCTTGCTAGTAGACGAGTATGGGGATAGTTTTGTCCCCTTAAACTTCTTGTCGGAGAAAGACGATTGATTTCGGTTGTCTGAGTTGTTCTGGAAAAAGTTAGAATTCTTCTGAAATTTTCGAAAATTTCGAGCACGGTTCTTCCTCTTAAAATCTTGCTTCACAAGATACGTGACTATATCAGTCAATACAGCAAGCTTATCTGGGTTGTTAGAATTCATTAGCCTTTCAATATCCTCAGCTTCATCATCATCAGAATCATTTACATCAGCTGAGAAACTAGATTCAGATTTCTCATTTCTCGAAGGAGTTTTCTGAGGCTTCGGACTTCTTGAACTCTTACCCTTCTCAGAAATTTTTAGAGCAGTCATTGGCTCATAAACAAGAGACATATCAGGATTGCTACGTACTTTTAGAGTCAAGTCGTAGTTTCTTAAATCAGCCATCAAGTCAGCATAATCCCAGTTTTGATTTTCGTCATTGCGTGCTTCAATAGTTAGCACCTTGCTTTCAAACCTAGTGCTTACACTGGACAGAACTTTCTCATACACCATGGGAGCAGGAAAGACTTCTCCCAGTTCACATGCCTCATTCACATATCTCATGATCTTGTCTAAGTAGTCATTTATATCTTCATCTTCTCTCATCCGGAGTTGATGGAATTGGGCAGTGATAGTTCGGATTTTGGATCGTTTAACTGCATGACTTCCCTCACATGTTCTCTGTAGAGTCTCCCATGCATCTCTGGCAGATGTGCAATTTTTGACCAACTGATACATACTGAGGTCCAGCCATTCACAGATAAGAAGTAGAGCTTTGCTGTTAGCCGTAGACAAGTCATGCTCCTCTCTTGTCCAACTACGTTCCGGCTTTGGAATTCTCACACCATCAGCATCTTCAGTATACGGACGTTCCCATCCTTCTAACACTGCCATCCAAGATCTAGAGTCAAAACCTTTAATTCTAGCAGAAACTTTGGCCTTCCAGTTTGAGTAGTTCTGATGAGTAAGCATAATCGGTTTCTGGACAAACATAGACGACTCCATTGTAGCGGAAATATGAAGTCAAGTAACGGATCACGTCTTATACGTATGACGTCCCGCTCTGATACCAATTGAAATTACGTCTTCGACGTAAGATACCAACTTTTCGTGAAGTCGGTCTTAAAACAGTCTTCGTTCGCTCAACCACACTCCGTTAACACACTCTTGAGGTAATGTGAATATGATCGAACTCATGTAGTTAAGTAGTGAAGACAAAGGTTGTATAATAGTTTCATTTCATTGAAAGATAAAACTAACTATTACACTTGTGGAGAAAGGTAGAAGAAATGATCAGAAGTCGTATCCCAAGTGACGCAGCACTCCAACGAACTAAAGATCTAGTACTATATCACCTAGAGCTAAATCGCATAACTCTACTATCGGTGCACAGCACAAAACAACTACCAAAAACTCTTAAAGCTATAAGCCGTAAACAACGATGGCGATACTCGAATATCAGATTTCGTTCTCTCAAAATCGTCGAGTGAAGTCTTCAGCTTCCATGGGTTTATATAGGAGTGCCGCACATGTGGAGCGCTGATGTGGAGCAATCTCACTGGTCACATGCTTGGCTGACATCACGGATCCATGGATGACATCACTTTTTGTACTTGGATTCTAGAATCTTGGAATCTTGAATCTTTGATTCTTGAATCTTCGAATCTTGAATCTTCAACTTCTTCGACATCAAACTTCAACTCTATCTTGACTCCATCGATCTCAATACTTCGTCTTCAACTCCATTGTGATTAACACTTGTCGTTGAGGCTTCAGCATTTCATCGTCTTCATGGTCGTCGATAGTATTGAAGTAGTAAAAAAAAAATCCATGTTGTAAAGACGGAGAAGGCAAGAATTGCGACTCCGTTCGCAAAAGTAGAGAGTGCATGAAATGCGACTCCATTCGCAAATGTTGAGTGTGCAAGAATTGCGACTCAAGTCGCAATAGTTGAAGGAGCCAGAAAAAGCGACTCAAGTCGCAATTGTTGAAGTCGCCAGGATTTGCGACTCAAGTCGCAAATATTGAGAGGAGGTCAGAATTGCGACTCAAGTCGCAAATGTTGAGATGGGCCAGAATTGCGACTCAAGTCGCAAATGTTGAGATGGGCCAGAATTGCGACTCAAGTCGCAAATGAAGATGGAGCCAAGTTTTGCGACTCAAGTCGCAAATGGAGAGGGAGCCAGGTTTTGCGACTCAAGTCGCAAATGGAGAAGGAGCCAAGTTTTGCGACTCAAGTCGCAAATGAAGGAGAGAGGCAGCAATTGCAACTCCAGTCGCAAGAGATGTGTGATTTGCGACTCCAGTCGCATATGTTGTGTGATTTGCGACTCCAGTCGCATATGTTGTGTGATTTGCGACTCTGTTCGCAATTGAAGGAGGAGAGGAGTTTTGCGACTCCAGTCGCAAATGATGAACTTCACTTGTATTCATTTCGTCCTTCACCTGTAATTCAAACAAATAATGAAAATCATATGTTGTTGTCAAAACCAACATTTACAGAAATCATTATATATCATTGTCATTTTTATACTGGACGCCCCCTAAAATCCACAGATTCTGCCCGTTTAGCATGATCCAATACAAAAAAGGTGCCTAGCTATTCCATATCATTGTTTTATTATGAGCATGTACTAAACCCAAAGTAACCGTTATTAATGGTTAATTCTTGAAATTTGCACTATCAAATTCAATCTTTCAAATTCCTTGTATTTATTTTACATAAGCAAAAATACTGTTTTTAAGGAGAGGTCAAATCAAACACGTAAACGAGAGTTGTTCCTACTTCTTAATCACAAATTAACTACAAACGATCAAAATTCTAATCCAAAACGTCACATGCTTTTCATGCAGGTATGTTTTTTTCTTTCAAAATGTGTGATCGTAAAGCCGTCGGCGTAATTGACCCGACCAAAGGCTTATATTTGAAAATGTTCCCAAGTACAGCGACCGAGAGGAATATTTGAATTAGGGTTCGCTCCTTGATTTTTCTGAGTTGAAACGGCCTGATCCTTTCAGTTTCATTGGCCCATTCCCTATATATTTGAGCCCAGTAGTTAGTTTGTGTTACATAAATTATATCGCTTCTATTCAAATTAAATGTCACAATACACAATTTTTTTTATAATAATTATAATATTTTCACAATTTAATCTTATTTAAAAGTACTATTAATTATTTGACTATAACTCGTAAGACCTATTCCTTAAAACTTAATTTAGTTCATTTGTCGATTAAAATCTTTTCAAAAATAAAATAAATATAATTTTTTTGAATCAATAATTTTATGTGTACAATTTAGTTAATAATATAATATATTAATATTTTAAAAAATATATATAACAATTTATAAAATTTATTATTATTTTTATAAAAAAATTAATTCAGTTTATTTCAGTTAAATTTAGATTGTTCATTTAGATCAATTAAGTTCAATTTAGTAAAAAAGAACATGTCTTTAGTATACACTCTCCCTCTTACATAATTACTCTTAATCAATAAAATTATAACAATGAGTATAAAATTTGACTCTATTCGATTTAGGGAATTACTACAATGATATACTCCTATATGGATGAAACTCTCGATTCATTCATTGCTAAAGTTAGTTATATTCAAATAGTGTCAATAAATTATTTTTCAATTAATTGTGAGATGATTTTAACTTATATTTACTTGTTGATTGATTAAGAATTGATTCATTCGAGAAAGAGTGGTAATGTGTCTATTCCCGTTACTTCGACTTTAAGTACTTGGAGTAGTAGGCAAGCTCTTGTACTTGGAGTAATTGTTTTGATCCCTTACTATAATTAAACTCGCCTGTTTAATGTGCAAAATAAAATAAAATGGAAATTATATTAAAATTATATTTTATTATTTTTAATTTTAATTTGATTGATATTCATTGAACTCTATTGACAATTTTTGAAGGGGTTAGACTATTTACACCTCCCGCTTTACTTTACCCCCTCAAGATTAGGCCATGTTCTTTTAGACTTAATTTCAGATCAGCTCAGTTCAGTTTTATTCAGTTCAGTTCAGTTCAATTTCAGTTTCAGTTCTCCAGTTCAGTTCAGTTCAGTTCAGTTTTTAATAATAATAATAATAACAACAATAATAATTATTATTATTATTATTATAATTATTATTATAATAATAATAATAATAATAAAACAATAAAAATTAATGTCAATAAATATTAAATGTTTGTAATATTGAAAAAAATCACAAAAATCACAAAATTTAAATAATCATCAATCTACTTCCATATGATCTAACTCCTTATCATTTTGTTGTACTCTATTGTCATGCTCTTCGGTGTTGTTATCTTTCCAAATAGCTTCAGCTATATCCATCATTACCTTAGACATGAGCTTTATTCGATTTTTGTCATCCAAGTTTGAATCTGTTCTCCCACTGGCAACATCATGATGTACAATTGGAATGTGCATTCGTATGAAATTATGAAGTGTGAAACAAGAAACAATAATTGACATTTGATACTTTTGTGTTATTTGAGGCATAATTTTCAACACCTTCGACCTTTTTTTCAACTGACCAAAAGCACATTCAACTTTCATTCTTAATGAAGAATGTCGGTAATTGAAATGTTATGAAATAACTCTAGGTGGTCCATGTAGGGGTGTTCATCGGTCCAATACCGGACCGAACCGGACCGAAACCGGATAGGACCAGAACCGGAATCATGAAAAAGCATGACCCGGACCGAAATAATACCGGTCCGGACCAAACCGGACCGGTAAATTCGGGTCTGGTCCGATTTTGGACCGGATAAAACCGGATTAATTTAAAAGTTAAATAAATTAAATATAAATTAATAATTTAATTTAATTTAATTTTTATATTTATAAATTTTAAATTTATTAAGTAAATATGAAACATTATTATTTTTAAGTAAATAAATATTTTATAAATTAAAAAATATATAATTTTTTTATTAATTTTAGATTATTTTGTTATATTGTAATTAAATTACATATTAATAATTAATATATAGTGAAATTTTAGTTAATAAAAAAATTATATTTGATAAATAGAAAATTTTTAAATAAAAAACACCATTTATGAATTTATTTATTTATTTTTAAAAAATATAACAATTAATATTATTAAAAAATAATCTTATATTATTATTTATTTTGAACTTAATTTCAGTTCAGTTTAAATTTCTTATTTTGAACTTAATTTCAGTTCAGTTCAGGCCCATTCAGTTCAGTTCAGATCTATTCAGTTCAGTTTCAGTAAAGTTCAGTTAGTTTCAGTCCAAAAGAACAGAGCTTAATTCACCCCCTCTATTTATCAATTTGATAATGACACTCCTCCTAAATTACCTGTTTTACCCCTGATGCTTTAAAAAATTAAATATGAAATAGCATTCGAAGTTGAGCGTATCGCTCACGTCACGAGGGCTCAACGATTCCCAAAGGCACGCTGTTCTGGACAGCGTCGTGTTCACCGAATTCCGCCAACAGAACGACGTCAAGATGATGTGGGGTCCCGGGTCCATCGGGGACGGGGAAAACCAACACGATCGCAACGTTGGGGCTCGTCAAATTGTCGGAACGTTGGTCGAAAGTGCATACCCAAATTCTGGTGAGTTTCGATCGGGTCTTCGAGGATGCCCATGGTACAGGTCTTGTCGGAATCGGGGCGATGGTTGCCCCCGGGAGATATGGTAGCATGCCAGACAGTGCATAGCTACAGGCAGTTATTTTGAATGTATGTGGGTTTGGGGGAGGAAGACGATTAGACGAAGACACGAACACACTGATTTTTCATCTTTTAGACTTTTAATTAACATAGGATTTTGATTTTGTATAATTATCTTTATTTATTGTGTAGCCAATATATTTAATGAATTTTATAATAGGGTTACTATTGACATTTTACAATCTTATTAAAAAAATAAAAATAAAAAGGGGTGGGTAATAATTATAACCGTATATAATAATAATAATAATACAAAATAATAAACAATAATGTAAATGTTATTTTTATTAATTTATATTTTTTATTTTAGAGAAATAAATATACAAATATATAAAATTATTCTAATATAAAAATTGGTAGTGAGTAGCTTCATCCATTTTCTTTGCAAAATTTATATATAAAAAAAAAGACCATATAAAAATGTAAAGGTGTTTTGTAACAATGTTTACTGTTTAGGACTTGTTCTCATTGCTTTCAGTCGCTTAAGTTCAGTTCAGATCGCAAATTGAAATAAAATAAATAAAAAATAATTTCAATCTACAATTTTCAATATCAAATTTAGGAGGGTGTATTCAATTAGGATTTCATTTGATTTTTTTGGACTTTCGTGGATTTAAAAAATCCATAGAGTCTATATAGAGTTTGACTGACTTTTATATGGTAGAGTTTGAATGACTTTTTTATTGATTTATATTAATTTTTATATTTTATATTTTTAATTTTGAAATTCAAAATTCGATTTTTACTTAAAAATAAAATGTTTAATTTTAATTTTTTTGTTCGTTTTTAGAAAACTTAAAATTTTAATTTTCGACCAAATTTCAATTTTTAAATAATAAATTCAAATGTAAACTATATATATATATATATATATATATTTTTTTTAAATTATAAAAATTATTTTTTTTTTTAAAATAAAATGTTAAATATTTTTTTTTTATTTTTACAATTATTATACAAGTATAATTTTTCACCAAATAAAAATTTATTAATATATTCAATAATTTTAATATTATTTTTATATATATCAACATATACTAATATATTAATTTTTAATATTATTATAATTTATTATTATATATTCAATATATAATAATATATTATTTTTTGAAAAATTTATTTTATTTTGTTTTTTTATTTTTTTTATATTTTTAATTGTATTATGTTTATTTATATATTTTTTTATGTTTTATTATTTTTTAATAATAAATTAATAATTAAAATAGAAATCCATAGAAATCTCACGTAATTAGGAGAGATTTTAAAATTTTGAATTCTTTTGTATTTTGAAAATGAAATCTATAAAAATCCATAGACTTTTAAAGTCCATTGACTTTTGAATACCGGTAGATTTTTAAAGATTTTTTAAAATCCGTATTGAATACCTCAAGATTTTAATGGACTTTTAAAAATCCGGATTGAATACCCCTAGACTTTAAAAGTCCATTAAAATCCTATAGAGTCTTGAATGAATACACCCTCCTTAGTTATTGTCATAATATTATTAATATTTTTTAAAAAATATTTAATAATTTATAATGATAATTATTATTTTTATAAAAAATCAATTCAGTTAAGTTCAGATCGCTTAAGTTCAGTTCAGATGCTTAAGTTGAGTTCTGTTTCGGTTCAAAGAACATGTCCTTAGAGCCCGTTTGGACAACTTATTTTAAAGAACCTATACGATATTACGTTTTATTTAATAAATTAGTTCTTAAACCTTTTGAATAAAATAAATATATAACTTTTGAGTAGTAATTTGTTTATTAGTTTAAGATCTTATATAAATAAAATTATCAAACATAAATTGTTATATATAAAAAAATAACTACAAATAATTATTTTAACTAAATAATAAAATTTTAATTTTTGTATTTATATATAATAATAATTTTAGGGATATTTTGATTTTTTATTGTTTACTTACAAGAGCTTATAACTTAGAGCATCAACCGATACCAAAAACCTATTTTGGAGTAGAGGAGATGCTCCAACCATACCAAAACATAAACCTATTATTGGTTTATAGGTAAGACCCACCTAAAAAATACGTAAAATTAAACCAAAAACTATTTGTTATTTATAAAAGAATCATTTTTTATATAAATTAATAAAAATGACCTATAAATTATTTTTTAGTATCTTATTTAATATTTTTTTGTACTGTAATTTTTTTTAATGATCATATCATTAATAATTAAAATAAATTTTAATAAAAATATTTTTAATAATGAAATAAATATACATAACACAATATGAATATAATTAAATAATTAAATTATATAATTAACATTAAAAATAAAATAATAAGAAAAGAGATACTTCAAAAATGCTACCAATTACAAAAATAAAAATAATTAATGACGAGTTTTTCTATATTTTAATGTATTTTTTAATAATTAATTAATATTTTATTTAGTATTATTTATATTTATTATGTTTGAATTTTTAAATTGAAAATAATATTAATTATATTTTTTAATGTAAAAAATTATGAGGTAAAATTATAAATTTGTAAAGATGTTAGTTATTTATATAAATAGTATAAATAATTATATAAGAATAATATTTAAAAAATATTCTTTTTAAGTTTGAGTATTGGTTTCTGGTTGAAGTCAAACTACTGTAAACTTAAACTTAAAATTATTTTGAGTTCGGTTGGAGTCAAATTACTGTAAACTTAAACTTAAACTTATTTTAAGTTTAAGTTTTGGTTTCTCGGTTGGAAATAGCCTTAGGCCATCTCCAACCGAACACAAAAACTCAAACTCAAAAATAAGTTTTATTTTAAGTTTACAGTAATTTGACTCCAACCGAACTCAAAATTAGTTTAAGTTTACGTTTACAGTAATTTTACTCCAACCGAGAAACTAATACTCTAACTTAAAATAATTTTTTTTAAATATTCTTCTTATATAATTATATATACTATTTATATAAATAATCAACATCTTTACAAATTTACAATTTTATCTCATAATTTTTTAAATTAAAAAATATAATTAATATTATTTTCAATTTAAATTTTCAAACATAATAAATATAAATAATTCTAAATAAAATATTATTTAATTATTAAAAAAATTACATTAAAAAACACAAAAAACTAATTATTAATTATTTTTGTTTTTGTAATTGGTAGCATTTTTTTAAATATCTTGTTTATTATTATTTTATTTTTTATGTTAATTATATAATTTAATTATTTAATTGTATTTCATATTGTAATATGTATTTTTATTTCATTATTAAAAATATTTTTATTAAAATTTATTTTAATTATTAATTATATAATTATTAAAAAAATTACATTACAAAAGATATTAAATAAGATACTAAAAAATAATTGATAAGTTATTTTTATTAATTTGTAAAAAAAATAATCATTTTATAAATAAAAAATAGTTTTTGGTTTGAGTTTACGGTAAACGTAAATATAAGTATTTTTTGTGTGGGTCCCATCTATAAACCAATAATAAGTTCTTGTTTTGGTATCGGTTGGAGCATCTCCCCTACTCCAAAATAAGTTTTTGGTATCGGTTGGAGATGCTCTTAGGCCATCTCCAACCGAACACAAAAACTTAAACTCAAAAATAAGTTTTATTTTAAGTTTACAGTAATTTGACTCCAACCGAACTCAAAATTAGTTTAAGTTTACGTTTACAGTAATTTGACTCCAACCGAAAAACTAATACTCTAACTTAAAATAATTTTTTTTAAATATTCTTCTAATATAATTATTTATACTATTTATATAAATAATCAACATCTTTACAAATTTACAATTTTATCTAATGATTTTTTAAATTAAAAAATATAATTAATACTCGTATTATTTTCAATTTAAAATTTCAAACATAATAAATATAAATAATACTAAATAAAATATTATTTAATTATTAAAAAATTACATTAAAACACACAAAAAACTAATTATTAATTATTTTTGTTTTTGTAATTGGTAGCATTTTTTAAAATATCTTGTTTATTATTATTTTATTTTTAATGTTAATTATATAATTTAATTATTTAATTGTATTTCATATTGTGATATGTATTTTTATTTCATTATTAAAAAAAATTATTAAAATTTATTTTAATTATTAATGATATGATTATTAAAAAAATTAAATTACAAAAGATATTAAATAAGATACTAAAAAATAATTGATAAGTTATTTTTATTAATTTGTAAAAAAAAAAATAATCATTTTATAAATAAAAAATAGTTTTTGGTTTGAGTTTACGGTAAACGTAAATATAAGTGTTTTTTGTGTGGGTCCCACCTATAAACCAATAATTGGTTTATGTTTTGGTATCGGTTGGAGCATCTCCCCTACTCCAAAATAAGTTTTTGGTATCGGTTGGAGATGCTCTTATAAGCTGTTAAAAAAATGTATTTTTTTTAAACAACTTATTTTAAAGATTTTTAAGATCTTTTTTAAAAGTTAGCTTATTTTTAAGTTTTTCAAGATTTTTTTTTTAAGTTTACGAACAAATTTTAAACACCCTCTTTTTAAACAATTTATTTTAAAGTTTTTTTTTTTAATTTAGCTTATTTTTAAGTTTTTCAATTTTTTTTCAAAATTTACCAAATAAATTTTAAATACCTCCTCGTAGTAGAAAAACTATATATAAATGTAAAGGATAATGGGAACAAATAATCGATTTAAAAAAAATATATAACTAATGTTTTGTAAGTATAATAAAATATAAATATATAAAATAATAATGAGCAACTTGAAAAAATAAGAAGAAAAACAAAAATTCTACGTAACCAATACAAAAATGGTATTTAAGAGCATCTCCAGTGGCGAGGGCAAGTTTTGAGTGATGAGTAGGCCACGTGTGCGTCAACTCATATTTTTTCTACTTCTACCCAAAAAAACTTCTACCTCATCCAACCGTTCTACCCAAAACATAAATTTTATAAGTCCCACCACTTACTTACTTTATACTTTTTATTTATTATTTATATTTAAATACTAATAATAATAATAATAATAAATTAAAAAAATGATTTTTATATGAAATAAAATAAATATTTAATATTGTACATAATTCATGATTAAAATAAAAATATTACAAAACATAAATTTAAAATAAATATAAATACTATTTTTTTATTTTAAAGTTTTAGCGTTAGAAATTTAATTTTAATTAATTTTTAATCAAAAATAAAAACTATTTTTAATTAATTTTTATATAAAATAAAAATATTTTAATTAATTTTTATATAAAATAAAAACTATTTTTAATTAATTTTTATATAAAATAAAAATATAAATAATCAGTTAACGTTAAATTTTAAATTATTTAAAAAAATTTAATTTTAATTAATTTTTATATAAAATAAAAATGTAAATAATCTGAGTTAAAATTTTAATTAGTTTAAAATTCTTATTTTTTATTAATTTTTATTTAAAATATAACGTTAAAATATAAAATAATTTTTAACATTAATTTTTATATAAAATAAAAATATATATAAAATAATTTTTAACGCTAAATTAATAATAATAATAATAATAATAATAATATAATATTATTTTTCATTTCTACCAGGGTAGAAGTTCTTCTACCCCAGAAGTTTTAGGAACTTCTAATCTAAACAGGTCAGCGCAGCTACAATGATTTCTACCTCGTTTTTTGGTGTGAGAGATAGAAGTACACATAGACTTCAATCTCACCATTGAAGATGCTCTAAGAGTCCAATGGTGAGGTAAAAGTATATCTGTATTTTTACTTCTAACTCAAAAACGAGGTATAAATTATTAGAGCTGCGCTGACGTGTTAAGATTAGAAGCTCCTAAAAGTTCTAGGGTAGAAGAACTTCTACACGGATAGAGATAAAAAATAATAATAATAATATTATTATTATTATTATTATTATTATTATTATTATTATTATTATTATTATTATTATTATTATATTATTAGTATTAGTATTAGTATTAGTATTATTATTATTATTATTATTATTATTATTATTATTATTATTATTATTATTATTATTTTAGCGTTAAATAATTATTTTATATTTTAACGTTATTTTGTATTTTATATAAAAATTAATAAAAAATAAGAATTTTGAAATAGATTAAATTTTAACTTATTTTTTATTTTAACGAATTATTCTATTTTATATAAAAATTAATACAAAATAAAAAATTTCAAATAGTTCAATTTTTAGCGTTAAAAATTATTTATATAAAAATTAATTAAAAATAAGAATTTTGAATATATAAAAATTATTTAAAATTAAAAATATTGAAATAGATTAAATTTTAACTTATTTTATATTTTAACGAATTATTCTATTTTATATAAAAACTAATAAAAAATAAAAAAATTTAAATAGTTAAATTTTTAGCGTTAAAAATTATTTATATAAAAATTAATTAAAAATAAGAATTTTGAAATAGTTAAATTTTTAGAGTTAGAAATTATTTTTTATTTTATACAAAATTTAATTAAAAATAAAATTTTTGAAATTGTTAAAATTTTAAAATCATATATTCGTGATTATTTCTATAAATATTAAATAAAAAATTAAAAAGTAAATTAGTGGTGGGACTTTTGTAGGTAAAACTGTTGGACAAGGAAGAAGTTTTTTTAGATAGAAGTAGAAAAAGTATGAGTTGACGTATAAGTTACTCTCACCCAAAAGTTGAAACTAAAGATGCTCCACAGTAAAATGATTTTACTGCAATATAGTTATAGATATGCTAGCTAATATTTGTTGGTGGTTAATGATCAAGTTAGTGTAATTTTTTTTTTTAATTTAATACTGTTGCTCGACATTTTTAGTGCGAATACTCAATTCCTATATTAATAATAATTATTATTAATATAATTAGAAGTTGAATTGATTGAAGTAAATTAAATAAAAATTAAATTCAAAAGAATATACTTAAATAGTTTTATTTATTTATTAGTGAGAGAAATTTTAAGATACACTTTTTTTTAAGTAAAACTCTTTTATTTAAAAAACTATTTTTTTAACACTAAAAAGTGATTTTAGCCAAAAATACCCTTAATAAAAATGCGAATGAATTCGTCGAGAATTGCCATTTTTAAAATTATTAAAATGCGAATTCAGAATTGCCATTTTTAAAATTATTTTGGAATTTGGGGGAGGTAAGATTCAAACCCAAGCCATATTTTTAAAATTATTTTGGAATTTGGGGGAGGTAAGATTCAAACCCAAGCCATTTAAAGAAAAGATAGTTAAAATTATTTTGGAATTTGGGGGAGGTAAGATTCAAACCCAAGCCATTTAAAGAAAAGATAGTAGCTCGACCCGCTAGGCTACATCAACTATTTGCAATAATATGTAACTTTAGTGTATATATACGTTATAAGCTGTAATTATAAATTATGAATTACATAATTAATTAACAATTATCATATAAATAAAAATAATTATTTATATTAAAAATAATTAATAAAACATAAATAATTATAATAAATAACAATCACATAATATATTATTTCGCTTATTTGCATAAAAAAACATAATTTATTTAATTTACTATATACTCAATGTATTAAATAATTATGGACACTATTATTTTTTTGATGCGTCACTTAATATATATACCCTTAAAAATAAAAATTATTATATCTTTTACATAAAAATATGTTTTACTACTAAAATTTAAAAAGTAAGAATATATTTGGAACTTACATAAAAATACATTTTTACTATTAAAAATAAAAAAATAAAAATATATTTTTAAGTTTTAAAAAATATATTTATTTTTAAAGGTATACATATTAAGTTGAAACATAAAAAAAATGAGATGGTATGTATAATTGTTTAATATATTTAGTATATAGTACATTAAATGAATTATATTTTATTTTTGTTTTTTATGTTAATAAGCGAAATAATTTATTACGTTATTTTTATTTATTACTATTATTTATGTTTTATTGATTATTTTTAATATAAATAATTATTTTTATTTATATGATAATTGTTAATTAATTATGTAATTCATAATTTTTACTTACAGCTTATAACGTATATATACACTAAAGTTACAGATTTTTTCATGTAGTTAATGTAGCCTAGTGGTTTGAGCTATTATCTCTCCATTGAATGATAAGAGTTCGATTCTTACCTCCCAAAAATTCAAAATAATTTTAACTTGCATTTTTTCCTTGATGATGTGGCATATTTTGACGATGTGGCAAGCTGACTCAGCTTTCCGGCGTATTTTTTCGCCGGAACAGTAGGCAAAGGACAAAATCGGATAAAATAAAAAGTTAAAGTCCGTTTATAAAAATGACAATTCTCAGAAGGCAAAATATCCGGGAACTTCAAATTTATTTTTTTTAGAAAACAAATCAACCAAAAAAATTAAAATCAAACCAAATACACACCACATGATAATCAACCCGGTTTGGATTAGATGAACAAATCTGGAATCTATCCGGGAAGAATTCATATAATCTTCTTCCCAAAATTCACGGTTTAACCCTAATTCTATATATATTTTTACGAACAAAAATTTAATAAAATTTCACGGGGTCCCCTCTGATACACCCGCCTCGGAGGAGGTATCGAAAGTTCGGTAGCCGGAGTTTTGTCTCGTCGGAACAGTTACTCGATCCTGCAACTTTCGACTTCAATCTTATCGCTTTTCGATCGGAACCAATGGCGGAATCAGATTTTTTTTTCTAGACACCATTCCAGCCATAACGTGGGTCCGCCCTTGATCGGAACTCACCACCCGCCCTTGATCGGAACTCACCACGTATTCATGCCCATGCCGCCACAGTTTTTTGATTTTTTTATCCCTTCGATTTCGATTTGATTTACAGTGATTTACTAAAATATTAATAATTTTTTGGTTTTCTTCAACTTAATTTTATCTTTGAAGAAAGATGTGCAGCAGTGATGTCATATTTTAATTTATACCGAATATAAATAAGGGTAATTTAGGTTTGGGTCAAACTATTTACACCTCCAACATTACTATTTACACCACCTATCTTAATTCACCCTACTAAATTTAATTTATTACTTAGTACACCCTCTAGAAATTACCCATAATACCCATTCAATTAAGATCGTGATATTTACACCTCTAATACGTTTGTTAACTATTAGTCTATTTTTTTACACATGACTGAACTCTGTTCTTAGGCTGCGGTGGTCACAGATCATAAGCACGGCAAAGAAAGCTTCATATTAATCTCTTTTGTTAAGTCCAAGAGGGTCGCCGACGAAGTCGCCAGGAAAATAAAGTAAAACGAAGAGACTCACCCATAGCTTTTGGCTTCCGCTCTCTCCACCACTGTTCTTATTTTCAATACCATTAAATAATATTACCATCAATTAATCAATCGATTTATACATTTATCAGGTTTAATTAATTTTCCTTTTTCTTTTAATTTCTTGGAAATTAATTATTGAACGTGCATTTTTTTTAGGGATTTGTTGAAGGTGGGATCGTCGCCGAGTGAAGCACGTGCCTTTCGATCTCTCATCAAGGTCAGTAGTGTCTATGCCGCCGCACACAGTATCTCCGCCACATTTCGCCTACTCGGGTTGGGTCTCTTCTCCGACAAGGTCGTTGTCCGAGGCGATCAGATCTCTATCGAGAACTAAAAATTCCCCGTATGTTTTGCGAAGTCAGCGACCAATTCCGCTGTTGAAGTTCAAGAAATCGAAGTCCGGCAATGGCGTTCAAAACAATATTACTGTAGTCTTTTGTTTATTTATTTATTTATTAGTTTTTATAAAAGGGTATTATAGTCATTTAATAATACATGTAAAAAACATAAAAACTAAGAGGGGTATGAATAGTAAAAATGGAGGTGTAAATAGTCTGTGCCTTTAGGTTTTTTTATTGATTTATGTTAATTTATGTAAATTTTATTGGGCTATTTAAGTGTTGGTCCAAGCCGTCGTATACCTTTATCTATTATATTTGGGCCCATTCAAGATATATGGCGTACTACCTCTAGGGCCTCCCTATAACTTCATCCTCAGCCGTCGAATTATCATCGATCGATTTGTGAATTAAAATTTGTATTATGCCAATAAAAGATGCAAACCCTAAACTATATCAAAGTCTCCTTGATATGGGAGAGGACGAGAAAAATCGTATGTGTTTTTGGTTACAGTTAGATGATCGTCTTTTTCCACCGGAATCTGAGTTCGTGAAGCTGTGTATCTCCGGCGGCGGAGATCGTGCCCAGAATGTCAACAAGCTTATGGAATTTGACACAACTATATTCTTCGTAACCAGTCTTAATCGGGTACTATATATATTTATTCATACTTTTTATTTATTTTGATTCTTTTACTAAACAGAAATTAAACAGGATCGTCACAGCGATATGGACAATAAAGAGTCGAAATGTTGGCGCATACCTTCAGCCATCTCTTTTACAAAAGATCTTTACCAACACCTCCACCAAAACCTCAAAGCACTTTGCCAGGTAATTATCACATTAATTAATCATAGTAATTAATTTGTTCTCTATATCACTATAAATTTTAAAATAATTTTTGAAGGAGTTAGGAGTGCCTTTGACTATTCAAAAAAGTCCTTCAATAGAAGATGCACATGATCGAATCACTCGAAAGCTAAGAAAATCTGGTTTGGATGCCGAACCCAAATCTGTTTATTTGCCACCCTCGGTCCTCGATGAAATCATAGTTACTGTATTAGTACTATATTTTGATCACTTTATTTTAGAATTCATCATGTATTTATCAAAGGTCGACATTAGGTTTTCATTTCATTTTTTTCCCACTTGGATAGGGAAATCAATATTATCGAACCCGAGGAGATGATAAGGCTCGTGAAATTATCGATGAAATTCTAAAGATTGAAAAGAATGATTGCGCTGATGAAATTTCTAAGATTGAGCTTCAAATTAAGGTTTTTTTCGTCCTAACATCCTCCTAACTACATTGTTTTGATTTATTTATTTGTTTAATTACTTACTATTTATGTCGTCTTAGTTGGTTGAAAAGTTACCGATTGATGAAGTGGAACTTGAAATTGAAGGATTAATTAAAGACCTTGACACAACTGACTATTTTGAATTGTTTACAAATGTGAAAAAACTTGTCATTGATACTTGTGCTGCCATGAGAAAACATGTAAGTTACTGTTTTTTTATGTCAAATTATATACGGTACTATTTAGATGTAACTTGAATTGACCTTTTTTTTATTCGGTTTAGATGACTGAATGCACTGATTTGGATGAAACTCTTGATTCATTAATTGCTAAGGTTAGTTACATTCAAATATTGTTAACAAATAAATTATTTTCCAATTAATTATGGGATGATTTAACTCGTGCTTACTTATTAATTGATTAGGTTGATTCATTTGAGAAAGAGTGGGAATGTGAGTATTCCCGTTTCTTTACCCCAGACGATTGACCCGACCCAAAGAGGCAACAGATTGAGTAGTAGGCAAGCTCTATTGTACTAGAGTAATTGCTTTGATCCCTTATATGCTTATATTTTGTTGATGAGAAATGATCAAGTTGTGAATCTCATGCATGTAGATGTAATTTGATGTTAAGGCTCGTGAAATTTGAACTCTACCTATTGAAAAGATGGATGAAGATTATGACATTTTAGTTTCTAAGAAATGCAAGTAGGAGTTGATTAGTGAAATTTATAAGGAATTTTGGATCAAATATAATCAAGTACTTGGAGATTTTCTCCTTTAATTTGATCTGGTATTTACAATTTTTGAATGTACGTATGTAATGTAATGTACGTTCTCACCAAGCCCGCCGTTGAGGTGCATCCCGAAGAGGAATATTTGAAATGGGCCTGATCTTTTCAGTTTCCTTGGGTCATTCTTTATATATTTGAGCCTAATAGTTATTTTTGGGCCATATGTGTAAGCCCAAAATATGATTATTATATCAGGTTGAGCTAACTATGCACGCACGTGCGCCTAAAGATAATTCTTGAAAATCCTTTAGTTTTTTGACCTAATCTTATCTACGACTTTCATCATCAACCTTAAAAATTTCCGACGCCTTTTGTTATATGATAAAACTTTTTCCATCGGAATCTCGTATAATCAAGCCGTGTTCTCGGACATAAACTACTCCAGCATCTAATTAATAAATTTACAATGATTGATTAATGCACAAAAATGAATTGTTGAACCCAAAATCATGACAGATAATCCTGACTTCAAGTTACTTCTTACCAATTTGATTAATTTTGTTCCTTCTAGTCGATTTCATTTTCAACTTATTTTCTTCATTTCTTTATAAATTATAATTATTTTAGTATTATATTCAACGAATTTTTAAGAAATTATGTGTTCAACAATCATTCATTTATGGTGAATCATTTGTTTTGAACACACATTTCAAATCAGTCATTTGTCTTAATGTCAAATTGAAAAATAATTAATTTCTTAAATGTTGGTAAATTGTATAGTTCAAATTGAATTATTAGCAATAGCAATGCAAAATCAATTAAAAATTTACAATAGAAAATTGAATATTGAAGAAAGATCTAATTCTTATAAGTACTGTTTTTAAATATATTAAAGTTTTAAGATCATATGCAAATTAAATTTTAATAAAAAGCTGTTAACATTATAATTTTATTTAATAAAATTGTACTGTACTATAATTCATTACAAATTGTATGTGAAATTATAATATTAATTAATTTCAAACTTGAATTTACGGTAGTTCTAAAGTTCATCTTTCTCAAGTTTTTAGTCTTCACGAAATAAGTTTTGCCGGGAACTGAATGGCAATCCATCATTTATCAATGCAACCCACAACACTAGATGAGAAAACATCTATAAATTCCACTTTTTTATATAATTAAATAATAAAGTGTAGAATACTATCAAAAAATAAAAATTGAAATTATGAGAATTTGAACACAAGATTTAAAATAATCGAATAAATTAATTAAATTAAATTTTATTAAGTCACACGAATAATAAAGATAATATATTATACACTAAATTTTTATATTTGAATTTTTTTATATATAATAAACATATATGTTTTTTTATAAAAAAGTGGAATTAAAATAAAGATAGTGTAAAGATAATATATTATACACTATATTTTCATATTTGAATTTTTTAATATAATAAATACGGAGTATATATTTTATATAAAAAAGTGGAATTAAAATAAAGATAGGGGTACGTAATATCACAAAGGTCTTGTAAGTTTAATTGATTTCCCAAATCGCCATGCAAGTTATAGCCGAAAATCATTTTCAATTCTTTTCAGTAAAAATAAAACGTAAAAAAGCACAAAAAATGCACGTGATCTCATTACGTATAAGAAAAAACGTAAAAAAGAACGAAAAACGCATGGATCTCATTACGTATCCAAAAAAGTGGCGAGAGTCAAAAAAGTGGCGAGAGTACTGACGTAAAAATATTATAACTAATTTATTGTAATTAAAAAGCAACAAATCTCCAAATATATAATTATCCCCAATTTTAGGGGTTTGTGAGATTGTCTCCAATCAATGAATATCGATCGTCGATGTTGAGGATTGCTCATCTACCGGTATGATATTTTCATGTATAAATAGGGTCGGCACCATGTTCAAATGTATCAAAAACAATCCGAGTTTCTTTTCTTTTTACCGATCTTTATCTATTTTCTTATTTTCACTCTTATCAATGCCTAAAAAGAACACCACATGCAACCCCCTCTTCTTTTTCATCTTCCTCCTTCGACACTGGTCTACCACACACCATACACACCGTGCACTTCCACACCAAATGCTCACTCCAAAGTTACGATCGTTTTATCCATGAAATCTTATATATAGTGATGGTGCCTGAGAGGGAGTGTTTTGGGCGTCCGTTACCTACCCGGGGTTTCCAAAATCAAAACTAATCATTTTTTTAATTGAATTGATTAAATCGAAAACTAACAAAGTTACTTTGGTTGTTCGAAAGAACAACTTATATATTATTGCTTTTAAAAATGATTTTCAGTTGTTTTTTCGACGATACTAACGAGCCCGATATAAAAGAATTATTTACAGGAAGAGGCGTTTCTTCGGTTTGTATCGGTGTCAACGCCAGGTATAAATCATTGGAAAAAGACAAGATCGAACCAGTCACCCATTAGGATTTAAGTTGATCGATGGACGACGCGGTCTAAAGTTTACACGACATAGGAACATCCGACCGTAGAACAATTGGGCGGGAATTTTTACTGTTTCTTCAAATGATATCGGAGTGTTGCAGACTCGAGGAATTCTTCCAGAAAGTACGTGCAATTGCCCAACCACACAACCAGGGGCGGATGTAGCTATGGGCAGCACTGGGCTCAAGCCCAGTGCATTTTTTTTCAAACATCTCTATTATATATATATTTATGGATTATTATTTTTGAATTAGTTAATGTATTTCTTTGTTGATTCATTTTATTTCTAGGTCGAAACCTAATTATATTTTATATTAATAGTAAACTTATTTTAGAATATGTTTTTGAGAACATGTGATACATTTTCATTTTTTTTTTCATTTTTAGCTTTCTAAAAATTCATTTCCTTTTTTACATTTATTTCTTTTAGCTTTCTAAGAATACTTTTCTTTTTCACATTTCTTTCTTTTTTTAATTCTATAAACCCTAAAAATAAAAATTTAGGAAAATTGAGATTAAAATTTGAATTTAAAATTTTTAAATTTTTTGTCAAATTGTGCGGATTCACGCTTTCACCCTTCAACATTTCAGTGTAAATTTGAATATTTGCGCTTCTTGTGAATTTTGGTGGCCTCCAAACGTATTGTCGTCGTCGACCGTCGCAATACGAATTTTAACAGATTTGTACTCCAATATATAAACTCTATTTTTGTTACCTACAATTTAAAAAAAAAATTTGAATTGTTAATTTAGTTTCAAAATTTTAAGTATAGATTAATCAACCTAGCTATTGCAAAGAAAATAAAAATATTTACTTGAAAATTCTTTGATACTTAATATTGAAAGAGATATTATTAAAATTATTGACATCAATTAAATTGTCCATGAATTTTATGTTTTGAATAAGTCCGGACAAAACTTATTTGAACATCAAAATATTTTGTTTAATTTATAAAAAAATATTATGACAAAATATATTTTTCAGCCTACCCCGTTATTAATTTCTGGATCCGCCCCTGCACACAACAATGGTTTGTATGCTGAATTTTATCCTACTATGTAGGACACCTATTCTCATAATAACTGAGGTTTCAATGTAGAGGCCCTATGAGTTCCCTGGGTACTCCAAAGCGAGTTTCATCTCCGAAAGAGTGTTTAAACAACCAAGGAACAAATGAAACATTTGTAAAAGATGGTCCTGTTGACTCAACAATTTTCTATGTTGGGTTGGTAAATATATTCTGTTTTTCAAAAAACATCACATCGCATCTCATCACATCTACATGTGATTCAAAACTTGATCATTTTCCACTAACAAAATATATGCATATAAGGGATTAAAGCAATTACTACGGTACAAGAGATTGCCTACTACGTCCGTTGCCTCTTTGAGTCGGGTCGATCGTCTGAAGTAAAGAAACTGGTAAATATAAGTAAATAATATCTCATAATTAATTGGAAAATAATTTATTAAGAACATTTGAATATAACTAACCTTAGCAATTAATAAATCAAGAATTTTGTCCAAATCATTGCAGTCACTCATCTAAACCAAATAAAAAAAAAGTTCAATCAAATAATATCTAAAATAGTGCAGTATATAATTTCATTAAAAAAAGAGACAATAATTTTGTTGGTCCTTTAAAACTGGTCAAGTCTCGATTTAGTCCACTAAAAGAAGTCACTTTCAATTTAGTTCTTTAAATCATAAAAATGTATTTAATTTAGTCCAATTTGATCGGAAAATTCAAATTTTTGCCCAAAAAAGACACGTAAACTTCTTTCCGGTGAAATTTGCTGACAATGCGCCACGTGGATTCGCCAACGTAAGCATCACATTGGTCGATTTGGTCCACTAAAAAAAGTTCGTTTCAGTTTAGTCCCTTAAATAAAAAAATGTAGTCAATTTTGTCCAATTCTAAAATTTAATTTTTCATTGTGAAAATGATATTTTATACAAGGAAAATCGAACTTGTTCTTTTTTCTCAAATAAGATTAATTATTGTTAAAATTCATTAGAAATTTTGCGTAGTTAGAACTTATAACACATAAAACACTCTTTTCCATTAAATATTTTATTATTTTTAATTTTTATTAATAAATTTAAATAAATTATTAATAATTAATAATTATAATTATTAGTTCTTTAATAATAACTAGTTGCTTATTAATTATAATTTTATTAATTTATAAGTAAATTTTATTAATTATTAATAATTGATTTCAATTTATTAATATATATATATATATATATATATATATATATATATATATATATATATATATAATAATAATAAAAACAATAAAACACTTAATTGGAAAATGTGTTTTATAATAAAATATAAGTTCTAAATAAATAAAATTTTCAATAACCCTGAATAATAATTACTACAATACGAGTACTTAATAAAAAAATTATTTTTAAATTCAAAATGTTATTTTTTAAAAATTATATTTATATATAACTAAAATTAATAAAATATAATGACAATATGGTCTCGTTTGTAGTAAGTGATCTACTTGGTTAAACAATATCTTAAAAACAAAACTGATTAAATCATTTATGTATACAATATTTTTTTTAGTGAAAATTTAAATTGGATTAAATTGACTACATTTTTGTGATTTAAGGGACTAAACTGAAACTAACGTTTTTTAATGGACCAAATCGGTCAAGGTAATTCTTACGTGGCAGATTCACGTGGCACTTAGTCAACAAATTTTACCGGAAAGAAATCTACGTGTCTTTTTCAGGTGAAATTTTGAATTTTCCGATCAAATTGGACTAAATCGACCACATTTTTGTGATTTAAAGGACTAAATTAAAACCGACCTTTTTTAGTGGACCAAATCGAGAGTTGACCACTTTTAAGGGACCAACAAAAATTTTCTCTCAGAGCAATTCACACAAACAAACACAAACACAAACACAAACACAAGCATACATACATACATACATACATACATACATACATACATACATACATACATACATACATACATACATACATACATACATACATACATACATACAATGGGGTTGTTGTTCTTTGTGTGTGCCATAACCGCTGCCTTACTTCTCTTCTACTCAGCTGAAGCTGAAGCAGCTGCTCCTAATAAGAAATCCTTCATTGTCCAGATGAACCCCCTCGAAAAACCCGACTCCTTCGACACTCACAGAAAGTGGTACATCGATGTTGTCAGCCAGTCTCTCACCGATCAATCGACTTCCTCTCCCTAAGATAAAATCCTATACACGTACAATACCTCCTACCACGGCTTCGCCGTCGCCATGTCAGCCGAGGAGGCCCAGTCCCTCCGTCGGTCCAACTCCGTGGTCCAAGTCTACGAGGTCATTCAATACTTTCTTCACACCACTCACATACGGTGGTCATAGGGCATGACACATCGTGTGAGATACGTGGCACGAGAACTGTGAGAATCAAGATGGTCGATGGGCATATTCGAACCCTCGGTACTGCAAGGTACGTTCCGGTCCTGAATGGTAATCTTATCTCTCATAGACCTTATATCCGAATGGGTACCAACTTCGGTAAAGGTGGAGTGTTGAAAGTAAGTCGGGGCGACTTATTTTGCGAGGCTAGAGAAGGATTTGGTGGATTGTATGAGCTATGCGGAAACACAATTACCAAGTGGACAACTGCCTCTGTCCAAAGAATTCATTCGCGGGAAGGTGAGTCGGGTTCACCTTTTTAAAAGTCATGCGCATGTGTGTTGGTGTCGGGGACACCGGGAATACTAACCCGAATAGTATTCAAAATTTGGAGAATCGAGTCTAGGCGTACTATGGATAGCACTGGAGGATTAGCGAATGCATGTGGTGCTGATAGTAGTGGGAAGACGAGATTTGAGAATGGAAATTGTGTGGAGGTCATAGAGCTTGGTGGTAGTGTGGTACCCAAGGGATGATCGATGCAACTTCACATTCTTGTACTAAGTTTGGTGCGGTTCAAACTTAGATTGCTCATGTTTTGAGTGAGTCCTGCGAGGCTGGGTGGAAGAAAGAAAAATTGGTCTATAATGGTTGGAGTTGAACGACTTGGAGTCGTGGAGATTCTTGTTAATGTGAAGATTTGTTGAAATATGACTCGAATCGGAATAAAAATGGGACAAAACAGAGGACACGTAAAATCGAAGGAAGTCGATCGCCGATCGGTATAAACTCATCCTAATTGTTTAAGGTTATGATGTCGTGATGATGTGTCATCATGAAATTGAATTGGTGGATTGAGCGTGAGTTTTCACGTGTGAATCGACTTGGCTCGATTGATTTAGTAATGGTTCGGTTATTTTTGTTCTATTTTTATTGTTTTGTTTAATTAAAAAATTAGAATTATATTTAATATAATAATATTTCTTATTAATTTATTAATTTAGGAGTCATATATTAGGAAAAAAGATTTATTTTTAATTCTAATTGTTTTCAATTCGATAGGTTTGCTACACCTATAAATTGGGGTTCTCCGGTAGACGAAAATCATAGAGGGCAATAGAGTGAATTATTGTAAGCCACAACGATGTAGTCGATTCCCCGTGTTTTGGGTTTCCACGTAAAATTGTGTGTTCGTTCTTTCGTTTATTTTTTTCTTCGCATCTCATATATATTTCGAGAGTCGTGAGCGATTTAGGTTCAATATCGCAACAAGTGGTGTCAGAGGATCGTAAAAAGCATAACAAGTGGTATCGGAGCTAGGTTACGATCCTGTGACCTGTATCAAGAGCTTTCGTTAAGGATCCCGAACGCGGAATCCATATGAGGCGGGCGTTGCGGATATTGGTGTTTCTAGATCCAGGTGGAGCTCGAGAATATTTTGGGAGATGGCGACGATGGTTGATATTCAGTGTTAGATCGGAACACGTGGTTCTCTTCATGGCGGTTCAAGGTGGAGTTGGTTCAGTGATTCTAACCAACATGGATCTTGATGATGCGTTGCTGGGGCATGGACAAGATGTCAAGCGCGATGGAGCCAGAAGAGAAGGTATGGAAGAATAGAAAGGTGAGGTATAATTGCACTCTATCCCTCCGGTGTTTTGTTTCATGCGGTCGCGGCTTTGCGATCGAGGGAGACGATGAATGAGGTTTTGAGTAGTGAAAATCCGGGGGAATATCTTGATGTTCAGGGTAGGAAAAAAATGAAGAAATTCCAGGAGGTTTGTCATTACTGCAAGAAAAAGGGAGTGTTGAAAATTTAGGTGAATTTCTTAATGGCTAAAGTGGAGCATGGAAGAGACGTGAGCGATTTAGGTTCAATACGCAACAAGTGATGTTAGAGGATCGTAAAAAGCATAACAAGTCTTCGCACTTTCGACGAGTGTGAGTGTTTTTGCTGCCCAACTTTTTCGGCTGACCGCAATGCTTTTTAGAAGCCGTCTCGCTCTCCAACAAAAGAAACTGGTCTTCAAGTTGTCCGAGAAGCCCCCGTTTTAGATATCCCTCGAAATTACCGAGAATAAGATTATTTTTGTAGGTGAATCACTAAATTTGAATTAGTGGAATTCTTTAGTTTGTTTATTGCATGTGTTAAAGTATGACTCGAATCCAAAGAGAAGTAAATCGGGATGAAATTTGGAGTCGGGATGCGAAAAGATAAATGTAGCAGTCTGGCGCATTTGCGCCAGCCTGCTGGGGCCGTGGCGCATTTGCGCCAGCCTGCTGAGGCTGTGGCGCGTTTGCGTCAGCCTGCTGAGGCTGTGGCGCGTTTGCGCCAGCTTTCTTGTGCGATTTTTCGCTGCGTTTTTGGACTCCAAATATGGGTTTTTTGATTTATTGGTTAGGAAATAAGAATTATATTGGAATATAATTTTATTCCTTAAGGATTTAGGAGTCATATATTAGGAAAAAGATTTATTCCTAATTCTAATTGTTTCCAATTTGATAGGTTTGCTACATCTATAAATTGAGGTTCTCTGGTAGACGAAAATCATAGAGTGGATTGTAAGCCTCAACGATGTAGTGGATTTCTTTCTTCCCGTGGTTTTTTCCCGTGTTTCGGGTTTCCACGTAAATTGTGTGTTCGTTCTTTTCGTTTATCTTTTTCTTCGCATCTCATATATATTTCGAGAGTCGTGAGAGATTTAGTTTCAATATTCGCAACAAGTGGCGTCAGAGGATCGTAAAGAGCACAACAAGTGGTATCAGAGCTAGGTTACGATCCTGTGACGTGTTATCAAGAGCTTTCGTGGGGATCCCGGACGGGGAATCCATACAAGGCGGGCGTTGCGGATATTGGTGTTTCTAGATCCAGGTGGAGCTCAAGAATATTTTGGGAGATGGCGACGATGGTTGATATTCGGTGTTAGATCGGAACACGTGGTTCTCTTCATGGCGATTCAAGGTGGAGTAGGTTCAGTGGTTCTAACCAACATGGATCTTGATGATGCGTTGCTGGGGCATGGACGATGTCAAGCGCGATGGAGCCATAAGAGAAGGCATGGAAGAATAGAAAGGTGAGGTATAATTGCACTCTATCCCTCCGGTGATTTGTTTCATGCGGTCGCGGCTTTGCGATCGAGGGAGACGATGAAGGAGGTTTTGAGTAGTGAAAATCCGGGGGAATATCTTGGTGTCCAGGGTTGGGCAAAGATGAAGAAATTCCAGGGGGTTTGTCATTACTACAAGGAAAAAGGGAGTGGTGAAAATCTAGGTGAATTTCTTAATGGCCAAGGTGGAACATGGGAGAAATTCTAGGGGATTTGTCACTACTGCAAGGAAGATGGCCACGTGAAGGGGGACTGTCAGGCCCTGATGAATCGGAGAAAGGAATCGAAGGTGGCCGATTCCGGAGAAGGAGGTTTTCCTGATGGGGAACTCCTGGTTGTCTCTGATTTGGGGAACGTGTGAGGGGTGGATCTTGGATTCTAGATGTTCGATGGTGTCGGTTGATCGGTGGTCATGGGGCATGATACATCGTGTGAGATACGCGGCACGGGAACTGTGAGAATCAAGATGGTCGATGGGCAAATTCGAACCCTCGGTACTGCAAGGTACGTTCCGATCCTGAATGGTAATCTTATCTCTCTCAGACCTTAGATCCGAATAGGTACCAACTTCGGTAAAGGTGGAGTGTTGAAAGTAAGTCGGGGCGACTTATTTTGCGAGGCGAGAGAAAGATTTGGTGGATTGTATGAGCTATGCGGCAACACAATTACCAAGTGGACAACTGCCTCTGTCCAAGGAAGTCATTCGCTGGAAGGTGAGTCGGGATCACCTTGGTTTTAAAAGTCATGTGCATGTGTGTTGGTGTCGGGGACACCGGGAATACTAACCCGAATAGTATTCAAATTTGGAGAATCGAGCCTAGGCGTACTATGGATAGCACTGGAGTATTGGCGAATGCAGGTGGTGCTGATAGTAGTGGGAAGGCGAGATTTGAGAATGGAGATTGCGTGGAGGTCATAGAGCTTGGTGGTACCCAAGGGATGATCGGTGCATCTTCGCATTCTTGTACTAAGTTTGGTGCGGTTCAAACTTAGGTTGCTCATGTTTTGAGTGAGTCCTGCGGGGCTGGGTGGAAGAAAGAAAAATTAGTATATGATCGTTGAAGGATGGTGCGTCTTGGAGTCGCGGGGATTCTCGTCAAGGTGGAGATTTGTTAAAGTATGACTCGAATCCAAAGAGAAGTAAATCGGGATGAAATTTGGAGTCGGGATGCGAAAAGATAAATGTAGCAGTCTGGCGCATTTGCGCCAGCCTGCTGAGGCTGTGGCGCGTTTGCGTCAGCCTGCTGAGGCTGTGGCGCGTTTGCGCCAGCTTTCTTGTGCGATTTTTCGCTGCGTTTTTGGACTCCAAATATGGGTTTTTTGATTTATTGGTTAGGAAATAAGAATTATATTGGAATATAATTTTATTCCTTAAGGATTTAGGAGTCATATATTAGGAAAAAGATTTATTCCTAATTCTAATTGTTTCCAATTTGATAGGTTTGCTACATCTATAAATTGAGGTTCTCTGGTAGACGAAAATCATAGAGTGGATTGTAAGCCTCAACGATGTAGTGAATTTCTTTCTTCCCGTGGTTTTTTCTCGTGTTTCGGGTTTCCACGTAAATTGTGTGTTCGTTCTTTTCGTTTATCTTTTTCTTCGCATCTCATATATATTTCGAGAGTCGTGAGAGATTTAGTTTCAATATTCGCAACAAGTGGCGTCAGAGGATCGTAAAGAGCACAACAGCATGCCGGAGACCCAAAGTTCAAACTTCCTTCTTTTTCGCAAGCGTAGCTCGATTTCTAAAAATAAAAAAATAAAATTAAAGTTTGGGTCGAAACCGTGACAATCAAAATTGATAGGAAAATGGTGCGACGGCCTTAGTTTGGTTTAGTTTATTTTGGTTTGGTTTAAGGGTTGAGTCAAGTTGATCGAAACCCTTAAGAAGTTTGTTTATGGTCGGGTTGGAAGGTTCTAAACTGCATCCCATGTGGTGGGACGACCTTTGGAAAGAAGTTGTGATTTCTGAACCTATATTTTGAGGAAGCAGAAAATTGATTACGAGATTCTATTTAAAAAAAAAAAAAGTACTATTGAAAAAATCAAGTGTGAAAAGACTTTTAAATCACACGACAACTCATTTTTTCGCAATAAAAATTCAATTAAAAAAATAAAATTTGTTAAATATCACAAATAATTTCAACAGATGCTCATGAATTATATACAATTTTGAATTTTATTTCAACAGATGCTCACGAGTATACAATTAGTTTCGAACATATTTTCCTAAATCAATGGGGTCATCTTCGTTGAATTTCCCCAACCCAAAATCAAAAGCAGAATAAAATCCCCAAAAATATCAAAATTATATATTTGCAATTGAAATGCTGGCACGTAATGTTGGTCCTAATGGCATGCTTGTAATAAGATCAAACATGAAGCCCTTTTACGTAATACGTAAGAGAACTCTCTCCCTATAAAATCCCTTGCAAACCAAAAACAATTCACACACACAAATTACCCAAACATACATACATACAAATTATACAATGGGGTTGTTGTTCTTTGTGTGTGCCATAACCGCTGCCTTACTTCTCTTGTACTCAGCTGAAGCTGAAGCAGCTGCTCCTAATAAGAAATCCTACATTGTCCAGATGAACCCCCTCCAAAAACCCGACTCCTTCGACACTCACAGAAAGTGGTACATCGATGTTGTCAGCCAGTCTCTCACCGATCAATCGACTTCCTCTCCCCAAGATAACATCCTATACACGTACAATACCTCCTACCACGGCTTCGCCGTCGCCATGTCAGCCGAGGAGGCCCAGTCCCTCCGTGAATCCAACTCCGTGGTCCAAGTCTACGAGGACAATCAATACTTTCTCCACACCACTCACACCCCTCGGTTTCTAGGCCTTGAGGAGCCCGGCCTATGGCCCGGCCACACCCTCGAAGACCTAGACAAGGCCTCCCAAGACGTCATCATTGGCGTTCTGGACACCGGCGTCTGGCCCGAATCCGACTCCTTCCTTGACGACGGCATGTCAGAAGTCCCGACGCGGTGGAACGGAACATGCGACTCCAGTTTCAAAACTTACTGCAATAAAAAGTTAATAGGCGCCCGAACCTTTCTCAAGGGATACGAAAATGCTATGGGGAAATCGAATGATACCGAATCGCCACGCGACTACGCCGGGCACGGGACCCACACGGCCAGCACCGCCGCCGGGACGCAAGTGAGGAACGCCAGCTTGTTCGGCCTCGGCGCGGGGACTGCTCGGGGAGTGGCCCACCGCTCGCGATTGTCTGTTTACAAAGTGTGCGGAGGGGAGTCGTGCTTTTCGTCCGACATATTCGCCGGAATGGAAGCCGCCATTCTCGACAGAGTCGATGTCATGTCTCTGTCTCTGGGGAGTACTATGACAGCCGATTACACGTACGATCAAGATCCCATCGCTGTCGGGGCTTTCGCCGCGATGGAGAGAGGGATCTTTGTGTCGTGCTCGGCGGGGAATGACGGGCCAGACGAAGGTACGGTGTCGAATGTTGCTCCGTGGATAATGACGGTGGGTGCGGGTTCGATAGACAGGGGATTCCCTGCTTATGTGACCCTGGGGAACGGTGAAAAGTATACCGGGGTGTCGCTGTACACTGATAAAGGCATGGGGAGTGAGCAAGTGGGATTGGTGTACGATAATACTACTAGGGTTAGCAAGTTGTGCTTACAGGGCTCACTCGACCCGAATCTTGTGCGCGGGAAAGTGGTGCTCTGCGACAAAGGGGCGGATAGGCCGGCTAAGGGCGTGGAGGTGAGGAGAGCCGGTGGGGTCGGGATGATTATCGCCAACACAAGGCGGATCGGAGGTGAGGAACTCCTTGGGGACAGCCACCTATTGCCGGCGTTGGGAGTGGGGAATGGAGTCGGGGAAAAGATTCGGAAGTACATGTGGGAGATGGGTAATAAGGCAACTGCGGTTTTGAGCTTTGGCGGGGGGACGGTGTTGAACGTGAAGCCGTCGCCGATGGTTACAGCATTCAGTTCAAGGGGCCCAAACACGGCGACCCCCGAGATCCTGAAGCCCGATGTGATCGCGCCAGGGATGCTGATCCTGGCAGCATGGACAGGGGTCGTAGGGCCCACCGACCTCCCGGAGGATAAAAGGAGGACCAAATTCAACATTATATCCGGCACATCTATGTCCTGCCCGCACGTAAGCGGCCTTGCGGCATTGCTTAAGGCGGCGCATCCGGATTGGAGCCCGAGCGCCATCAAATCGACATTGATGACCACGACCTACACGCTGGACAACACCAATTCTCCACTTGGTGACTTGGCTAACAACGGTACTGTCTCCACCCCATGGGCCCACGGAGCGGGCCACGTCAAACTCCACGATGCCCTCGCGCCTGGGCTCGTATATGATGCCACGGCCGAAGATTACACAGCGTTCCTCTGCTCCATCAACTACACCGTCGAGGAGATACAAGCGATCGCAAGGAAAAACATCAGTTGTGCTGATTATAGCAAAATCATGGCTCCAGGACAGCTCAACTACCCATCCTTTTCCGTTGTTTTTGGGAGGTCTACGGATGTTGTGACGTACACTCGAGAACTAACCAATGTGGGGGACGCGGATTCCACTTATCAAGTTTCCGTAGAGGCGCCTCTAGAAGTGAGCGTCAATGTGAAGCCATCGCGACTTGTTTTCGGAAAGGTGGGAGATAAGCAAAGGTATACAGCGACATTCACATTGAACAAAGGCGTCAGCCGATTGAAGGGGTTCGGGTCCATTAGTTGGTCGAACAAGAAGAATCGAGTAACTAGCCCGATTTCCGTCACATCGGACAGGGTATTAAACGATCATCAATAGACTCGTATTTCTGTCACATCAAAAATATATAATGTACCAAAATACTGGCCGCTCTGTATGAAATAAAATGTGTTCGATTAGACTTCTTTACCCACAATTCAATTTGAAAAAAACAAATCTATCACTATGTACGGATTGCGCGGGGAGACTTCTGCTATCGGCGTTACGTTCCAAGCCAGTCATACATACCCTCTTCGTCTCGCACTCGGCAGCTGCCGCCTCGAGAAACGGTCGACATCGTAGCCCTAATAATTTCGAATTCCCCAACTCACTGGCAGGAAGAACATGTTGAAGAGTAATTAGTAATGATTCAATTGATGTCTCTTAAAATTCTCTTAAGAGTATGTTAAGCGTCATAGCATGTTAAGCGTCATAGCAGTTACTTTCATTAATAAGGTTCTTATGTATGCATCACTATATATAAGTTTGTTATGTAGATGGATATTATTCAAGCCTTATCAATCTATTAATATATAAATTCCGAATCAACTACCGAAAGCCAATAAAAACTTTCAATTTCGTCACGTAAGATTAATTAACCAATAGAAATGCTGAATTTCACTTGCGTTCACACCATTGTCAATCCATTTTTATTTTAATTATTTTATTTATAAAATTTTTATTATTGAAATAAAAAAAAAATCACGCTCTTCTCATTCTCATTTATTTTTCTCTCATTTTCAGAAAACCCTATTCAAGGAATCGGTCGCCGTTCTTCTTCAACCTATTCTCCTCCCATTTTCTCATCCATTTTTAAAATTGATCCTCATCGGCCGGACGATCGTGTTCCTCTTCTCAATCTCCATATTCGGTCCTCTTCTCCTTCGAACTTCCTCTCCTGTTCTATCATAATTAGGGTTTGGATCTTATTATTCTTTTGATTTTTGAATCTGTATTTATATCTTGATTTTCAAATTGTTTATTCGTTCCGATTTTCAATTTTTTTTTTTTTTTTTGCAGGTCGAGTATTGGGGATGAGCATTCGGGTGCTGATCACAGATCGTCCAATTGATTTTTTTTCGATGTCTGAATGTTTTAAAACTGTGTGGTCATATATTGCACCGTCGAATCCATCGTTCGTACTCTGAATTTTTCAATAGAGCAGGTTGGTCGTACTCCGAATCATCCATGGAAGGCTTGATGAAACTGATTAAGAGCTTCATCTTCCTTTGATTGCAATGATTGTTCACTGTGAATACTGTATGGAATTATGTACAGGAAGAGATGATGAAGTCAAAGTTCGAAGCAACGTCCAAAATAAAGGAGCTAATGGAGGTATAGTTAATTCCCATTTTACTTCCACAGTATGCCAGTATTTTGTAATCACAATTGATGTTGGATTTTGTATAATCTTTACCGTTCTAAAATTAAGTAATCAATGAAGTAGTAACAAAATGGTCAGAATCATTAGTTTTAAACTTCCTATTTAGTATGTATATTAGTCATATTTGTGTTAATTAGAGGATTTTATGTCTATTTGAGTATTTGGCATCATGTGGGTCTCTTGGTATGAGCTCACATTCGCATCCATATTTTTTTATCGGTGCATCATCTAGAAGTAACTTATTGACTAACCTTTCCATTAATTATGATATATATGATTAGGTTCATGGTGCTTGGCTTCCACCCTGGCTTGCACTTCATTTTTATAAGGTATGTTATGTTTACTTATTATACAAATTTCATGTTGGTTGCTTTCAGTGAATTAGTATATTTATTAGGTTGTTTTTGTATTCTCAGTCACACATAGAGAAAAACTGGAATTTGCATGGAAAACGTGATACGTAGAACTTGGTGCAGAAGGTAAGAGTTTGAGGTGCATGTGCACTGTATGCCCCCTTAGATATTATCCATGTCAATAAGGGTTGATGGTGTTCATGTCTTGGCACATGGTTCCTATAACTTTTCTTATATAGTCCACGTCTACTTTCTTTTCATGTACCAGGCTATTGAAAAGAAGTCCCAAGCTGAAGAGTGGGCGGCACCACATGTTGAAACTATTAAAACTGTAAGTTTGCTACCTCTAGGGAAGGTGAGTACTTTTGGTTGTTAGTACTTAGTTAGCTATGATGCATTTGGTCTGATGTACGTATATAGTTTTAGGTTCATATATCATATCAATTTTTAGTTTAGTGTAGTGCAATTTGCATTATAAATTTGTTTTTGGTAAAAAGTCCGTATTTTGGCTTTTGTACGACATCAAGTCCTACCCTTTTTTTAACGTCATTCAGTCTGAATAAAAAGTACGAGTCAAAATTACCCTTTAAAGCGAATCAAGTGATATATTAATGAGAATTTTAGGGTTTTATTTATGAAATTTCATTTATTGGTTTGCGAGGCTGATAATTTTGTAAGAGTTAATTTTATCAATTTTCCTTAAGTTAATTGTTGAACTTGGCCATTAAACCACTATTGTGATGTTTTTTATTCATTAAATTACTTAATTATATATCTTCCGTTTGAAGAAATGGGTACCGATCGTCAAGGAACAGTGGGTTGTGATATCCACTAATATTGAGCCGCACGTGCAAACTTTGACCACAAAAACTCCTAGATATACGAAGTATCAAAGACTGCTGCAACTCCCCACATCATTAAAGCAAAGGAAATTGCTGGTCCTTATTATGTGGCGAGTTTCATATTGGTCTACACTGTTCATTTAACCTTTCAATCTTTCTTCCTCACGGATGTCGTGCTACCAGTGCCACCACTCCAGCTCCGACGAGGTTTATTCTTTTCCCTTCTCATTTTTTTTCTACAACAAATCGTGTTCTCTGTTCTCTTCTCATTTTTTTTCTCCGTCTCACTCTTTTTGGGCTTTTCTTAAACCCTATTATTCCTCCCGTATCGGACTATAATGTAGTCATATTATTTGTGTGTTTTTTGCAGCTTTCAGCCGTCTGGACACGGAAGTTTCAGGTCGCGGTTAAGCCGATCAGGCTTCATGAATTGCCGGAGAGCAGTTTGAGAATTAAAAGGGTTGATCGTCATTAGGTATTTTGCTTTTCTCAAATTTTTACTTTTCTCATCATTTTCTCTTTTCATTATCAAAGATTCAATTCGATTGGAAGCAGCGAAAAAGAGGTGATTTTTTCATCCCACCCCCACATGGGGTTCGCTGCCGATATCGCAAAAAGAATAAAGAATAAAAATTGGTAGTGGAAAGAAAGAGAGACGACAGACAAGTTTGTGTTCGAGAACATCCCACAGGAGCAGGTTTACAAGCTGCGGTTGGTTCCTGCACCCTCTTTTCTCCACCCTCTCTTTCAAACTGATCCTCTGCGTTTCCTTTTCTTGCAGTTTTCGAATTACAGAAAAATATTCTCGCAAATGATGACATTCAAGGGGACTTTCATGTCAGAAAAACCAGTTCAAAAAACTTTAGCTCTGAACCATGACAAAGCAGATACGGATGCCCCCTGCAGCGATTGATTAAATTTACGCTTTGTATCATTCTAATTTTGAGGAGATTCCAAACACTATATATACCCGAATCTTCAGTTAGTTGGAAATGTTATTGTGATTTATGTGTTTGAACTTTTAAAATGTTGTAAATAAATGTTTGCTGCTCTTTGTATCTTTAATATATATTTTTTTATTTTATACTACTGTAATATGAAAATGGAAAATCTATCTGCTTGATTTGTCATTTTTTCTTTTGGTTATTCTCATAGTATATATTGAAAGATAGCACACTCTTTAAACGGATCAATCAAATAATAAATTATCGTATTTATTTCTTTTTAATATAGATATATAGTAAATTTCTTATATTTCTCTATTTATTAATTATATTCCCTATTAATATCTTAAATAATATGTTCCAATCAAAATGCGGTATTGTAAAAATTATTTACGTTTATTTTATAATTTAAATTTTAAATATGAATATAGTTTTGATAATTAAAATATATTTAAATATGTATGTTGAATATTTAAATACAACACTAATTATTAAAATAATATATATTATTATTTTTTGCTTTGTAATTATTTTTTATGTTTTTTAATAATAAAATTAATAGATTAATTGAAAACACTTTAGTCATAAATGATTTATTAATGAAACCAAATATTATACATAAAACTTTACAAAATTATTATTATAATATTGAAAAGTATTATACATAAAACTTTACAAAATTATTATTATAATATTGAAAAGTATTTTAAGAGAATAATTATATTAACAAAACAACGATATATTTTGATTTAAATTAATTGTAAATAAAAATTCTAAATATTATATTATTGAACTATACTTTCAATATTTTTTTACGTTATTTCTCAATATTAATACATGTAAATTAATAAAATAAATTAAGAATGAGAGACAGTCAAAACACTAAAAAAATAATTATTTAACAATTTAAGTTTATCGGCTATACAATAATTCAAAATTTATAATTTAAACGGGTTATATACTTTAAGAAATTAATTAAAATGTTCGAAAATATTATGGAAAAACATTGATCAAGTTTTTTTTAAAAAAATTACTACCTCTGTCCAAACGAATTTCAAATAAAGTAAGATCATTAGTTTGAGACAGAGGTTTATAGTGTCATTATAAAGTAGAAGAATAATTTTTTTAAAGGAAAAAAATAAATTAGAAGAAACTGAAGAATATAGATTTATATAATTTTCTAAATTTTTTTACTCAAATCAGTTCATAGATTTTCATTTCTTGTCTTTACAATTAATTTTTCAATTACTTCTTTACTTCAATCTATTAATAGTAGTATATTTAAATTCTCCCAATTAATTATAAATTTCAAATTTATCATATTTACTTCCATTTAATAATTATTATAAATTCCTTATATTTATCAATTATATTTCCGCTATTAAAATGTAATATAGAAATTAATCAATAAAAAAAATTAAATAATAGTTTAATTTAATCAAACTATTATATTTCAATATTATTCATGTTCCTAATACTAATAATAATAATATAATTTTTTCAATTAATATATTTATTTATCTCATTTTATAAAATTATAGTAAATTATGGAATTATATCATAATCTTAAAATTTTATATCATTTCAAATATATTATACTTTTATTTTAAAACATTTTTTAAATAATGTAATTATTTTCAACCTTATCAATTCGAATATTATTATTATAATTGCAATTATAACAATTTTTTTTATTAATCTTATTTAATTTTAATCCTTTTTTCTATAAAAAAATATTTTATATTTTTTAAATTTATAATTACTTAAGGGTAAATGGGTGTTAATATACCTTTATATATAAGATGCATTCTTTTATACACCTGCATTTAAAAAATAACCTTCTTTACACTAAAATCTGGTGAAAAACCTAAAATATCCTTTGTAAAGGTTATGAATCTCTGTTATGACTTAGATTAAACCCTAACTATGTTAACTTAATTCCTTGAGAAAATCAAACCAGATGCAAAGAAACGATACAAAGTACTAATTATTCATGAACATCAAAAGTTCTATAACCCGATAATTTCGTAAACACTAAATCGATTTATTGTGAAATTCCTAAATAAGAGTTTAATCAATCTAAATTAAATTTTAACAAAATCCGTTAAACCATTATTCAAATTGAATGGATAAAGAAACCAAAAAGTGGTTGCAGTGGTGGGCCCGTGGGGGAGGTGAAGGCAGGGGTCTGGAGTTGGGTTCCAAATCGGAAGCTGCGAAATAAAGGTCGGGAGTTTCGGTTACGGGAGCATCTTCAGAGAGGATGAAACTTCTTCTTCAGTTGCGGGAGGATCTTCGGAGAGGATGGAACTGCTTCCCCTGAATTAATTTTCAAAACATCATTCGATGCTTTCACAATTTGAGGGCACAATGAAGAAGACGAGTTTTGTATAAGGGAAGTTAAAAAGACAATTAAAATAATTATAAAATTTTAGTTAAAACAATTGATGTACAGAGGTTAATTCCGTAAATTAATGTATAAAAGAATTTTTTTATTAGAAAGTGTAAAAATAATGATTTTATGTACCAAAAGGTGTATTTAAAAAAATTTCACATTACTTAATCAATGTTATCCTTATAAATTCTATTATTCTTCGCAGTATTTTATTGTTTTTTTCCTATTTTTAAAAATATTATTAAAATATATTTAAATATATATGTTGTATATTTAAAATATATCTTAAATCTTAAAATATGTTGTATATTTTAAAATATAATTAGTATATATTTTAAATCTTGAAATACGATTGTATATCTTCAATTTTTAAAAATATAATCAATATATGTTGTATATTTTAAAATATAATTAAAATATATCTTAAATCTAAATGAGTTAATTTATTCAGAAATTTAAATTAGTTAATTTAAAATATAAATTATGAATTTATTTCTCAATTAATTTTAAATAAATCTCCTTAATTATTTAACTTCCAATATAATGACACATGTTATAGATCTGTTGGTGATTCACAATCTTTTTATAAAATTACGAACAAAAATATTAACTACAAAATATCTAATTTATTATTATTAATTATATTTATAAATGGAATATAAATCGTCAATAGTAATTATTATACAATTATTTTAAAAAAAATTAATTTTACAAATTTAGCAGTTAAATATTATTGAAACTCAAACACAATAATTATTTAAAAAATTTATTTTATTAACTATACAACCATTAAATTTTTTGTCACACGTTGTTGAAGGAAGACCTGGAGCAAGTATCGGCTGCAATTCAGACGTTCAAGTATATTCTTTTAATATATTTTTTATATCATGTCATTACAATCTTAATTTAAGTTTTTACAATCTTAATTCAAATTTGTTCTTAGTCTTTCTTTTATTTTTATACAACCCTCATTCTCACTAAAGATCAATTAAAAAAACTATGTTTTAGTGAGATTGAAACACTGTTACAGTCCAATGGGAAATCTTTAAAGGATTATTCTTCCATGTCATATCCTCAAGATGTTGATATCTTATTATTTGGAAACTCCAAGCTTACCACGATCTCCGTCTGATTAAAAATTGTCATTTCGCTTTCAACGTCGCCAATTCCCAATTATGATATCATATGCTATGACAATTAACAAAAGTTAAGGGCAATCTTTGTTAAAAGTGGGGATTCTGTTGAGAAGATCGGTATTCACGCACGGGCTGTTGTTTGTTATAGTTTCAAGGCTCACTAATAGAGCATGTTTGAAATTTTTATGCGGTGATCAAAATGTGAATCTCACGAATAAGACTACTAATGTAGTTTACAATGAGGTGTTCAGAAATTTGCAGTGAAATGAAACTACTTTGATCATTATTTATTCATGTAAGTTAATGTTTTCCCGTTATTGATTTACTCTTTACGAGAGAAATTCTTTCATTTAAAAAAAAATTATATTAAATTCTATATATCAATGAGATGAGTAGCTTTGCCATACTTTCTTTCTTATTTTTCTATCATTCTTATAAAATAATCTCCAACAGAACATGCATGCGTTCTTCAAGTCTCCCTTCGCCACGTGGTCCGGCATTTCCCTCTAATTTTGTACTCCTATAGTTTGCATATTTTGCATTGAATACTTAGCATACAGGTAACCGTATGGCCAATCTTGGTAGACTACGGTTAGAAATGGAGGCTCCCTACCTTTCAAATTAAGTGGCATGTTTTTAAATCAAGAGCATGTTTGACAGAATTTATAAATTTATTAAAACTTATAAGTGTTTTTAAAAGCTTATAAATTTTTAAAATTTGTTTGCTATTTTTTTTTAAAAATAAACTGTTTAAAAAAAATGTAAGGGAAGGTATCTTTAATCTCACCGTTGTAGCGTTGCTTACAACACCTTTTTTCGAAAGGCTAAGTTTTTTTACACCTCTTATTAGTAATTTCACCTCCTAAATCAACTTTTTAATTTTTTAATTACACTAGGACCTTTTCTTTTGGACTTAATTTCACTCCAATTCAGTTCAGACCGCTTCAGTTCAGTTCAATTCAGTTCAGATCGCTTCAATTTTCAGTTCAGTTCGTTTCAAAATAAATTAGAATAAAATAAACTAGAAATAATGTCAATCTATAATTTTAAATATGAAACCTAGTTACTGTCATAATATTATTAATATTTTAAAAAAATTATTTAATAATTTATAAAAATTATTATTATTTTTATAAAAAAATCAATTCAGTTCAGTTCAGATCGCTTAAGTTCAGTTCAGTTCAGATCGCTTAAGTTCAGTTCAGCCGGTTTCAGTCCAAAAGAACAGGTCCTACATCCAAGATATAGTAAAATCTCTAAAAAAAATACTCTATTAAAGAATAAGCTGTCTTAAGAAATAAAAATTCATGGTCCCAACTTGTGATCAATTATAATTTGGATTAAACTTCATATTGTTATAATTCATATTTTTTAAAGTCCGAACATAAAGAAATACACCTTCATTTAGCGACCTGTTCTTTTGGATTTAATTTCAGTTCAGTTCAGTTCAGATGGCTTCAGTTCAGTTCAGTTCGCTTCAAAATAAATTTAAAAAAAAAATCATTTCAATCTATAATTTTCAATATACAATCAATTTATTGTCATAATATTATTAATATTTTTAAAAAAATATTTAATAATTTATTAGTTCAAATCGATTTTTCTAATTTATAAATCCTAAATTAATAAGTAATAGAATTATATTCATATAATTCCTATTCCTTAATTAAAACAAAAAAATCACGCAAAAAACTCTCACAAATAACTTGCGCTGAAAATCTAGTCTAGTCTGATTTTCTCAACCGAAAAACCATTTATAAGTGTAGAATACTTATCAAATTGAAAACAATTAGAATTAAGAACAAATCATTTTCCTAATTTATAAATCCTAAATTTATAAGGAATAGAATTATATTCATATAATTCCTGTTTCTTAATTAAAACAAAAAATATTTAATAATTTATAAAAATTATTATTATTTTTATAAAAAAATCAATTCACTTTAGTTCAGATAGCCTAAGTTCAGTTCAGTTCAGATGCTTAATTCAATTTAGCCAGTCCAAAAGAACAGGTAGGAATAAATCATAATAATTATATATAATTTTACAATAGATTTAAGTTGATTTAAAATACTTATTCAAGGTTGATTGTGACAATAATTTAAAATAATCATTTGAGTTCTCTTTTCTATTTTGGTGCCATTATATGCCTGAAGAAAATGTTGATTTGATGTAAAATTGATAAAAGAATGCATTATACATCGTATTTATAGATGAAAAAATTAAAACAATCAAAAGCAAGTACATGCATCTATGGTGGGTGACTCTTGAGTATTGGCTTTTCATATTTAGTGAGTAAATTAGTTCAATTAAGTTCAACACATTACATATACTGTATCTACTAATTATACAATTATATAATACACATGCATTAACAAAACTTATATAACTCTATTCAGGAATAACTCTATTTATGAATATTTTTTTGTGGTCCCAAAAATATGACTATAGAGAGATTTTACTGTACCAATTTACTCCAACCTCCAACCACTACAAAAAATTCGCGGATCCCCTACGGCCATTCCCGTAGGGAAGCCTATCCCCTACGGCATTTGGACGTAGGGGCTAGGCTCGTAGGGAGCTTCGTCCCTACGGGAAATTCACGCCGTAGGGGGCATCCCCTACGACCTTCTCGTAGGGGAACTCGTTGGGAATGTCATTTTCCCGCCCCATTCTTCCCGTAGGCCCGGCCGACGACGCCGCCGTAGGGGCAGAACGTAGGGGTGTCCCTTACGGCTACTCCCGTAGGGGACTTATGGAGGGTGTCCCCTACGGCGCCCCCGTAGGGTACTTATGTCATTAACCGATCCCTTTTCTCTTTCAATCAATTTTACGGATCAAACATAACTTAAAATTAAATAAAAATAACCGAACTTATTGCCGAAACAATTCGCCCGAGTCGATCTCACGAGGGAAACTACTATCGGCCGTAAAAATGTTTTTGTGTTTGCAACGAAGAAGAGAGAACGAAGTTTATAGCATAATGCATGATTTGGGTTTTGTTTTGTTTTTAAACTAAAAATTAACTAAGAAATAATAATCTGAAATAATCAAGTAACAATAAACAAGAATTAACTAGGTGTAATGAATGAGGAAAAGACTAGGGATTGAGTTCATCAAACATAAATTTCAGGTTATAAATTTACGAGCAATAAATCTAAACTAGAACATCCGTCTCCGGTAGATTCTAACGTATTCGATTGAACCTAATCATGTAATCGCTCCTAAGCCTCATACAATCTTATGAAATTCAATTTAGCAATTTAATCGAACACCTCATTTGCACAAGTAAAGCTTCAACCCTAATTCATGAATGAATCCCTCTTCCCCTAGTTAAATAATTAGATACTCATGATTATATGTAGGAAACAAACGATGTTTACGAAATTCATAATCAAATCGAATAAATCAAATAAACAAGAAGACAAAGAGAGAAGCAGTTGAAATCTAAAGATGAAAAGGAAAAGCTTACTAAATTACTCGTTCAAATTCGAAACAAGGATCGGTGATAATCCCGATTTTCGTCCACGAATTAAAAGCATGAAAAGCAAGAATAAAAACCTAGGATCTCGAGTCTCAAGATCTCTCCAAAACGTGCGGAAAGTAATAGAATGAAAGAGTGTGTCAAAACCTAGATTCAAAACCCAACTAATAGTATGCCAAAAACGGAAGTCAAACGCGATCAAATCTGGACGAGGAGACCAAGCGAGCGCCTGGGGGCAGGAAGCGCGCGCTCGCGCTGGCTGGCAGGCGAGCGCCTGGGGGTCGGGCGATCGCTTGGTGAGTTTGACAGCTTTCTGAAGATTTTGGGCAACCGGGCACCTGGGGGTCAGGCGGGCTCCTGGTGGCCGTCGCGAGCGAGCGCCTGGTGGGCAGACGGGCGCTTGGATGGCTGGGCCATGTAGAGGACTCCAAGGGCTTTCCGTAGAGGTATAGATAGTCGCTGTAGGTGGTCGGAGTTGGGAGAACCAAGCTCTCCAAGTTCGCTGCACATACACTCAAGGCAGCTGCCTGCTGGGATGGAAACTCGTGAAATACGGCCATATGACGGGGAACCATGACAGAAAACAAGTAGGGCCGTGTAGAACATTTCAATAGCTTTCCGAAAATATATGGATCATGTTTGTACGTGATCGGAGATGGGAGAACCGACGTGGCCAAGTTTGCAGCGCAATGTCGATAGTTTGTCGGCCAAATCACTTTTACCGTTTTTCAACTCGTTTTTCTCGTTTTCGCATCGAACACGCTCATACACCTACACACTCCACAAAACATCAAACCTACCGAGAATCATGAGAATGATGCACAAGAATGACACAAAATGACATGAAACGACACAAAACATCATAGGAAAAAGTAACTCAAAAACATGTAAATCAATCGATTTTATTTTTCAATGGCGAAAAACAAAAGCACAACCGAATAAATTGTTTTGATCGGCAATACATCAGCTAATTCTATTCACACCACATAGCCACCAATCACTCTTCCGAGACTGCAATCAGAAATCTGCCGCCATCGCGGAGGATGCGGCGATCAGGAAGCTCGATAGGGTCGTCTCTCTGCTCGAAAAGGCATGGGCTGGGCACGCCCCAGTTCAAGCGGGGGTCGTGGCGCCGGAGTAGCAGCGACACCGTCTTGGATGGCTGGAAATCGACACATGCATGCTTTCTTCAGGTTTAGAGTGGCGGCGGCCTTTTCGACGGCGGGACTCAAAGATGACTTCGATCGAGATCTCTGCAACAATGGCAATAGCGATGGACATGGACAAGAATCGACTAGAGGAGGAGCCAGTCTCTTGGTCGAAAATGTCGATTCACTGGCAGTCGGCTTTAGCGGCTCACGCAGAAGAGGCTCGAATGCAATCTCGGCGAGTGTTGGGCTAATACTAATAGTCGTTGGTCCGAACGGTGGCTGCTTGAACGCTTCGTGCTTAGGCTCTCCGACGAACGCACGGTGGTGGTGGTGGTGGTGTTCATATCGGAATTTAGATCATATCTAAATAGGTTTGAAGAACCGAGAAGGGTGATTTTGGTATTTCAATTAATTAAACTAATAAATAAATGAAATTAATTAATTAGGTGTGAGTTTAATAAAATTTTATGTGTAAATAAACTGAGCATTTTCGAAAACAAGTTGTCACACTCACAATGCTTCGTATGTGGACCTAGGGCCGGCTTTGGACACGGGCCCAGGAGCCAACTTTGAAGGGAGGCCATGTTTGATACTCCTCCCCTCCCATAATACATAATACATGTAATACTTCCATAATACTTAGAGAAAAAAATTTTGTTGGTCTCTCAAAAGAGGTCAAGTCTCGATTTAGTCCACTAAAAATAGTTAATTTTAATTTAGTCCCATAAACTATAAAAATGTAGTCAATTTAATCCAGTTTGATCAAAAAATTCAAATTTTCGCCGAGAAAATGACACGTAGATTTTTTCAGGCTAACTTTGCTGAGTAGCCGCCACGTGGATTTGCCACGTGGCATCAATTTGACCAATTTGGTCAACTAAACAAAATTTGTTTCAATTTAGTCCCTTAAATAACAAAAAAGTCAATTTAGTTCAATTTGATTAGCAAGTCCATAAAGAAATTCATACGAACGACAGACCATCATCGAATTTCATTTTTTGTAATGGGTCTCAGAAATTGCGTAAGGGTTGAGAGCTTCAAGAGCTCTTCTCCTACATACTCCCTTTGTGCTAGTTTGATGGTCACATTTTCTTTGTAATTTGTGAAGAAAATGTGATCATTGCTTTGAGACAGATGTAGTATAAATTTTTCTCAATATATATTTTTTACAAATGATTTCTCAATATATGTATTGTCCCACTCAATTTTCCAATAAATACTAATAATAATTAATTAATAAAAATAATTTATTTTTAAATTTAAAATGTTGGAGTATTTTTTAAATTATATATTAATGTATTCAAAACAAATATTAAATATTGACAATATGGTCGATTGTTGTGAGTGGCTAATTGGTTGAACTCCCCTCATTTGATAGATAAAAAACATATCCAATCCTCTCTTTATATGAAAATTTGAATTTTTTAATCAAATTGGACTAAATTGATTTTTTTTTTGTGTTTTAAAGGACTAAATTGAAATCGACACTTTTTAGTGGATCTAATCGGTCAAGCTGATGTCCACGTGGCGGATCCATCTGGCGCTTAATCAGCAAAATTAGTCTGAAAAAATCCACCTATCATTTTTGCGGCGAAAATTTGAATTTTCCGATCAAATTTGACTAAATTGACTACATTATTGTGGTTTAAGGTACTAAATTGAAAACGACTCCTTTTAGTGGAACAAATCGAGACTTGACCCATTTTGAGGGACCAACAATTTTTTTCTCTCTAATACTTATACTACTTTTTTTGGTAGATTAAGAAAAATGCTATTTTCTACTTTTTGACAAAAAAAGAAAAAATAAAAATGTATTTTGAAGTTGAAAAATATAGTAGTTGTGAGTAGAGTTTGTAAAGTAAGTGGATAAAATAGGGGTAAAATTGTATTTTCAAGTGAAAAAGTAGAAATGTTTAATTTATTTTTTGAGGTGTACAACTATTATAAAATACCCAAAAAAATAAAATAATGTATGTATTAAGAGAAGGGGTGAGTATATTTTAAGGTAAATTTATTTAAGTTATGTACACACTCTAAATTTTTAGTTCTTAAATAACATTATAAAAAGACAACAATACTTTTTTTCATAAATTAATATATTTAATTAATATAATATGATCAAATCCTTTTTTTCCCAAATTGAAAGTTTTTTTTTTGTTAAAGGTCAATATCATATAAAAAGAAATAATAAAAAGTGTGGAGATACAGTACAATGAATACGAAAGAGTTAATTGATAAAAATACTCACTCTTCTAATTCAAAAATGAAAAATACCCAAGTTCATAAAAACATGTAAAAAATACCCATTTTTAATTAAATGGACTAAACTATCCTCACTTTTGAGCACTTTTAAAAATTTAGGTGTATTGACTTTTACTATTTGTAATAGTTATACTTTTCATTATTATTTTTATGTTTTTATGTGTAAATTTATTTTTTGAAATAATGTTGTTATCTATTCAAATTGATTTTTTATATATTACGGAGTATAAAAGATACATTTTGTTATAAGTCTTCAATTAAATTATTATAGAATTTTAATATTTCACTTTATTGTAGTATTTTTAAATAGACTCCAATTCCTACCCAAACACATTATTTAACTTTTAATAATTGATTATGTTTGAAAATAAAATTAATTTAAAACTATAAAATTAAAATTATTTTTTTATAAGAACTTAATTATCACTTTTTTCGTTCATGATTTTCAAAACAAAAACTATATTTTTTGATGTTTTTATTTTAATTTATTTGCGTTTTCATACAATATTATATAAATTTATTAATTTATAAATAAAATTATATAATGTATAAGTAAAAAAAAAAGTGTATATTTTTTTATTCTTAATAATTGTAATTTATATTAATATTTTATATTGCATACTATTTTAATACATAAAATTATTAATACTACTGTAAAATAATATAAATAATTAACGAAATAAAGTAAATAATTATTTTTCTTTAAGAAAATAAATTATTATGTTAATTATAAGAATAATTACTAATGTTTATAGTCGCATAGCTCTCATTAATCATTTAAAAAAAAGGGTAATTTAGTCTCTTTATTTAAAAATGAGTATTTTTTACATGTTATTATAAAAGTGGGTATTTTTAATTTTTATATTGTAAAAGTGGGTAAAATAAATTTTCACCCGAAAGGAAAACCTACCGCATCAACGAGCTAACAAGCTAGCTCTAAGAATCCCAACAAGTAAAACAAACCAAATTGAAAGTTAATGAGTTCCCAATTCCAATATTCCATCGAAACTACATTAAAAAAAATCAATTGATTTTTAATTCACTGGATATAATAGATATGAAAAAGTTCAATTTTTTTTGTTTCTCTTATGTTAAAGTATGATTCGAATCGAAATAAAAAAAAAAAAAGTATGATTCGAATCGAAATAAAAAAAAAAAGAAGATTGGACCGAAAATATGAACACGTCTCGGTTTCGGACTCGGCGCGGCATCTGTGCATGTAATTCATTCAAAGTGAATTAATTTAGTGCACTACGGATTTATTAAGTGGGTAATGATGTCACGTGATGACATCATCATAAGATGTGTGACTTGTGTGCGTGCTGGAGGTGCTGAAGGTTGGTAGGTGGCTCATCGTACGCGGTGAAATTGATTGTCGGTCAAAGTTGATTTCGTTGTTTTATTTTTGGTTAAGGAATAATAATTATATTGATAATTATTATTCTTTAAAAGTGTATGAGTTATATATTAGGAAAATGATTTATTTCTAATTGTTGACGATCGGACGATGTATAGTATGATGAAAACGAGAATACCGAAGAAAAGAAATCAGCAATAAAATAGAGAAGACAAGAATTTACGTGGAAACCCAATTGGGAAAAACCACGGGAGGAACGACGAACAATTCACTATAATATTGCTTCACGATTACAAGGATGATATACGCTCTAAACCCTCAAATCTCACGCAATAGCTATAGCATTATAATTGTTGTGTCTTATTGTGTCTATGGAGATCCCTATTTATAGTTGTAGAAAACTCATAAAATAGGTAATAATAGGAATAAGAATTATAATCCTTTCCTATTATAACTCAAACCTCCTAACCAAGTTAGGAATCCAAAAGACTTATTCCATAAGTCAAGAAGTCATCATAGAAGCTTCTATTCCTTAAGCGGTTTTGAGTCATATCTTAACACTAATTTTAATTGTTTCCAATTTGATAGGTTTGCTACACCTATAAATTGGGGTTATTCGGTACACGAAAATCATAGAGTGAATTGTAAGTCTCAACGATGTAGTGGATTGGTTCTTTCTTCCCGTGGATTTTTCCCGTGTTTTGGGTTTCTACGTAAATTGTGTGTTCGTTCTTTTCGTTTATCTTTTTCTTCGCATCTCATATATATTTCGAGAGTCGTGAGGGATTTAGTTTCAATATTCGCAACAAGTAGTGATGAGCCATTTTATTTGCTCATCTTGAGCCCCTTTTTGAGTCAGTTTGAGTCAGTTTAGTGTCTGGGAGGGCACAGTAGGGTGTTTGGTCAGAGTGTGCAGGCAAACAGGTAACAGGTGGCGCACTGGGCAAAAGAGGCAAGGAAAACCCCTTCTTTGGGCAAACAACGATCTGGAGCGTGTAGTGACTGAGCAGTTTGGCCTTATCAGGCAAACCAGGCCGTTTTGGGCAATTCATGAAGCAGAAGACCCAGACCTAATACCAAGTACCGTGCCTGGTCCGTTCACCTGTGGAGGAGAAGAATACCTGTAGAGAGTTTGGGAAGCGGATTGCCATCGGGCAAAGTCAAAGGCGGCTGGAGCTAAAGATGGAAAGTACTTAGCGGCGCCTGGAAAAGGAAGCCCATGCAGCGGCCCATGCAACTGCAATCCCGCAACCCTAATTCGAGCCTATATAAGGAAGAGAAGCTGGAGAAGACGAGACACAAGAATTCCGACCCCGTTCACGAAGCAACCGCCGGCGATTGAAGCTTGGAGATTTCCGGCCAAGTTCTTTTGTTTTGAAGTTGATCGAGCCTTCGGGCATTAAAACAATTTATTGCTTTATGTTTTTATTACTTAGTTTTTGCTATTCCAGTTGAACGATTTCAGATTTTAGTAAATATGAATTTCAGTTTCGTTCTCCAATTTATTTCTTGTTTTATTTCTTTGAGTATGAGTAGCTAAACTTGCAGGGCGACTGGGCAAAGGTGGATCAATGGGGACTCTGGGCTAGGATAGAACCGTGAGGTTGATAGGGCTTAGTTAACTGCCTGGGGTTTGTTCCCGATTACACACTTGAGGAATAACTTTATTCTTGCAGGTTTGGGTGGACTAATTTGGTCGTTAGGAAACCCTTACACTTTGAGATATTGGCGATTGATCAAACCGAGTAATAGTATCTTGTTGTACTACGGGCATAGCGCTAGAACGTGTTGGAGTAGCGGTCGTATGATTCGGATTTCCGGACATGCTATTGGCCGAATTGGGTTCGTCGAGAGAGTAATGCGAGTTTGGGCAAACTAGATCCATGCGACCACATAGGTATCGAATTGTCTAGGCTCAGGGGATTAGGCATAAGTATACCTTGCCTTTCTTTACCCAGTAAGGACGGATTGGGGTGGGGTGACTGTAGGCGTGACTTAATAGGACTGCTTTCACTTTGTTAGACATCCTATAACCGATTGACAAACCATCAGTTAAAACCATAAATGCCAGGGATCGGTAGTTTGCCCAGAGAACCCAGAGAGAAGCCAAAGCCCGGAAGCCTACTTCTCTTTATTTGATTTCAGTTTGATTAATTACTTTTCTGTTTACAGTTTGGTCAAAGTGTTTAGTTTATTATTTCTGCATGTTAGTTTGGGGTAAAGAAAACGAGAATACCGAAGAAAAGAAATCAACAATAAAATAGAGAAGACAAGAATTTACGTGGAAACCCAATTGGGAAAAACCACGGGAGGAACGACGAACAATTCACTATAATATTGCTTCACGATTACAAGGATGATATACGCTCTAAACCCTCAAATCTCACGCAATAGCTATAGCATTATAATTGTTGTGTCTTATTGTGTCTATGGAGATCCCTATTTATAGTTGTAGAAAACTCATAAAATAGGTAATAATAGGAATAGGAATTATAATCCTTTCCTATTATAACTCAAACCTCCTAACCAAGTTAGGAATCCAAAAGACTTATTCCATAAGTCAAGAAGTCTTCATAGAAGCTTCTATTCCTTAAGCGGTTTTGAGTCATATCTTAACAAATCTCCACCTGGACACTAAACCGCGAACTTTTTTCGCCTTCCGTCTTCCTCCAAAAGCCCCTAAGGGCTTAATCTCTCGATCGAAGTCCAACCAAGCTAGAGCAAAGCTCAAACTTGGTTGCGGGTAAACTCTTCGTCAACATGTCCGCCGGATTGTCGTGAGTACTAATCTTACTCACCTTAATATCGCCTCGAGCGATCACCTCACGGACAAAGTGATAACGAATATCTATATGCTTTGTTCTCTCATGGAACACTTGATCTTTTGTGAGACAAATAGCACTTTGACTATCACAAAAGATTGTCGTCGTCTTAGAACTCTTCGAGAGTTCTCTAAACCAACCTCTCAACCATAGAGCCTCCTTGCAAGCCTCGGTGACCGCCATGTACTCCGCCTCGGTAGTCGATAAGGCCACCGTACTTTGCAAAATAGCTTTCCAACTTAAAGCACACCCACCAATGGTAAAAACATACCCGGTAAGATATCTTCTTTTATCTAGATCACCGCCATAGTCGGAATCCACGAACCCTCGAACATCTTCTTGATTCCTCCCGAACACTAGCTTCTTGTTAGATGTACCTCTCAAATAGCGCAACACCCATTGCACCGCCTTCCAATGCTCTCTTCCGGGATTCACCATATACCGACTCACGGCACTCATGGCGTGGGCCAAATCCGGACGCGTACACACCATGGCGTACATCAAGGACCCAACGGCATTGGAATAAGGGACTCGAGTCATATCCTCGACGTCCTTCTCCGTAGTCGGAGAGTAAGCAGAGGTAAGTCTAAATTGTGTTCCAAGGGGAGTACTTACCGGGTTCGCCTTCTCAAGGTTGAAACGACGTAGCACCTTCTCTATATACCCCTTTTGGCCAAGATACAACTTTCCATCTTTTCGATCTCTAGTGATTTCCATACCAAGGATCTTCTTTGCCGCACCTAGATCCTTCATCTCGAACTCCTTACTAAGTTGTGCCTTAACTCTCTCCACCTCCGACTTATCCTTAGCCGCTATCAACATATCATCGACGTAGAGGAGAAGATAGACTAAAGACCCATCACGGCCTTTCCGGAAATATACACAACTATCGTAGGAGCTCCTTCGGAAACCATTCTTAATCATAAACGTGTCGAAACGTTTATACTATTGTCTAGGAGACTGTTTCAAACCATATAAGGACTTCTTGAGAAAACACACCTTGTTTCCTTGGTTTTAACCCTCGAACCCCTCGGGTTGGACCATGTAGATATCTTCATCTAGCTCTCCGTGTAGAAAGGCCGTCTTCACATCCATTTGCTCAAGCTCCAAATCATGCATTGCCACAATGCCAAAAATCGCCCGAATCGAGCTATGCTTGACCACCGGTGAAAACACATCATTAAAATCTACTCCGGGAATTTGGCTAAAACCTTTAGCCACCAATCTCGCTTTATATCTCTCGTCCTCAACCCCAGGGATGCCCTCCTTCTTTTTGAAGATCCATTTGCACTTTATGGCCTTCTTGCCTTTAGGGAGATCAACCAACTCCCAAGTGCCATTCTTATGAAGAGACTCCATCTCTTCTTGCATAGCCAAGACCCACTTACTTGAGTCATCACACGTAACTGCCTCGACATATGAGGAAGGTTCCTCATACGAATCAACTTCATCGGCTACGTTTAGAGCATAGGCAACTAACTCATACTCGGCTAACCTTTTGGGTGGTCGAGTCTCACGTCTTGGCCTATCTCGTGCTATGCATTGCGGCTCCATCTCTTTTGGATCTTCCGGAGTAGTCGAACTACTAGTCTCATCGGTCGGGGAACTTGACCCATCATCTTCCTCTTGCACCCTGTCCGGCTCCACCTCAATAGGAGTACTTGGAACCTCGAGATTCCCTTTAGACGCCCGATCACCAATCATAGAAGCCTCATCAAAGACTACATCACGGCTTAGAATGATCTTCTTCGTCTCTGGACACCAAAGCTTGTATCCTTTAACTCCTTCCTTAAAGCCAACGAATATGCACTTCTTAGTACGTGCACTCAATTTCCCGTCGTTGACATGCATGTAGGCCGGACACCCAAACACCCTCAAGTCCTCATAATTCGCCGGAGATCCCTTCCACAATTCTTGTGGAGTCTTCTTATTAATCGCCATGGACGGGGATAGGTTGATAAGGTAACATGCTAAAGAAGCCGCTTCAGCCCAAAAACCTTTACTCAACCCAGAAGTTGCTAACAAGCAACGTACCTTGTCCATAATCGTGCGATTCATCCTATCGGCTACTCCATTTTGCTGGGGCGTGTATCTCACAGTGTGGTGCCTCACAATCCCCGAACCCTTACAAAATTGGTTGAATTCTTCGGACACAAATTCTAGGCCATTGTCCGTACGTAGGTTCTTCACGACTTTCCCGGTTTGTTTCTCTATCATCACCTTCCAATCTCTGAAGGTAGAAAACACGTCGCTCTTTTTCTTCAAGAAGAACGACCAAACCTTTCGGGAATAGTCATCGATGATGGTAAGCATGTAGTAAGAACCTCCAGTGGAGGGGACCGGGGATGGTCCCCATAAGTCGGAATGGACATACCCGAGTATCTCTTTAGTTGTGTGAGCGCCGGTAGTGAACTTCACTCGCGTTTGCTTCCCGAAGACGCACTGCTCACAAAACTCCAACTTCGACAAGCCCTTATCCCCAAGAAGCCCTTGTCTACTCAACTCGGCCATTCCGGAATCACTCATATGCCCTAGACGCATATGCCAAAGTCTCGTCGTATCGACATCCTGGACCTTGGAATCACCCACGGCTACTTCGCCTTTCACCGTGGTACCTTCAAGAACATACAACCTATTCGACTTACGTTCGCCTCTCATAACGACCAACGAACCGCTGGCCACCTTCACGACTCCACCTTCTCCGGTGAACGAGTAACCCTTAAGCTCCAAAGTACTAAGCGAAATTAAATTCCGCTTTAAGCCGGGGACGAATCTAACCTCGCTTAGGGTGCGGATCGCGCCGTCAAACATCTTGATCCGGATGCTTCCTATCCCTTCGATCTTGCATGACGCGTTGTTGCCCATAGTCACCGCACCTTGTTCCACCTTCTCAAAAGTGTCGAACCACTCACGATTCGGGCACATGTGGAACGTACATCCCGAGTCTAGAATCCACTCCTCGCTTGATTTGGAGACCTCACCCAAAGTCATAAGGAGATCACAATAATTCTCGGCTACACCAACTTCACCGGAACTCTTCCCGGAATTATTGTTGTTGTTGTTGCCGCCTTCTCTCTCCAACCTATTTTTCAAGGCGTAGCAATCGGCTTTGATGTGACCCTTCTTCTTGCAATAGTTGCAAACCTTGTTACTATGTCGTGACTTCGATCGAGACCTATGGCTCGATTTCTGAGTTGTCCGCCCACGGACATTCAACCCTTCGCTTGGCGTCTCTCCCGAATTAGGATTCTCCATCATCATAATATTATCTCTAGATGAGAGAGCCGAAATAACGTCTTTAAACGCGAGACTCTCTCGTGCGGAATATAGGAGAGTATCACGGAAGGTCGCCATAGAAGGGGGTAGAGAAATTAGGAGCCAAAACGCAAGATCATCATCTTCGATCTTCACGCCAATGTTGTCGAGGTCGGCAACCTTCTCCTTGAACTTCGCTACGTGCGCTTGGATCGAGGATCCCTCCGCCATCTTGAGGAAATAAAGACTCCTCTTCAAATTGTGCTTACTTGACACCGTCTTGGTGATGCACATCTCTTCAAGCTTCTCCCACAATTCTTTCGCTGTCTTCATCTCCATGATGTCCTCCGCCAAACTGTTCGATACATGGAGCCCTATGGTCGCCATAGCCATCTGATCGAGCGACACACGCTCGTCATGCTCCATATGAACCGGCATGTTGTCAATACCATTGAGGGCGATCTCTTGCTTCAGGGATCGTAGAACTAACCTCATCTTGTATTGCCAAATCGGGAACCTTGTGTTGAGATCCAGCATCGGTATGTCATACTTCACGCTCGTCATAGATCCTTAGCTCTGATACCACTTGTTGACGATCGGACGATGTATAGTATGATGAAAACGAGAATACCGAAGAAAAGAAATCAACAATAAAATAGAGAAGACAAGAATTTACGTGGAAACCCAATTGGGAAAAACCACGGGAGGAACGACGAACAATTCACTATAATATTGCTTCACGATTACAAGGATGATATACGCTCTAAACCCTCAAATCTCACGCAATAGCTATAGCATTATAATTGTTGTGTCTTATTGTGTCTATGGAGATCCCTATTTATAGTTGTAGAAAACTCATAAAATAGGTAATAATAGGAATAGGAATTATAATCCTTTCCTATTATAACTCAAACCTCCTAACCAAGTTAGGAATCCAAAAGACTTATTCCATAAGTCAAGAAGTCATCAAAGAAGCTTCTATTCCTTAAGCGGTTTTGAGTCATATCTTAACACTAATTTTAATTGTTTCCAATTTGATAGGTTTGCTACACCTATAAATTGGGGTTATTCGGTACACGAAAATCATAGAGTGAATTGTAAGTCTCAACGATGTAGTGGATTGGTTCTTTCTTCCCGTGGATTTTTCCCGTGTTTTGGGTTTCTACGTAAATTGTGTGTTCGTTCTTTTCGTTTATCTTTTTCTTCGCATCTCATATATATTTCGAGAGTCGTGAGGGATTTAGTTTCAATATTCGCAACAAGTAGTGATGAGCCATTTTATTTGCTCATCTTGAGCCCCTTTTTGAGTCAGTTTGAGTCAGTTTATGTGTCTGGGAGGGCACAGTAGGGTGTTTGGTCAGAGTGTGCAGGCAAACAGGTAACAGGTGGCGCACTGGGCAAAAGAGGCAAGGAAAACCCCTTCTTTGGGCAAACAACGATCTGGAGCGTGTAGTGACTGAGCAGTTTGGCCTTATCAGGCAAACCAGGCCGTTTTGGGCAATTCATGAAGCAGAAGACCCAGACCTAATACCAAGTACCGTGCCTGGTCCGTTCACCTGTGGAGGAGAAGAATACCTGTAGAGAGTTTGGGAAGCGGATTGCCATCGGGCAAAGTCAAAGGCGGCTGGAGCTAAAGATGGAAAGTACTTAGCGGCGCCTGGAAAAGGAAGCCCATGCAGCGGCCCATGCAACTGCAATCCCGCAACCCTAATTCGAGCCTATATAAGGAAGAGAAGCTGGAGAAGACGAGACACAAGAATTCCGACCCCGTTCACGAAGCAACCGCCGGCGATTGAAGCTTGGAGATTTCCGGCCAAGTTCTTTTGTTTTGAAGTTGATCGAGCCTTCGGGCATTAAAACAATTTATTGCTTTATGTTTTTATTACTTAGTTTTTGCTATTCCAGTTGAACGATTTCAGATTTTAGTAAATATGAATTTCAGTTTCGTTCTCCAATTTATTTCTTGTTTTATTTCTTTGAGTATGAGTAGCTAAACTTGCAGGGCGACTGGGCAAAGGTGGATCAATGGGGACTCTGGGCTAGGATAGAACCGTGAGGTTGATAGGGCTTAGTTAACTGCCTGGGGTTTGTTCCCGATTACACACTTGAGGAATAACTTTATTCTTGCAGGTTTGGGTGGACTAATTTGGTCGTTAGGAAACCCTTACACTTTGAGATATTGGCGATTGATCAAACCGAGTAATAGTATCTTGTTGTACTACGGGCATAGCGCTAGAACGTGTTGGAGTAGCGGTCGTATGATTCGGATTTCCGGACATGCTATTGGCCGAATTGGGTTCGTCGAGAGAGTAATGCGAGTTTGGGCAAACTAGATCCATGCGACCACATAGGTATCGAATTGTCTAGGCTCAGGGGATTAGGCATAAGTATACCTTGGGGTGGGGTGACTGTAGGCGTGACTTAATAGGACTGCTTTCACTTTGTTAGACATCCTATTGTTGGAGTTGTGTACTTAATGTCTAGATTTAAGTGACGGAAACTCACGATCCATTGCCACTAATCTATTTAACTAAATAAACAATTATTTGCGTTTAATTATTATTAATTAAATATATGCAAATCATAGTCCTAGATTTTATACGTTGTAGTTAGTATGGTGTTGCATGGGCACACAGAAGATCATACTATCGGTTACTCGTATTTAATCAAACAGTGGCTCACGACCTAGATGGACCCGGACCAATCCATCGGTATAGTCGTTGTGTGAGAGAGAAAATAATTTATCTTAATTATTTTATCACACTTGTACACTTGGTGTATTGAGCGGATCATTGAGATTCATCGATTAGGATTGCCGGCGATAATCGATTCGAGTCTCAGTGTATTTTATTCTTAATCCCCGATATTATTGCGGGTGTGTATATTTAATATAAGTGACTTTGATTTACCAAAGGAATTAACCGATTTAATTATTGGGTTAATTACCGGTTAAGTTGGGTCACTATATTTCATATATGACATGCCGTGAATAATTGACCGGACAGTGTATCCCGGAAGGGTTGATAATATCCCCGAGATGAGTTCATAAGGAATTATTATGTAAACCCTGCAGGTGGATTCGTTCCGCATAATAATTAAGGTTGAATGGTACTAGTCTCGGATATAAGAGATGAATAAATTAATTAGCAATAAATTAATTTTATTCATGGATATTTATATCTTAAATACACGGAATAAATAATACTACCGGAGAAATATTATTTGATATAATATGGTTTAATATTGGGAGTGCAATTAATTTTATATAGTGGAAAATAGAAATAATTAATATTGATAAGGATTAATGGACTTGAGCATTGGGCTCAATTTAATCTTCAATATTGGAAGCCCAATATTCCACCTCCTTAAGATCCCCTACGTAGCCTATAAAAGCACTACATGGTCTTCTCTATTCTCATAACTTGAAGATCACAATTCTAGAGAGAGAAAGTAGAGAGGGAGATCCATGGAGTTCGGTAGATCGTCGCCCACACGACGTACGGGCTAGTGCAATGAATACGTGGGAAGATCTCAAGGTCATCATAAGATCTCGTTTCTCCGCACAACGAATCCGGATTAGACGAACGATCACGCGGTGGTGGCGAAGCCACCGGACCGCGTGGGATCGCCCGCCTAGGGTTTCGACGCGCGAGGAGGATCGACCCCGGCTGGGAGCCGGGGCAGCGATCGATCACCCCGATCGATCGCTGGAGCGCGGGCTGGTGCCGCGCTCCACCCCACCACGGCGGTGGGGACCTCCAGACGGCGGCGAGTCGCCGGACTCGCCGCGGGGGCTGCTGGGCAGCCCCGACCGATCGCTAGCATGCGATCGGTGTTCGATCGCATCGAGCCCCGCGTGCGGGGGCTCGGGCTGGGCGTGCGCGCGGCTTCGGCCGTGTCGTGCGTTCGGCTCGTGCTCCGGCTCGTACGTGGTGTTCGTGTAATCTCCGGCGAATGGTTTTTGATCGGGTTATTGTTTCCGCAAATTTAAATAACTCGGGATATCGAATTCCAACAATTGGTATCAGAGCGTACGGTTACGTTTTTCGTTAATTGTTTCGATAATCGATTATCGTTGTTTATAGCCATAGATTAATTTAATTGCTTAAATTATTGTGCTATATTGTTCTACGTACTTGTTTTTCTCTCTTGTATGAATTGTGTTTGTCGGAAAAATTAATTATTAAAAATCGAGGTTTTTCGGAAATCGAACCGGTTCAACCGTGGGCTCGCAGCGGGCTGCTGGGCTGCTCGACTTGGTGATCTCCATCGCCGGAAGTCGGGGCAGTCGGCGGCGTGGCTACAAGCACAGCCGGGTGGCGGTTCAGCCGATACACGCGGCGGCTCGTGGGTCGCGGCTTCGGCTTCGGCTCGGACGAGCTGCTGGTGCTCGCTCGGGGGTCTCCGTGTGCGGGCTGCTCTTGTGTGGTTGAGTAGCGGGTCGATGGCATGGTTCGTCAAGGGAGACGCCGTGCCGGAGATTGGCCAAGAGACGCTGCTGGTACGCTCGACTTGATCGCGGACTTGATCGCTGATCGTTGGATTTTTTTGGAACAATTGATGGGATACCCCATTGACTTGCCCTATTTCATTGACTACCCCAATATTTAAATAATTCAAAAAGAAAATAGAAATATACGTGAATTATTGTTTTAAGTAAGGAAAAGTCCACATTGCCCCCATTTATCAATGTGTTTCGTAACGATTTTCTTAAAGGAAAAATATATTTCCACACCTTCATCCATCACATTCACGCACACGCAGCAGAACTCCAAAGCTCTCGTTTTTCTTTTCTATAGAAATAAAAAAAAAGCTACTATCGACAAAACCTAGCCTACATCACCTTTGCCCCTGTGTGCTCCTTGAAATCCCCAACAGTATTGAGCTACGCGAAGGAACAAAACCCTAGCTCACAACGTCGGCGACCCAATGTGCAAGCCCCCAATTACGGCGACCAAATCTCCTGAATCAAGGAGAACCACATACATATAATTAAACCCACAACCCTTCGAATCGAAATAAAAGGTTAGTTTAATTTTTTTAGTTTTGTGTGTTGAATTTAGTTTTTTTTTTTGGTGTTGAGGGTTCAGTTCGAGGAAATTCATATGATGATTTTGTTTGTATTGTTGAAACGAGTTCAATTTTGAATTTGGTGTTGTTTTCCGTTTTCTGTTGAATTTTGATTTTGTGCTAGCTTTTAGGCTCGAATAGTACCGGCGGAGGGGGTTGCCATCGTCACAGTCGTCTGCCGCCTGGCTAAGCTCGGAAGGGACGCCCGAGTTAGATAGTGAAGTTGTCATCAAGCGGCTCGGGGACTCGACCCGCGGCTTCTGGTGGCTCGGTGGGAACATGATCAACTTGAGGTTGAGCTTCGGCCCGTTCATCATCGTAGGTCAGTTGAATTTTCTTGTTACCCTGTTTCTTGTTTAGATTAGTTGTGAAAAAGAACAAGTATCTAATAGAAGACACAAGGTGTGTGTGTGTGTGTGATTGTTTAAATACTTGTAACTGAGAATTAGGCGGAGATTGTCGGGGAAGCAACAGTGGCTTCTCGGTATTCATCTAAGGGTTTTGTTTGCATCGCTGAAACGAGTTCTATTTAGAATTTGGTGCAAGTTTTCAATTTTTGGTTGAATTTGATTTCGGTTTTTCAGTTTTGTGTTGATTTTGGTTTTGGAGTTGTCAGTGTTAATTGTATCCTTTGTATTGTATAGATTGTTTTGGATTTGTTTGTGCAAATTGTATACAAATTGCAATGTAAGCTTGTTTGATAATAATATTGTTTAGAAAGTTGGTAATTAAATTTTCTTGTGTCATTTGCCAGGAACTATTGCGACTTGTATGCATTGAACTTTATAGAGTTCTTGGTCGAGAAGCAGAATATTGGAAGATTGAATTCAATCGACAGGCAACAATGTAAAAAGAATCTCGTCGCGGAAATTGTCACATGCACATCAAATTGCAAAAAGATTCTCGCTGCGGAACTTGTCTCAACAAAAGGACTGGATTTTGGGAACTGATGAATGCTATTGAACTAATCAGATTTTATCCTCTTGCTTGTGAACTGTGTTTAGAAAGTAAATTCTTGGAAACTAATGCAGCTATTGTGAAAACTCATAAGATGTTCTCTTGTTTGTATAACATCAAATTTTATTTACAATTTAATGAGTACAATTTCAAGTATTATATTTACAATTTCATTTTCATGTTATTAGTTCATTCCTCCTCATTTACAAAGTGCATCAACACGTTTAATGCAGTGAAAACAAAACAAAGTACATCAACATGTTCCATACATTGGAAAAACAAAGTACATCAACATGTTCCATCCATTGGAAAAAAATAATAATAACAAGAAGTACTGCATAACAAATTATATCTTTTAATCATAACGAACATGTTCCATACATTGGGAAAAAAAATAACAAGAAGTATTGCATAACAAATTATATCTTTTAATCGTAACGAACGTCTTCAACTTCACTCTTAATCCTTGAATTTCCAGCAAACATGCTATCAAACACCTTACCGCCTTACGAATCGATTGGCAACACTTGCATAAAATTCTCGCACAATTGATTGGTTACACGAATTACGCATGTATAAAAAATCACCACAACCTCTCCGTTTCACTTAATTATATAAATTGTCTAAGAGCATACGTCTCCCATCATCAACACGATCATAATAAACAATTTCGTGTTCCCAATCAGAAATAAAAGAACCACAAATAGGTCTTGCCAGGGGAGATGGTTGGGAAGGAGGTTATAGAGTTTCAAATCGTTGTGCACAACTCCGTAATGAGCATTTCCATCTTCATCAAACGTATACTTACTCGAAAAACACTTTCTCTGTAGGCCTGTATGACAAAGCAAAAAAAATTAGGATATCAATTTTTAACAATAAATACAAATCGTAAGCGAATTCAATAATTTGATCCCCAATTCGAGTTTCTAATCGATTTTTACCAGCAAAATGATTGATTTTACCGAGAAATAACTTGAAGAAGTACAACGAGAAGGAACAGGAAGACGTTACTCTCAATGTGTGCGTGAATTTGAAAATCGATTGAAATGGGAATTAGGGTTATAGGTGGTGGGAGAGAATTTGAATTTTTTGAAGCTTATGGATTTTGAATTTGGGTCGAGTTGAAAGTACAAATGTAGTCGAGCTTAAAATTTGAAGTGGGAGAGGGAGCGAATCTGAAATTTTGGAAGAGCGGGAGGCAATTGAAAAATGAAAATTTTCAAAAAAAAAAATTGGAAATTTGAATTCACATACCTACGCATTGTTGTTATATACCTTATGCATTCTGAACCATTTAGAATGAAGTCAATCTTATAGGCAAAAGGCATATATCTAATCCATCTTTTATGCTATAACGTATGTAACAGATATATATATTTCACACACCTAAGTACTGAATGTCATATACCTTCCTACTTATAATTTAATTAAAATAAAAAATTAACTTTATATTAGTAATTCAAATGTAATTAAATTGAAAAATTAACTTTATATTACTAATTAAAATGTAATTTAATGAAAATTAACTTTATATTAATTATTAAAATGTAATTGAATTGAAAATTTAACTTTATATTAGTAATTAAAATGTAATTTAATAAAAATTCACTTTATATTAGTAATTAAAATGTAGTTTATTGGAAATTTTATATTAGTAATTCAAATGTAATTAAATTGAAATTTTAACTTTATATTAGTAATTAAAATGCAATTTAATGAAAATTAACTTTAAATTAATTATTAAAATGTAATTAAATTGAAAATTTTAACTTTATATTAGTAATCAAAATGTAATTTAATGAAAATTAACTTTAAATTAGTTATTAAAATTTAAAATTAACTTTATTTTAGTAATTAAAATGTAATTACATTGAAATTTTAATTTCATTTTAGTAAATTAAATTAAAATTTTAAATTTATATTAGTAATTAATATATAATTTAATGAAAAATTACTTTATATTAGTAATTAAAATGTAAATAAAATGAAAAATTAAATTTATATTAGTAATTGAAATGTAATTAAATTTTAATTTTAATTTTATATTAGTAACTAAAATGTTATTAAATTGAAAATTTATTTTTATATTAGTAATGAAAATATAATTTAATGAAAATTAACTTTATATTAGTAATTAAAATGTAATTAAATTGAAAATTTATCTTTATATTAATAATTAAAATATAATTTAATAAAAATTCACTTTATATTAGTAATTAAAATGTAATTAAAATAAAAAAATAACTATATATTAGTAATTAAAATGAAAATAAAAGTCTAACTCACAATGTTAAATAAAATTCAACCAAATTAAATTACATAAAATTCAAACGAACAATGTCGAATAAAGTGAATTTTCAACCTAATATAAATCGAACAACTTGCGAGGCGCTGCTACTGCTCGTCAACACCAACATTGCCTACATCAATTTGTTGGGGCTACTGTTCCTCAACACCAACATCGACTACATGTTACCGGGGCTGCTGGCTGCTGCTCGTCAACACGAACATCGACTATAGGTTCCGGTGGTTGTTGCTCATCAACACCGACATCGACTATAGGTTCCGATGGGTGCTGCTCGTCTACGGCCACTGCACGCTTTTTATGTCCCCTACTCAACTCCCGATGATCTCTCGCTTCTTCAACAGACTTTTTCCGAGCCATTTATGGTCGACCAACTGAACGTGTTGCCACTGGCGTGCCTTAACTTCCTATTTTTCACATGCTTAGGATAAACATACTCATCTCCATTTGGGAAAGGCATGATACGTTATGTTTTTCGGAACAAGAAATGAGATTACTATACCATTCTCAAGCCCCGTCGAACACCCAAGAGACAACACCATCGAAGAGAGTGAAATCCCATGTATAACAGACTGACGACCACTCTTCTCTGACGACCACTCTTCTCTTGTCATTGCCAATAATGCGGTATTGAATTGAATTCGGGCCTGTAAGACCATTAAATACAGTGAAGTTATTGAATTAAAAGGAGAAACGAAAGCATCAAACTAAAACCCAGCTTACACACACAAAAAAGGATTGAACCGAGAATTGAGCACGTGATGCACTAAAACAATTGTGGATAATCAGAGCTCAGGAGAATCAAGTTCATTCATTTATAAACTATCAAGGGCTACATTTCTAGAGAAATAAATTATATTAATACATTAATAAAAAAATTGACAGCAAATTCATCCCGCAAAACAAACGAACCGTTCGTCCGTCTGTCGATGATCGGATAAATCAGTCGAATGAACCGCCAGCCCACGCAACTTCTCTGGAGATGTTAATTGAATTCGGGGATCCACACAACAAACACTAACCCTGCAGAATTGAATTGAATTTGGGGGATAATGCGATTGTGGGCTTCATATTGGAGACGATGAGCTCGAGGTATTGACGGTCGCCGGACGGCGAACGACGGATTGGAAACGATGAAGTGATTCAAGAATCGAAAATTTGGAATTCGATAGAAAATCGATTCTGGGAAATTAGGTTAAAAAAAAACGAATGGGTTTGCGAATTAGTTTTCACAAGAAAAAAAACGGCGATTGAAATTAGGAAATGTGGATTTGGGTTTGCAGGGTCGGGTATAAGATATTGGGTTTGGGTAGGATTTGTATATGGGTCAAGGGGTGTTATAGTAATAGCACATATATTTTAATTAGTAAATAAAAAATAGGGTACCTCATGAAAAAAAATCGAGAGAGGGATAGTTCACTAATAAACATGTGACAATAGGGCAGTTTGTCAACCGGGCCGATTTTTTTTCACGCTGATGTGTTTTGTGTGCGTGAATTAATTCTTGGTTGAGTGGACTCTTCTACATGTCTCGATTGCATGGCCTGGTGCATATTGCATGAGTGCATGCATGAGATAATTAATTTCTTGTGAATTAATTGATGATGCATATGCATGTGCTGGCTGGGCTCGAGTGGTTCGATTTTGGGATGACCGAAATTGTTTCGGTTCGTCCCGGTAAATCCGATCTTTCCGGAAATAATTTAATCTTTCTAATTTTATTTAATTTAATTTTGGAATTAATTCAAATTCTATTTGGATTAGATTTCTTAATTATGGAATTAAATAATGGAATTAGATGGAGAGTTAAATTAGGAAAGAAAATCCTAGTTTCTCTAGATATCCTATACCTACTTGGATTAGAAGTCTTAAGAAGAATCAAAATTCGATTTTGATTAGGATTCTTGAGATCTAATCTAAATAGGATTGAGAAATTATTAAAATATTGATTTTATTTAATTTAAGTATTTTATTTAAAATCATTAGATTAATTCAAAATTTATTTTGGATTGGAAAATCTTGGATTTTATTTAGAATAGAATTAAATATGGAGATCAATGGATTTTAATAATATTGATTTTATTTAATTTAAGTATTTTATTTAAAATCATTAGATTAATTCAAAATTTATTTTGGATTGGAAAATCTTGGATTTTATTTAGAATAGAATTAAATATGGAGATCAATGGATTTTAATAATATTGATTTTATTTAATTTAAGTATTTTATTTAAAATCAATAGATTAATTCAAAATTTATTTTGAATTGGAAAATCTTGGATTTTATTTAAAATAGAATTAAATATGGAAATCAATGATATTGATTTTATTTAATTGGAGTAAAATTAAATATGAGAATCAAAGAATTTTTCCGTCGCTCGGCAAAGTATTCAAGGCGTAGAATGAAGACTCAAGGCAAGCATGCTGGAATTCATCAAGGTACGAATAGTCGAGAAATAATTTTTGCTTGAGTAATTATTTGATTATTTATGAACGTACTTGCATGAAATGTATGTTTGTTATTATGCTTATGTGTATTTAATTATGCATTAGATAGCGTATCCCTTTGTTATAAAAAGCTAAGTGGGAGAGGGAATGGAAACATTGCCATGGTCTCCATTGCTGTTCTCTTGGTGACTTTTATGAACTTTTGAAGTTCGTATAGACAAGTCATTGAAGGAGAATTCTTGTAATTCCTCTTACGAGAAACATTGATTAAGTTTATCAAACAATGCCTAATTTGTCTTTCCAAAACTGATTTCAAGTCGACTCATTCTCACCCCGGGGAGTGGAATGGAGCCAAAGCCACTTGGTCAAGTCGAGGACACAAATTAGAGACTTTCGTGTCATTTGATGACTAGATCGATTGTCTGCTCGGCTCCCTCATTTTATGAGAGATAGGGTCGTTCGCATGGTGAATCACTGGTTAGAAACTTCGAGTTTCACTTATGATTCTCCGCGTCTTGATTTACAAGATTGAATGGATCAAGTAATTGGGAGTCAATTATAAAAGTCTCTTGGTGTAGTAAACGTCCACACCACGTGGCTTGCTATGCTGACGGATTTTGGATTAATTGATCTAGACAGTTGTAAGAAATTGTGAAGAGTTGTGAAGTTGTCGTAAACGTCCACACCACGTGGCTTGCGGTGATGTAGCAATTCCAAACGATTTACTTTGGTACTGAGTAATGGTTTACACTTAGATACGCATTATAGTATTCCTCCCCACGAGGTTCCGCTATAAGTGATGTATGACCGAAGCAAATCTAATTGCTAAATCATTTGGATTGGTAAACGTCCACACCACGTGGCTTGCCATATCTGATGGGATTTTAGACGTGATTAGTGGTTTAATGATATTATTTAAGGGAGATAATATCGGAGATTAAATCGATTGTTTGTTGTTATATGTGCTCATAGATTAGGACATGGCTTTGAACCCACTTTCTGTGATACGTAAGGATTTTAAACTCACTGGTCCCTAAATATAATGATTGGAATAGAGATCTAGACATTACCCAAACTGTTGAAGAGTACAAGGTTGTACTCAATGAGCTTTATCCTTCCGAGCCTATTGACATAGGCGGCTAGACAAGAAGCGATGAGGATACTCATAAAGGCCAGTCACTTCGAGGAAACGCTTAAAAACGTTTTTGAGATGATTGACCTTTTAGACGAGTTGAGACAGTAATCGCAAGCTCTTGTAGCCAATGCCAAAGGTTTCGAACCTAAAGGCATGAATCGGGGGAAAGGACAAGAAAGCAAAGAAACCCAGTGGTCCTAAGTTTCTTGGACCACGAGATGGGACGAGAAAGCCAATAGGCAAGTATTCTCGATGCAAACAGTCTGGGTACTGGAAGTCTGATTATCCTCTCAAAGAAAGTACGAAATTTTCTTTAGTCGTAAAACATAGTCAGTGGTATTATCTACCGGAACCTGGTGTGTAGATATGGAACCACTGACGGTATGTGCATTTTAAATGCAAGAGGTTCCAGGAAACCTAACGACTTGGAAAAGAAAAGATCGTAGTCTACATGGGCAATGCTGTGGAGGAGGCAGCAGTTGCAATGGAGGACATTTTATAGGATTTCATTTTGAGTTATTGCTTTTATGTACCTTTAATTTTAGAAAGAACTCTGTTCTGGATTTCTGAAATTTAATGAATGGATATTTTATTTCTTTTAATCATTTGATGATTATAAGAAGAAATAATGATATTATCTATTTTGGTACATTAGCTAGCAATATATAAATGATGAATCATGAGTCCACCACGGTGCAACGAACCGTAGTATTAAACTCGTTTTACTAATAAGAGATTTCTTTATCAATTATACTTGTGGATTCTTATGCTGAGTCATGTTTATTCAAATAAGAAGTTCAAGGGTCGAAAATTGATATTTGATCAATTAATTTGAAGGAGTGGACCTTCCGACCTAAGAATCTAATTTGGAAGATAATATGACTAAGCAATCCTTTATGGATATAAGATGTAAGATCCGGACAAGTATAAGAATTGATTGACTCTGATGTATGCAGACCTATGCCTACTCAGACAATAAGGTACGAGTACTTCATTTTGTGATTACTCGAAAAATGGATTAGAATACCTGATGTGCCACAAAAGCAAGTGTTTTCACAAGTCAATGGACACTAAGCAATTATGGAGAACCATCAAGGTATATCCATTTCTAGCCTGCGATTTGATCGCGGAGGCAAGTACCTGTCTGAGGAATGCATAGCATACTGATCAGAGATTGGGATTTGATCCTAAATGACTTCACCATACACTGTTGTGTAGAAATGGTGTGTCGTAAACAAGAAATGGAACTCTTATAGAAATAGTAAAAACATGAGTTATACGGAACTACCTATGTTCTATGGATATGTCTGGAAACAACGGCGCATTCAAATGCGGTTGTAGAATATCCTAGAAGAACAAAAGATGTGTGTTCAATAGTACTATGAACCAGAAGGACGTTATAAGTTCTAACGCCCGGTTCTTAGAGAAAGACTATATAATGAACCACAAGCCCAAGGTGACGTAATACTTTGAAATGAGAGAGAAAGATTAAGACTTAGAGCCAGCCGAAACGAGTAGCGGTACACCACTAACTGCACCTACTGTTATCACTGTTTATACACCGGAATGCCATTGTAGTGGGAGGTTGTGGGACAACCGGAGATATTCATAAGACTAGGAGAGTCTTCGGACTCTGGACCTAGTATACATGAAATCAATCCCTGGATCTACATATAGGCGGTACTGGATCTAAATGTGCCTTCTTGGAGAACAATAAGGATTATTGTTAAGAGGCGAGATCATTTAGAGTACAAGCTTAGTTGATCCATTTATGGATTGTAACAAAGCTAGAGTTCGTGGAACTTGCGCATTGATGAGATAGTCCATTTGATGGATTCATCAAAAGGCATTGACGAATCGTGTGTATGGGAAACGTGATGGAAACAAGGTGGTGTTTCTCGGAGGTTTTATGTAGATAACATTTTATCATTGGCAACAATGTAAAGATGTTGTCAGACATAAAATGATGGTTGTCTAGAAAAATCGATATATGAGATAAAGAAGAAGTTAGAGCATGTTCTTAAGATCTAGGATCTCAAGAAAAGAACATTGTACTTCTCTAGATATCTTATACGATTTTGGTTCGTTTTAACGTGCAAGATTCCGAGAGAGGTTCGTTACCTTTCAGACACGGAATGCATCTATCTGAGGATATGTGTTTTTGGAACACAAAAGGAGATAGAAGCAATGAAAGCGGTTTCCTACACTTTGAGTGTGGAAAGCTTAATAAATGCATTGTTGAAAACAAGAACCTGATATCGGCTATGCGGTTAGCATAGTGGGAGGATATCAAGGTAATCCTGGAAAGGAATATTCGACTGCCGTAAAAGTACTTTCGAAGTACTGTTCTAGACTACGAAGCAGACGAGTTTTTCCTTTGGATTGCATTCTCTTAGATTTCTAATCGAATGAGGACCGGTGTAAGTCGATATCAGGCTATGTGTTTCACTATTGAAGGAGAAGGAGTTTTAACATGGAAGAGTGATAAGCACGATGCTTTTCGGACTCTGCCATGGGTAACCAAATAGCGGTCTCAGAGGCAGCGGAAGTTTTGGTATAACTCCGGGATAATCTCTGGGACTTAGAGGTGATTCTTAATTTGCCAAAAGGCTATGTAAATAGCGGTGCGATGGCAAATGGTAAGAAATCACAAGTCCATAAGTGTAAGATAACACATAGTGCAAGTACCACCTGATACGAGTCATCGTCGAGGGAGACGACGCTGTAGTCACCAAGATAACTTCAGAGCGGCAACCTAGAGTGCTCATTCACATAGTACTTCTTGGAAGTACAACTTTAGCACGTGATGAGTATGGGAGTCGGGAGTTTGGAGGAAATGACTAGACCTTAGTACAAGTGGGAGATTGTTGGAGTTGTGTACTTAATGTCTAGATTTAAGTGACGGAAACTCACGATCCATTGTCACTAATCTATTTAACTAAATAAACAATTATTTGCGTTTAATTATTATTAATTAAATATATGCAAATCATAGTCCTAGATTTTATACGTTGTAGTTAGTATGGTGTTGCATGGGCACACAGAAGATCATACTATCGGTTACTCGTATTTAATCAAACAATGGCTCACGACCTAGATGGACCCGGACCAATCCATCGGTATAGTCGTTGTGTGAGAGAGAAAATAATTTATCTTAATTATTTTATCACACTTGTACACTTGGTGTATTGAGCGGATCGTTGAGATTCATCGATTAGGATTGCCGGCGATAATCGATTCGAGTCTCAGTGTATTTTATTCTTAATCTCCGATATTATTGCGGGTGTGTATATTTAATATAAGTTACTTTGATTTACCAAAGGAATTAACCGATTTAATTATTGGGTTAATTACCGGTTAAGTTGGGTCACTATATTTCATATATGGCATGCCGTGAATAATTGACCGGACAGTGTATCCCGGAAGGGTTGATAATATCCCCGAGATGAGTTCATAAGGAATTATTATGTAAACCCTGCAGGTGGATTCGTTCCGCATAATAATTAAGGTTGAATGATACTAGTCTCGGATATAAGAGATGAATAAATTAATTAGCAATAAATTAATTTTATTCATGGATATTTATATCTTAAATACACGGAATAAATAATACTACCGGAGAAATATTATTTGATATAATATGGTTTAATATTGGGAGTGCAATTAATTTTATATAGTGGAAAATAGAATTAATTAATATTGATAAGGATTAATGGACTTGAGCATTGGGCTCAATTTAATCTTCAATATTGGAAGCCCAATATTCCACCTCCTTAAGATCCCCTACGTAGCCTATAAAAGCACTACATGGTCTTCTCTATTCTCATAACTTGAAGATCACAATTCTAGAGAGAGAAAGTAGAGAGGGAGATCCATGGAGTTCGGTAGATCGTCGCCCATACGACGTCCGGGCTAGTGCAAGGAATACGTGGGAAGATCTCAAGGTCATCATAAGATCTCGTTTCTCCGCACAACGAATCGAAAGGTGAATTAAATAATTGCTATTTAATTCTTGTTTTATTGAAATCAATTATCGAAAAACAAGATCCAAAGATCGAACCCGGATTAGACGAACGATCACGCGGTGGTGGCGAAGCCACCGGACCGCGTGGGATCGCCCGCCTAGGGTTTCGACGCGCGAGGAGGATCGACCCCGGCTGGGAGCCGGGGCAGCGATCGATCACCCCGATCGATCGCTGGAGCGCGGGCTGGTGCCGCGCTCCACCCCACCACGGCGGTGGGGACCTCCAGACGGCGGCGAGTCGCCGGACTCGCCGCGGGGGCTGCTGGGCAGCCCCGACCGATCGCTAGCATGCGATCGGTGTTCGATCGCATCGAGCCCCGCGTGCGGGGGCTCGGGCTGGGTGTGCGCGCGGCTTCGGCCGTGTCGTGCGTTCGGCTCGTGCTCCGGCTCGTACGTGGTGTTCGTGTAATCTCCGGCGAATGGTTTTTGATCGGGTTATTGTTTCCGCAAATTTAAATAACTCGGGATATCGAATTCCAACACCTATAACCGATTGACAAACCATCAGTTAAAACCCTAAGTGCCAGGGATCGGTAGTTTGCCCAGAGAACCCAGAGAGAAGCCAAAGCCCGGAAGCCTACTTCTCTTTATTTGATTTCAGTTTGATTAATTACTTTTCTGTTTACAGTTTGGTCAAAGTGTTTAGTTTATTATTTCTGCATGTTAGTTTGGGGTAATTAGTTTAATTGTTTCTGTTAGTTGGTAGTTTGATTAAACGCTGTGACTCAGCAACCAAACTTAAAACCTTTTTACTGTGACACTATTTGGGTAAAGCCGAGATTAACTAAATTGCAATTGCTTCCTCGTGGGATCGACCCTATACTTACCACTTGCTATCTTGTGTTGAGTTTAGGAACTTTATAAATTTATTTTGGCCGCGTTAGCTTCCACGACAAAGTTTTCGCGTCGTCAAAATTGGCGCCGTTGCCGGGGAGGCAATATTCCAGTTTTTTAGTTTTTCTGTGCTGACTTTTTTTCTTTACTTCTTTGACTAGGTACTATAAACGCGGTGGAAGGCGATACGGGACTACTCTTTGACCCAGAGATCGAGAAAACCGCCAAAAGGCTAAGAAAAGAAGCAAAGAACAAGGCGTTAGCACGTGCAACCCAAGGAGAGAATTCTGCCAAGGCACCAAGGGCAGAAAAGGCAAAGAACAAGAAGACCATACCAGTTGACACTCCTAGTCAACCAATACCAGAAAAAATAGAAGAGATGGGAGCAGAAGCACCACGGACTTTGAGGGACATGATGTTCCCGTCAGAGATGAACTTGAGGCCACTGGGGATCACTTTGCCCACCATTCCTACCCCCTGGGAGATGAAACACAACTTCATACAAATCCTGCCAAAGTTCAGTGATATGCCCGGAGAAGACCCACAGAGGCATTTACAGGACTTTGAGCTAGCATGCGGGACGATTCAGGCGACCGGAGTACTAGCGCAATATATACGACTCCTGGCCTTTCCCTTCTCTTTGACTGATGGGGCCAGAGAGTGGCTGTATACCATTCCGCAGGGCGAAGTGACTACTTGGGCGCAACTACAGAAGCGGTTTCTGGAAAAATATTTCCCAGCAGCACGAATTCAACAAATGCGCAAGAAAATAAATAGCATAAGGATGGGAACTAACGAGAACTTTCAAGACTATTGGGCAAGATTCAAACAACTGTTAACTAAATGCCCCCAGCACCAGATCCCGGACCACGACCTCATCCAATACTTTGTGTCCGGATTGAGACATCATGAGAAGACTCTACTCCTAGCTGCCAGTGGAGGATCTCTACTCAACAAAAGTGTTGCCGAGGCATTCAAACTGTTCAAAGAGATGGCAGAGGAATTAGGCGAAGACACCGATATGCCCAAACAAAGCCTGCTGGTACAATCCCCCTCTGACTCAAAAATCGACAAGTTGTGCAGTGCTATGGAAAAATTCATGACCAGCATGGCAGGAGGACCAAAGAAGGCAGTCAAAGCGTGCCAGATTTGCCAAGAAATAGAGCACGCCACTGATGAATGTCCATCCTTATTCGATGAGGAGCTCAAAGCGATGGGACAATCTAATGGCAACGGTCAGGGAAGAGGGAGGCCGCACTTTGACCCATACTCAAATACCTACAACCCAGGATGGAGGCACCATGAGAACTTCAGGTTGGGAATAATAACAACCAAGGAGAAGGATATCAAGGCAACCCGAACCAGAACCGGTACAACCACCAGCAACAAGGGAACTCCCAACAGAATCATGGCAAAGGGGCATCACTATCGGACATGATGGAGACTTTGGTCAGAGAGAACGTAAAGTTCCAGCAAGAAAACATGAAAGCCATGCAAGAAAACGAAAAGTTCAAGCAGGAAACTAGAGGGCAACTGAATAACTTGGGAGCTCAAATGGCCCACTTGAACCAGGTCGTGGCAAAGCTGGAACAGAGGAACGGAAACTTACCACCACAAGTCGAAGTAAAGAGTGCCCACTGTAATGCCATACAATTAAAGAGTGGGAGAATCTTGCCAGAAGTCAAAGCGCCAACCCAGGGCAAACACCCTCAAGAGACAGAACCCACAGAGATAGAGGACATAACTGTTGAAGATGAAAGAGAGAAGGAAGAAGAAGTAGTCAGGGCAAAGAGAGATAAATCACCACCACCGAAGATTCGAGTCCCCTTTCCAGGAAGGCTAAGCAAGAATAAAGAAAGGGAAGAGACTTACGAGATGTTCCAGATGTTCAAAAAGGTGGAGATCAATATGCCACTACTGACTATACTGAACACTATGCCCCGGTGTGCCAAGTTTCTCAAGGAGCTATGCACGAAAAAGGTAAAATATCAAGACGATGCAAAGTTCGAGGTGGGTGAAAATGTCTCAGCAGTTCTTCAAAGGAACGTACCTACCAAGTGTGGGGACCCAGGCATGTTTTACATACCATGCATAATAGGAAGGATGAGAATCGAGAAGGCAATGTTGGACTTAGGGGCATCAATCAATGTGATGCCCAAGACTATGTACGAGGACCTGGGCATAGGGGTTCTCAAACCCACAAGAGTGGTGATCCAGCTAGCTGACAGATCCAATGTCTACCCTGAGGGCATACTGGAGGACGTATTGGTCAAAGTGGAAGATTTAATCTTCCCAGCAGATTTCTACGTACTAGACATGGGGAGATCGAGCAAAGAGCCAATTATGATTCTGGGCAGACCGTTCCTTAAGACCGCAAGGACGCACATAGACTGCGAGACAGGCAAACTGACATGTAAATTCGAGGGAGAAACAGTCACCTTTGACCTTTACAAATCCATGAAGCACCCAACCGATATTGAGGAAGTTCACATGATCGATCAAATCGAGAAGGCGGTAGAAGGCAAAGTGTTGCAAAGCGGCAAGTACGACGAAATTGAAGTAGTGATTCAAGAAGGAATGCTACACGATGAATTAGAAGACGAACCGGAGGGAATACAAGAGGCAATTAAACAGTTGGGGGCACTAGAAAATTACAAAGGAGATCCAGGCAAACTGCCAATACTAGAAGAGACTATCATGAAGCCCTCCTTAGAGAGAGCCCCACTACTGGAATTGAAGAACTTTCCAAAGCACCTAAAGTACATGTACTTAGGAGAACACGACACTTTGCCCGTAATCATCAATTCAGCTCTCTCAGAAGAAGAGGAAGTGAAACTCAAAGAAGTACTGGGGCGATACAAACTGGCTATAGGATGGACTTTGGCTGATATAAGAGGAATAAGCCCAACAATTTGCCAGCACCATATACTCCTCGAAGATGAATCTACACCAGTTCGGGACCCCCAAAGGAAATTCAATCCTGCCATGAAGGAGGTAGTACTCAAAGAGATAAAGAAACTCCTCAGTGTAGGGATAATTTACCCTGTCTCAGACAGTAAGTGGGTTAGCCATGTACACGTTGTGCCAAAGAAGTCAGGGATTCAGGTCGTAGAGAACGAGAAGAAAGAACAAATCGCTACCAGGCTACAGACAGGATGGAGAGTATGTATAGACTACCGTAAGCTGAACAAAGTGACCCGCAAAGACCATTTCCCTTTGCCCTTCATCGATGAGATGTTGGAACGATTGGCGGGGAAAAAGCACTTCTGCTTTTTGGATGGGTATTCGGGTTATATGCAGATTTGGGTAGCTGAAGAGGATCAAGACAAAACAACGTTCACATGTCCCTTTGGCACCTTTGCCTATAGGCGCATGCCCTTTGGGCTGTGCAACGCACCAGGGACCTTCCAGCGTTGCATGATGAGCATATTCTCTGATCTACTAGAGAACGAAATTGAAGTATTTATGGACGACTTCACGGTCTATGGCAACACCTTTGACCTATGCCTGGCAAACTTGGAGCTGACACTACAGAGGTGTGTGGAGAAGAGTTTGGTTTTGAATTATGAAAAATGTCACTTCATGGTAGAAGAGGGAGTAGTTCTGGGACATGTGGTGTCAGCCAAAGGCATAGAAGTCGACAAAGCAAAGATCGAAGTTATTTCCAAACTACCATATCCAAGGAATATCAAGCAAGTAAGAGGATTTCTTGGCCACGCAGGATTCTATAGGCGCTTTGTGAAAGACTTTGCCAGCATCGCCCAGCCGATGACAAGGTTACTGCAGAATGATGTGGAGTGGGACTTTGATGACGAATGCCAAAGAGCCTTCAACCATCTGAAGGAGAGACTAGTGACAGCTCCCATCATCCAACCCCCTGAGTGGGGGATGCCTTTTGAACTAATGTGTGACGCCAGTGGATACGCAGTAGGGGCAGTACTTGGGCAACTGAAGGGCAAAGAGAGGCATGTGATATATTATGCTTCGAAGACACTTAATGCCGCTCAAAGTAATTATGCAACTACTGAGAAGGAACTATTGGCCATAGTGTTTGCTTTTGAGAAATTCAGGTCGTACTTATTGGGGAGCAAGACTATAGTGTACACTGACCACGCCGCCCTCAAGTACTTAATGGAAAAGAAAGAAACCAAACCAAGACTAATCCGATGGATCCTACTACTACAGGAGTTTGACATCGAGATTAGGGACAAGGCTGGTAACCAGAACTTAGTGGCAGACCACCTTAGCCGGATCTTACAAAAAGAAGAGGATATACCAATAACCGAAACATTTCCGGACGAACACTTATACTCCATCTATGCCATGCACGAGGAACCTTGGTACGCAGACCTCGTCAACTATATAGTAGGAGGTGAGTTCAGAGACGAAGCTTCCATTTACGAAAGAAACAAGATGAAACGAGAGGCAAAGAGCTACATCTGGGATGAGCCGTATTTATGGAAAAGATGTGAAGACCAAGTGTTAAGAAGGTGCGTCGCTGAATCAGAGCAACAAGCTATAATGAGGCACTGCCATGAGAAGCCATGTGGAGGCCACTTTGGGCACAGGCGAACTGCCAGAAAAATTTTAGATTGCGGTTTTTTCTGGAAGACTTTGACTAGGGATTGCATTGCCTGGTGTAAGGGATGTGATCAGTGTCAAAGGGAGGGAAACATGACGAAAAGAGACGAGATGCCTTCTGTGCCCATACTACCAGTGGAGATATTCGATGTATGGGGTATAGACTTCATGGGACCACTCCCAAACTCCAAGGGCAAAGAGTACATATTACTAGCAGTAGATTATGTGTCTAAGTGGGTCGAAGCCAAAGCAACAACCACTAATGACTCTCGAGTAGTGGCAGAATTTTTCAAAGCAAATATTTTCAGTCGATTTGGTGTGCCCAGAGCGTTAATAAGTGATCAAGGGACTCATTTCTGTAATGTTGTGATAAAAAAGCTACTTCATAGGTACGGGGTGACACATCGGATTTCCACAGCATATCACCCCCAGGCAAATGGGCAAGCTGAATTATCCAATCGAATCATCAAAACTATTCTGAGGAAGACAGTTAGACCCGAGGGCAAAGACTGGTCTGACAAATTAGATGATGCACTTTGGGCATACCGCACTGCTTTCAAGACCCCCTTTGGGATATCCCCATACAGGATGATATTCGGGAAAGCATGTCATTTGCCCGTCGAGATTGAACATAAAGCACATTGGGCAGTGAATAAAGTTAACTTCGATTAGGACCTTGCAGGGAACGAACGCAAATTGGACCTTGTGGAATTAGAGCAACTAAGAATGGAAGCATATGACCATGCTGCCCACTACAAGGAACGAACCAAGAGAGCCCATGACAAGATAATCAAAGGCAAGCAAATACAAGCGGGACAATGGGTTTTACTCCATCAAACAAAGAATTTGTTTCGGAAGGGCAAACTGTTTTCAAAGTGGGAAGGTCCTTATACTGTACACCACGTTTGCCCTAATGGATCAGTAGAGCTGAAAGATAACAAGGATCCGAATCGCATTCTCAAAGTAAATGGACAACGAGTTAAACCGTACTTTGGGCAAGAGGGACTAGAAGGGCAAATTGCCTTCATCGATCTCTAGCCAAAGTCAGCAGCAAGGTCATGCCTAGGACCTAAAATAGGGCGCTGGCCAGGAGGCAACCTGGTATGTTTTTTTTAAAGCTTTATTTACTTTTTAGTTTTTGCTTTTCTATTTTTAGGGTTAATAAAAAAGATCACTTCATACCAAAAGTAACGAGGCCGGAAGAAAGGGTGTATTGTATTTTTGATTTTGCAGGGACAGGAGTTTGGGCAAAGGATACCAGTTAAGGGCTTACCATAACTGGATAGATGGAAGGTGCGAGATTTGAGGGAAAAACATCCCATCATTAGGACTCTGCAAATCCCCACTTTCCATAACTCCCCCCCCCCCCCCCCCCCCCCCCACCACGAAACCCGATAACCACCCTCATCCACTCCCTTTCCAAAATTCAAAAATCCCTATAACCCTAACTGCCATCGTCAATGGTGAGTACCCGACCCAAAAATAAACTGAGAGGAATCCCGGACGGAACCCATATCGATCTTACCACACCACCACCACCCACCAAAGCAAAGCGCAAAAAGATGACGGAGCCAAAGAACGACGCCGCCATGGAAGAGAATAGGGATGAGGCGCCCGCCGCCGCAACCACTGAGACAACCGGAGAAGCTTCCTCCGCCGTGCCGCTCGTCATAATACTACCATCATCCACCACCCCAAGTAGCCCGCCACCGGTCGACCAGAATTTGATAGCGCAACTTAGCGCTGAGCTCGATGTGCCCCAGCTTTCCGAGCAGAAAGATTTGGAGACTCTGGCCGATGCAGCGGAGGGGTCTGAGCAGCCAACCGGCGACGTAATCGGAAAACCACCAAAGAAGAAATCCAGATCTGACATCAAGGGTAAGGGTGTGAAATTGTCTGATACAGGTTCAAGCGCCGAGGAGAAGAAGGAGGAGGAGAATTCAACGGCTGCCGGCGGCGATGATGAGGAAGAAGAAGAGCCAGAGATCGAAGTCACCCACAACCTCCCGAAGACACCGAACACCAGGGCTTCGACCAAGAAGCGCAAAGCTCCAACTCCGGCGACTACCAGCGCCGCCCCCCGCAAAATTGTGGTGCCAAAGACTGTGTGTTTCGACACACTTAAGCTGATGGGGGTAGAGGCCAAAGTGAGGGAGTACTTTGCGAACATTGGGTGGAGTCAGTTTTTGGAGTGGTCTGGGCAAATCAGTGATAAGGTGGTGAGGGAGTATTTTAGAACTTTAGTGATCAGAGAGGACAAAGAGGAAGGAGTTACTGGCATCCAGTTTGAGATACTGGGAAGCAGGGTCAAAGCAAGCTGCACCGAACTGGACCTCAGTTTGGGGATGGTTACCTTTGAGGAGTGGAAGTCAAAGGAGTACCAGAGGGCACTGAAGGCTTTGCCCGAGCGAACTAAGAGCGAGTTGAATGAGATCTGGAAGGTGCTGGGCAAAGGGGGGACATTCATTGCACAGACCACTAAGGGGCATCAGTTGAAGGATGATGCAATGAGGGTTTGCCATAGGATCCTAGCTGTCAATTTCTTTGGCAAATAGGAGACAAGCAATGCGATCTCCCAGATTGAGTTGGGTATGCTGTGGTGCATGGAGAAGAAGATCAGGCTGCACTTTGGGTCTTTTCTCTGTGCACAGATGAAGTGGTTGATCACCCATCCCCTGCAGCGCCACTCCTTAGCCTAGTTCGCTATGGTGTATGCCGCGAAGATGGATTTGCTGGAAGGGAAGAAAGTGAATTTGATGAGCGAGGAGAAGTTTGACAAGGCCTATTTCAAGAGGATGCATGATATCAAGGAGAGCAGTGATGGAGTCATAGTGTTTGATGACAACAAGCCAGTGAAGGTAGAGAAAGTTGTGCCAGTGAAGGCAAAGGTTAAGAAGGAAGAGATGAAGGAATATGGCGCTGTGGAGGAGCGCCTTGAAAGGATTGAGCAGAGGCTGGACGAGCTTACCAGCATGATGAGGGCATACTTTGCCCATAAGGGATTCAGGTACCCACCTGAACCTAGCACTTAACTGACCCTCCCTTGTTTTTTTTATTTTTATTTTTATTTTGTTTTCTCTTTTTTGTGTTTCTGTTTGAGTCAAACAACTCGGGCGACGGGGTCGATCTCCCTGCTGACACACTTTGCCTACGCAAAGTGTGTGAGGGGGCAGGTGCGCCAACGTTAATTTAGAGTTGTTGTGTGGTCGAGGCAGCCCCTACTGATCTTATTACTCTCACCCACTTTGCCTACACAAAGTGTGTGAGGGGGGAAAGGGAAAGTGCAAACCTCTGTGTCTAATCGAGTCAGCATGATTATTTGAATACTTAGGGCAGTTAGAAGCAATTTCATTTATACAGCAATTCAAAATTTGTAGTTAAAGGCATGAAAATAGGGACGATGGAACTATACTAGACAAACTGTGAGATTTGAGCCATACATTGAATGAAAATTTCTTTCTTGAGAGTACTGTTGTGAAAATTATGATGCCTGACTTTGCCTATTTGCTGTGATAAGTAGTTCTGTTGGGTGGGGGTTATTATATGATTAGGGCATTTCTTTTAGTTTGACTAAATGAACATTAATTCCTTGTTAGCCCCTTTGAGCCTGTGAAATTTTCTTTGATACCAGTCTGGCACTTTGCCAATAGGCAACCAGACAGATATGAGGGGGGGTAGAGAGATTGATGTTGAGAAAAAAAAAAAAAAAGAAAAAAAAAGAAGAAAAAAATAGAATAAATTTGTTGTGTGCTAAGGCCCGTAAGAAAAGGGGCAAAGTGGTAGAGAAAGGCTAAAATCCATAAAGCCCTCTGCCCAAACCGTGCCTACTCCTCAAAATCCACCCAAATAGCCTACATTACAACCCAATAAAAGCCCCTTTGATAAGACCCCCCACTTAGTCAGAATAACTTGATCAGCAAATTGTCAAATCTGGGCAAAGTAGTTTCACAACAGAAAATGAGTGACATTATACCCATACACTGAAAAGAGAGATACACTTGTGAGGGAGTGACCCCAAGCCCTAGTATAGACTCTTGACCGAATTTTTATGCCTCTAACTTGAATTTTGATTTGCCTGTATGTGCTTTGCCTATTTTATATTCTGTAATCATGCTAAAGTCCTTTGAGTCTCTGTTTATTTGTTTCCCCCTCTATCTTGATTTCTTTTTCACTTTGGTCTTGAGTCCGGTGAGTCAAACCCCACGCTTGAGGACAAGCGTATTGCAAGTGTGTGCGGTTTGATGAGCCATTTTATTTGCTCATCTTGAGCCCCTTTTTGAGTCAGTTTGAGTCAGTTTATGTGTCTGGGAGGGCACAGTAGGGTGTTTGGTCAGAGTGTGCAGGCAAACAGGTAACAGGTGGCGCACTGGGCAAAAGAGGCAAGGAAAACCCCTTCTTTGGGCAAACAGCGATCTGGAGCGTGTAGTGACTAAGCAGTTTGGCCTTATCAGGCAAACCAGGCCGTTTTGGGCAAGTCATGAAGCAGAAGACCCAGACCTAATACCAAGTACCGTGCCTGGTCCGTTCACCTGTGGAGGAGAAGAATACCTGTAGAGAGTTTGGGAAGCGGATTGCCATCGGGCAAAGTCAAAGGCGGCTGGAGCTAAAGATGGAAAGTACTTAGCGGCGCCTGGAAAAGGAAGCCCATGCAGCGGCCCATGCAACTGCAATCCCGCAACCCTAATTCGATCCTATATAAGGAAGAGAAGCTGGAGAAGACGAGACACAAGAATTCCGACCCGTTCACGAAGCAACCGCCGGCGATTGAAGCTTGGAGATTTCCGGCCAAGTTATTTTGTTTTGAAGTTGATCGAGCCTTCGGGCATTAAAACAATTTATTGCTTTATGTTTTTATTACTTAGTTTTTGCTATTCCAGTTGAACGATTTCAGATTTTAGTTAATATGAATTTCAGTTTCGTTCTCCAATTTATCTCTTGTTTTATTTCTTTGAGTATGAGTAGCTAAACTTGCAGGGCGACTGGGCAAAGGTGGATCAATGGGGACTCTGGGCTAGGATAGAACCGTGAGGTTGATAGGGCTTAGTTAACTGCTTGGGGTTTGTTCTCGATTACACACTTGAGGAATAACTTTATTCTTGCAGGTTTGGGTGGACTAATTTGGTCGTTAGGAAACCCTTACACTTTGAGATATTGGCGATTGATCAAACCGAGTAATAGTATCTTGTTGTACTACGGGCATAGCGCTAGAACGTGTTGGAGTAGCGGTCGTATGATTCGGATTTCCTGACATGCTATTGGCCGAATTGGGTTCGTCGAGAGAGTAATGCGAGTTTGGGCAAACTAGATCCATGCGACCACATAGGTATCGAATTGTCTAGGCTCAGGGGATTAGGCATAAGTATACCTTGCCTTTCTTTACCCAGTAAGGACGGATTGGGGTGGGGTGACTGTAGGCGTGACTTAATAGGACTGCTTTCACTTTGTTAGACATCCTATAACCGATTGATAAACCATCAGTTAAAACCATAAGTGCCAGGGATCGGTAGTTTGCCCAGAGAACCCAGAGAGAAGCCAAAGCCCGGAAGCCTACTTCTCTTTATTTGATTTCAGTTTGATTAATTACTTTTCTGTTTACAGTTTGGTCAAAGTGTTTAGTTTATTATTTCTGCATGTTAGTTTGGGGTAATTAGTTTAATTGTTTCTGTTAGTTGGTAGTTTGATTAAACGTTGTGACTCAGCAACCAAACTTAAAACCTTTTTACTGTGACACTATTTGGGTAAAGCCGAGATTAACTAAATTGCAATTGCTTCCTCGTGGGATCGACCCTATACTTACCACTTGCTATCTTGTGTTGAGTTTAGGAACTTTATAAATTTATTTTGGCCGCGTTAGCTTCCACGACAAAGTTTTCGCGTCGTCAAGTAGTGTCAGGGCATCGTAAAAGCACAACAAGTGGTATCAGAGCTAGGTTACGATCCTGTGACCTGTTATCGGAGCTTTCGTTGGGGATCCCGGACGCGGAATCCATACGAGGCGGACGTTGCGGATATTTTTGTTTCTAGATCCAGGTGGAGCTCGAGAATATTTTGGGAGATGGCGACGATGGTTGATATTCGGTGTTAGATCGGAACACATGGTTCTCTTCATGGCGATTCAAGGTGGAGTTGGTTCAGTGGTTCTAACCAACATGGATCTTGATGATGCGTTGCTGGAGCATGGACGAAGTCAAGCGCGATGGAGCCATAAGAGAAGGTATGGAAGAATAGAAAGGTGAGGTATAATTGCACTCTACCCCTCCGGTGATTTGTTTCATGCGGTCGCGGCTTTGCGATCGAGGGAGACGATGAAGGAGGTTTTGAGTAGTGAAAATCCGGGGGAATGTCTTGATGTCCAGGGCTGGGCAAAGATGAAGAAATCCCAGGGGGTTTGTCATTACTGCAAGAAAAGGGGAGTGGTGAAAATCTAGGTGAATTTCTTAATGGCCAAGGTGGAGCATGTAATAAATTCTAGGGGGTTTGTCCCTACTACAAGGATAAAGGCCACGTGAACGAGTGATTGTCAGGCCCTGAAGAATCGGAGAAAGGAATCGAAGGTGGCCGATTCCGGAGATGAAGATTTCATCGATGGGGAACTCCTGGTTGTCTCTGATTTGGGGAACGTGTGAGGGGTGGATCTTGGATTCTATATGTTCTATGGTGTCAGTTGATCGGTGGTCATGGGGCATGATACATCGTGTGAGATACGCGGCACGGGAACTGTGAGAATTAAGATGGTCAATGGGCATATTCGAACCTTCGGTACTGCAAGGTACGTTCCGGTCCTGAATGGTAATCTTATCTCTCTCAGACCTTAGATACGAATGGGTACCAACTTCGGTAAAGGTGGAGTGTTGAAAGTAATTCGGGGCGACTTATTTTGCGAGGCGAGAGAAAGATTTGGTGGATTGTATAAGCTATGCGGCAACACAATAACCAAGTGGGCAACTGCCTCTGCCCAAGAAAGTCATTCGCTGGAAGGTGAGTCGGGATCACCTTGGTTTTAAAAGTCATGCGCATGTGTGTTGGTGTCGGGGACACCGGGAATACTAACCCGAATAGTATTCAAAATTTGGATAATCGAGCCTAGGCGTACTATGGATAGCACTGAAGTAATAGCGAATGCAGGGGGTGCTGATAGTAGTGGGAAGGCGAGATTTGAGAATGGAGATTGCGTGAAGGTCATAGAGTTTGGTGGTACCCAAAGGATGATCGGTGCAACTTCGCATTCTTATACTAAGTTTGGTGCGGTTCAAACTTAGGTTGCTCATGTTTTGAGTGAGTCCTGCGGGATTGAGTGGAAGAAAGAAAAATTGGTCTACGATCGTTGGAGTTTGGCGGCTTGGAGTCGCAGGGATTCTCGTCAAGGTGGAGATTTGTTAAAGTATGACTTGAATCGAAATAAAAAGAAACAGAAGATTGGACCGAAAATATGAACACGTCTCGGTTTCGAACTCGGCGCGGCATCTGTGCATGTAATTCATTCAAAGTGAATTAATTTAGTGCACTACGGATTTATTAAGTGGGTAATGATGTCACGTGATGACATCATCATAAGATGTGTTGTGACTTGTGTGCGTGCTGGAGGTGCTGAAGGTTGGTAGATGGCTCATCGTACGCGGTGAAATTGATTGTCGGTCAAAGTTGATTTCGTTGTTTTATTTTTGGTTAAGGAATAATAATTATATTGATAATTATTATTCCTTATATGTGTATGAGTCATATATTAGGAAAAAGATTTATTTTTAATTTTAATTGTTTTCAATTTGATAAATTTGCTACACCTATAAATTGGGGTTCTTCGGTAGACGAAAATCATAGAGTGAATTCTAAGTCTCAACGATGTAGTGGATTGGTTCTTTCTTTCCGTGGTTTTTTCCCGTGTTTTGGGTTTTTTCCCGTGTTTTGGGTTTCCATTCGTTCTTTTCGTTTATCTTTTTCTTCGCATCTCATATATATTTCGAGAGTCGTGAGGAATTTAGTTTCAATATTCGCAACAAGTAGTGTCAGGGCATCGTAAAAGCTCAACATCTTCAATTTCTGAATAATTTTTTTTATCAATTTATTGAGTTTGCCATCGCTGGAAAAAATGGTCATCTTGGTTGCCTTTCTTCCTCCACCATGAGAGCAATTCGCCGCTACTGTTGTGCCTCTGAAACACTACCTTCTCGTCCTCAAAAAACATTAAAATTAAGCGTGCTTGAGAAGTAGTAGTTTTGTGCTACACAGTCATTGGTAATTAAATCAGCAAATTAAGGTCGGACTTCCACCCATAAGTGACTGGTGTTACATACGTACTATTGAAAGTATATTGAGTATGCTGATTGGTTGTCCGTGGCGACGGTGGCGAGCATACGTGCGTAGGGTTTCTTCTCCCGTTTTTCTTATTTATTCTTCTTCTTTGTTCTTTACTTCATAAAGTTAAAATGGTATCAAAGCTTAAACTTCCGCAATTAAAAAAAGAAAACGAATATTGTGGCTTCGACCGCTCGTCCTCGTTCTCCATCTCTTCGACGAGTGCGAGTATTTTTGCTGCCTTTATTGAGATCTTACAAATCGAGGATTGAAAAAAGGTGAAAATCGACGCAGAGCAGAGTAACGATCGCTATGGGCAGACTAGCGGCCACTACCCATGAAGAAAATCGGAGCAATTCGTACAGAGGCAGAGTAGCGGCCACTACCCATGAAGAAAATCGGAGCAACTCGTACAGAGGCAGAGTAGCGACCGGGCATTGTGGGTAGCGACTGCTACCCTCAGACGCTACTCGTGAAATTCTGCCAACGGGATTTCTTGGCGTGCGCGATTTTGTGTCCTTTTTTCGGCGTTATTTTCTACCTAAATTTGGATTAGAGTTTCTTATAGGTTTAGCTTATAAATATAAGTTTCCGATAATATAATTGAATTTTGAACATCATCGTGAGAATACTAGAGTCATAAAATAGTTGAGAGTGTGAGAATACTGAGATACGCAATCGTGTTTGTAAAATCTTCGGAGTCGATTATTGAGTATTTTAATAAAATCTGCCGCGGCAAGTGGACGTAACCCTTGTTAACGGGTGAACCACTATTATTCTTGTGTTCGTTTATATTCTAGTACAGTTTTCGTGTTCGTATTCGTTTCTTACAGCCACAGAATTGAACGCAAATCTCAACAAGAACTGATTTTCAAGTCGTTCGAGAAGCCCCAATTTTAAATATCCTCTGAAAGTATAGGAAATAAGATTGTTTTTGTAGGTGAGTAACTAAGTTTGAATTAGTAGAATTTTTTAGTTTGTTTATTGCATGTTGCAGACCCAAAGTTCAAACCTCCTTCTTCGCCAAGGGTAGCTTTCGATTTCTAAAATAAATAAAAAATTGAAGTTCGGGTCGAAACTGCGACGACCAAAACACCGATAGAAAAACGGTGCATGCTGCGATCTTCGTTTGATTTGTTTTGGTTTGGTTTAAGGTTTCGTTGAGTCCTGTTTGATTTCGGATTGGGTCGAGTTGATCGAAACCCGAAGGACGAAAACCTGTTTCTTTATGGTCAGAGTTTTTTTTTTTTTTTTTTTTTGGTATAGGTCAATTACAATGTTTTGGGATTCGAACTTAGGACCTTTGATCCTCAATTCGAATGCTCAACCAACTGTGCTAACAACCCTCGACTTATGGTCAGGGTTGGAAGGTTCTAAATTGCATATATTCGTGGGACGACCTTCAGAAAGAAGCTGCGATTTTTGAACCTATATTTCGAGGAAGCAGAATAAATTGGTTAAGAGATTTCATTTAAAAATAAAATAAAATGTGGTATAATGTGTAGTATATAGAATTAAGAGATTCCATTTTTAAAAAAATAAAAATGTACTAGTAAAAAACTCACGTGTGAAAAGACTTTTAAATCACGACAACTCATTTTTCCGTAACAAAAATTCAATTTGAAAAAAAAAACATGGTTAAATATCACAAATAATTTCAACCCTGCATATACTAGTATATAATACTAGTATAATTTCAACAGATGCTGATGAATGATACATTTTCGAATTTAGTTTCGGAATATTTTCCTAAATCAATGGAGTCATCTTCATTGATTTTCCCAACCCAAAATCAAAAGCAGAATAAAATTCCCGAAAAATGTCAAATTATATACAGTATTTGCAATTGAAATGATGGCACGTAATGTTGGTCTTAATGGCGTGCTTGTAAGAAGATCAAACATGAAGCCCTTTTACGTTATACGTAAGAGAACTCTCTCCCTATAAAATCCCTTGCAAACCAAAAACAATTCACACACACAAACCCAAACACATACATACAAATTATACAATGGGGTTGTTGTTCTTTGTGTGTGCCATAACCACTGCCTTACTTCTCTTCTACTCAGCTGAAGCTGAAGCAGCTGCTCCTAATAAGAAATCCTACATTGTCCAGATGAACCCCCTCCAAAAACCCGACTCCTACGACACTCACATAAATTGGTACACCGATGTTGTCGGCCAATCTCTCACCGATCAATCGTCCGCGGAAAATTCTATCCTATACACGTACAATACCTCCTACCACGGCTTCGCCGTCGCCATGTCAGCCGAGGAGGCCCAGTCCCTCCGTGAATCCAACTCCGTGGTCCAAGTCTACGAGGACAATCAATACTTTCTCCACACCACTCACACCCCTCGGTTTCTAGGCCTTGAGGAGCCCGGCCTATGGCCCGGCCACACCCTCGAAGACCTAGACAAGGCCTCCCAAGACGTCATCATTGGCGTTCTGGACACCGGCGTCTGGCCCGAATCCGACTCCTTCCTTGACGACGGCATGTCAGAAGTCCCGACGCGGTGGAACGGAACGTGCGACTCCAATTTCAAAACTTACTGCAATAAAAAGTTAATAGGCGCCCGAACCTTTCTCAAGGGATACGAAAATGCTATGGGGAAATCGAATGATACCGAATCGCCACGCGACTACGCCGGGCACGGGACCCACACGGCCAGCACCGCCGCCGGGACGCAAGTGAGGAACGCCAGCTTGTTCGGCCTCGGCGCGGGGACTGCTCGGGGAGTGGCCCACCGCTCGCGATTGTCTGTTTACAAAGTGTGCGGAGGGGAGTCGTGCTTTTCGTCCGACATATTCGCCGGAATGGAAGCCGCCATTCTCGACAGAGTCGATGTCATGTCTCTGTCTCTGGGGAGTACTATGACAGCCGATTACACGTACGATCAAGATCCCATCGCTGTCGGGGCTTTCGCCGCCATGGAGAGAGGGATCTTCGTGTCGTGCTCCGCGGGGAACGACGGGCCGGCCGAAGGTACGGTGTCAAACGTTTCTCCGTGGATAATGACGGTGGGTGCAAGTACGATAGACAGGGGATTCCCTGCCTATGTCACCCTGGGGAATGGGGAAAACTATACCGGTGTGTCGTTGTACACTGATAAAGGGATGGGGAGTGAGCTGGTGGAATTGGTGTACGCGGGAGGTCCAAATATCACGGCTAGCAAGTTGTGCTTAGAAGGCTCACTCGACGCGAAAATCGTGAGCGGGAAAGTGGTGGTCTGCGACAGAGGGCCGGGTAGGGCGGCCAAGGGTCTGGAGGTGAGGAATGCCGGTGGGGTCGGGATGATTCTTGCCAACTCACAGCAGGCTGGAGGGGAGGAACTCCTCGGGGACAGCCACCTGTTGCCGGCGTTGGGAGTGGGGAACAAAGCAGGGGAAGAGATTAAGAAGTACATGCAGGAGATGGGCGAGAAGGCAACCGCCGTGTTGAGCTTCGGCGGGGGGACAGAGTTGGACGTGAAGCCTTCGCCGATGGTTACAGCATTCAGTTCTAGGGGCCCAAACATGGTGACGCCGGATATACTGAAGCCGGACGTGATCGCCCCAGGGATGCTTATCCTGGCAGCGTGGTCAGGGGCCGTATCCCCCACCGGCCTCCCGGAGGATAAAAGGAGTACAAAATTCCACATTATATCCGGCACGTCTATGTCTTGCCCACACGTAAGCGGCCTAGCGGTATTGCTTAAGGCGGCGCATCCGGATTGGAGCCCGAGCGCCATCAAATCGGCATTGATGACCACGGCCTACACCCTCGACAACACCAATTCTCCACTCGGTGACTCGGCTAACAATACCCTCTCCAACCCATGGGCCCACGGAGCGGGCCACGCCAAACTCCACGATGCCCTAGCGCCTGGGCTCGTATACGACGCCACACCCGAAGATTACACCTCGTTCCTCTGCTCCATCAACTACGACATCAAGAAGATACAAGGTGTCGCGATGAAAAACATCACTTGCGCTGATTATAGCAAAATCGTGGCTCCAGGACAGCTCAACTACCCATCATTCTCCGTGGTTTTCGGGAGGTCTACGAACATTGTGACGTACAGTCGAGAACTGACTAATGTGGGGGATGCGGATTCCGCTTATCTAGTTTCCGTCAAGGCGCCTCCAGAATTGAGCGTCGATGTGCAGCCATCGCGGCTTGTTTTCGGAAAGGCAGGAGATAAGCAAAGGTATACAGCTACATTCACGTTGAAGGAAGGCGTTGTTGGATTCAAGGGGTTCGGGTCTATTACTTGGTCGAACGAGAAGAATCGAGTAACTAGCCCAGTTTCCTTCAAATCGTCCGGGGTTTAAACGATCACCATGATCGTCAATAGACTCGTGCACTCCTCTCTCGTATCGAGTTAACAAAATGAGTATTTGTAATGCTTTAAAAAAAACATGTACTACTCCTCTAGCTAGTAGTATTACCAAAATACTATACTTGTATCAAATAAAATGTGTTCTCTCTCTTTGTTTACCCCATTTACAAAATTCAATTGATCAAATAATCTATCAACTATGTACCGATCGGCGGGGAGACTTCTGCTACCGGCGTTATGCCGGCGATCTGGTAACATTCGAAGCCAAGCATACAGTCTTCGAATGACACATCCGGCGGCGGCGTTTTCGGCAGCTGCCGCCTCGGGAAACGCTCGACATCGTAGCCCTAATAATTTCGAATTCCCCAACTCACCACCGTCGGATGAACCCAGGGTCTCGGATCGCCCCAAAGCTCACTGGCAGGAAGAACATGCGCGTGTTCTTCAGGCCTCCCTTCGCCACGTGGTTCGGCATTTCCCCCTAATTTTGTCTATTTTTTCCTTTTTGCCTGTTGCATATTTGGCACGAATACTTGAGCATTTTAGCTATGGATTCTGGTTGTCGATACTCGATAGCATTTTTTTTATTCTGCAGAATTGATTGTTGAGTCTGTGGATTTAGACTTTCTAATTTAATTTGATGGAAAACCATTTGTTACTTCATCTGCAACTTTCTCATTTTTACTTCTTGTGAGTTAGCAACTATTGCATCATCGAATTTCGGAGATGGCTCACTGGATTTTCATTGGGCAGAATACATTAGGATGGAGTGATGCATCCATGATTGCTGGAGCAAGGGAGGTCGGTGTGTCTCCTTCGATCGTTGGCTCTTTTCCTCGGAAAGAAGCTGCTCTTGTGGAGGTATAGATTTTCCAGATAAATCTAATCAACTACATATTTGGTTGAAGACTATTTATTAATCATGTTTAAAAAACTAGGGACCTAAATGTTGAAATTCAGATTAAGAAATTATGCATATCAATAAGTTTGCAGCACTACGAAGTACGTACATTGATCTTTTTTTTTTTCATGTGGGGTTCAGTTTTTCATGGATGATTGTCTGCAAAGGTTAATTGAGGCGATTGACTTGAAAGAGGATTTTAAAACCTTAATCCCTAGCAACCGAGTGGCCAATCTTGTTAGACTTCGGTTAGAAATGCAGGCTCCATACATTTCAAAGTGGCCTCAAGCACTTAGCATACAGGTAACTTCTCATCACTTGTGGGTTTGATAATGTTACCAGGATTCTTACTCGAGGGAAGCTTATAAAATAAGTCGAAATGTAGGCACATCCTTCGAATATTTCCATAAGCTTCAAGCAGAGAGCAATGCTTGTTGATGAGATTTGGCATGCTGTTGGTGATGAAACAACTGATATTGACTGGTATGTTAAGCGGACAATCCTTGGCGGGATATACTCTGCAACTGAGCTATACATGTTAACTGACAATACTCCAGGTTAGTAGTATTTATTTATTTATTTTTTAATTTATCTTTTTTGTACCTTGTACCTGATAGAGAGCGGAATATTTAATTAATTAGGTCTCCTTAATTATAGTTATTTTTGGGCTTTAGGGTTTTGTTGGGATTGAGCTTTAGGGTTGTTTTTATTTCCTTTTTTGGCTAGTAGGATTAGAATATAAAGTGTCATGGTTAATTATTATCATCAAATTATTAAAGTGAATTGGAGCCGGAGGCTTTTGGGCAAACCGAACTGGTGTTCGTGTTTGGTTTTTCTCTTTTCTTTTCCTATCTATTCTATTTCTCGATTTTTCAGTTTCTATCAATTGGTCAGACCTGCCGGATCTCGACTTATCCCCTTGTTCTTCCCAGATTTTTTTTTCCTTCTTGAACCAGCGTTATGACGACCCGTACTACTGCCGAAAGACTCGAGAACCTTGAACGTGAGCAAGTTAATGTGATAAATAAGCTGACTGCACATTCCACACAACTCACCGAGATGCAATCGGTCTTGACGGAGATGTCGACCACCTTGGCTGCGATCTCCCGCGCAATTTTGAAGTCCGACAAAGAGCCGCTTCTGACACCACATTCGGAGGAGGAGGGTTCTGTGTCACACGATGTCCATACCTCGCGAGGTACACCGGCGATAGTGCAATTACCAACGTTCGAGGGCGTATACCCGATCGCCTGGTTGGCTCGAGCCAACCAACAATTCGCACTCCATGGCACGCCAGATGGTTTGAAGGTTACAGCCGCTGTGGTTGCAATGGATGGCTCAGCGCTGCATTGGATGGCTCAGCGCTGCATTGGATAATTTGGTTTCGAGGGCGGAAGCCCAATGTGGCCTGGACCGAGTTTTCGGAAGCTTTGGTGGCAAGGTTTGATTCTCGATTCAAAGGGAGCCTGTATGAAAAATTGGCGAGGGTTCAACAGACAAGAACCGTAGAGGAATATGTATGTAGACGTGTTTGTACAACACGTCGGGCAGGTCCCTGGGTTGACGGACGACGGACGCCCATTATTTGGGCTACTTCATGTCTGGACTCAAAACTCCGATCAACAAGTCATTACGTTTTCTCCGGCCAGCGGACTTGGAGACGGCGATGGAACTATCGCGGGATATTGAAGAAAATTTGCGGCCAGAGGGTAATGAAAAAATTGAAGGATCAAATACTTTAGGGCATCGCTTCCCCAACTTTTCGCGCCCGTTTGGAGTGCAGGTTAGCACCTTCACTGGTCCATCGGGGGGTGATTTTGCCAGTTGCGTGCCTCGTCCAGTCGACTACTCAACGGCTGCTACTTCGGCAGCCTCGGAGGAGTCTACTACGCGCTCACGCTTCTCTCGTCTCACATCGAACGAGATAGCAGACTTGCGAGCGAAAGGATTGTGCTTCAAGTGTCACAAAACTTACACACCGGGCCATGGGAAAGTCTGTCATCTCAGGGAGCTACGAGTGTTGGTCGTGGAGCCGAATGAGACAGTAGACCTACAAAATTATGAATACTACGAACCCACCGGTCAAGAGGAACTATCGAAAAAAGAAGTCATTTTTCAACCTTGGGGACAATGTTGATTTGCAGAGGGATGGAATTGATAGAGAGCGGAATATTTAATTAATTAGGTCTCCTTAATTATAGTTATTTCTGGGCTTTAGGGTTTTGTTGGGATTGAGCTTTAGGGTTGTTTTTATTTCCTTTTTCGGCTAGTAGGATTAGAATATAAAGTGTCAACGTAGGGTTAATTATTATCATCAAATTATTAAAGTGAATTGGAGCCTGGAGGCTTTTGGGCAAACCGAACTATTGTTAGTGTTTGATTTTTCTCTTTCTTTTCCTATTCTCTTTCTCGATTTCTCAGTTTCTATCAGTACCATATTTCTGTTTCATTTCATTATCATCTGGCACCTTATAGCCATTGCATTTGGCTGATGGATTTAGGCTGTCTTCTGCTTGGGAAAAATCACACCTCAACCTTTCCCCTACCAACTGTAGACAAACTGCAATTTTTTCCTAGTTCATATGATTTTTACGCAGGGATTTCATTTTTTGGTTAATTAGAGTATTTATCACCTCAAAGATGTGTATTTAATTTTATACTAGAATTTTTCTTTCCTATGACTGCATTTATAAGCAGTAGTCTGAAAATTTTGAATTTATTTGTTCCGTTAAGAGAGAAATGCACATATTTTACAGCCTCCTAGTCCTCCATACCACTGCATTAGCTGAGATAATTTTCATAGGCTATTGTTTTCGTTTCCCGTAAAGGATTTGTTCATTTGGCATGGTTTCTGTTGACAGATTTTCAGGATACGTGGGCATTCATGGAAGGACGAGTTAAAGAATCATTTGATATGAAAAAGACAGTTCAAGAGGTAATTTTATAATTTTGAAGGATTCCTACATTTGATTTGAAAAAGACAGTTCAAGAGGTAATTTTATAATTTTGAAGGATTCCTATTTTTTACGTGATTCTTCTATTTGCCACTGTTTTTCACCCCAAGACACTGTTTCTAGTTAATTATTTTTATTTACACTTGGTGTATAAACGAGTATGATGAGAACATATATGATAAAGATTTGGAAAGATCTATGAGAAGGAAAACAACATAATGAAGGAAGGAGGATCAATATACTATCTTTTCTATTGTTTATTTCTTAAATTAAGCTATCAATCATTTAGGTAATTACTTAGTCAGGTAATTACTTAGTCAGTAAGTCAATCATTAGGGTTTTAGTATTTATCTTTAGCTTATAAATAGAGGTACGAATGTTCTTGAATAGGATGAAAAAAAAAAGTTATTTCTTTTGAAATATATTGTCTACAGGGTTGCTAGGATAATTCAAGACCTTTGTCTTGGGTTGCTAGAATAACCTCTCTTGAGGGTCTTATCAATTGGTATCAGAGCGAAAGCTCGATCTACACACACAACTATGGTATCAAATCGTAGGAGGTTCGAAGCTATCGAAGAATCAATCTCAAAGATAAATGAGATGATGGAAAAAATGCCCATGCAGTTGGAAAACTCCAAGCACGGACATCGGTGCCAGAGGGAAAATGGCACTGTGGTCGAGGCCACCAATCGAAACCGACGATGCAATGAAGATAATGCGCGTTTCAGGGACACCCAGCGTGCCGGAAGGTACAACAGCGGCACACGCCTAACCGAGAACATGAGTTGTGTCCACATCAGTATAAAAGATTGCATAATGCAGTAAGTAAACGAGGGCAGCCAGATCGCTCACCACCCAGAGAAGAGACGATGCCTTCCTGTCAACAGCACTTATCCCCGTCGACGCCCGTAGTCCCCGCAGACTCGTCTCGAACCCTCGAGATTGACCTATGCCCTCACACGCTGCTCTTTGACGATTAAGAACCCACTCCATATGCTGGTCCACCTCGATTTGATGATGAGTACCCTCGATACTTTGAGATGCTGAACCCATCGATGAATCGGCCGTAATTTGGGATACGGATTCGAAAGATGAACCAACCACGATCTGGGACGACGAGCCGCTTCTTCCTCTTGTCGTTGATGCTCTTGCGCCACTGCATCAACCCGCTGTCCTGGCGTTGATTCCTGATGCCATTGCCCCAGCCCCACATCAACATGTTGCAGCCCTTGTTCCGCTGCCTCATGCTGCCTCTGCGCCGCTTCCTTTAGTCGCTGCCCCAGCGCCACTTCAGCATGTCTCTACCCTTTGGCCGTGTCCTCCGGCAGCTGCCCTTGCGATGCACCTGAGCTGCATCATCACGAACATTCTATATGATGTTTGTTTCATACAGGTCATATTCTTACATCTTTCGCCGCTTAATCGCGCGTACAAGGTCATCATTGATAAGAGTTGTCGAAGATTGGTGTTTGATCCCGGCGACTTCGTGTTCGATCTTTCAGATGCATGGTCGAACTTTCTCCTAGAGGGGGAGAATGATTCTATCTTGCATTGTTTCTCAACTTTGAACCTTGAGGACAAGGTTCCAGTTCAAAGGGGGAAATATGATGAGAACATATATGATAAAGATTTGGAAAGGTCTATGAGAAGGAAAACAACATAATGAAGGAAGGAGGATCAATATACTATCTTTTCTATTATTTATTTCTTAAATTAAGCTATCAGTCATTTAGGTAATTACTTACTTAGTCAGTAAGTCAATCATTAGGGTTTTAGTATTTATCTTTAGCTTATAAATAGAGGTATGAATGTTCTTGAATAGGATGAAAAAAAAAGTTATTTCTTTTGAAATATATTGTCTACAGCGTTTTTGGCTGGTTGCTAGGATAATTCAAGAACTTTGTCTTGGGTTGCTAGAATAACCTCTCTTGAGGGTCTTATCAGAGTATCATAGTGTAATTCTAATATATAACCTGTAGTTAAAAATATCATGGTATCTCATCAATTCATGATTCGTGTGTGTATGATTGGTCGTAAATCGTAATAGATAGCTCAGAATCGTTATAATCTGAAAAGGGAAAAGTTCTGTGCAAAAGGTCTTAACTCCATAAGATACAACATTAAATTAAAGCATACAATATGTGTATGTGTGTGTGCATACAAGTGTAATCATATCCTGTTTAACCAAAATCTGTATCTGAAATTTGTCAGTTTGCCAATCATTTTTTCTGCTACGGAGTCAGGTAGAATGTAGGTCTGTTTCATAACTCCGAGATGTGAATTCTAATACATTGAGTATTAGCTTTCTCAATTTAGGTTGATATTTATCCTTACTCTTGTTATGAAACAAGTTAATTTATTTTGCAAATGTGGTCTAGATCAAAAGATGTTGCAAACCCCATCCAAATTCCAGAGACTTACTTTTCCACCATACTATGGATTTTTTTATTCTTTCAGGCGAAGTATTTGGTTGACACAGTCGGAGCTGGGATGGGGGGTTCTGTGCAAGGGTTTGTGAAGAACTTTTTCAAGGGTTGAATAGTTTTTGAAGGATGAGAATTGTACTGTTGTTCCCCTTTTTGTCTTTACTATTTCCTTTTGTTGGTAGATATTTACTTTTCTTGTGAAGGAGAGGGTGTGTATAAAAATGACAACGTGGAAAAGTAATGACTTTATCTGAAATTTGTCAGTTTGCCAATCATTTTTTCTGCTACGGAGTCAGGTAGAATGTAGGTCTGTTTCATAACTCTGAGATGTGAATTCTAATACATTGAGTATTAGCTTTCTCAATTTAGGTTGATATTTATCCTTACTCTTGTTATGAAACAAGTTAATTTATTTTGCAAATGTGGTCTAGATCAAAAGATGTTGCAAACCCCATCCAAATTCCAGAGACTTACTTTTCCACCATACTATGGATTTTTTTATTCTTTCAGGCGAAGTATTTGGTTGACACAGTCGGAGCTGGGATGGGGGGTTCTGTGCAAGGGTTTGTGAAGAACTTTTTCAAGGGTTGAATAGTTTTTGAAGGATGAGAATTGTACTGTTGTTCCCCTTTTTGTCTTTACTATTTCCTTTTGTTGGTAGATATTTACTTTTCTTCTGAAGGAGAGGGTGTGTATAAAAATGACAATGCTTCTGGGCTAAGTATGTCTAAATGTGATAAATAAAGTTTTGGTTCATAAAATAACTGTTTAAAAATAGAGCAGGTCTGAACGCGAAGCAGGGACAAGACAAACAACGTGGAAAAGTAATGACTTTATTTTCTTAATTTGCACAAAAAAATCATCTTTGGTGCACCAACCTTTGTACAACCTTTGTACAAATTTCTGGCTTGTAATTTACAGTTTTTCCAAATCAGATGTTTCCAAAACATTAAGAAAAATTGTTCAAGAGATCCAAAGAGGGGTATGGAGTATGAATGTTTTCAAGTCTTCAAATATTATGTCCATACGGTAAATCAATCCCCTACAACATAGATCATAGATTTAACACTATAGATCGAAAAACAAATAAATAAAACACATTTTAAATACAATAATAACCTAATATTTTGGAAAACTCTAAGATACATTATGCCTACCATACCTATGTACCATAAATATATATATATATATATATATATATATATATATATATATATATATATATATATATATATATATATATATATATATATATATATCATCACATGAATATAATTTGTATACACATTCTCATCATTCGCTTCCGTCGCAGCAGACAAAACAACTTAAACAAGTCAAGGCGCCACACAACTGAGTGAGTGCGATTGCACACTGATCGTTTATCCGCGAGCATGCCTGGATACAGCACATGCAGCAGCAGTTGTCACAACCCATTCCGCAGCAACATCTGTTGAAAAACCTTCCGCAGCAGCCTGAAGCCGCTCGTGCAAATGCCTCTGCAGCATCAGGGCCTTTAACGTCGCCAGACCCCGGACGTATGTTTTCGACTGTGGCACTTAAATTTCCAAAACCGAGTCCCAGGTCGCGCAGCGTTAGGATCATTTGAGGTTTAGGATCTTCCACCTTATGAGCATTGACTTTGCTGGAAACCTGCAACCATGATGATTCTGTTAAAACCCAAGAAAATAAAATGGCATGAACAGCCAAGTAAATAGAATCCGCAAAACCCCAATGAGTTGCAAGTTACCAATGTATGATCACAATACGCAATGGTGCCAAAGAATTCTGGGTAAAAAAATCACGCTTTACTAAAATGATGATATTTGGTGCAAATTTGAGATTTTCTCTCTAAGATTGGATCAGTGTTCCATGTCAGAATAATAAATTTCAGATTTTCTTAATCCTACATCAAAATGATAATTATTTGTGTTGTCCGGATTCACCATTACTGATACCCCATATAATTTAAAAATACTGATACCTCATCTATTTTTATACGGGTAGATACATGTTTACATTGTCAAAGAACAGTTTTAGTTTTTAAAGAATTTATTGTAACAAAGTATTTGCAATCAAATATTTTTCTAAATTTGATTTGATTATTAACTCCTTTATTTGTCTCTGATATATTATGATATTTTTGAATTCAACAGGTTTCCAAGAAATTTTCAAAGTCCTCAATTTTTATTATTCTCAAAGGAAAAAGTACCATCAGGCATACTTTTGATAAGAATAGAAAGTTCACAAAAAGCAGGGATTCTTCTCTTATAGTTTTATTAAACGTTGAAGGTAAATAAATAATACTACAAGTTTGCTTACTCGTAACAATAATTTTGCACTTTCACATCAAATGTTACGGTAAGATACGAACCTTCTTCTTTGCAGTTGAGTCTGCATTTATTTTCCCTTTCTGGGTCTCGAGCAAAACCATGCTAGTATATTCAGAAACAATGGCATGTTGAACACTCATTTTTGCAATCTGTCAATAAAGAAACAAAGCTCATCAGTGTCTACAATCTACGTAGCAACATTTGTTTTAACACATTTTTCACTCCTAATCCCAGTCAACTAAGGGAGGGAAATCATGTTTCAAATATGAAATTTGAAATAAGTGATACAAGTTAACTAGTAGATGAAACTAATCAGAAAGACACTGGTTAACATGAACTGAGACGTAATCACTAAAACTGCACAAATAGTGGATGAAAACAAGATACATTTCTATTTCATATAATGATCTCTAGATCTCCCACAACAAGTTATTTGAGATAGTTTGTTGGGAATCCAATCAACTCAATCGTCCCAATTTCCTACGTTAGCAAAGATGATAACAACCAACAACTATAGAAAGCACCCAAGCACAAATCAAATCGCAAATACAATATATATGTCACAAAGCAATACTTCCTTAAAGCAAAAATGTCAGAAGACTATATGTGTATGCCTAAGATCTTTATTTGTTAAGATTCATCAAAAAGGAAAAAAAATCCCAGATTATAAGAATATTACCTTTTCCTCGAGCTCCTCATTTTGTGAGTACCAGGCCTCAGATGTAAGAAATTCAATTTGATGCTTGGCTACTATCTGTGTGACAAGAAGAAATCAGCCAAATGAAAATCGATAATCATACATATAGTTTGCAGGGAAATAAAATGTTAACTTGAAAAGGAATAAAAATTAATAGTACTTTATCTCGCATGCAAAAACCATTTGATTATTATTTTTATTATTTGATGATTTAATGATTTATGAAGCAGTATTCTCCCCATGAGTAGTTTGCTTTACAAATGATAAGTTTTTGTGTTCATCGTCATCGCTCAGCAGCCCTATGTTCTTTACATGTTTCCCTTACAAACCTCTAGTGTCAATAATTGATAGAGAGGATGAAGATGAGGTTATAGATGACATGGCTGATCTCCAGACTCAGTTGCGTAACACTAGCCTTGAGATAGAGATAGAGATTGAGTGATAGAAGGTTTAAATCATGGATAGTATGTTCAAGAATAAAAAGCCTGCTCCCTTGTAGTTACATGTCCCAACTCCCAAATCTACTATATTTAAGTTTTCCTTGATGTAAAACCTATGAATCTACACATTCTTAGATGTGTCGTGTTGCACGGGATTGTTGGCAATGCTAATCACTGACTTGTTATTGCACTTCGCACAACAACTTCATACAATTTCCTTGATCCACCTCGAGTTCTATCATCATGGCTCTCAACCACATCATAAGCTCTTTATTCTTGAATATACTATTCATGATTTTTACCTTGGTATACATTTTTAGTCATACTGACAAATATTTCAACAATGTTAAAGGGCATGCTAATCAGCGAGAAAAATCATGAGACACACGTGCATAAACATTGGAAACGCTTGAAAGTTAAGAGGAAAATTCTAGGCAAAAGTAATTGGTGTTTGAGGAAAATCAATATATTTCTATCATCGAAGAAGGATGAACTACATATAACATATACTGTAGTATATTGTAAAGACTTATTTATTGCACTTTATCCCACAAATAGATAGCAAAAACATTGCATTACCATCAAGTATCAATAGAGATACTGTAAAGACTTATTTATTACACTTTATCCCACAAATTGATAGCAACAACATTGCATGGCCATCAAGTATCAATACAAAAAGCAAAGAGATTCACGGTGATTATATTATTGTGCTTGTAAGAGAGAATATATTCATATCAATAATCACATTTATTCAAAAAATAACCGTCACCTTGCCAATTGGTATATCCTTTGCCTCTTCCACCATCAGGTCTATAGGAAAATTGTTCATATTTGCAAGGATACCATTAACTTTAAGCGTCTCTGGAAATGTTCCACGGTATCTGCCTGACACAATCAAGGGGCTTTCAGATGAAAAGTCTGGAATTTGAGAAGGGAACACCTATCATGAACAAGCCACAAAAAAGGAAACACCTATTTTGTTATTAAAAAATAAGTGTGCATATTGATAACTGCGTAAGAAACACTAATGGGGAGTAGTCACACAGAGATTGAAGAAAAAGAATTGACTGGAATAAACAACATTATCAGAAACAAAAAGGAAAACATGAGAGTGGCAAGTAGTAACACAAATTTAAATGATTTCCAAACACCGTAAAAAAGAAGTCAGAAGGTTGATATGAGACACTAAAACATCTTATACTGTAATCCAATCAAGAAAACATATATCGAGGAAACAGTAAAAATATGAACTTCACTTATAATTTACCACTTCCCGCAGCAAGAATTAGAAAGACACAAGAGAGGGAGTGGAGTTTCATGTTAAGTAAGATTAAATATATATAAATGTTGACAATTAGAGATACCTCAAGATCATCAAGACTATCAAGATTCTCAAAGGCGATATTTGCAAGAAATATAGATGATGCTCTAGCGAAAAGTTCTCCTATTCGAACGTCAATAGAATCTGTCAAATCACAGAAACACAATAGATAAGGGTCATGAGTTAGTTGCCTATGTGACTATCACCACAGTAAGAAAGAGTATTAGCAGTTCTAGATGTTGCATTACTAATTTCTTGAGCATGCTGAATATACAAGATAATGAAATATACCCTTAAAACAAGTTAAGAAATCAACATCATGCCCATATATCAACATCATGCATCTTTAACCATGATAATGGAGTTGATAGCAGCTTCTGAAGCACCTTTTAATTTTAACACATTGATACTTCTGATTATAGTTTATAGACTACTTTCCATCAAGATAACTAATTTATCTGCCTCATAAATTATCCAAAATGAAATTTACTATTTGAAGTGAAAAAATCCATGCACAAGAGTATTATGGAAGACCTGAATAGAGATTGACACAAAAGGACTTACCCACATCAGTAGCCACATCGTGATGACCTCGACCAATTGTTGCAAGCATCCTTAGAAAATAATGATTACATAATGTACCTATAATATATAAATATCTTGTTAAAAAATGTAAACAATGAACGGCAAGAGGGATCAAGTTCATATTAATTTTCCAGATGCTGCATACCTATGCCCAGTGCCTTAATTATGAACTTCCCGTCCCACCATTATTAACTAAATGGATGATAAAATATGAAATATGATACAAGTACATAGCATGCATACCTATGCCCAGTGTGTATATTCTTGGACAAACATTTTGGTGGCTTGTTAACAGGCTTTTCACAGTATCACAAATATGTCTCTCATCTTCCACAGCCCCATCAGTGATGAGGAAAACAACAGGAATTGAGTTGCAACTACCAGAAAACATCTTAATGGCCTGAAAAGTAATAAGAGTTTCAGTTAGAGTTGCCAAAAAATTAATGTTCAGGGTATCATTACAAACAGAGAGAGGAAAAATGTAAGGAAGATTAGATCGAAGGGACAACAATAATATGAAGTCTGACCGATCCAGAAGTTAAGCTCAAGTGCCTTTGATAGTGGGTGAAATTATAAATGAAACGAGGAAGATTTTCAGAAGGACAAAAGGTACCTGATTTAGAGGAAGCAGAATATTCGTACCACCACCAGCCACGAAATTCATATTAATCCACTGAGTGACATTTTCAATAGATTTTGCAGTTGCTGGTTCCATAGATGAGGAAAATAGGTAAGTTTCACCATTGAATGCAATAACATTAAACAAATCTTCGGAATCAAGCTTGGCAAGTGCGGCAAACAGGGCATTTTTGGTGTCTTCGAGTGTTTTTCCCCTCATGCTTCCACTTATATCAACAACAAACACCACTTCCTTCTTGAAAACCTTCACACGTATATAAACATAATTGAGACAATTTTAAACCAAATCAGATGATGGATTGTTTCTGATGATCGATCATTTTGAGTGCTCAGATTGCAATATGGTAGCTACATCTACAGAAACTTTCAGAAAAAAGTCATAATAATTAGCCGAATGGATTCTTATGTTACCTTTTGACACTGCAGCTTTCCTGGGAAAACATAGCAACAGAACATATCTCTACGATCTACATCATGCTCCAATGGAGGATTCAAAAGTACACCGCCAATAGTATTACTTGAAGATACCTGGAATCACATAAATTTGCAGAGGAAATAGGTGTACTTCAGGGAAAACCAGAAATGCATTTCCAATAAACAAACATGCAATAATCAAATTCCAGATGATTCATACTGTGTTTCCTTTGTATAATTTTTTCTTTGTTAATGTAGCAGCGTTCATCAGATTATAGAGAATTATGCAAAAGAAAGCTTACATTGTATGTAAAACCAAAATCACTGCTTGACCATGAAAGAACATCAGACTCATATAAGAAACATAGCTTTCCTGCTTCTTTAATTCCCTCCTAGAATCTCGAAAGAAAAAGGGAGTTGTAAAAAACAAAATTACATAATCTGTGATAGCCATGAGTGCTGAAAAAATGGGGATACCTTTAAAGGATGAGTAGTTGTTTTGTACATAACTTCTGTTCCAGGACCAGCATTAACATTCAACTGTATCTTTTCCCGTTTTGAGATCTTCTTTGCAGCTGGTGTTACATACTCAGGAAAACTAAAAGGAACGTTCAAGGTAAATTCGCCATCATGATACAGTAACTTTTGAGACCATCTAATTTTAATAGATATATTGGTTCCTCCATCAATCTGAAATGATAGTTGCAATATTTCACAAGGTCTGACATATGTTTCTCCACAAGTACACCAAAAGGCTATAAATATAAGAATAAAAAGGAAGGAGTTGAGAGCTTGCCTTTGGGATTATAAGAGTATATATATGAGGCTTCAAGAAGCCTCCATCTTCCATCGTTGCAACCTTTTCTATACCTTTTTCATCGTCCAGGGAAACTAGTTGAGTACTATAAGATTTCCTGGGAACTTCAACCTCCACACCTAGAATTGAACCCTGTTAGCCAAATAATATACCTCTTGAGAACCAAAAAATCATCAAGTCACTCTTACGGAGCAATGAAAATTGTAGTATGGAAACAAACAATATAATAAGAGTACAACACCACCGTATTAAAATGTGAGCATCCATAAATAACATTATTGGAGTCATTCTCCACAGAAATGTTAATATAAACTTCGCCGACACATTCTCATGAAGAGAGAAACAAATGTTGTAGGCCAATCATACAGCTTCTATGAAATTGGCTAAACCCAACTACCCAAGTCATGATGAAAAAAAATGCCCTCGTACTTATGTGAATCAAGCCCGTGAGATGTTAACCAACATTATTTGCATACCTCAACACAAATTAAACACATATCCAGCGTATTGAAATGAAAATTTCCCCAATATCAAAACAAAAGCAAATAAACTATGAGTAGACTTGACACAATTCACACGCATGTAAGAACATAATGCATTACATAAGAAAAGAAAAACAGATTATTCAACAGAGAATAAGTACACATATTGTTAAACTAAAGCTATCACTTGAAGCTACCTCTTCTCCAATGGGAACCGCGATGCGGCAATCGCAGCTGCGATTACCCTTGACGCAGTGCACTCGCCACGTGCCGCTCAACGTGATGAACGCCGTGTCGAGACAACAATCGACCTCGAGGGTGACCCCGTTCATCTGCAGCGGGATCAAGGCAGGGGGGTCGCAGCTCCCGTGCACGTGCGGCTGGTAGCTCGGCATATCTGGATTGTCGACGATGGCCGGGTCGGCGATGACGGCGTATACCATTGGGGATTTGGGGATGAATGAGTGGCCGGCGTCTCTCTCCATGGCCGTCAGAGGCTTCGGCGGCGCGACCGCCCTGTCCTTGCCGAAGTACACCCTCTTGGCGAGATGCACACCATCCTCCACCGCGGCCTCGAAAGCGTCCGCCATAGAGGGAGAGGGGAAAGCTAACGGGGATGGAAATGGGACCAGGAATTGTCGGTAAATGTGATCGTTACGGAGCAGATAATTTCGCCTCAAGTCCCACGATTTTTAGGGTTTAAATATGGCATGGCGTTTATCAGACGAAGCTTTGGGGAAGAATATCATATGGCCGTTGGAATGGTGGCCCCACCTGTTTGATTGGCAAATGAGTTGTACGTCACATTTGTATTTTTGAAGAGGGAAGAAGATTATTGTCCCAAAAGGTACAAGTAATTGAAGCTGTCCGGACAAATCATCAAGGTAATCGGTAAATAGTGCGGGTTTGGAGCGGACTAACCTTGATCTCTGCTTAGTAATTGAAATTTACTTGCCTCTGACTCGATTTTTTTTTTTAAAATTACTTTATTCAATAAATTATGAACACTTTTCCTTTTTATGTCCAATTTAATATGGCACCCACTTAAAGCATAAATTACTTTAGTGTTTCACCATAATATTTTACCAATTTGAGACCAAGAAAATATAAAAATATTAGTGTAAACCAAGGAATATTTATTTATTTGATACGAGTATAGTATAGTATTTATTTTCCAAAAGATAGTATTATGATAATAGTATTACCAATAGCAAAGCAAAAGCAATAGCAATTAGTGAGCGGTAAGTAGTAGGCAAGTGGTAGTAGTACACACACTACACACTACACACTTGATTCTTATTTGCACTCTTCCAAGTAATGTATCCAAAGCTTTCAGAGTTGTTGGTTGTCGTGTTCTTTTTCGTCGACCTGAATGTAACGTCATACCGTTGCTTACTAGGGCGCCCCTTTCCGAAAGAAAGTTTGGTGGGCTTCACCGTTACGTTCACATTCAGGGGCGGCTCCACAAGAACTTGATAAGTACTGGACCCCCACGTGCCTACCAAAAAGCACGGAGAAGGTGTTGGGTTTGGTGTAGCCAAACCAAACCGACGAAGCCACGACGAAAAACGAGCGCGAATGAAGAGTTTCTCAAAACTCAGGAACTGACACGTTCGTGCGAGAATGTGCCATTCTTCCAAAACTTCAGAAGCAGTAGCACGTTCGTGCCACTTCCAGGAATGTTATGGGCCAACTCGTTTTTGAGGCTTTTTTGGGGCTTTTTAAGGCCTTTTTTGGGCTTTGACTAGGTCTTGACCATATTACTATATATACAACCTCCCCCCTCACATGTATCTTATCCAAAATCATTTGTAGCCACCATTATAGAGAGAGAAATATAGGAAGAGGGTTAGAGTTAGATTTTTGGGAGAAAAATCTTGTAAGCTCTTGGAAGCTCTCGTTTATATTTCGGTGTATCTCGTTGGGTGGGCTAGAGTGTGAGGGTCCTAGAGAGAGTCGAGAGAGATAGAATTCGAGGGAGAATTCTTGTAAAGCTCGGTGTATCGATTCGGTGTATCTAGTGAAAAGATCGTGGCGGCAAAGTGGATGTAGCCTATTTAAAGGTGAACCACTATAATTCTCGGTGTCGTGTTTGTTTGCTTTCTCGTTTGTTTGTGTTGATTGCTTCGATTGTGGTTTGCTCCTTTATTGCTTGAATATGTATATTGTGTATGCTTGTGGTGCATCGAGGATATATACGTATTGCTTGTGATTGGTTGGTGTTGTTGTTGGTTGGTCGGGAATTCGGTACACTCGGGTTGAGTGGATTCCCGACAACGGTTGGAAGTCGTTTGTTCTCGGGGGATTGGTAGTAGAGTACGGGGTGGATTCGTGCGGAGATCGATCGGAGTTTCCGTCACGCATTAGGCGTGTCCGGTCGATCGGGTATCGACGAGTCAAGGAAAAAGTCCTCGTCCTCTCTAGGCGGGTCCCGGTGGTCCGACGAGTAGTCGGTGGTTTCGTTGACGTAAAGCACCGCCCGCCTTCCCGATGTATACAATCCTAACAATTGGTATCATAGCTTCGGTTGAAGCGGTCGGAGAACAATGACGGGCAACGACATGGTATGGAGTGCAATCGAAAGGTTCAACGGGTCGGATTTTGCACATTGGAAGGTGCAAGTGATGAACTACTTGTTCGGGAAGAATCTTCATCTACCGTTAGTAGGCGAGAAGCCGGAGGGTATGAGCGAGGCAGAATGGGCTCTCCTAGATCGACGAGTACTCGGGTTAGTCCGTTTGACGTTGTCGGAGAACATCGCTAGAAAGGTGATGATGGAGAAGACGACCTCGGGGATGATGAAGGTGTTATCCGACATGTTCGAGAAGCCGACCGAGAAGCCGTCGGCGAGAAACATGTGCTCCTTGTTGGAGCGGTTCTTTCATTTGAAGATGGAAGAAGGAGGAGTTGTTGCGACTCATGTGAACGAGTTCGAAACGATCGTCAACGAGTTGTCTTCGGTTGAGATCGGGTTCGATGATGAGGTTCGGGCCCTTACTCTATTGGCGTCTCTACCGAGTAGTTGGGAGCCGATAAGAATGACGTTGAATAACTCCGTTGGAAGTGATAGGTTGAAGTATGACGATGTGAGGGATCGTGTTCTTGCCGAGGAGGTTAGAAGGAGGGATTCCGGAGAGACATCGACTTCAACGACTAAGGCCTTGAGTTTGAGCCGAAGTAGAAATCATTACGGAGGTTATAGACGCGGGAAAAGGGTGGAGTCGAGCAACGGGAAGAAGAAGCGATTCTTATGTTGGAATTGCGGTAAATCCGGTCACATGAAGCGGCATTGTAGTGAGCTTCCGGGAATTGGAGGCGATGCCAAGGTTGTGACGGGTGACGAGAGTGAAGATGACTTGTCGGTATCTTCGGGCTCTTGTGAAGTCTCTCGGGTGGTCGACTCGGGAGCGGTGTCTCACACCATGGCGAACCGTGATGGCACGTATGTTGTCGGGGGTCACGGAGAGGTGCATCGTGAAGATGAGGAACCTTTGGAGGTCGTGGGTGTTGGAGACGAAATTGTGGAGACGTCGTGTGAGACGTTTCGATTATCGAAGGAGATGTGCGTGCCGAAGTTGACGTGGAGTGTGATCTCGGTTAGTCGACTTGAGACGGAGCACAAGGATGACTTCGATGATGGGTCTTGGAGAGTGTCGAAGGGTGCGGTGATACTTGCTCGTGGTCGAAAGACGAGCACCCTTTACACTACGACGGGAGGTCGTGAGATTGGTGTACCCGACTACACCAATGGGCTAATGCATTGCGGGCTAGGTCGTATGAGCGAAAGGTGGTTGCAACCAAGAGCGTGTTCGGGTGTTCCTCATACGGATCGGAGTTCGGTTCTCGAAAGGAGACGAGTTCGATTCTCGGTGATGGAGAAATCGGATATCGGAAAGCGGAGACATGATGATGGAAGTGTTCCGGTAGAAGACCGACCGGTGGAAACCTTGGAGATCAATCATGTGCTTTCGGTTCGAGATGGTAGAGCAATGCGGGCCGGTAAATCGAGCAAGCGAGAGTTGAAAATTGGAAGCGAGCCGAGCTCGTTATTTTCACTCGGAGACTCGTCGGTGAGAGACGAGGTATCGAAACCCGACATTTCCCATGCGGTGGGAGTTGTTAGACGATTCGAGTGCTACTCGGGTGATCGTTTCGGAGAGAGTCCCGTGGGGAGGATTCGGAAAACGAGGAGTAGGCAAAGGAGTCGTAGAGCTAGCAACGGTGACAATGTTGGAGGTTATCGGTCGAGATCGTCGGTGATAGACGATGGGCATGTGAATGCCGACGTTGCTCATTCGGTGGGAGTTAGCCGGTTCACGAGCAATCCGGGGAGGCGACATGTGGGAGCTTTGAGAAGCTCGGGTTCCATGTTGCGGTTTCGGAGGTCCGAAAGGGGATTGCGTGGTGACGGAGAGGTTGACGGAATGGGCGATGTTGAAAAGAGGAGAGCGTCGAGGGTTGTGATGAGAAACCCGGGAATCGATGCTCGGTCTAAGCACGAGGTGCTTGAGACGTTCCGGGGAAGTCGAATGCCGACCGATGTGTCGAGGAAGAAGGCGGTAATGCCTTTGGAGCCGAGGTCAAGAGAGACTTCGGTTGGACTTCTCGGATGATGAATGTGGCCGCCGCCATGGATGATGGGGAGTGTAGTTTGGTTGTGTCTCCAGGTGGGAGATTGTTGGGTTTGGTGTAGCCAAACCAAACCGACGAAGCCACGACGAAAAACGAGCGCGAATGAAGAGTTTCTCAAAACTCAGGAACTGGCACGTTCGTGCCAGAATGTGCCATTCTTCCAAAACTTCAGAGGCAGTAGCACGTTCGTGCCAAAACTGGCACGTTCGTGCCACTTCCAGGAATGTTATGGGCCAACTCGTTTCTGAGGCTTTTTTGGGGCTTTTTAAGGCCTTTTTTGGGCTTTGACTAGGTCTTGACCATACTACTATATATACAACCTCCCCCCTCACATGTATCTTATCCAAAATCATTTGTAGCCACCATTATAGAGAGAGAAATATAGGAAGAGGGTTAGAGTTAGATTTTTGGGAGAAAAATCTTGTAAGCTCTTGGAAGCTCTCGTTTATATTTCGGTGTATCTCGTTGGGTGGGCTAGAGTGTGAGGGTCCTAGAGAGAGTCGAGAGAGATAGAATTCGAGGGAGAATTCTTGTAAAGCTCGGTGTATCGATTCGGTGTATCTAGTGAAAAGATCGTGGCGGCAAAGTGGATGTAGCCTATTTAAAGGTGAACCACTATAATTCTCGGTGTCGTGTTTGTTTGCTTTCTCGTTTGTTTGTGTTGATTGCTTCGATTGTGGTTTGCTCCTTTATTGCTTGAATAGTATATTGTGTATGCTTGTGGTGCATCGAGGATATATACGTATTGCTTGTGATTGGTTGGTGTTGTTGTTGGTTGGTCGGGAATTCGGTACACTCGGGTTGAGTGGATTCCCGACAACGGTTGGAAGTCGTTTGTTCTCGGGGGATTGGTAGTAGAGTACGGGGTGGATTCGTGCGGAGATCGATCGGAGTTTTCGTCACGCATTAGGCGTGTCCGGTCGATCGGGTATCGACGAGTCAAGGAAAAAGTCCTCGTCCTCTTTAGGCGGGTCCCGGTGGTCCGACGAGTAGTCGGTGGTCTCGTTGACGTAAAGCACCGCCCGCCTTCCCGGTGTATACAATCCTAACAGAAGGACGGATAGTTGAGCTGGCCGGGGTCCTTGAATTTCCGATCGCAAGTGGTAATGTTTTTTCTGAGGATCTTCCTAGCTAGTGTTGTATCCAATTGAGCAGATATACGCAACGTAATCTTCAGGTGTGGCATCGTACACAAGTCCCGGCGAGAGGGCCTTGTGGATGTCCACGTAGCCTGCTCCCATGGCCAACGGCCGCGTCAAGGATGGCAGAGCCGGTGTTGTCGAGGGTGTAGGCCGTCGTCATCAATGCCGATTTGATTGCGCTAGGGCTCCATTCCGGATGCGCCGCCTTGAGCAATGCTGCTAAGCCGCTTACGTGCGGGCAGGACGTGGATGAACCGTTCATTTTAATTTTACTGACTGGGAAGAAAATTAATTTGTTACGTACCAGTAAACAAGTTGAACGCATGCAGGCCCGTTCCACGCAGCCAGGACGTTCACCCCCGGAGCGATTACGTCCGGCTTCAGGATCTGTGCCGTCCCCAAGTTCGGGCCCATGTCCATTCTGGTCTCGGGGGGAATTTCCCCCAGCGACAAAGCTTCAGTTTTCCCTTTGTCACAAATCACCACTTTTCCGGCCATGTTGTTAGTAACATTAACTCGGGAATCCGTACGTACAATCCAACCTGTACACTAGTTTCGCTGTTGCTGCATCAATTCTCCTCCTCCTCCTCACGTTCGACATAGCTGCCCCCCTGCATTTAGTCCCGTTTCCCAGAGTCGCAACGGCAGGAAATCCCCTGTCTATGGTCCCCGCACCGACCGTCATAATCCACGGGGCAACATTCACCACCGAACCTTCACCAGGACCACCGTTTCCCGCGGAACACGACACGAAGATCCCTCTCTCCATGGCCGCAAACGCTCCCACGGCCAAGCCATCATCGGCATAGTTATAGTCCGACGTAATATTTTCATATCCCAAAGACACAGACAAGACGTCAACTCCCTCGAGAATCGCAGCATCCATCCCGGCGAGTATGTCGGACTGACGGCATCTCGATTTCGCGCATACTTTGTAAACCGACAATCGGGCTCGGGACGCCATGCCTCGAGCCGTCCGGCCCATCGGCGTAGTGGCCTGAGAAGTTGGCGTTCGTCACCTCCGCCCCCGCGACAATGCCAGCCGTATGCGTCCCATGTCCATTGTGGTCTCGAGGGGAATTTCCCCCAGCGACAAAGCTTCGGCCACCTATTAACTTCTTGTTGCACTGCCTGCTGCTATCGGGAAACTCGCACTTGCCGGCCCATCGCTTCGGAACATCAGTACTCATCTTCCGGTCATTGAAAGATTCAGACTCGGGCCAGACTCCGGAATCCAAAACGCCAATGATCACGTTTTCGGAGGCCTTGTTTAGTTCATCCAGGTTGTGCCCGTTCCACAGGTTCGGATTGTCGAGGCCCAGAAAGCGAGGAGAGCGGGTGGTGTGGACTTTGTAGGTTTTTTCCTCATGGGGATGGAGCACGGAGTCTAACTGGAGGAGGGTCTCGGCTGTCTCGGGCAGCAAAGCCTTCGTAGGCAGCTTGGTAGATGTGTAGTATGACAGGAGAATGATATTCATGTGGAATATGTTGTTCGTCGTCTTCCGGTAACGCGAGAGACTGGAAGAGGTGGAAGTACCAGTCGGCGTGGGTGTCGAATGATGTGGGCTTAGCGTCGTGATCCATATGCACAATGTATGTTTTCAAGGAATCACCAGCTACAACATGTACGGCAAACACCCGCATGATGATCACGCAGTGCGTGCAACACCAGGAGTACCATTTTATTTTTAGATAGATAGATAGATATATGCTTGATTAATTAATACTCCTACATACCGCGCACATGTTGGAATTATTTTAATAATTCATGTATTTTGATCAAAGTTGTGTAATTTTTATGGCAATAAAAATGTATTCGATTTCGAGTTTAATCGTTACAATTATTATCTCCATGTTACGAGGTAATCGTGGTATTTTATTTCGTCAAAATCCGTTAATCGGTGAGTGAGAAATAAATGTTTGAAGATTGCCATAAATACTACTTTGGTGAATAAAGCAATTATTATTTTATTGGGATAAAGTTATCCCACATTGGAAGAATACCAAAAGTCATATCTCTTTAAAAGTGATAAGAGAATATGAGTGTTCAACAAGTTGACTAAGTCCATGCACCCTTAGCGGTACATGGCAAGGGCCACACGCGCGCGCCCCGCCCCGCCCCGCCCCGTCCCGTCTCGGGCTCGGTCCTGGCTCCTTGGTGATTTGGTCAATTGGACTCTGGGCTGGACCTGGGCTTCCCGGGGCACACTGGGCCAACTGAGCCAGTTGAGCCAGTTTGGGCAAACCTGTCTATATCTTTTTAGACACGGTCCGATTGAAGTATTTGGGCTCGTCTTGATCGACCCAATAGTTGAACACATATTAAGTCTTTGGGCTCGGCCCAACTGAAAGATATTAATTAATTTCGTAATTAATTAATGGGTTAATTGCTGAACGTGGGCGGTTAGAGATGGAGTGGTCAAACTCCACTCGGCTGGAACTGCCTGGAACTGCCCTGAACCGCCAACTGCTGTGAGTGGTGTGTAACTCCCCGAGTGATGTCTATATATAGACTTGTACATGCATCATTTTGCATACGAAAAAATCATACGAGAAAGAGACGAAAAAACATATCATCATATCATTTGCATCGAGTGCTCAGTTTTCACTGTTTCCGTTCAACCGAGGGTTCGATTCAGTGTGCAGATCGTTCGAGCCCCGCTGCCGTTGTATCTTTGGGATCAGAAAAGCCTGTAAACCGTAGCATACACGGGGCTTTACTGATTTGCGGAAAGTGCAAACGCCTCGGCCAGCAACCTTCCGTTATACTTTCCGTTTTTATCGTTGTTTTATTCCGGTTTGACTAACCCGTTTGTTACATTTTTCCCAACAATCGCAAATCAGTAAAAGTTATCATGTCTACCGGAGGAGGTAACAACAACCAGAACAACAAGGAGGTCCCCGTCATCGACGTTGAACAACCCATCAACAACAAAGAAGTCCTCATCGGGAAGATTCCAGTGGCTTTGCCCATCCACACTCAAACCATCCCGAATGCCGAGAAACCCGAGAAGTTCACCAGCGTCGACTTCAAAAGGTGGCAGTCCAAAATGATGTTCTACCAGACCACCCTTGGACTGCAGAAGCATTTGACTGATGACCCTATGACCATAACTGACAATGACTCTGATGAGAGGCGCTTTGCCTTTAAGGCCTGGGGGCAGAGTGATTATCTCTGTCGGCACACCGTCTTGAACGGGCTGTGCAATGAGTTGTACAATGTGTACAGCATGTACAAGTCTGCCAAGTCCCTTTGGGATGCCTTGGAGAAGAAGTATAAGACCGAGGACGCTGGTACTAAGAAGTACGTCGTCGGCAAGTTCCTGGACTACAAGATGGTCGACTCAAAGTCTGTGATCTCTCAAGTCCAGGAGTATCAACTGATCTTGCATGACATCGCCTCTGAAGGGATGAAGATCAGTGAGTCCTTTCAGGTGGCGGCTGCCATCGAGAAGCTCCCTCCCGGGTGGAAGGACTTCAAGAACTACCTTAAGCATAAGCGAAAGGAGATGAGCCTTGAGGAACTCATTGTCAAACTTCGGATAGAAGAAGACAACCGTGATCGAGAGGTCAAACCGGGGAGAGTTCCTATGGAGGCTCGAGTGAACTTGACTGAGCCACAAACTGCCAAAAGGAAGAACACTTCTAAGGGCAAAGAGCCAGCCAAAGTCTGGAAGTTCACTGGAGTTTGCCATAACTGTGGCAAACCGAACCACATGGCCAGAGACTGCAACAAGCCAAAGAGGCCAAACGGGCAGAAGAAAAAGCGACCAAGTGCCAACGTGGTTCAACACGAGCTGACATGTGCTGATATGACTGTTGTGGTCTATGAGGCCAATCTGTTAGCAACAACAAGCAGTGGTTCATTGATACCGGAGCCACACGACATGTATGCTCTGACAAGGATGCCTTTGCCTCGTATGCTCCTTGTACCGGTCGCAAACTCCACATGGGTAACTCCGCATCGTCTGAAGTTGCTGGAGTTGGGAACATTGTCCTCAAACTGTCTTCTGGAAAGGAGCTCAAGTTGACTGATGTGCTGCATGTCCCAGACATCCGAAAGAACCTGGTTTCCGGTTCTGTTCTTGTGGAGCATGGCTTCAAACTTGTATTTGATGCTAAGAAATTTGTACTTTCTAAATTTGGACTGTTCCTAGGTAGGGGTTATCTTGATCAAGGTCTGTTTAAAATGTCTGTAATGGCTGTTCGCCCCCCCTTTGCCCAGAGCAATAATGAAAAAGTTGTTTCCTCTTACTTGATCGAGTGTTATGATTTATGGCATTTTCGTTTAGGACATGTGAATCAAAATGCAATAAAAAGACTTATGAATTTGGAATTAATTCCAACTTCTGAAATAAATTCACAACATAAGTGTGAAGTTTGTGTTGAAGCCAAACTGGCTAAATTACCGTTTCGATCAGTCGATCGTTGTACTGAACCTCTTGGACTTATTCACACCGACATATGTGATTTAAAGTTCGCACCGACAAGAGGTGGTAAGAAATACTTCATCACTTTTATTGATGATTGTACGAGATTCTGTTATTTGTACTTATTAAATAGTAAATACGAAGCCCTAGAGGCATTCACTAAGTACAAAACCGAAGTTGAAAATCAACTTGATAAACGGATTAAGATAGTCCGTAGTGACCGAGGTGGAGAGTACGTAGCTCCGTTTGAACAATTATGTTCTGAAAATGGAATAATACATCAAACAACCGCCCCGTATTCACCTCAGTCAAATGGCGTTGCTGAACGAAAGAACCGAACATTAAAAGAAATGATGAACGCCATGTTGATCAATTCTGGGTTACCCCAGAACATGTGGGGGGAAGCCGTTCTGACGGCAAACCACCTACTGAATAAGATTCCTCTTAAAGGGAAAAATGAAACTCCGCACGAACTTTGGAAAGGTCGTAAGCCATCTTACCATTACCTTAAAGTGTGGGGTGTTTGGCCAAAGTGTCGGTTCCTGAGCCAAAACGAATGAAGATAGGACCTAAAACGGTCGATTGTATCTTCATTGGATATGCTTTGACTAGCATGGCATAGTGAGATTTTGAGTACACTATTCTGAAAATCCAGAAGTGACTAAAGGTACGACCATAGAGCCGAGAAAGTGCTCAAAAAGTTCAATGCCCTTGATGGTCCTGAATGTAGGACTCCGATTGACCGAAGTGTCAACTTAACAGTCAATTTGGGCAAACCGATAGCTCAGTTGGATTACTCCCGAGTAATAGGTAGTCTAATGTACCTAACGAATTGTACTCGTCCTGACTTAGCCTACGCTGTGAGCAAACTGAGCCGGTACACGAGCAATCCAAGTAATGAACATTGGGATGCTCTGAAAAGAGTGTTAAAATACTTGAAACACACTCGAGACTATGGACTATACTACACAAGATATCCTAGTGTACTTGAAGGATATTGTGATGCTAGTTGGATCTCGGACTCAAAGGATTCCCATTCCACTAGTGGTTATGTCTTCTGTATAGGAGGCGGAGCAGTCTCGTGGAAATCCACGAAACAAACTTGTATAGCCAGATCAACTATGGAATCTGAGTTCATCACTTTGGACAAAGCAGGTGAAGAAGCTGAATGGCTTCGAAACTTCTTAGAAGATATTCCATGTTGGAAAAAGCCTGTGTCTCCAGTGATGATGCACTGTGATAGCCAATCGGCCATAGCGAGGGCACAGAGCAACATGTATAACGGAAAATCTCGACACATACGTCGAAGACATAACACCGTTAGGCAATTGATCACAAATGGAGTGATTTCCTTAGACTATGTTAAGTCACAGGAAAACTTAGCCGACCCTTTGACCAAAGGGATGACTAGAGATCAATTAAGTGTGTTGCTAAAGGGAATGAGTTTGAAAAACCACAACTAAAGAATGACCATGGCGGTAACCCTACCATGCTGAGTGGAGATCCCACGAACTTGGTTCAAAGGGAAAACTAAGTCATGCTAGTTCAGTTAAGCACTTGGAAATAAAGATTTCCGTTTCCATCCCTATGGGCAAAGAAGTGCTAGAACCTGAAATGTGGTAAAGGTTAAGTCGTTGAGACTTTTAATGAATCCCACACCTCGGAAAGGTGGAGTATTTCAGGGTACTCATGCTGGTAGGTCACCTATATAAATGTGAAGTAGAGGCCGCTTCAAAATGTAAACATTTATGAATCCAAAGAGTTGTCCAGGGCCTAAAACGGACACAACAGAGAAATGGAAACTGATAGGGATTTGTTGTGTGACTATCCTTGACTCGGTGTACACTACGGAGGAATAGTTCAAGGCATAGCGTCCACTAGCCTGCCAGTACATCCGATGATTTTCACTAAGGGAGGTTCAAGGCCACAAGCTACCTTTCCAGAAGCAATAGATCCTTCCGAGAACCGAGCACAAGAGTCTGCATTCATGGCATATGCATTGATTTCACTCATGTGGGGGATTGTTGGAATTATTTTAATAATTCATGTATTTTGATCAAAGTTGTGTAATTTTTATGGCAATAAAAATGTATTCGATTTCGAGTTTAATCGTTACAATTATTATCTCCATGTTACGAGGTAATCGTGGTATTTTATTTCGTCAAAATCCGTTAATCGGTGAGTGAGAAATAAATGTTTGAAGATTGCCATAAATACTACTTTGGTGAATAAAGCAATTATTATTTTATTGGGATAAAGTTATCCCACATTGGAAGAATACCAAAAGTCATATCTCTTTAAAAGTGATAAGAGAATATGAGTGTTCAACAAGTTGACTAAGTCCATGCACCCTTAGCGGTACATGGCAAGGGCCACACGCGCGCGCCCTGCCCCGCCCCGCCCCGTCCCGTCCCGTCTCGGGCTCGAGCTCGGACTCGGACTCGGGCTCGGGCTTGGTCCTGGCTCCTTGGTGATTTGGTCAATTGGACTCTGGGCTGGACCTGGGCTTCCCAGGGCACACTGGGCCAACTGAGCCAGTTGAGCCAGTTTGGGCAAACCTGTCTATATCTTTTTAGACACGGTCCGATTGAAGTATTTGGGCTCGTCTTGATCGACCCAATAGTTGAACACATATTAAGTCTTTGGGCTCGGCCCAACTGAAAGATATTAATTAATTTCGTAATTAATTAATGGGTTAATTGCTGAACGTGGGCGGTTAGAGATGGAGTGGTCAAACTCCACTCGGCTGGAACTGCCCTGAACCGCCAACTGCTGTGAGTGGTGTGTAACTCCCCGAGTGATGTCTATATATAGACTTGTACATGCATCATTTTGCATACGAAAAATCATACGAGAAAGAGACGAAAAAACATATCATCATATCATTTGCATCGAGTGCTCAGTTTTCACTGTTTCCGTTCAACCGAGGGTTCGATTCAGTGTGCAGATCGTTCGAGCCCCGCTGCCGTTGTATCTTTGGGATCAGAAAAGCCTGTAAACCGTAGCATACACGGGGCTTTACTGATTTGCGGAAAGTGCAAACGCCTCGGCCAGCAACCTTCCGTTATACTTTCCGTTTTTATCGTTGTTTTATTCCGGTTTGACTAACCCGTTTGTTACATTTTTCCCAACAGCACACACATACAGTATATAGTAGGAGTACTAACCTAATCTCTTACAAGTGGTCACACACAAAAGAAAAGTGTGATCAGTACAAGATAAAAGGAGTATATCATACGTATCATATAATATAATTATATATGTCACTCAAGTGATGTCACTCTAAATGGTCTTGGTGACATGGACATGCATGTTTTTGTTTTCAAGTCTTTTGAACCGCACTTCATAATAATGTTTATTGACAATTCCGTGTCCCAACTCCCAACAATCTCCTCTGTCGTTGGGAGAAAATATTGTTTTATTAATTTTTTATCAAAAAATTTAAAGTAAAAATATAATTTTAAATTAATAAAATATGTAATTAAGGAGGGTGTATTCATTGAAGATTTTATAAGATTTTAATGGACTTTTAAAGTTTAGGGGTATTCAATCCGGATTTTTAAAAGTCTATTAAAATCTTGAGGTATTCAATACGGATTTTAAAAAAAAATTAAAAATCTACCGGTATTCAAAAGTTAATAGATTTTAAAAGTCTATGGATTTTTATGGATTTCATTTTCAAAATACAAAAGAATTCAAGTCTTTGAAATCTCTCCTAATTCTATGAATTTCTATTTTAATTATTAATTTATTATTAAAAAATAATAAAACATAAAAAAAATATATAAATAAACATAATACAATTAAAAACATGAAAAAAAATAAAAAAACAAAATAAAATAATTTTTTCAAAAAATAATATATTATTATATATTGAATATATAATAATAAATTATAATAATATTAAAAATTAATATGTTAGTATATGTTGATATATATATAAATAATATTAAAATTATTGAATATATTAATAAATTTTTATTTGGTGAAAAATTATACTTGTATAATAATTGTAAAAATAAAAAAAATTATTTAACATTTTATTTTAAAAAAATAAATACTTTTTGTAATTTAAAAAAATATATATATATATATATATATATATATATATATATATATATATATATATATAGTTTACATTTGAATTTATTATTTCAAAATTGAAATTTGGTCGAAAATTAAAATTTTAAGTTTTCTAAAAACGAACAAAAAAATTAAAATTAAACATTTTATTTTTAAGTAAAAATCGAATTTTGAATTTAAAAATTAAAAATATAAAATATAAAAATTAATATAAATCAATAAAAAAATCATTCAAACTCTATGAAAATCCATATAAAAGTCAGTCAAACTCTATATAGACTCTATGGATTTTTTAAATCCACGAAAGTCAATAGACTTTTTAAAGTCTAAAAAAATCCAATAAAATCCTAATTGAATACACCCTCCTAAGAGTAATATTTATAGAAACAAGTGAAAAGGTAAAAATATACTTAGGATTTGTTCTTTTGGACTGAAACCGGCTGAATTGAACTGAACTGAATTGAACTGAACTGAAGCAATTTGAACTGATTTTTTTAATAAAAATAATAATAATATTTATAAATTATTAAATATTATTTAAAAAATATTAATAATATTGTGACATTAACTATATTGTATATTTAAAATTATTGGTTCAAATTATTTTTTGTTTATTTTATTTTAATTTATTTTGAAATGAACTGAATTGAACTGAACTGGAGCGATCTGAACTGAACTGAACTGGAGCGATCTGAACTGAACTGAACTGGACTGAAATTAAGTCCAAAAGAAAGGTCCTTACATGTCTTTTAAAATGAAAAAATAAAAATAACTATTTATTTAAATAAGTTGTTAAAAAATGGAGGGTTAAAAACTTTAAACTTCAAAATTTTTGATAATACTTTACCTCCAAAATTTCATTAAATGCCCTACACACTAAATGCTTTGAAAAAAAAAACACTTCACTTTAAATTTTAATTTCAAAAATCTTTAGTAAAACATTATTTCACCAAAAAAAACATAAATAAATTATACTCTATTGACTCAATAAATTATTGAAATTACGTCTTCGACGACGTAGCATACCAACTTTTCGCGAAATTGGTCTTAAAACAAACTCCAGCGATTTTTGTCTCACAACACAAACCCGAATCCTACTGTCGCTGATCCGAATACACACTCACACACCCAAGGTCGGCGACTAGAAAGTGTGGAGACAAAGTTTATGTAATATATTTCATTTCATTGAAACACAAAACGAAACTATTAAAAGGAGTATGGTAGGCAAAATGATCACAGGAAGTTTCCCGATTGTCGCAACACTCTCACTCACAAGTGATCTAGCACAAATGCACCTAGAGTTAAATCTCCTAACTCTACTATCGGCGCCAGCGCAAAAGCTACTACACAAACTCTAGCTAAGGCAGAAAGTCGAAAATTACGATTCTAAAAATATGAAGTCTGAAACTCAAAATCGTCAAGTGACTTCTTGAAACTCCATGGGTATATATAAGGTGAGGCCGCACGAGTGAACTCTTAAGTCGGTTGCATTCTGATTGGTCACACGCTTGGCTGCCGTCAGCTTTCCATGGATTACGTCACTTCCAAAATTTCCGAAATATTTGATTCTCGAATCTTCGAATCTTGAATCTTCAATTTCTTCTATTTCAATTTCATATACTTCAACACTATCTTGACTCTAACGATCTCAATACTTCATCTTCAATTTCATCGTGATAAACTCTAGCTGTTGAAGCTTCAGAATATTATCGTCTTCATGGCCATCGATATTATTGAAGTAGCAAGGATAGGATCCAATCTTCATTGACTTCAATTTAGGACTTGGATGAAAAAGTTTCATGATCACATAACATAGTTGATGGCTCCGTGAAAGAACATTGCAGTCGCCAGCTTGTGTGAGGGACATCAGTCGCCAGATTCCAGGTATGGCGACTTATGTCGCCAGCTTCGTGGCGTGAGACAAGAGTCGCCAGCTTCGGAGCGTGAGACAAGAGTCTCCAGGTTGTAGTCGCCAGTTACATGTCGTGAGACCGCAGTCGCCAGTTCCATGACGTGAGACACGAGTCGCCAGAACCAGATGTGGCGACTCTAGTCGCCTGCTTCGTGAGGAGAAGCTGGTGTCGCCATGATGGGAAATTCACGTCTGAATTCCCCTCCTGAAAAGCACACGAACAAACAAAGAACGAAAAATACGCGAAATAAATGACATGAAGATTATAGTGGTTCACCCGTTAACGAGGGCTACGTCCACTTCTTGCCGCTGCAATTACTTTCACTAGAACAATTATAGTGCTCGACTACAAGGCTTTGTAATGCTATAATCTCAATCCTAGCGTATGGAGGTGTTAACCCTATTTTACACGCATAGGGTTTATATATAGGGGAAGGAAAAACGAAACTGGGAGAAAAAACCCGCTCTGCGTAAAAGCCCCCCAACTGTCGGCCGACGCCATATTCCTGTCGGTCGACATCTCATCGGCGACCGCTAGACTCATTTCAGCGCCCGCCGGAAATATAACAGCGCCCGCTGAAAGGCCAAAATCGAGGCAGACCGTCTGACTTCGATTCTCCCAGTTTCAGCGCCCGCCGAAACCCCAGCAGCGCCCGCCGGTGGCTGCCAGCGGTCGCCGATGCTCCTCCGGCGATCGCCGTTTTCTCCCTTCGCCGTTTTCTCGTCTTCTCGGCGTGAATCGGCCTCCACACTCAACAATCTCCCACTTGGAGCTGATTTACGACCCCTATCGTCTCTTCCCATTGCAGCGGCGTCCCCGATCCTCATCCCAGAAGACCAACCGAGGTTAAACATAACCTCAACTTGTCGCACGGTACCACCTTCGTAAACATGTCGGCGGATTCTTACTCCCAAGAATCTTCTCCAACACCAAGACGCCTTCCTCCAAGGCCGATCGGATGAAGTGATATCTCAGCTGGATATGCTTCGTTCGAGCATGATACACCGGATTCTTCGCCAAGTGAATGGCGCTCTGACTGTCGCAATACAAGACACTCCCCAAGTGGTCTTGCCTCAGCTCTAGCAGAAAAGCCTGTAGCCACATCATTTCCTTTGCGGCTTCCATCACAGCAACGTACTCCGCCTCTCAACTCGACAGTGCTACGATTTTCTGCAACCTCGACACCCAGCTAATCGCGGTACCCCCGAAAGTGTACACGTACCCATTAGTGCTCTTCCTACTATCCACGTCACCCCCGTTATCTGCGTCCACGAACCCGAGTAACCCCACATCTGATTTTCGGAACCTCAAAGCAAAGTCGGTAGTCCCTCTCAAGTATCGAAAGATCCACTTGACGACTTCCCAATGTTGCTTCCCCGGATTACTCATAAACCGGCTGACCACTCCCACTGCATGGGCAATGTCAGGCCTCGTGCACACCATAGCATACATAAGGCTCCCAATCGCAGAGGCGTAAGGGACCTTATCCATATGCTCCATCTCCTCCTCGCTCGTCGGCGAGTCCTCCTTTGACAAATGGAAGTGACTAGCCAAAGGAGTGCCAACAGGTTTAGCATCCTCCATGTTAAACCTTGCCAGTACCATCTTCAAGTACTCCTCTTGAGACAACTCAAGACCCGCTTTACTCCTCGTGATTCTCATCCCCAGGATTTGTTTGGCAGCACCCAAATCCTTCATAGAGAACTCCTTCGATAGACTCTTCTTGAGCTTGTCGATTTCCGCCAAGCTCGCCCCGACTATCAACATATCATCTACATAAAGGAGCAATATTATGTAGGTACCTCTTCCAAGGCTCTTGAAATAGCAACAGTGGTCCGCCTCGCACCGCGTGAACTCGTCCCGCTTCATGAACATGTCGAACTTCTTGTACCACTGCCTCGGAGCTTGCTTCAACCCATACAAGCTCTTCTGAAGCTTACACATCAGCTTCTCCTTGCCTCAGACTTCGAAACCCTCCGGTTGCTTCATATAAATTTCTTCATCTAGGTCCCCATGAAGAAATGCGGTATTTACATCCATTTGCTGAAGATGTAGATTCTCCTTTGCCGCCAAACTAAGCACCACCCAGATGGTTACCATTTTGACTACCGGAGCAAAGATCTCCCTGTAGTCAATCCCTTCATTCTGCTGGAAGCCCTTCACCACCAATCTTGCTTTATACCGAACGCTTCCATCGTGTTCTTCCTTTGCCCGGAAGACCCATTTATTGTGCAAGGCCTTCTTCTCCTTAGGAAGCTCGGCTAATTCCCAAGTCTGATTCGCCATTAATGAGCTGATCTCCTCTTTCATGGCTGACTCCCACTTGATCGAATCCCTCGCTTGTATAGTCTCGGTGTAGCTCTCCGGCTCACCCCTATCAGTCAGCAAAATATAGTTAAGAGATGGTGAAAATTTATGGGGAGGTCTTCTTACCCTAGTCGACCTCCACGACTTCGATGTGACTGGATCAATATTGGGATTAGCATTCTCATCTTGCTCATCCTCGCTGCTCGTGTTGCCCTCTTCGATCTCCTCGGTCTCCACGACCTCCACCGGAACCTCCTCCGTGTCTCCCACGGGATCAATGCCTTCTTCAACAACCTCGTCTTTACCCTTGTACAAGACCACCTCGTTGAAGATCACATCTCTGCTTCGGATCACCTTATGATTTTCGGCATCCTAAAATCTGTACCCAAACTCCGTGCCGCCATATCCAATGAAGAAGCACTTATTGGATTTAGGATCAAGCTTGCTACGAGCAGCTGCGTCGACATGGACATACGCTAGGCTCCCGAACACCCTTAAGTAGGACAGATTCAGCTTCTTCCCACTCCAAACTGCTGGAGTAGTATACTTAATGTCTAGATTTGAGTATTCTGAACTCCTTGTACACTTTCATTTACCTATTAATAACGAACATTCATTTGCTTTTAATTATTGTTAATTAAATACATGCAAATTATAGTCCTGGATTAGATACGTTGTAGTTAGTATGGTGTGCGACGTCACACAGAAGATCATACTATCGGTTACTCGTATTTAATCGAACAGATGCTCACGACCTAGATGGACACGGACCAATCCATCGGTATAGTCGTTGTGTGAGAGAAAATAATTTGTCTTAATTATTTTATCACACTTGTACACTTGGTGTATTGAGCGGATCGATTGAGACTCATCAATTAGGTTTGCTCGGCGATAATTGATTTGAGACTCAGTGTATTTTATTCTTAATCCCCGATACAATTGCGGGTGTGTATATTTAGTATAAGTGACTTTGATTTACCAAAGGAATTGACCGGTTTAATTATTGGGTCAATTATCGGTTAAGTTGGGTCACTATATTTTATATATGGCATGCCGTGAATTCTTGACGGGACAGTGTATCCCGGAAGGGTTGATAATATCCCCGAGATGAGCTCATAAGGATTTATTATGTAAACCTCGCGAGTGGATTTAATTCCGCATAATAAATAAGGTTGAGTGGTACTAGTCTCGGATAAAAGAGATGAATAAATTTATTAAGCAATAAATAAATTTTATTCATGGATATTTATATCTTAAATACACGGAATAAATAATACTACCGGAGAAATATTATTTGGATATAATATGGTTTAATATTGGGAGTGCAATTAATTTATATAGTGGAAAATAAATTAATTAATATTGATAAGGATTAATGGACTTGGGCAGTGGGCTCAATTTAATCTTCAATATTGGAAGCCCAATATTCCACCTCCTTTAGATCCCCTACGTAGCCTATAAAAGCACTACATGACCTTCATAATAGACAAGACAAGATAATCATACTTGATTAGTCTAGAGAGTTGAAGGAGATCCATAGGAGTTCGATAGATCGTCGCCCACCCGACGTTCGAACGGAGTGCAAGGAATACGTGGGAAGATTCAAAGGTCATCTTGATTTCGTTTCTCCGAACAACGAATCAAAAGGTAAAAATCTAAACGCCCTTGATTTATTCGATTTTGGTTTATCGAGAATACCGTAGAACAAGATCCGAGGTACGAAACCATGAACGGGGGACGATCGCGTGGTGGTGGCGAAGCCACCGGACCACGAGCGATCGCCCGGGCTAGGGTTTCGCACGGGCGTGGAAGGGCGAACCCCGGCTGGACGCCGGGGGTGCGATCGATCATCATGATCGATCGCTGGCCGCGGGCTGTGACCCGCGGCGGCCCTGCTGGAGGCGGGCCAGCCCTCCAGGCGGCGGCGAGTCGCCGGACTCGCCGCGGGGGCTGCTGGCCCTTCCCCGATCGATCGCTCCATGCGATCGGTCCTTCGATCGCGCGAGCCCCGCGTGCGGGGGCTCGGGCTGGGCGTGCGCGCGGCTTCGGCCGCGTCGTGCGTTCGGCTCGTGCTCCGGCTCGTACGTGGTGTTCGTGTGATCTCCGGCGAATCAAGGTTTTTGATCGGGTTATTATTTTCCGCAAATTTTAATAGCCCGGGATATCGAATTCCAACAATTGGTATCAGAGCGTGGTTTACGTTCGCGGTATTTTCGATAAAATTGTTCTACCTTGCAGGGTTCCGACTATTATGGCTTGATGATTATTCGTTTAATTATTTTGTCATGTGATTGTTGGTTTGATTAAACTCTCGGACATGTCGAGATTCGTTTTTGGTGGTGAATGCTTGTAATAGTAAAAATTCGGGGGTTGACCGAATTTAGGATTTATTATTACGTTCTACGTTTTCCGGAAATTGTATAGGGTCGATTTCATGTATAGAATCGATACCGGAATTGTAATTTAGATTTTGTAAATTTATTTTGCGTTGGATCGATGCCGAAACGACCGCCGGAGAAGACGCGTGACGAAGGAGATGATTGTGAGGGTAACGGGACAAGGATCGACCATCCCCATGGTCGATCCCACGAGGACGATCGACCCACGCCCAAAGGGGGCTGCCCGCGGGAGCTCCGGCCACGCCGGCCACCAAGGGAGGTGGCGCGTGGGCTGGACGGCGGCGGCTTGAAGGCGGCGGTCGAGGGGTGGCGCGGGGATCCCCACCCCGTGCTATCCCGGTCCGGTAATTCGCTTTCCTAATTGGTTCGGGTTTTTCCTATTTGAGTGTTCCTATTTTAGGGAACTCTCATGGATTAGGAAAAGAATCAATTTGGAATTGATTAGGATTCCTAAATTGATTATTTCTATTTTATGGAAATATTCATGGATTAGGAATCTAATTAATTTGGAAAGTAGAAGAGTCCTAAATTATTTTATTTCCTTATTTCATTATGGAAATCATCTAGAATATTCCAAGTGGGTCTTGGATAGATTATTCTAGAGATTTAATGAAGTAGAAAGGGAAGATAAAATAAATAAAAATATTAATAATATTTAATTTTATTTTTGATTTATTCGATTGACTTAATTATTATTAATTAAGTATCTTTTGGATTTATTAAAAGTAAATAGATTTAAATATTGGAAATTAATATTCTCGTCACATGGAGCATTCAAGAACGAAGACTAAAGACTAGAAGATGCGTACGGAGATGGAGTAAAGCCATAATAGTCGGAAAATAATATTCTAGTAATTATTTTGACTATGTGATAATACTATGTGCTTTATTACATGTATGCATGCTATATGTGTTTACTTTTATGCACTAGATAGCGTATCCCTTTATTGTAAAAAGCTAAGTGGGAGAGGGTATGGAAACATACCCATGGTCTCCATTGCTGCTCTCTTGGTGACTTTTATAAACTTTTGAAGTTTATATAGATAAGTTATTGGAGGAGAGTTCTTGTAATTCCTCTTACGAGAAACATTGATTAAGTTTGTCAAACAATGCCTAATTTGTCTTTCCAAAGCTGATTTCAAGTCGACTCATTCTCACCCCGGGGAGTGGAATGGAGCCAGAGCCACTTGGTCATGTCGAGGACACAAATTAGAGGCAGTCGTACCATTCTTTGATAGATGGATCGATTGTCTGCTCGGCTCCCTCATTTATGAGAGATAGGGTTGTTCGCATGGTGAATCACTGGTTAGAAACTTCGAGTTTCACTTATGATTCTCCGCGTCTTGATTTACAAAATCAAATGGGTCAAGTAATTGGATTTCAATTGTATAAGTCTTTTGGTATAGTAAACGTCCACACTATCGTGGCTTGCTATATCGAATGGGACTTTAGAACGATTGATGTAGACAGTTATAGAAGGGAGTGAAGGATTCGTGTGTCAACGTAAACGTCCACACTATCGTGGCTTGCGGTGATGTGCGAGTCTCAAACAAACTTCTTAGTACTGAGTAATGGTTAACACTTAGGTACGCTTCATAGTATTCCTCCCATCGAGGTAACGCTATTGATGATGTACGACCGAAGGAAATCTAATTGCTAAATCATTTGGGTGGGTAAACGTCCACACTATCGTGGCTTGCCTTACCTGATGGGATTTTAGATGTGATTAGTGATTTAATGATATTATTTAAGGGAGATAATATCGGATATTAAATTGTTTGTTTTATGTGCTTATAGGTTAGGAATGACTGTGACCCCACTTTGTGATATACTTAAAGATGAAAACTCACTGGTTCCATATAGTACTGATTGGAAAAGAAATCTGGACAATGTTCAGACTGTTGAGCCTTCCGAATCCACTATTGTCCCAACTGATGAGGACATTGAAAATGACCTCAAGGAGATGTTAGGACATAGTAAGGAAGCCGGACTAGAGGTGATTGACATACTCATCAAGTTTAGTCCCCTTGAGGAATCGCTTAAAAACGATTTCAAAAGAACTGAACTGATAAGTATGATCAGAGAATCACAAGCTCTAGTGGCCAAGTTGGAAGTGCATGCAAAGAAGCCCAGTGGTTTTGAACCACGGATTGGGAGGAGCAAGCCGCGAGGCAAGTGCTTTCGATGCAAGCAGTCTGGGCACTGGAAGTCTGATTGTCCTCTCATCAAAGGTACGAAATTTTCCTTAGTCACCGAAACATTATCAGTGGTGATATCTACCAGCACCTGGTGTGTAGATACGGGGGCCACTGATCATGTCTGCAATTCATTGCAGGGGTTCCAGGAAACCCGGAGACTTAGAGAGGGAGAAATCGTGGTCTACATGGGCAATGCTGCAAAGGTGGCGGCTGTTGCAGTGGGAGACGTTCACTTACGCTTTAGTAGTGATAGGGTTTTAGTTTTACATAATTGTCTTTATGTACCCAACTTTAGAAAGAATTTAATTTCGGTTTCTAAACTCATTATGAATGGATATTCTGTTTCTTTTGATCACTCCGTGATCATAAGAAGAAATAGTGATATTATCTGTTCTGGTACATTGGTGGACGATTTGTATGTGCTAAATCCTGAGTCTAACACGATGCAACTAACCGAGAGTAATAACACATCTACGAACACCAATAAGAGAAAGGAACCTTCTAAAATGAATCAATTATACTTGTGGCATCTAAGGCTAGGTCATATTAACTCAAATAGAATTCAAAGGTTGAAAGCTGATGGTCTCATCAGTGGTGTTGAAGGAGAGGACCTTCCAACCTGCGAATCCTGTTTAGAGGGAAAAATGACCAAGCGTTATTTTTCTGGTAAAGGACGAAGGGCTGAACAAGTATTGGATTTGATTCACTCTGATGTATGCGGACCTATGTCTACCCAGGCAAAGGGAGGGTACGAGTATTTCATCACTTTCACTGATGATTACTCAAGGTATGGATTTGTATACCTGATGCGCCGCAAGAGCGAATCCTTTGACAAGTTCAAGGAGTTCAAGGCTCTTGTGGAGAACCTTCAAGGTAAATCCATTAAATGCCTGCGATCTGATCGCGGAGGCGAGTACCTGTCTGGAGAATTCAAGGCATACTTAGCAGAGAATGGGATTGATTCCCAAATGACATCACCATATACTCCCCAGCAGAATGGTGTGTCGGAAAGAAGGAATAGGACTCTTATGGAGATGGTGCGTTCAATGATGAGTTACTCGGACTTACCTACTATGTTCTGGGGACATGCCTTGGAAACAGCGGCGTACATTCTCAACATGGTTCCAACAAAAACGGTACCCACCACACCCATGGAAAGGTGGAGCGGGCGCAAGCCTTGCCTCAGGCACCTTCGGATCTGGGGATGTCCAGCACATGTGTTGAGACAAGGTGCCGATAAGTTAGAACCTAGATCAGAATTACGGCTGTTTGTAGGATACCCGAAAGGAACTAAAGGTGGCATGTTCTATAGTCCTAAGGACCAGAAGATCGTTATAAGTACTAACGCTCGGTTCTTGGAAGAAGACTATGTCATGGACCACAAGCCCAAAAGTGACATAATACTTGATGAGTTGAGAGGTAACAAGGAAGACTTAGATACAGCCGAACCGAGTATAGATACACCACTAGAACCTGCACCTATTGTCACTGTTAATACACCGGAACGCCGTCGTAGTGGGAGGGTTGTTAAGCAACCAGACCGATGGATTGGACTGGGTGAGTCTTCGGACTCTGGACCTGGAGTTCATGAAGTCGATCCCTGGACCTATGATGAGGCGGTACAAGATATAGATGCGCCTTCTTGGAAGAAAGCGATGAAATCCGAAATTGAATCTATGGATTCTAATAAAGTCTGGGATCTTGTAGAACCACCAAGCGGCGTAAAGCCAATTGGGTGTAAATGGGTCTACAAGAGAAAGAGAGGATCTGACGGAAAGGTTGAAACCTTTAAAGCTCGGCTTGTTGCGAAAGGATATACTCAGAAAGAGGGAATCGATTATGAGGAGACCTTTTCGCCGGTAGCCAAGATAAAGTCGATCCGGATTCTCTTATCCATAGCAGCTCATATGGAATATGAGGTGTGGCAAATGGATGTCAAGACAGCTTTCCTAAATGGAAGTCTTGACGAGACGATTTATATGAAACAACCAGAAGGATTCATTGCTAAGGGGCGAGATCATCTAGTGTGCAAGCTTAATCGATCCATTTATGGATTGAAACAAGCCTCGAGATCGTGGAACCTGCGGTTTGACGAAGTAGTCCAATCTTTTGGATTTAGTCAAAGCATGGACGAATCGTGTGTGTATTGGAAACGTGATGGGAAGAAGGTGGTGTTTCTCGTGCTTTATGTAGACGACATTCTTCTCATTGGCAACAGTGTGAAAATGTTATCAGACATAAAGGGATGGTTGTCTAGACAATTCGATATGAAAGATTTGGGAGAAGTCGGGCATGTTCTAGGGATCAAGGTTATAAGGGATCGCCGGAATAGAACATTGTACCTATCCCAGCAATCTTACATAGACACGATTCTGGCTCGTTTTAACATGCAAGATTCCAAGAAGGGTGAACTACCCTTCAGTAAGGAACTTATCTTTCTAAGGAGATGTGCCCTCGGACACAAAAGGAGAAAGATGAAATGAAAGCAGTTCCCTACGCTTCGGCTGTGGGAAGCTTAATGTATGCAATGTTATGTACGAGACCTGATATCTGCTATGCAGTTGGCGTAGTAGCGAGATATCAGAGTAACCCTGGAAAGGCTCATTGGACTGCTGTAAAGAGCATTTTCAAGTATTTGCGAAATACTAGGGATTATGTTCTGAGTTACGGAGCAGACAATCTGATTCCTTTGGGTTATACGGATTCGGATTTCCAAGCTGATAAGGACCGGTGTAAGCGTGATCAGGCTATGTGTTTCACTATTAAAGGAGGAGGAGTTTTTAACATGGAAGAGTGATAAGCACGATGCTTTTCGGACTCTCCCATGGGTAACCAAATAGCGGCCTCAGAGGCAGCGGAAGATTTGGTATGGCTCCGGTATTACCTCTGGGACTTAGATGTGATTCTTAGTTTACCAAAGGCTATGTAAGTAGCGGTGCAGTGGCAAACTTTAAGAAATCACGAGTTCATGAGTGTAAGATAACACATAGGGCAAGTACCACCTGATACGAGTCATCGTCAGAGGGACGATGCAGTAGTCACCAAGATAGCTTCAGAGCGGCAACCTAGATTGCTCATTCACATGGTACTTCTTGGGAGTACAGTTTAAGCACGTGATGAGTATGGGAGTCGGGAGTTTGGAAGATATGACTAGACCTTAGTATAAGTGGGAGATTGCTGGAGTAGTATACTTAATGTCTAGATTTGAGTATTCTGAACTCAGCACAAGATAGCAAGTGATAAGTATAGGGTCGATCCCACAAGGAAGCAATTGCAATTTAGTTAATCTCGGCTTTGCCCAAATAGTGTCACAATAAAAAGGTTTTGAATTTGGTTGCTGAGTCACAGCGTTTAATCAAACTACCAACTGACAGAAATAAATAAACTAATTTACCCAAACTAACATGCAGAAATAATATTTAAACACTTTGACCAAACTGGAAACAGAAAAACAATTAATCAAACTGAAATCAAATAAAGGAAAGTAGGCTTCTGGGTTTTGGCTTCTCTCTGGGTTCTCTGGGCAAACTACCGATCCCTGGCACTTATGGTTTTAACTGATGGTTTGTCAATCGGTTATAGGATGTCCAACAAAGTAAAAGCAGTCCTATTAAGTCACGCCTACAGTTACCCCACCCCAATCCGTCCTTACAGTGTAAAGAAAGGCAAGGTATGCTTATGCCTAATCCCCTGAGTCTAGACAATTCGATACCTATGTGGTCGCATGGATCTAGTTTGCCCAAACTCGCATTACTCTCTCGACGGACCCAATTCGGCCAATAGCATGTCCGGAAATCCGAATCATACGACCGCTACTCCAACACGTTCTAGCGCTATGCCCGTAGTACAGCTAGATACTATTATTCGGTTTGATCAATCGCCGGTATCTCAAAGTGAAAGGGTTTCCTAACGACCAAATTAGTCTGCCCAAACCTGCAAGAATGTGGTTAAACCTCAACTATGTATCGGGAACAAACCTCCGGGCAGTTAATTAAAAGTCCTATCAACCTCACGGTTCTATCTTAGCCCAGAGTCCCCTTTGATCAGCCTTTGCCCAGATGCCCGCAAGTTTAGCTACTCATATGCGAATAAATAAAGCAAGAATTAAATTGGAAAACGAAACTGAAATTCATAACTATTAAAATCTGAATTTGTTCAAACTGAAATAGCAAAACAGAATAGCAAAAACATAAAGCAATAAATTGTTTTAAAATCCCGAAGGCTCGATCAACTTCAGAAACAAAAAGAACTTGGCCGGAAATCTCCAAGCTCTAACTGCCGGCGGCTGCTTCGTGAACGGGGTCGGGAATTGTGTGTCCTGTCTTCTCCAGCTTCTCTTTCTTATATAGGCTTGAATTAAGGTTGCGGAATCGCTGTTGCATGGGCCGCTGCATGGGCTTCCTTTTCAGGCGCCGCTAAGTACTTTCCATCTTTAGCTCTCAGCCGCCTTTGACTTTGCCCGCTGGCAATCCACTTCCCAAACTCGCTACAGGTATTCTTCTCCTCCACAGGTGAACGGACCAGGCACGGTACTTAGTAGTCGATTTGGGTCTTCTGCTTCATGACTCAACCCCAAGTGGTTTGACTTGCCTGTTAGGCCATCTTTGCTCAGTCACTACACACTCCAAATCGTTGTTTGCCCAAAGAAGGGGTTTTCCTTGCCTCTTTTGCCCAGTGCGCCACCTGTTACCTGTTTGCCTGCACACTCTGACCAAACACTCTACTGTGCCCTCCCAGACACATAAACTGACTCAAACTGACTCTAAAAGGGGCTCAAGATGAGCAAATAAAATGGCTCATCAAACCGCACACACTTGCAATGCGCTTGTCCTCAAGCGTGGGGTTTGACTCACCGAACTCAAGACCAAAAGTAAAAAGAAATCAAGATAGAGGGGGAAACAAAATAACAGAGACTCAAAGGACTTTAGCATGATTACAGAATATAAAATAGGCAAAGCACATACAGGCAAATCAAAATTCAAGTTAAAGACATAAAAATTCGGTCAAGAGTCTATACTAGGGCTTGGGGTCACTCCCTCACAAGTGTATCTCTCTTTTCAGTGTATGGGTATGATGTCACTCATTTTCTGTTGTGAATCTACTTTGCCCAAGTTTGACAGTTTGCTGATCAAGTTGTTCTAGCTAAATGGGGGGTCTCATCAAAGGGACTTTTGTTGGGTTGTAATGTAGGCTCTTTGGGTGGATTTTGAGGAGTAGGCACAGTTTTGGGCAGAGGGCCTTTTGGGTTAGCCTTTCTCTACCACTTTGCCCCTTTCTTACGGGCCTAAGCACACAACCAATTTATTCTTTTTTTTTTCTTCTTCTTTTTTTTTCTTTTTTTTTTTTTTTTTTATTATTTTTTTTTTATTATTTATTTTATTTATTTTTTATTTTTTTCAACACTAATCTCTCTACCCCTCATTATCTGTCTGGTTGCCTATTGGCAAAGTGCCAGACTGGTATTCAAGAAAATTCAATAGGCTCAAAGGGGTTAGCAAGGGATTAATGTTCATTTAGTCAAACTGAAAGAAATGCCCTAATCATATAATAACCCCCACCCAACAGAACTACTTATCACAGCAAATAGGCAAAGTCAGGCATCATAAATTTCACAACAGTGCTCTCAAGAAAGAAATCATCATTCAATGTATGGCTCAAGTCTCACAGTTTGCCTAGTATAGTTCCATCGTCCCTATTTTCATGCCTTTAACTACAAATTTTGAACCGCTGTATAAATGAAATTGCTTCTAACTGCCCTAAGTATTCACATAATCATGCTGACTCGATTAGACACAGAGGTTTGCCCTTTCCCTTTCCCCCCTCACACACTTTGCGTAGGCAAAGTGGGTGAGAGTAATAAGATCAGTAGGGGCTCCCTCGACCAAACAACAACTCTAAATTAACGTTGGCGCACCTGCCCCCTCACACACTTTGCGTAGGCAAAGTGTGTCAGCAGGGAGATCGACCCCGTCGCCCGAGTTGTTTGACTCAAATAGAACACAAAACAACAAAATAAAATAAATAATAAAAAAAACTAAAAAAAAAAAAACAAGGGAGGGTCAGTTAAGTGCTAGGTTCAGGTGGGTACCTGAATCCCTTATGGGCAAAGTATGCCTTCATCATGCTGGCAAGCTCTTCCAGCTTCTGCTCGATCCTCTCAAGGCGCTCCTCCACTGCGCCATCTTCCTTAACATCTTCCAGCTTCACCTTTGCCCTAGCTGGTACAGTCTTCTCTGCCTTCACTGGCTTGTTGTCATCAAACACTATGACTCCGTCACTGCTCTCCTTTATATCATGCATCCTCTTGAAACAGGCCTTGTCAAACTTCTCCTCGCTTATCAGACTCACTTTCTTCCCTGCCATCAAATCCATCTTCGCAGCGTACACCATGGGGAACTGGGCCAAAGAGTGGCGCTGCAGGGGATGGGTGCTCAACCACTTCATCTGTGCGCAAAGAAAAGATCCAAAGTGCAGCCTGATCTTCTTCTCCATACACCACAGCATACCCAACTCAATCTGGGAGATCGCATTGCTTGTGTCCTGTTTGCCAAAGAAGTTGACAGCCAGGATCCTGTGGCAAACCCTCATCGCATCATCCTTCAGCTGATGCCCCTTAGTGGTCTGTGCAATGAATGCCCCCCCTTTGCCCAGTACCTTCCAGATCTCATTCAACTCGCTCTTAGTTCGCTCGGGCAAAGCCTTCAATGCCCTCTGGTACTCCTTTGACTTCCACTCCTCAAAGGTCACCATTCCCAAACTGAGATCCAGTTCGGTGCAGCTTGCTTTGACTTTGCTTCCCAGTATCTCAAACTGGAGGCCAGTAACTCCTTCCTCCTTGTCCTCTTTGATCACCAATGTCTTGAAAAACTCTCTCACCACCTTGTCACTGATTTGCCCAGACCACTCCAAAAACTGACTCCACCCAATATTCGCAAAGTACTCCTTTACTTTGGTCTCCACCCCCATCAGCTTCAGTGTGTCGAAACACACAGTCTTGGGTACCAAGATTTTGCGAGGGGCGGCGCTGGTAGTCGCCGGAGTTGTCGCTTTGCGCTTCTTGGTTGAAGCTCTGGTGTTCGGTGTCTTTGGAAGGTTGTGGGTGACTTCGATTTCTGGTTCTTCCTCTTCTTCATCATCGCCGCCGGCAGCCGTCGACTTCTCCTCCTCCCTCTTCTCCTCGGCGCTTGAACCTGTATCAGACAATTTCAAACCCTTACCCTTGTCAGATCTGAATTTCTTCTTCGGCGGGCTACCGATCACGTCGCCGGTTGGCTGCTCAGACCCCTCCGCTGCATCGGCCAGAGTCTCCAAATCCTTCTGCTCGGAAAGCTGGGGCACGTCGAGCTCTTCGCTGAGTTGCGCAATTAGATTCTGGTCGACCGGCGGCGGGCTGTTTGGCGTGGTGGATGTTGGTAGTATTGTGACGAGCGGTACGGCGGAGGAAGCTTCTTCGGTCGTCTCGGTGGTGGCGGCGGCTGGTGCCTCCTCCCTGTTGTCTTCCTCGGCGGCAATGTTCTTTGGCTCCGTCATCTTTTTCCGTCTCGGTTTGGTTGCTGCAGTGGGTGGTGGTGTGGTAAGATCGATGTGGGTTCCGTCCGGGATTCCTCTCAGTTTATTTTTGGGTCGGGTACTCACCATTGACGATGGCAGTTAGGGTTATAGGGATTTTTGAATTTTGGAAAGGGAGTGGATGGGGGTGGTTATCGGGTTTCGTGGGGGGGGGGGGGGGGGGGGGGAAGTTATGGAAAGTGGGGATTTGCAGAGTCCTAATGATGGGATGTTTTTCCCTCAAATCTCGCACCTTCCATCTATCCAGTTATGGTAAGCTCAAACTGATGTCCTTTGCCCAAACCCTGTCCCTGCAAAATCAAAAATACAATACACCCTTTCTTCTGGCCTTGTTAATTTTGGTATGAAGTGATCTTTTTATTAACCAAAAAATAAATAAGTAAAAAAAAACTAAATAGTAAATAAAGCATAAAAACATACCAGGTTGCCTCCTGGCCAGCGCCCTATTTTAGGTCCTAGGCATGACCTTGCTGCTGACTTTGGTTAAGGATCACTGTGGGCAATCTGGAACTCCAATTCCACTTGCCCAAAGTAAGGTTTCACTCGCTGTCCACTAACCTTGAATATGTAGTCTTCACCCTTAGCTGTCTTTCCTTTCAGCTCTACTGGTCCATTAGGGTAAACCTGGTGTACGATATATGGGCCTTCCCATTTTGAAAACAGTTTGCCCTTCCGGAACAGATTCTTCGTTTGATGTAGAAGGACCAGTGTTCCTTCCTTAATCGGTTTATGTTTGATTATCTTATCATGTGCTCTCTTTGTCCTTTCCTTGTAGTGTGCCGCATGATCATACGCCTCGATTCTCAACTGTTCTAACTCTACAAGGTCCAATTTTCGTTCGTTACCTGCTAAGTCCCAATCAAAATTGACTTTGTTTACTGCCCAATGTGCTTTATGCTCGATTTCTACGAGTAAGTGGCATGCCTTCCCGAATAGCATCCTATATGGTGATACCCCAAAGGGTGTCTTGAAGGCAGTGCGGTATGCCCAAAGTGCATCATCCAATTTATCAGACCAGTCCTTGCCCTCGGGTCTAACTGTCTTCCTTAGAATAGTCTTGATGATTCGATTAGATAATTCAGCTTGCCCATTTGCCTGGGGGTGATATGCTGTTGAAACCCGATGTGTCACCCCGTATCTATGAAGTAGCTTTTTTATCACAGCGTTACAGAAATGAGTGCCTTGATCACTTATTAACGCTCTGGGCACACCAAATCGACTGAAAATATTCGCTTTGAGAAATTCTGCCACTACTCGAGAGTCATTAGTGGTTGTTGCTTTGGCTTCGACCCACTTAGATACATAGTCTACTGCCAGTAATATGTACTCTTTGCCCTTGGAGTTTGGGAGTGGTCCCATGAAGTCTATACCCCATACATCGAATATCTCCACTGGTAGTATGGGTATCGAAGGCATCTCGTCCCTCTTAGTCATATTACCTTCCCTTTGACATTGGTCACACCCCTTACACCAGGCAATGCAATCCTTAGTCAAAGTCTTCCAGAAAAAACCGCAATCTAAAATTTTTCTGGCAGTTCGCCTGTGCCCAAAGTGGCCTCCACATGGTTTCTCATGGCAGTGCTTCATTATAGCTTGTTGCTCTGATTCAGCGACGCACCTTCTTAACACTTGGTCTTCACATCTTTTCCATAAGTACGGCTCATCCCAGATGTAGCTCTTTGCCTCTCGTTTCATCTTGTTTCTTTCGTAAATGGAAGCTTCGTCTCTGAACTCACCTCCTACTATATAGTTAACGAGGTCTGCGTACCAAGGTTCCTCGTGCATAGCATAGATAGAGTACAAGTGTTCGTCTGGAAACGTCTCGGTTATGGGTATGTCTTCTTCTTTTTGTAAAATTCGGCTGAGATGATCCGCCACTAAGTTCTGATTGCCGGCTTTGTCCCTAATCTCGATGTCAAACTCCTGTAGCAGTAGGATCCATTGAATTAGCCTCGGTTTGGTTTCTTTCTTTGCCATTAAGTACTTGAGTGCAGCGTGATCAGTATATACTATGGTCTTGCTCCCCAATATACACCCTGAATTTCTCAAAAGCGAACACTATGGCTAGCAGCTCCTTCTCGGTGGTTGCATAGTTGCTTTGGGCGGCATTAAGTGTCTTCGAGGCATAGTATATCACGTGCCTCTCTTTGCCCTTCAGTTGCCCAAGTACTGCCCCTACTGCGTATCCACTAGCGTCACACATTAGTTCAAAAGGCATTCCCCACTCTGGGGGCTGAATGATAGGTGCTGTCACTAGTCTCTCCTTCAGATGGTTGAAGGCTCTTTGACAATCACCGTCAAAGTCCCACTCTACGTCATTCTGTAGTAGTCTTGTCATTGGTTGGGCGATGCTGGCAAAGTCCTTCACAAAGCGCCTATAGAATCCCGCATGACCAAGGAATCCTCTCACTTGCTTGATATTCCTTGGGTATGGTAGTTTGGCAATAACTTCTATCTTCGCTTTGTCGACTTCTATGCCTTTGGCCGACACTACATGTCCCAGGACTACTCCTTCTTCTACCATGAAGTGACACTTCTCATAGTTCAAAACCAAACTCTTCTCTACACACCGCTGCAGTGTTAGCTCCAAGTTTGCCAGGCATAGGTCAAAGGTATTACCATAGACCGTGAAGTCGTCCATAAATACTTCAATTCCGTTCTCTAATAGGTCAGAGAATATACTCATCATACAACGTTGGAAGGTCCCTGGTGCGTTACACAGCCCAAAGGGCATGCGCCTGTAGGCAAAGGTGCCAAAAGGACATGTAAACGTTGTTTTGTCTTGATCTTCTTCGGCTACCCAGATCTGCATGTATCCTGAATACCCATCCAGGAAGCAAAAGTGCTTCTTCCCGGCCAAACGTTCTAACATCTCATCTATGAAGGGCAAAGGGAAATGATCTTTGCGGGTTACCTTATTCAGTTTACGGTAGTCGATACACACTCTCCATCCTGTTTGTAGCCTGGTAGCGATTTGTTCTTTCTTCTCATTCTCTATGACCTGGATCCCTGACTTCTTTGGTACGACGTGTACAGGGCTAACCCATTTACTGTCTGAAACAGGATAAATTATCCCCACACTGAGTAGTTTCTTTATCTCTTTGAGTACCACTTCCTTCATGGCAGGATTGAGTTTCCTTTGGGGGTCTCTTACGGGTGTAGATTCATCTTCAAGGAGTATATGATGTTGGCAAATCGTCGGGCTTATTCCTCTTATATCAGCCAAAGTCCATCCTATAGCCAGCTTGTATCGCCCTAGTACTTCTTTGAGTTTAACTTCCTCCTCCTCAGATAGGGCTGAATTGATGATTACGGGCAGAGTGTTGTGCTCTCCTAAGTACATGTATTTTAGATGTTTTGGCAGATTTTTCAACTCCAGTAGTGGGGGTCTCTCCAGAGATGGTTTCATAACCGTTTCTTCCAGTATAGGCAGTTTGCCTGGGTCTCCTTTGTAATTTTCCAGTGCCCCCAACTGTCTGATTGCTTCTTGTATTTCCTCCGGTTCGTCTTCAAGTTCATCGTGTAGCATTCCTTGTTGAATTACTACCTCTATTTCGTCATACTTACCGGTTTGCATCACTTTGCCTTCTACTGCTTTTTCTATTTGATCGATCATGTGGACCTCTTCGGTATCGGCTGGGTGCTTCATGGACTTGTAGAGGTCAAAGGTGACTGTTTCTCCTTCGAACTTGCACGTCAGTTTGCCTGTCTCGCAGTCTATGTGTGTTCTTGCGGTTTTAAGGAATGGTCTGCCCAGAATCATAATTGGCTCTTTGCTTGATCTCCCCATGTCTAGTACGTAGAAGTCTGCTGGGAAGATTAAATCTTCCACTTTGACCAATACGTCCTCCAGTATGCCCTCAGGGTAGACATTGGATCTGTCAGCTAGCTGGATCACCACTCTTGTGGGTTTGAGAACTCCTATGCCCAGGTCCTCGTACATAGTCTTGGGCATCACATTGATTGATGCCCCTAGGTCCAACATTGCCTTCTCGATTCTCATCCTTCCTATTATGCATGGTATGTAAAACATGCCTGGGTCCCCACACTTGGTAGGTACGTTCCTTTGAAGAACTGCTGAGACATTTTCACCCACCTCGAACTTTGCATCGTCTTGATATTTTACCTTTTTCGTGCATAGCTCCTTAAGAAACTTGGCACACCGGGGCATAGTGTTCAGTATAGTCAGTAGTGGCATATTGATCTCCACCTTTTTGAACATCTGAAACATCTCGTAAGTTTCTTCCCTTTCTTTATTCTTGCTTAGCCTTCCTGGAAAGGGGACTCGAATCTTTGGTGGTGGTGATTTATCTCTCTTTGCCCTGACTACTTCTTCTTCCTTCTCTCTCTCATCTTCAACAGTTATGCCCTCTATCTCTTTGGGTTCTGTCTCTTTAGGGTGTTTGCCCTGGGTTGGCGCTTTGACTTCTGGCAAGATTCTCCCACTCTTTAGCTGGATGGCATTGCAGTGGGCACTCTTCACTTCGACTTGTGGCGGCAAGTTCCCGTTCCTCTGTTCCAGCTTTGCCACGACCTGGTTCAAGTGGGCCATTTGAGCTCCCAAGTTATTCAGTTGCCCTCTAGTTTCCTGCTTGAATTTTTCGTTTTCTTGCATGGCTTTCATATTTTCTTGCTGGAACTTCACGTTCTCTCTGACCAAAGTCTCCATCATGTCCGATAGTGATGCCCCTTTGCCCTGATTCTGCTGGGAGTTCCCTTGCTGTTGATGGTTGTACCGGTTCTGGTTCGGGTTGCCTTGATATCCTTCTCCTTGATTGTTATTGTTCCCGTACCTGAAGTTCTCATGGTGCCTCCATCCTGGGTTATAGGTATTTGAGTATGGGTCAAAGTGCGGCCTCCCTCTTCCTTGACCGTTTCCATTAGATTGCCCCATCGCTTTGAGCTCCTCATCGAATAAAGATGGACATTCATCAGTGGCGTGCTCTACCTCTTGGCAAATCTGGCACGCTTTGACTGCCTTCTTTGGTCCTCCCGCCATACTGGTCATAAACTTTTCCATGGCACTGCACAGCTTGTCAATTTTTGAGTCAGAGGGGGATTGTACCAGCAGGCTTTGTTTGGGCATATCGGTGTCTTCGCCTAATTCCTCTGCCATCTCTTTGAACAGTTTGAATGCTTCGGCAGCACTCTTGTTCAGTAGAGATCCTCCACTGGCAGCTAGGAGTAGAGTCTTCTCATGATGTCTCAATCCGGACACAAAGTATTGGATGAGGTCGTGGTCCGGGATCTGGTGCTGGGGGCATTTAGTTAACAGTTGCTTGAATCTTGCCCAGTAGTCTTGAAAGTTCTCGTTGGTTCCCATCCTTATGCTATTGATTTTCTTGCGCATTTGTTGAATTCGTGCTGCTGGGAAATATTTTTCCAAAAAACGCTTCTGTAGTTGCGCCCAAGTAGTCACTTCTCCCTGCGGAATGGTATACAACCACTCTCTGGCCCCGTCAGTCAAAGAAAAGGGGAAGGCCAGGAGTCGTATATATTGCGCTAGTACTCCGGTCGCCTGGATCGTCCCGCATGCTAGCTCAAAGTCCTGCAAGTGCCTCTGTGGGTCTTCTCCGGGCATATCGCTGAACTTTGGCAGGATTTGTATGAAGTTGTGTTTCATCTCCCAGGGGGTAGGAATGGTGGGCAAAGTGATGCCCAGTGGTCTCAAGTTCATCTCTGACGGGAACATCATGTCCCTCAAAGTTCGTGGTGCTTCTGCTCCCATCTCCTCGGGTGTAGGTTGACTAGGAGTCTCAACTGGTATGGTCTTTTTGGTCTTTGCCTTTTCTGCCCTTGGTGCCTTGGCAGAATTTTCTGTTGGAAATCGATATCCCGGGCTATTAAAATTTATGCGGAACCGATAGCCCGACCGAAATCCTTCATCGCCGGAGATTGGATCCCCGACTCATCCGCAGGAGTCCGACCTTTGGAGACTACGCGCCCGAAGACACGCAGCCCGCCCCCAGCCGATTTTCTCCCGCGAGTCGAATCCACGAACGCGAACCTTCTCACGTCGACGGAGCTCGACTTGAGCATCACCGCCGCGGGATGAAACCCCGCGGCTAGAAAACCCTAGCCGAGCCCCCAGCCGCGAGGGGGCTCGCGATCGCACGCCGCGATCGCCGGGGCTGTCCAGCAGCCCCCGGTGGTGAGTCCGGCGACTCACCACCATCGCCGGAGGAGGGGCGGTCAGCCCCCAGCTGACCCGCCGCGGCTCCAGCCGCGGCTTTCCCCGCGATCGACCTCACGGTCGATCGCATGCCCCGGCTCCAGCCGGGGCTCCTCCGTCGCGCCTGGCCGCCGGTCGAGGTGGCTGGGGGGACCAGCTGCCGTGGCACCAGCCCACGGCGGTCTCCCCGCGATCGACTCAAGGTCGATCGCTCGCCCCGGCTCCAGCCGGGGCTCCCTCGTCCGCGCGCCGCGATCGAACCCTAGGGTTCGATCGCCCCCTCGGCTCCAAGCCGAGGGTTCTCTCGATCTTCGCCGGGGATCTCGAATCCCCGTCCCCGAAGTTCGTATGTTTATCCGGATCGTGTGTTCATGTATATACTACGATTAATTCACACGAAATCATAAAAGAGGGTTTATGATTTTTACCTTCGATTCGTTGTACGGAGAAACGAATTAACGCGTTGATGACCTTGCGATCTTCCCACGTATTCCTTGCACCTCGTCCGAACGTCGTGTGGGCGACGATCTATCGAACTCCTATGGATCTTCCTCACTCTCAAAACTTTATGATTGGCGTAACTTAGGTTTTCTTAGTTATGAAAAGTGAAGACCATGTAGTGCTTATATAGGCTACGTAGGGGATCATAAGGAGAATAAATATTGGGCTTCTAAATATTGAAGATTAAATTGGGTCCAACCCAAATCCATTAATCCTTATCAATATTAAATTTTATTTATTTTCCACTATATAAATAAAATTGCACTCCCAATATTATTCCATATTATATCAAATAATATTTCTCCGGTAGTATTATATATTCCGTGTATTTAAGATTTAAATATCCATGAATAAATTTATTTATTGCTCAATAAATATTATTCATCTCTTATATCCGAGAATAGTACCGTTCAACCTTAATTATTATGCGGATTAAATCCACCTGCAGGGTTTACATAATAATTCCTTATGAACTCATCTCGGGGATATTATCAACCCTTCCGGGATACACTTTCCCGTCAAGTATTCACGGCATGCCATATATAAAATATAGTGACCCAACTTAACCGGTAATTAACCCAATAATTAAATCGGTTAATTCCTTTGGTAAATCAAAGTCACTTATATTAAATATACACACCCGCAATAGTTTCGGGGATTAAGAATAAAATACACTGAGATTTAAATTGATTATCCAAGGCAATCCTAATCAATAAATCTCAAGCTGATCCGCCCAATACACCAAGTGTACAAGTGTGATAAAGTAATTAAGATAAATTATTTTCTCTCTCACACAACGACTATACCGATGGATTAGTTCGTGTCCATCTAGGTCGTGAGCAACTGTTTGATTAAATACGAGTAACCGATAGTATGATCTTCTGTGCGCCCATGCAGCACCATACTAACTACAACGTATAAAATCCAGAACTATGATTTGCTTATATTAAATGCAAATAATTGTTTATTAATTAAATAGGTTAAATGCTATGACGGGGAGTTTACCGATACTTAAATCTAGACATTAAGTACACAACTCCAACAATCTCCCACTTGTACTAAGGTCTAGTCATTTCCTCCAAACTCCCGACTCCCATACTCATCACGTGCTTAAGTTATACTTCCCAGAAGTATTATGTGAATGAGCAATCTAGGTTGCCGTTCTGAAGTTATCTTGGTGACTACTGCGTCGTCTCTCTGACGATGATTCGTATCAGGTGGTACTTGCTCTATGTGTTATCATCACCTTTTGAACTTATGACTTCTTCCAGTTTACCATGCACCGCTATACACATAGCCTTTGGTGAACCAAGAATCATATCCAAGTTCAGAGGTCATTCCGGAACCTAACCAAAACTTCCGCTGCCTCTGAGGCTGCTATTCGGTTTATGATAGAGTCCGAGAAGCATCACGCTTATCACTCTTTCATCCTTAGGTTCCACCTCTTCTAAAAGTGAACACATAGCCTGATATCGACTTACACTGGTCTCTCTCTGATTTTGGATCTGAGAAACTGTAATCTAAGAAGATTTCGTATTGCTAGTAATCCAGCACTTCCAAGTACTTTACAGCATTCGAATATTTCTTATCCAGATTACTTTGATATCCTCCCACTACGCAAACCGCATAGTTGATATCAGGTTCTTGTTTTATAACACCTCATTTACAAAGCCCTTTACACTCGAAGTGTAAGATTCTGCTTTGTTTATATCTATCTCCTTCATGTGTTCCAGACACATACCTTAGATAGATGCATTCTGTTCTCGTAAGGCAATAACCTTTCTCAGAATAGTGCATGTTTAAAACAAACCATAATCGTATAAGATATCTAAAAAGAAGTACAAATGTTCTCATCTAGAGATCGAAAGATTTCTAAGAACATGATCCAACTTTATCTTAATCTTATATTTCGATTTACTTAGACAACCTCTATTTTTATGTCTGATAATGCTTTTACATTGTTGCCAATGATGAAGTGTTATCTACATAAAATTCCGAGAAACACCACTTTGTTTCCATTACGTCTCCAATACACCAATCTTGTCTATGCTTCTTGATGAACCCATACAATGGACTATCTCATCAATTTGCAAGTTCCACAAGTTTCAGCTTTGCGATAATCCATAAATGGATTTACCAAGCTTGTACTTCTAAATGATCTCGCCTCTTTAACAATAAAATATTGTTATCCAAGTAGGCACATTTAGTTTAGTACTGCCCTCTATGCAGAACTAGGGATCGATTTCATGTCTACTAGATCCAGAGTTTAAAGCTCTTCCAGTCTTATGAACATCTCCGGTTGCTTAACAACCTCCCACTGCAATGGCGTTCCGGTGTATAACAGTAATAACATTAGGTGCAGTTAGTGGTGTACTACTACTCGGTTAGGCTGGTTCTCAGTCTTCTCTTTCCTCATTATAAAGTACCTTTGTTCGTTAGGGCATTTGTAGTTCATCTAATAGTCTTCTTCAAGAACCGGGCGAAGACACCCTTCTGGTCCGTGGTACTATTTGAACATACAATTACTTGTTCATCTAGGATATTCTACAACCATATTCAATATGTTGTTGTATCCAGAATTATCCATAGAACACAGGTAGTTCCGAACAAACTTGTTCTTTTACCATTAGAATCCCATTTCTTATTCCTGACACACCATGTCTACACTTCAGTGTATGGCATAGTCGTTTGAGATTTAATCTCAATCTTTGATTTATGCTATGTGTTATTTAGATAGGTGATAGCCTCCGCGAACAAGTTGCAGGCTTTCAATGGATATACTTTGAGGGTTCCCCATAATGGCCTTGTGTTAAAAACACTTCGCTTTTATGGCACAACAAGTAGTCTAATCCATTTTCGAGTATTCTTGAAAGAATGACTCGTACCTTCTCTAATTACACATACCGCATTAATCATCAATCGTTTTCTATACTTGTCCGAATTCCATCCTTTATCCAGAAAGGTTAACTTAGTTGTATCATCTTTCAAGATCGATTCTTAGGTCGAGAGGTCCATTCCTCCAACTATAATTGATCAAATCAATTTCGACCTTTTGAATCCCTTTTGAATAGATACTACCAAGTTCAAGAATTCACAAGTATAATGATCGATAAAGAAATACATCCAATAAGTAAAATAAGTTATACATAACGGTTTGTTGCATTGTGGTAGACTAAGGATTCATCATTCACATATTGCTATCTAATGTACCAGAATGGATATCACCATTATTTCTTATCTAAATCATCAAATGATTAAAGAAATAAAATATCCATTAATAATAGAAAACCAGAACAAAAGTTCTTTTCTAGAATAAAAGGTACAAAGCAATAAACTTGAAATGAAATCCTATGCTATCCAAAAGATAAATGTCTTCCACTGCAACCGCTGCTTCCTCAACAGCTCTGCCCAAGTGGACTCGAACTCTTCTTATCTAAGTCGCTGGGTTTTCTGGAACCCCTGCATTTAGAATGCACATACCGTCAGTGGTTCCATATCTACACACCAGAACTCTGGTAGATAATACCGCTGACTATGTTTTACGACTAAAGAAAAAAAATCCGTACCTTTGAGAGGACAAGATGTAGACCCCCAGTACTCAGACTGCTTTCCTTGGGGATGTTTGCCAGAAGGCTTCTTTATCCCACCCTTTGGTCCAAGTCCCTTAGGACCACCGGACCCCCTTGTCTTCTTCTCCTTTTCTTTGCCTTTAGGTCCGAAACCTTTGGCTTTGGCTATAAGAGCTTGCGATTGTTTCAACTCGTCTAAAAGATCCATCATCTCAAAAACATGATCAAGTGTTTCATCGAAGTAACAGATCTTTATGAGTATCCTCATCGCCTCTTTTCTAGTCTTCTCATCATGTCCAAACAGCAACTTGAGTTTGAGCATGACATCATGATTAGCGGCTAATGCACGAGCACTACCCCACTTTTCAAAGTCAAAAATCTCCTCCTCAGTTGAGTTAATGGTGAGTCCAGGAGGACAAGTTTCACTGAGTACGTCTTTGTACTCTTTTGCAGTCTGAGCAATGTCTAACTCTTCTTTCCATTCAATACAGTATGGAACCAGTGCGTTAATTTCCTCAAGTATCAACAAAAGTGGATTCATAGCAATTCTCTAAACCTATAAGCACATTTAAACAAACAATTAATTTAATATCCGACGTTATCTCCCTGGAATAACATCATTAAATTACTAATCACATCTAAAATCCCATCAGGTAAGGCAAGCCACGTGGTGTGGACGTTTACCCACCCAAATGATTTAGCAATTAGATTTTCTTTGGTCATACATCGCTTATAGCGGAACCTCGTGGGGAGGAATACTATAAGGCGTATCTAAGTGTAAACCATTACTCAGTACCAAAATAAATTACTTGGAATCGCTACATCACCGCAAGCCACGTGGTGTGGACGTTTACGATAACTTCACAACTCCTCATAATTACTTACAACTGTCTACATCAATTAATCCAAAGTCCGTCAGCATAGAAAGCCACGTGGTGTGGACGTTTACTATACTAAGAGACTTTTATAATTGACTCCCAATTACTTGATCCATTTAATCTCGTAAATCAAGACGTGGAGAATCATAAGTGAAACTCGAAGTTTCTAACCAGTGATTCGCCATGCGAGCGACCCTATCTCTCATAAATGAGGGAGCCGAGCAGACAAGCGACCCATCTATCAAAGAATGGCACGGAAGTCTCTAATTTGTGTCCTCTACATGACCAAGTGGCTCTGGCTCCATTCCACTCCCCGGGGTGAGAATGAGTCGACTTGAAGTCAGTTTCAGAAAGACAAATTAGGCATTGTTTGATAAACTCGATCAATGTTTCTTGTAAAAGGAATTACAAGAATTCTCCTCCAATAACTCGTCTATACGAACTTCGAAAGTCCATAAGAGTCACCAAGAGAACAGTAGTGGAGACCATGGGAATGTTTCCATCCCCTCTCCCACTTAGCTTTTTATAATAGGGATACGCTATCTAGTGCATAAAATAAACACATATAGCATGCATACAAGCAATAAAGCACATAGTATCACATAGTCAAAATAATGCTAGAAAATTATTTTCCGACTATCATGGCTTTATTCCATCTCCGTACGCATCTTCTAGTCTTCAGTCTTCGTTCTTGAATGCTCCATGTGACGAGAATATTAATCTCTAATATTTAAATCTATTTATTTTCAATTAATCCAAAAGTTACTTAATTCGAAAATTAAGTCAATCGAATATATCAAAAAAAAAATTAAATATTATTAATATTTTTATTTATTTAATTTCCCATCTAATTCTATTAAATCTTTTAGAATAATCTATCCAAGTAAAACTCGGAATATTCTAGAAGACTTCTATAATAGAATAAGGAAATAAAATAAATTTAGGACTCTACTACTTTCCATTATCAATTTATTTCCATCTAATGAAAATTTCCAAGAATAGGAATAATCAAATAGGAAATAAATTAATACTAAATTAATTAAATTCCTAATCCATGAATATTTCCATTAAGGAAATAAAACAAATAGGAATAAAATTAATTCAATTAATTCTCTTCCTAATCCATGAGAGTTTCCTAAAAGGAAGATACTCAAATAGGAAAGTCGAATTAATTTAGGAAAGTCGGATTATGGTAGGAGTAGCACGGGTTGGGTCCCCGCACCACCCCCACCGTCGACCGCCCTCCGGGAGGAGCATCGCCGCCGCCCCCAGCCCACGCGCCACCACCACCGGTGGCCGGCGTGGCCGGAAGCTCCCACGGACAGCCCCTTCGCCGGCGATCGATCCATGGGGTCGATCATGGGGATGATTGGCCCCTTCGTCCATTGTCTTCTTCGTCACACCTTCTTCGTCTTCCGGCGATCGTCTCAACATCGAACCAACGTAATTAAAATTACAAGAATTAAATTACAATTATCCGGTATCGATTCTATACATGAAATCGACCCTATACATTTTCCGGAAAAACAAAGAACGTAATAATAAATCCTAAATTCGGTCAACCCCCGAATTTTTACTATTACAAACATTCATCCACACAAAACGAATCTCGACATGTCCGAGAGTTTAATAATCATGATAATTAATTAATTAAAAAAATTAATTAAATCCAACCATGATAGCCGGAAATCCTGCAAGGTAGAACAATAATCGAGCATATACATGAACACGAAACCAAACGCTCTGATACCATTTGTTGGAAATCGATATCCCGGGCTATTAAAATTTATGCGGAACCGATAGCCCGACCGAAATCCTTCATCGCCGGAGATTGGATCCCCGACTCATCCGCAGGAGTCCGACCTTTGGAGACTACACGCCCGAAGACACGCAGCCCGCCCCCAGCCGATTTTCTCCCGCGAGTCGAATCCACGAACGCGAACCTTCTCACGTCGACGGAGCTCGACTTGAGCATCACCGCCGCGGGATGAAACCCCGCGGCTAGAAAACCCTAGCCGAGCCCCCAGCCGCGAGGGGGCTCGCGATCGCACGCCGCGATCGCCGGGGCTGTCCAGCAGCCCCCGGTGGTGAGTCCGGCGACTCACCACCATCGCCGGAGGAGGGGAGGTCAGCCCCCAGCTGACCCGCCGCGGCTCCAGCCGCGGCTTTCCCCGCGATCGATCTCACGGTCGATCGCATGCCCCGGCTCCAGCCGGGGCTCCTCCGTCGCGCCTGGCCGCCGGTCGAGGTGGCTGGGGGGACCAGCTGCCGTGGCACCAGCCCACGGCGGTCTCCCCGCGATCGACTCAAGGTCGATCGCTCGCCCCGGCTCCAGCCGGGGCTCCCTCGTCCGCGCGCCGCGATCGAACCCTAGGGTTCGATCGCCCCCTCGGCTCCAAGCCGAGGGTTCTCTCGATCTTCGCCGGGGATCTCGAATCCCCGTCCCCGAAGTTCGTATGTTTATCCGGATCGTGTGTTCATGTATATACTACGATTAATTCACACGAAATCATAAAAGAGGGTTTATGATTTTTACCTTCGATTCGTTGTACGGAGAAACGAATTAACGCGTTGATGACCTTGCGATCTTCCCACGTATTCCTTGCACCTCGTCCGAACGTCGTGTGGGCGACGATCTATCGAACTCCTATGGATCTTCCTCACTCTCAAAACTTTATGATTGGCGTAACTTAGGTTTTCTTAGTTATGAAAAGTGAAGACCATGTAGTGCTTATATAGGCTACGTAGGGGATCATAAGGAGAATAAATATTGGGCTTCTAAATATTGAAGATTAAATTGGGTCCAACCCAAATCCATTAATCCTTATCAATATTAAATTTTATTTATTTTCCACTATATAAATAAAATTGCACTCCCAATATTATTCCATATTATATCAAATAATATTTCTCCGGTAGTATTATATATTCCGTGTATTTAAGATTTAAATATCCATGAATAAATTTATTTATTGCTCAATAAATATTATTCATCTCTTATATCCGAGAATAGTACCGTTCAACCTTAATTATTATGCGGATTAAATCCACCTGCAGGGTTTACATAATAATTCCTTATGAACTCATCTCGGGGATATTATCAACCCTTCCGGGATACACTTTCCCGTCAAGTATTCACGGCATGCCATATATAAAATATAGTGACCCAACTTAACCGGTAATTAACCCAATAATTAAATCGGTTAATTCCTTTGGTAAATCAAAGTCACTTATATTAAATATACACACCCGCAATAGTTTCGGGGATTAAGAATAAAATACACTGAGATTTAAATTGATTATCCAAGGCAATCCTAATCAATAAATCTCAAGCTGATCCGCCCAATACACCAAGTGTACAAGTGTGATAAAGTAATTAAGATAAATTATTTTCTCTCTCACACAACGACTATACCGATGGATTAGTTCGTGTCCATCTAGGTCGTGAGCAACTGTTTGATTAAATACGAGTAACCGATAGTATGATCTTCTGTGCGCCCATGCAGCACCATACTAACTACAACGTATAAAATCCAGAACTATGATTTGCTTATATTAAATGCAAATAATTGTTTATTAATTAAATAGGTTAAATGTTATGACGGGGAGTTTACCGATACTTAAATCTAGACATTAAGTACACAACTCCAACATTTTCTCCTTGGGTTGCACGTGCTAACGCCTTGTTCTTTGCTTCTTTTCTTAGTCTTTTGGCGGTTTTCTCGATCTCAGGGTCAAAGAGTAGTCCCGTATCGCCTTCCACCGCGTTTATAGTACCTAATCAAAGAAGTAAAACAAAGTAGTCAGTACAGAAAAACTAAAAAACTGGAATATTGCTTCCCCGGAAACGGCGCCAATTTTGACGACGCGAAAACTTTGTCGTGGAAGCTAACGCGGTCAAAATAAATTTATATTCTGCCAAACTAAACACTAAGGAGTATAGTGATAAGTGTGGGGTCGGTCCCACGAGGAAGCAATTGCAATAAGTGATCTCGGCTAGCCCAAACTGTTGTCACGGTTTTAAAAAGGTTTTTAAAGGTTGCTGTGGTCACAGCGGTTTAATCAAACTACTAACTAACGAAATTAAATAAATCAACTAACCCAAACTAACATGCAGAAATATTAAACTAAACACTTTGACCAAACTGGAAACAGAAAACAATTAATCAAACTGAAATTAAATAAAGGAAAACAGGCTTCTGAGCATACAGCTTCTCTTTGGGTTATCTGGGCAAACTACCGATCCCTGGCACTAATGGTTTTAACTGATGGTTTGTCAATCGGTTATAGGATGTCTAACAAAGTGAAAGCAGTCCTATTAAGTCACGCCTACAGTCACCCCACCCCAATCCGTCCTTACTGGGTAAAGAAAGGCAAGGTATACTTATGCCTAATCCCCTGAGCCTAGACAATTCGATACCTATGTGGTCGCATGGATCTAGTTTGCCCAAACTCGCATTACTCTCTCGACGAACCCAATTCGGCCAATAGCATGTCCGGAAATCCGAATCATACGACCGCTACTCCAACACGTTCTAGCGCTATGCCCGTAGTACAACAAGATACTATTACTCGGTTTGATCAATCGCCAGTATCTCAAAGTGTAAGGGTTTCCTAACGACCAAATTAGTCCACCCAAACCTGCAAGAATAAAGTTATTCCTCAACTGTGTAATCGGGAACAAACCCCAGGCAGTTAACTAAGCCCTATCAACCTCACGGTTCTATCTTAGCCCAGAGTTCCCGTCGATCTGCCTTTGCCCAGTCGCCCTGTATATTTAGCTACTCATATGCAAGAAAATAAAATAAGAAATAAATTGGAAAAGAAAAGAACTTTGCATAACTAAAATTGAAATTGTCTTTAAACTGAAATAACAAAACGAAATCAAAAATATTAAAACATTAAAACAAAGAAAAGATCTCGGCCATGGTGGCTCCGATCTCTTCTCCGCTCCCCGGCGGCCGCTCCTTGCTCTCTCTACTTCGTGGTATCTTGGTGTGTCGAAGGTTGTAATTTTCGTCCATCTATCTCTCTTTTATAGGTACTGATTAGGGTTAAAAATCGCAGCTGCATGGGCCTGCATGGGCCTCCTGGAATTAGGTGCCGCTATTTCCATAAGAAATCCGCTTTCCATATTTAAGTTCTGCTGCCTTTGACTTTGCCCGATAGCGATTCTCTGCCCGGTACAAAGACTTCAGTTCAATTCCTTCTCTTCCCAGGTGGTGATGGTGACTATTCCTCGGACTCCTCGACATCTTCACTTTGCCCATAGTGGTGACTTTGCCTCCTTGGGTCAAACTGCTCTAGTCACTTTGCCTCGAATTTGCGCGTTTGCCCAAAGTGGACCATTCCATTGCCTTTTCCGCGCAATCTCCACCTGCTGGTATGAATCCTGCATACTTTGCCCAAACACTCCAATGTGCCCTCCCAGACACACAAAACGACTCAAAGTAACTCAACAACGAATCTAAAAAGGCTCAAAGATGAGCAAATAAAATGGCTCATCAGATATTTATATCTTAAATACACGGAATAAATAATACTGCCGGAGAAATATTATTTGGATATAATATGGTTTAATATTGGGAGTGCAATTAATTTATATAGTGGAAAATAAATTAATTAATATTGATAAGGATTAATGGACTTGGGCAGTGGGCTCAATTTAATCTTCAATATTGGAAGCCCAATATTCCACCTCCTTTAGATCCCCTACGTAGCCTATAAAAGCACTACATGGCCTTCATAATAGACAAGACAAGATAATCATACTTGATTAGTCTAGAGAGTTGAAGGAGATCCATAGGAGTTCGATAGATCGTCGCCCACCCGACGTTCGAACGGAGTGCAAGGAATACGTGGGAAGATTCAAAGGTCATCTTGATTTCGTTTCTCCGAACAACGAATCGAAAGGTAAAAATCTAAACGCCCTTGATTTATTCGATTTTGGTTTATCGAGAATACCGTAGAACAAGATCCGAGGTACGAAACCATGAACGGGGGACGATCGCGTGGTGGTGGCGAAGCCACCGGACCACGAGCGATCGCCCGGGCTAGGGTTTCGCACGGGCGTGGAAGGGCGAACCCCGGCTGGACGCCGGGGGTGCGATCGATCATCATGATCGATCGCTGGCCGCGGGCTGTGACCCGCGGCGGCCCTGCTGGAGGCGGGCCAGCCCTCCAGGCGGCGGCGAGTCGCCGGACTCGCCGCGGGGGCTGCTGGGCAGCCCCTCCCCGATCGATCGCTCCATGCGATCGGTCCTTCGATCGCGCGAGCCCCGCGTGCGGGGGCTCGGGCTGGGCGTGCGCGCGGCTTCGGCCGCGTCGTGCGTTCGGCTCGTGCTCCGGCTCGTACGTGGTGTTCGTGTGATCTCCGGCGAATCAAGGTTTTTGATCGGGTTATTATTTTCCGCAAATTTTAATAGCCCGGGATATCGAATTCCAACACAAACCTCCTCAGGAATCTGATAATCCAAAGGAACCGATGGTGCTCTGTTGATTAAATGAGCTGCCATTTCGATGGCATACGCCCAAAACATCTTGGGCATCCCCGAATGTAACCGCATACTCCGGGCCTTCTCATTTAGCGTTCTGTTCATTCGCTCCGCTATTCCGTTCTGTTGTGGGGTCCCCGGAATAGTCTTCACCATCTTGATCCCACTCTCGACACAAAATTGTTTGAAGTCGGCGTCAACGTACTCACCACCGTTGTCGGACCTCAAACATTTCACCTTGAGATTTGTTTCATTCTCAACCTCGCCTTTCCATTTCCTGAAAACAAAGAACACGTCACTCTTATTTTTCATGAAGTATACCCATACCTTCCTTGTGGAGTCACCGATGAAGGTAACGTAGTAGAGTGACCCTCCGAGTAAGGCGACGGGAGCTGGTCCCCAAACATCCGTGTGTACTAGTTCCAGCTTCTTTGCCTTGGGCTCCCTTCCATCTTTGGAAAAACTCGCTCGTTTCTGCTTTCCAAGAATGCAACTCTCGCACACGTGAGACTCAATCGCCTTGAGTTCGCGCAGCAGCCCGTTCTTTGCCATGATCTTCATCCTCTTCTCACTCATGTGCCCCAGCTTGCAATGCCATAATTCGGTCTTCTTGGTGTTATCAACAACACCAGCTGAGTCCCTCACGCTCGTCGTCATGTAAAGTGTGCCCGTCTTATGACCTCGAGCTATGGTCATGGCGTTCCTCGAAACCTTCCACGACCCATCTCCAAATGACACCCTGTGACCATCACTGTCAAGCTGGCCCACCGAAATCAGGTTCCACATCAACCCCGACACATGTCTAACCTTGGTAATCTTCCAAGTTTGCCCATTTGACATCTTTAGGTTGATATCTCTCATCCCGACTACATCGAGTGGCTCGTCATTTGCAAGAAAAACCTTTCCATAATCACCCGAGACATAATTCAGCATTACCTCTCGCTGTGCAGTAGTATGGAAAGAAGCCCCTGAGTCCAGCACCCAGGAATCGATCGGTGAGTCGACCGATAGGAGAAGGACATTCCCATCGTCCTCATCCTGTGTCACCGCATTGGCGGATCCCTTCTTCTTATTGTCGTTCTTCCCCCGAGAGCGACAATCCCTCTTGAAGTGCCCCATCTTACCACAATTCCAGCATTCATTATCCTCGGACTTCGAGCTATCTCTCCCATTCCTAGACTTGGATCTACCTCTGTTCCTGTTAGCATTCCTGCTCGAGTTCCTCCCCCGGTTCTCCACACTCAAGGCCGAACTAGGAGCTTTCACCTTGAAATCCTTTCTCCGGATTTCCTCGGCAAGGATACGATCTCTAACATCGAAGAACTGCAGATTCTCCTTCCCCATAGAGTTGCTAACAGCTGCCCGCATGGGCTCCCAACTATCCGGTAGAGACGCAAGTAGGAGCAAGGCATAAATCTCGTAATCAAAATTCACCCCGACTGCCTTCAACTTGTTCAAAATTGAGTTCAACTCATTCACATGGTTGGCCGCTGATGAATTGTCTGACATCTTGAGGTTGAACAACTGCTTCATAAGGTACACCTTGTTGTTCGCTGAGGGTTTCTCGTACATATTCGATAGGGCTGCCATCAATCCCTTGGTTGTGGTAATTTCACGCACGTTGAATGACACGTTTGAAGCCAGAGACAAACGTATCAATCCCAACACCTGCCTGTCGAGGCTTTCCCATTCCTCGTCATCCTTGATCTTCTCCGTTCTACCCTTCAAAGGAATTCCGAGCTTCTTCCCATAAAGGTAGTCCTCGATATGCATCTTCCAGTGTCCATAGTTGTTTCCGTCAAACTTCGTAACCCCGAACGAAGTGGTGGTGTCCGTCATAGCTTTTCCCCGATCGCTATAAACCTAGCGCTCTGATACCAGTTGTTGGGAAATTCGCGTCCGAATTCCCTTCCTGAAAAGAACACGAACAAATAAAGAACGAAAAATGCGCGAAATAAATGATACGAAGATTTATAGTGGTTCACCGTTAACGAGGGCTACGTCCACTTCTTGCCGCTGCAATTACTTTCACTAGAACAATTATAGTGCTCGATTACAAGGCTTTGTAATGCTATAATCTCAATCCTAGCGTATAGAGGTGTAAGCCCTATTTTACACGCATAGGGTTCATATATAGGGGAAGGAAAAACGAAACTGGGAGAAAAAACCCGCTCTGCGTAAAAGCCCCCCAACTGTCGGCCGACATCTCATCGGCGACCGCTGGACTCATTTCAGCGCCCGCCGGAAATGACCAGCGACCGCCGGAAATATAACAGCGCCCGCTGAAAGGCCAAAATCGAGGCATACCGTCTGACTTCGATTCTCCCAGTTTCGGCGCCCGCCGAAACCCTAGCAGCGCCCGCCGGTGGCTGCCAGCGGTCGCCGATGCTCCTCCGGCGACCGCCATTTTCTCCCTTCGCCGTTTTCTCTTCTTCTCGGCGTGAATCAGCCTCCACACTCAACACACCAGTTCCATTCTATTTTAACCTAAAATCAATAATCACTTATACAAAAATATGTTGTCGCCAAAAACATCATTTACAATCTCCCCTTTTTGGCACAACCCTCAAGATCAAAGATATGCATAAGGAGATACAAAAATCTCCCCCTCAGAAGATGCATTCATGAAAAGACTAAGTAAAAAAGTGAAAACCATCAATCAGACAATCAATGAAAAACCAACAAAAACTTAGATAATAATTCAAAACCAAACATCAAAATTTTTTGCACCAAGCGCCAAATCAAAACAAAAACCAAGTGAAAACAGATATGAAAAACTAATGCATGCAAGAAATCCAGAGTTATATGCATGAAACACAAAAACATAATTGTTCAAGAGTTAATAGCAACAGACATCACTGAGATGCAAGATCATCATCTTTAGCTTCTGGAGTTGGTGAACAAACAGGGCTGCCAACAGGAGAGGCATCATCGGATTTGACCTCGTCATCATCGTCGGCACTTGATTCTTCTTTTTCTTCATTCTCGCCAGACAGCAACGGTGAGGGCCAAACCGCGTCGTTTCTGTCGCCGGTTTTTGATGAGTAGAGGTGGCGACTCCAGTCGACACTTTTTGACACTTCAACTGCGGTGATTCGATCTTTGGTGTTGGCTTGCGCTTTCTTGTAGAAACTGGTGACGGAGGAGGAGTCACTGGTTTCGCAATGGAATTCCAAGGTAGATCATTCACTCTGTTCTTCAAAAAAGTTGGAGTGATTTTCACCGCTGCATTCTTTTTCATAGTTTTCTCCAAATCAGTCATCGGTAAAAATCCTTGATCGTGTAGCATCCCATAAATTAGGCAAGAGTGAGTGATATGAATTTTCTTATGTTCCCGGAGATCATTCTGTTTGATGATGATTTCATCACTTGTCTTCGCGATTTTGCACAAGTCAGCGAAGATGATCTCACCAAGATCGATGTGTATGCGAAAGATCATGTGCATCAACTCCGAAGACATATTATTTTCACCAGTTTGAGCCATCCAATTTGACATTCCTAATATGTGAAGAATTCCATACAATGCTGAAAGTTTTGAAGGATGGGGTGTCGCTGATTTTACTTTTCCTCGAAAGAGAAAAGTTCCAATTTTGATATCATCAACTCTCTCTTCAACTGAAGGTGTGGTCCAGGAGCTCTCGGTTTCCAGCCGTTTCAGAAAGTAGTTGATGTTGATCGGGCGAAACTTATAGAGTTTGTTTCGAAAAACAAAGCGGCCGAACATTCGATTCTTGGGATCAGCAAACTCGGGGGGAAAATTTGCAATAAATTTGTATATGATAGGGATAGAGTAACGGTAGGTGAGGAGAACAGATTCGTACAAATTCATTTCTTTCAAGAATTTTGTGATGCCATGCGTAGCATAGTCACTCTTCTGGACGCTTCGATCAGCATGGATTGGAAGATTCTGAATCAGATTATGGCGTCGCTCAGCAGTCGCCGTAAATAAATCAGGAGAGTGAGCCTTAGCACCGTCTTCGACCCTTCGAACATATAATTTTTTTTTCGGTGGATCGAGTTGATCCTGAAGAGTGAGGTACCAACGGGGGTTTCTGAGATCCATGAGATTGAGATTTCGAAATCGAGCCGCCAAAGTTCTTTTGAGTGTTGGTTTTCTGCCCTTCAACACTAGCAGTAGGAGTTGTTGATTTTGCTCTTTTCTCAGACACAGAGAGTGAAGATTGGTCTTTCTTGTCGCTAGACTTCTCAATCGCCGGTTTTGTTCTCAGTTCAGAAGTCGCTGGTTTTGCAGCTGATTTAACAATCTCTTTACCTTCCTTAGTCATTATCCCATCCTCAACCATTTTCTTGTATTCATACGGAGAGACAACACCTTTGAAACAGCGAAGAAAAGATTTGGGATTCTTCGGAGGCTGACGAGACACAGATTGAGATGGATTTACAGATTTCGTCAAGTCAATTGACAGAGTATCAGAGGATGTTTTTCCAGCACGGCGTTCCATTTTTTCTATGTGTTTTTGAAGTTCTTCATATGCTGCTTTCTTGGAATTCGGAGATTGAGGTTTTAGGAATTGTTCATTTAAATAGGCCAAAATGTCTTCATTCATGCTTTCCAGGTTTGAAGTCATGATAACTTCGGGTAGTAGTAGCTGTAGAAGAGTAAAACACACAACACAAAGTACGTCTCGCGAGTCGCCGGATGCGAAGACGAGAGACAGGAGTTGCCGGGTGCGACGACGAGAGACATGAGTCGTCGGGTGCGACGACGAGAGACATGAGTCGCCGGGTGTGAAAATTGGCGACAGGAGTCGCTGAGAATCAGAAAACCACACTCGAGGCACCTGATGCGCAACGCTAGAGTCGCCGGATCAGAATGCGACGGAAAAAGAGAAACTAGAAAACCTAAGAGTTTGAGATTCGAGATTCAGCGACTTGAAGACTTGGAGATTTCGAGTGCAAGCTAGCAATTTAGGGTTTCGGAGGACCTATATATAGAGAAATTTTTTAGCGGCCCATCCGGTGCAAAAATACACGGGCCAATACCTGCAAAAAGCCCATCTCAAGAAGAAAATAAGACCATTAGTAAAACAATTAAAATAAATAAGTAAATATATATATATATATATAAATATATATATATATATATATATATATATATATATATATATATATATATATATATATATATATTATTATATTATGAATATAATAATAAAGAATTAGACATTACAAAACATAAAAGAAAAACTAAGTTTAAAAGTTAGACTCACAAAACTAAGTTTCTTCCGTCTTGGTTTTTCACGAAAATTCTTTGTCTTCTCTTTTATTATTGAGTTTATTTTTCGGTTCTCGTTATTATTCATACTATATCTCGTCGATCGCGATCGAGAAGCACCAAAAGCTTTGTCAAAAACTATCAAGGAGTTTCCAGAATCGTCCAATCTACAAAAATCCTATTCAGCAAAATGTGTTAATTTTGTTTAAAAAAAAGAGCATGAAATTAAAATTGTAGTATCAAACTTTTGACCGAACCGATCCGATCTGAGATATTGAAATCATAACTATTTGCTTCTTGTCCTCTTACTCTTTTAGCCTACGTTTTGTTGTCTCTCAATGTCTACGAGAGATCTAATGAAGATAATTTCAGATCTTCCACTAAGAAAGATATGGTCATGAGGAGTCGAGAGAGATCTAATGAAGATAATTTCAGATCTTCCACTAAGAAAGATATGGTCATGAGGAGTCGACGACTAGTCGAATTCCAATATTCATCTGCCAACGAAATAGTGTTGAATCATAAAATTTGGAACGAGGATCCTCTCTCATCATTTTTTTTACTAATATCTCCTAATATTAAATGTCAAGATTCTTATGATTAATTAAAATAAATATTTTCTAATCCTTTTATTTACAATAAATATATCTTTCCTTCCCCAATTAAAGCTCGTTCGTTTGAAATAGTGATAGACGACCCCGATCCACGTCCTTTTTACGTCCGGGTATCTATCAGTAATCATATATTTAAAGCACCCGGTGCAGTGCCCGGCGAAGAGAGTCACCTAATGAAAATTAATTCAGACAAACGATCGAGTGCTCGGATAAATTAAGCGATTTGTGGAACTTACGTGAAAAACGTAGGCAGTAAATAAAACGCAGTAAAATGCGCTGCCTAGACAAGGCAGTGTTCTGCGTCAGAACAGCGTATGCCGCAGCACGATGCCTTGTACAGAAAACGTTCGTTTTACGTGATTTAATTAAGTTTAAGTATTTTATCCAGTTTAACCAAGTTGTTTACTTGTTAAAATTATATGTGATATATGTATAAGAATTGCAGCGGAATTAATAAAAATAAATCACTTCGAACGAACACACACACACGTACGAAAAACGTAAAGAACACAAATTTAAATCTTTGTATGTGTATTTAAATTATACACATACGAAACGGTCTTACGACCAGAAACTTTATTAAAGAACGAGTCTTTACAAAAGAATACTCTTGGATTTACAATGATATTACCAAAGGCTATACACATGTATGCCTTCGTTTTAATCGTATCCGAAGAGTATGAACAATCAACAATAAAACCTAGCTACTGAATTGAACACCTATACTAAGCTATCGAATCATCAGCTGAACAAACGAACTCTCTTAGGGACGAGAGAACACACGGCACGACGAGCTTCACGAATGAAGTCGCGGCTCTAAAAGCTCGATGATCGATCTTGTGGTGGAAATGTGTTTCTAAGGTGTTGTATTGTATTCTGGATTGTTGAGGAATGCAGCTGTAGACGTCCTCTATTTATAGGTGAGAGTCTTCAACTAATTCCCTTGAAAAGCTAGGTCAACAATCGGTTGAGATATTCTAGGGCAGGCTGCTTTGACCGCTGCCGCAGGAATGCCTTCTGAAGTTCTTCTGGAATGCTCTGCCACACTGCACTGCCTTCCATACTATCTGGACTTCAGCATTCCTTTGCCCTACGCTCATGCTTCGCTCGATATCTTGACTCAACCTCTTGTCCAAGCCTTGCACTGCTTGCGGCATGACTCTGCCTGGCTGTGCTGCGGCAGAAAGCTTCTATGTTGATTGTTTTTCAAGCACGTTCCAACTAATGAACTATGCTAAATCAAATCACCAATATGACAAGTGATTACAACAGTTTAAATTGTGAAGAAAGAAATAAAACAAATAAATATGTTAGCAAGACAACTTCTGCCTAGGTACATTTAAGGCATTGTAATGCCCAAACATATTTATCCTTACAAACTCCCCCTTTTTATCTTTCTTCACAAAACCATGAGGCAGCAGCGCATAAGAGTACTCCCCCTCAATGAAATACATCTTACTTGGAAGTTTATGGAATTTATCTTGACAAAACAACTAAGGCATAAAACTCCCCCTTAGTTAATACTTCCTAAGTAGAACAAAAATTTATTTAAACAACTAACTAACTAATCGAACAAAAACAGATTAAACTAAGTAAGCCTTAAGATAACACACCAATTTTTTCAAAAGGAAATAAGTACTAGAATTAAAAAATTGTTCAAACCAAAAGCAAACTTAAAACCAAATTGTTCAAAAACAATTAAACAGAAATTAAATAAATTGTCTTGAGCAGAATAAAACTAAAGCAAAAAGAAGAAATGATATTTCTTCGGGTCTTGAGAACTGCAGTCTTTTAAATCATCAAACTTCGGGCTCGGGCGATGAATCACGATCCTCTCCATCAATCTCTGCTGCAGTGTCTGCGGCAGCCTTCTCTGCTGCGGCAGCATCCTTCTCTGCAGCTTCTTCAGCTTCAACTTCTTTGAGGTCTGCATCAATGCGCTTCTTCAACATCTTCAAGACAGTGCTCTTTGCCATTTTTGCCTCGGCTGCTGGTACTCCCCCTTTTTGTGGAGGAAAGCCCTCTTCTTAAAGAAAGAAAGTAATGGCATCCACGAGTGCTTTGGCCATGTAGTCCTGCATGATGACCATATGGTTTGCAGCAATTTGTTCTGCAAACGCTTGGAGACGGGCATGAATACCCGGCTGTGGAGCAGATGAGCTAGGGCCAGTAGCCTGCGGCAGCTTGGGAGCCTTCTTTGGAGGTGGAGTGGGAGGCACTGCGGCAGTAGCATGAAAACCATTCCACGGCAAGTCATTGAACTCACGAACAGACAACTTGTAGGGATGTGGCACAGCAGTTAGTTGATCATCACTGTTGATCGAGAGCCCTTGGATCTTCAACATCTCCCAGATCAGTGAAGGGAACGCAAGGCTCTGCGTCTGGGTGATGTTTTCTGCCTGTGATGCGATCTTCTCAAAGATGAGCTCTCCCAAATTCACCTGCCTACCTGCACCAAGATGAAACAGGATTTCCCCCATTTGGGTATGCACAAAGTGCACATTGGTTGTGGGAATCCAGTTGTGCCTGGCAACAGTGAACAACACATAGTAAAAAGATGAGAGTTTTGAGCAAGGTATGTTGTTTGCGGCATCAGGTGGTGATCTGGTCAAGCGGTGAGACACTGCGGCAATGGTGGGGTCAGCAATTGCGGCAGGGTACTCGATGTCAGAGCGCTCCAGGAAAGCATTTATGGCAGCAGGGGTGAAGTTAAAGATCTTCTCACGGAGATACACCTTGCCATAGCCTCTGGATCCATCATCACCAAAGCAGGGGCGCAAGTTGGCATAGAAATCGCGCACCAAGTCCTCGCAGTAGGGTACGCACTGCCTTGACCAACTTCATCTTCTTCAAGAATTTATCAACTTTGTGTCTGGCACAGGTCGGCATGTCCACACAGCGATCCGTTTGAATGGGCTTGTTGGAGTAGAACTGGGGCCCAATCACTGAACGGCGTTCTGACCAGAATCGCCTTGAATACCCCTTGCCGGGTTTCATATCAGAATCCGAATCCTCCTTGGGGGCATCAATCTTTGGTGCCTTGCCACCCTTCTTCGCAGCAGGTAGTGCTGCGGCATCACCACTATGCGAGCTGTCAGGTTTAGATGCGGCAGCTTTCTCCTTCCCTTTACGGGATTTCTTAGCAGTGGTGGCTTCGACGTCAATGGGATTTTCCATTGAGGTTGGGGGCACAGCCGGGCCTTTGCCTTTAGCATAGGCAGTGGTGGATCGAGTTGATGGACGGCGAGGGGTAATGGGCACTTTCTCCTTCTTGCGCTTCCTTGAGGCAAGATCCTGCAGCAATGGGTCTGATTCTGTGTCAGAGCCTGCGGCATCACGATGCTGCTGACTTGAGTGGTCGGAATCCTCCGCGTCGGAGAGTGGAGTTGTTGATGGATAAGGAGTCGGTTTGCGATCCTTGGTCTTCTTCTGAGATGGGTAGTTGTCGTAGAGCTCAGAGTAGTCAAAATCATCATCATCATCCCTCCTGTTGTAAGGCACTTGCTTGCCTTGCTGCTGCACTTCAGGGTCTGCCTGTGGAAAGGCAGATGATGCGGCAGTAACCGAGGGCTCAGGAGTGAAGAGGCCCTTGAAATCAGAAGTGTTCAGGGATCGTTCGTTCTGGGCAGCCTCATAATCGATGACGTTTCCGACGCCCGGGATGACCACCGGCGGCCGTGGAGTTTGAGATGGCTCAGTGTCGCCGGAGATGTCATCATCTTCAGGGCGGATGATAGACAGTGGAGTCGGTTCGGGATAGACTCGTTCCTCTTCGGCAGGTTCGTCCTCTGCGGCAGCTTCTCCCCCTGCATCATGGTCCGGGGAGATGTTCATGGGAGAAGCCTTACCTGATCGTTCTCCGGCCTCGACGTGGGGCGGCTGGGAAGCGGCGTCGATTGCGGCGGCGGCAGCTGCGGCGGCGGCGGCGTCGATGGCGATGAGGCGGTTGATGAACGGCAGAGACTCCGCGGGTTGAATATCCTCCATAGTTGCATCGGGGCGAGATTCTTTGATGAGCTCCACCAGGCGTGGGTCCGAGTAGTAGCGAGCAAAGGCGGAAGGAGATGATGCCATGGAATTCAAAGTTCTTGATGAAATTAGGGTTTAGAAAAAAAACAGAGTGCACGATTTAACGCAAAGAAGATGATGATTTTATACTTGTGCGTTTCAGAGAAAAACTAGGGTTGAAGAATTTTAGAAAAATCAAACTCTTGATCGGATTTGGATAGAGAGAGTTAGAGTTTGAGAAGGATTAGGGCTTTTGAATTTCAGTAAATGATAAAAATAAAACTTGAAAGAGTTTTATGTGGAGGAGGAAACGGATGGCAGTTGATGGGATGGGCAACTAGGCAACGGTTACTTTTTGAAGCTGAACCGTCGCCTGCCGCATACTCAAGTGCTGCCCAACGGTCAAGTGGTGCAAGGCTCTGCGGCAGGTTGTTGCCAAACAATGAAAATCCAAAATCCCTTTTTTTTTTTTTTTTTGTTTATCTATTTTTCTGTTTTTAATTTTTCTCTTTTTCTGTTTTTAGAGTATTTTCTTTTTCTATTTTTCATTTTTCAAATATTTTTTTTTTTTTTTGAATAAAGTAAGTAAAATATTTTTGTGGTGTGAAAAATCAAAGCTTACAAAGCAAAATTAGGAAAAGAATAAAGACATCTAATCCTAATGAAACATCATGCTGCATCATAAGTACTTATACTCTACTTAGGTATAATGCCATGTCAATAATGAGGTTATTAAATACTTAGGTCACCTAGTACATAGTATCTCAACCCATTGAGTATTAATTACATGTATATGGGTTTGACCATGTTGCCTAAAGTGGTTTGGGTATTCTCTCTTCCTTCGGAAAATTTTAAACTCATATGTTGACAAGGCAGAATGCTGTGGCAGAGGTTCAGTAGGCATGACAATGCGGCAGCATGATGCAGATCAGCATCTAAGGCATGGTGCACATGCACAGAGATTTTCTCAAGGCAATGAATCGATCTGAGTTCAGTGGCTTGGTGAAGATATCTGCTATTTGATTTTCTGTTGGGATGTGATCAATCCTCAAGAGTCGTTTCTCCACCAAATCTCGGATGAAATGATGCCTTATGCTGATGTGTTTGGTTCTTGAGTGCTGCACTGGATTATGACTGATATTTATAGCACTCGTATTGTCGCAGTAGAGTGTAAGAACATTGCTATCCAGGTGGTAGTCATCAAGCATATGCTTTAACCAAATCAATTGGGTACAGCAACTCCCTGCGGCAATGTATTCTGATTCGGCAGTGGATAGAGAAATGCAGTTTTGCTTGCGGCTTTGCCATGAAATGATGTTGTTTCCAAGAAAGCAACATCCTCCGCTTGTACTCCTGCGCTCATCCGTGTCTCCTGCCCAGTCGGCATCTGAAAATCCAACCAAATCGGTGGTGGTATCTTTGGTATACCATATGCCTAACTCGACTGATGCGGCAACATAGCGTATGATGCGTTTGACTGCCTTCAAGTGTTCTTCCCTTGGATCAGCTTGAAACCTGGCACACAAACAAACGCTATACATGATATCAGGTCTAGTTGCCGTAAGGTAAAGTATGAAGGTTCCGGTATACCGATCCAATCGATATACCGTGTGTGCGGAAGCGTGTAAAGCAATAGATCTACTATGTCATGATCTTAGTGCACACTTAATGTGTATAAGAACACATATAAACATATATATATATATACACATCCAATATATATATATATATATAAGGTTCAACGATTACTTACTTATGGTGACGAAGTGATTCGTTGATGTCGTTGAGGTGGTGTTGAGTCGATTGAACCACCTCAAATGGATCAGCCTCTCGAAGCTCTCCTTGTGAATGACCTCGTCACTCCTCTTGTCTAGATCGCCCGGATGTTGAAGCCGCACAAATGGCCCGGCCTCTACGTGTTGCACACGAACCCGGATGACGAACACTTTGCTTGATCGAGTCGGTTCTCCAAGAACACTTTCTCCTCTCTCTCTTTGGTGTGAATTTCGTGGGTAAAGATGATATGTGATGAAAATCTGATTTTCATCCATATATTAGCCTCATTATGCATGCCATAACACCCCATTGTAACCTCCTACATAATGGGCATCATTATGCACCATTAACATGCAAAAGGAGTTACAAAGGAGGTGAAAGGTCATGCCACATACACATGCCACTATGCATTGTATGTGGTCCCACTTGCTTGTGTGGCATGCCATGTCACACTATATGACATGCATCCATGCAAGACATGCATCCCATGCATGTGAATTAAATCCACGTAATATTGATTCTAAATCAATATATATATATCAAGCATCGTACATCATCTTTGAGTCCGTGTGTGACCCTGTAGGTATGATTTAATTGATCAATATTATATTGTTCCCAACAATTAATATTATCAAATAATCATTTAACATCCATAGACGACCTTATGACTTTATCGATTTGCACACGTAGGATCGAAGGACATATCCCAACAATCTCCCACTTGGCCTTCAGAGCCAGTGTGCTGCCAACTTCCTGTTGTCACTTTATGTCTAAGTTTGAACTTGAGGCAAGACTCGAGTCATCCTCAATCGGTTCAAACCTTTCTTGGACTATGAGACAGACTGTAAAACCAGATTTATCACTATGATAATTATCTGGACGTGGCCACGTATTTTCCACAGTCTCGACTCTCCAAGTGGCCGGTAAGACATATGATCCATATTAAAATGGAGGACAATCCCATCTTGTCAATCCAAGCTCTCCCACTTGCTTCCTGATATACCCAATAACAAGTTTTATAACCTCCTTTTACGAAAGGCGTTTACTTGTATCAAAGTACACCATTTCACAATGGAATTACTCTGGACTACTCAGGTCAGAGGAAATTGCTCGACAGTCAATGAAATAGTATTATGACTCGAAATCTTAAATACTATTCCAGTCGGGTCTGTTCGATCAATAGCTCCCAGCTAATATCTATGTAATTGTACTTGATGTCCCACATCACTAGCCCATGAAGCGGCGCTATAGTACACATTACAATCTAGTTCTTTGTATTATCGGTTTGTCCATACTCGATTATACGAACCAGGAACAGCTATATGATTCAAGTATATCAGTTCAACCATTGGGACTTCATTATGCGGTAAGTCGACCTCATAACCCAATTGATATAACTTAATCATTTGGACAATTCATATAAATTAAACCATATTTATATGAAGAATTATGTATTATACATATGAGTGAATGTTTACCAAATCTCCAAAAGTATCTAATACAGTAATAAAAATCACAACCCATCTCTAAGATGTCTGATATCTATTGCAGTCGTGAAAGTCTCAAGCTTAAACTGCTGGAGAGGTTTAGAAAGCGGGTTTGCAACCTTATCAAAAGTTGCAACTTTATTATCTCGATGTCTCCACGAACTATCTCCCAGATAATGTGGAACTTCCTGAGCACTAGTTTTAGACTTGTGGTGCTTTCTAGCTCATTGGCTTGCGCGATAACTCTACTATAAATAGAGAACTATCGGATGGGCTGAGCTAGTTACGCCACCTAGTTCATTCAAGAACTTTCAAATCCTAACTGCCAACATTACTGCATCCAATGCAATATTGTGCTCAGCTTCTGTAGTTTAATCAGCTATATTGCATTGCATGGAACTATTCCAGCAAATATCACCTCTAACCAGACAAAAGATATAACCAGATTAAAATCGGAATTTATCTTAGTCTGTTTTGAAGTTAGCATTCAATCAGGTTGTTAATATCAACTCTTTTTGTCTTCCAAAGACAACAAAATATTCTTTAGTCCATCTAAGGTACATAAGAATATTCTTGGTCGCAGTCTAACGCGCCTCACCTGGATTTCCTTGAAACTGACTCGTCATGCTCAAAGCATACGATACGTCCGGTCGTGTACATATCATGGCGTACATTATAGACCCCATTGCCGAAGCATAAGGAATGTTTTCCATCCTCTTTTGCTCATCAAGTCCCTGTAGGGCCTTGAATCTTGCTAAGAGATGTGCCATGAGTAATTGGAATGAGACCCTTTTTGGCGTCTTTCATTCTGAACTTATCAAGTACCTTATCAATATAGGTCACTTGACTAAGCCCAAACATCATTTTCGATCTGTTCCGACAGATCTTGATGCCCAATATGTACTGTGCTTCTCCAAGATCCTTTATTGAAAAACAATTTCCAAGCCATTCTTTAATAGAATTAAGCATAGAAACATTGTTTCCAATAAGGAGTATGTCACCGACATACAACACAATTAATACAACGTAACACCCACTGATCTTCTTGTAAAACAAGACTCTTCCGAGTTCCTCTGAAATCCAAAACCTAGTATGGATTCATTGAACTGAAGATTGATACTCCGATATGCTTTGCTTTATTCCATAAATGGAATTATAAGATTGCATAATTTCTCAGCCTTATTAGGATCGATAAAACTCTTTGGCTGTGTCAAAACACATTCTCTTCTAGAATCCAATTCAAGAAGTTAGTTTTAACATCCAATATTACCATAACTCATTATCAAGATGAGTAGCAATGGCTAAGATAATCTGAATGATTTAATCAAAGCAACTGGTGAAAGTTTTTCCACAATCCACCTCGTGAATAAAACTTTTACCATCAAACTTGCTTTGAAAACCCTAGGTTTTCCATCTGTCTGTTTAGATCTTAAAGATCTATTAGCATTCATTGGGTCTAACCCTGTGATGCAAATATATCAAGTTCCAAACTTGATTATCAGATATTGATATCATCTCAGATTTCATGGCACCATGCCAATTTTCAGTAGCTGGACTCGTCATAGCTTGGAATTAGGTCGAAGGTTCACTGCTTTCCAAAAGCATGAATTCATATCTCTCATTGGTCACAATATCTAAGTATTTGAATAATAGAGATAGATTTATTCCTTTCGGACCTACGAGGGCTGGTATGGCTTCCAAAACCATAAGAATACTCTCAACCTAGTCTTGAGTATTCATCATTGGTTGTTTCACTTGAACCTCGTTCAAGACAACCGAGCTCCCACTGAATTTCTAGGAAAGATAACTCTTTTCAAGAAAATCACTATCTCGAGCAACAAAATATTGTTCTCAGATAGATCGTAGAAGTTGTACCCTCGAGTTTCTTATGGATACCATAAAAAACTTTTATCCCATTTGAGTTCAAGCTCTATAGAGATAAATCTCGTCAGAGAAGCTTTTAGAACCTCAAATTTTGATGAAAACAATTTAGGGACCCTCCCTTTCCATACCTAGTATGATGTCTTATCAACAGCTTTTGACAGCGTCCTATTCAGTGTATAAGTTGAAGTCAAGAATTGTGTGTTCCCAAAAGAGACCAGTAGTTCATTTAGACCTCTCATCGAATGGTCGAACTATATCTAATATAGTTTGTTTTCTCTTTTCCGAAACATAACCTTCATGTGCTTGTGAACTGATAGGTTCCACATACATCAGTATGGATCATCCCTAATTAATCACTCACATGTTCTCCTTTCTCCAAGAAAGATTACATTGTTATCTTTGTCCATCAAACATCATTCACATGTATCAAATGACTCCAAGTCAAATGATTCTAGAATGCCTTCTAAAAGAAGATTCGTTACATGTTTAGATTTTGATCTAATCAACAATGTTACAGTTATGTCTCAATGAGACTTATTCGATTTGGACTTTTGTGTTAATGTTATATATGATTTGTTGAGTTTAAAGTATACATAAATAATGTAATAATCGTACCAAAACAAAGAATAGTTCACAATTAAAATAGTTATCAAACTATTTAATTAGTGAAAAACTAATCCATCAGTATCCAATACTGAACCAATATTCATTGTTTATTGAAGGTACGAAATTACATAGTTATAATACTAAAACAAGGCCCTAAGGCAAAACAACATCATATGATCATACGGCTAATGCAGCGACCTTCGCTCCATTTCTCGCCCGTAGATCGACATCTCTACTCACCAAACTTATACTTCTATGTAGTTCCTCCACGTACAAATGTGATAACTACGTTTGGCATCCAATACCCAAGAAGTAGAATTTGTAAAGTTTAATGTCTATAACATTAATACCCGAAGATGAAGCAACCCCGTTCTTCACATCTTCTTTGAACTTTGGGCAAGTTCAATTATTCTCAATAATTGATCTATATTCGACTTTCTCATTCAAAATTATCTCAATGTCAAAACGTGATAAATCGTAAGTGAAAAATCAAAGTTTTCTAACCAGCGATATTATCATGCAATTGAAGCCCTATCTCTCATAAAATATGAGGGAGCCAACCAGACAATCGATTCACGCCATCCAATGGCTCGAAAGTCTCTAATTTGTGTCATTGATGAACTTAAGTGTTTTGGATTAAATCACTCCCCGAGGTGTAAATAATCATAACCTTATAATCCATCAAATGAAATACAAATTAGGCATTTGTTTTGAAATTGAATAAAATATGAACTTTTATAAGTTTGCAAGTAGTGTCCAACACTTTTGCAGTAGACGCATTGAGATTCCCTAGGAACCCTAGTAGCCTTCTTGCCCATGCTCTTTTGAATACCCTATCCTATATCATAAGAATTTCCCTCTTAGGGTCCTTCTCTATCGCCGGCTCAGCAGCCTTGAGCATCCCGTGGAGCTCACGAAGCGATTTCTTCAAACCATTCATATGGAAAATTTAGCCTAAAAGCATTATAACCATCATGAGATTGAAGTATGAAATCGGTTGCCAAATAATCATCATAGGAAAAATCTAGGCGGTCACTTGAAACAAATAATCCAATCATTTGTTGCACATGTGATCCCATAGATTTCCATTTTTCCAGCCTAGCTGAAGCGATGACCCTGGTCACACCGAACCGCTCAATCATTGCATATTCTCCGAACATGATATTGAGTTGTTCAATGATATCTTAGGATGTGGTTATCTAACACACTTTCCTTGTCTTCGTATTTGAGGACCATCCTCAAATTACGTTGTGAATCAAGAAAATTTGTTCAATTTTTCATAATCAAGAATTGAACCAAACTTGAATTGAGTTGATATTTGACATGATAAACTATAAAAGAAAGATAACTAAAGTATGTAAACATCCACAAAGCGGTAAACAAATAAGGTTGTCTAACAATTGTACTTATTTATTTCATTTTGTTCAATTGATATCCTATATCATTGTCCCTTAGAACAAAACGATTCCGAGATCCTCATCTTGCAAATCTTTAAGCCGACTGAGTCCGCACTTAAGTATTTCAAGATAGGTAGACACACCCATGTCAATGATATCTAATATCACTCTCGGTCGATGAGAATCCCATTCTCATCTCATGTCTCGATAGCCACGCCTGCAGTGGATCTATCGATGAGAAAACCAAACTCACGTGTAAAAGTCTAACCCTTACTCCCACTTATCCCAAGATAACAAGTAGTACCCCGCTGAGGCGGACCTACCAACTTATGATCGAGGGCTTTATGAGTGTGATGTTTTGGACAAGACATTATACTCATTATTTTTGGGAACTTGCATGCATAGGTGTTTATATGTAAGTTGAACATTTATAACATAAAACATCCTATAACTAGCAAAGCATATAAATACGAAATCGAAAGGCCCCTAGAACCTCACAACTCTCAAACGAAAAGAATTAAAGTATTGAAAGAAGCCTTGAACATCTTCTGGACTGGTCCTCGCCCTTCGTTTTAGTTCCGTGTCCTCCGATTTTGATCAAATCTATTCCGTACCCAAAAAACCACGAACGGCGCCCGTCGTTTCACAAACGGCGGTCGCCGAACACCACCGGCGGTCGCCGTTTCCAAAATGGCGCCCGCCGAAAGGGCAAAAAACCGTCTGCCCCAAAAAAGAGCTTTCGGCGGTCGCCGTTTCCAAAACGGCGCTCGCCAAATCAAAACAGCGCCCGCTGGAGCACAAACGGCGCCCGCCGTTTGGCTCCAGCAGTCCGCTTTGCTTCGTTTTGCTTCGTTTCTTCTCGTTTTCGCCGGAGAGCCGAGATCCTCCATCGAACCATGGACCAAGTCCATCGCTTACAAGTAGTACAATACAAATATAATAGAAAAACCTATCTATTACAAATGATTCCAAGGGACGCAGCCCTCAAAAGACTATGGCCAATCGAAACGTAAAAAACGACGAATTCATTCACCCGACCACTAACGGTGGTCGGCCTTACATCTAATCACATAATCACAATTAAACAAATAATCCAATTATGTTGATTTAACCTTCGTGTCCAACACAAAAGTGTGCACGAGCCCTAGGCTCTGATACCAATTGAAGGTTCCGGTATACCGATCCAATCGATATACCGTGTGTGCGGAAGCGTGTAAAGCAATAGATCTACTATGCCATGATCTTAGTGCACACTTAATGTGTATAAGAACACATATAAACATATATATATATATATACACATCCAATATATATATATATATAAGGTTCAACGATTACTTACTTATGGTGACGAAGTGATTCGTTGATGTCGTTGAGGTGGTGTTGAGTCGATTGAACCACATCAAATGGATCAGCCTCTCGAAGCTCTCCTTGTGAATGACCTCGTCACTCCTCTTGTCTAGATCGCCCGGATGTTGAAGCCGCACAAATGGCCCGGCCTCTACGTGTTGCACACGAACCCGGATGACGAACACTTTGCTTGATCGAGTCGGTTCTCCAAGAACACTTTCTCCTCTCTCTCTTTGGTGTGAATTTCGTGGGTAAAGATGATATGTGATGAAAATCTGATTTTCATCCATATATTAGCCTCATTATGCATGCCATAACACCCCATTGTAACCTCCTACATAATGGGCATCATTATGCACCATTAACATGCAAAAGGAGTTACAAAGGAGGTGAAAGGTCATGCCACATACACATGCCACTATGCATTGTATGTGGTCCCACTTGCTTGTGTGGCATGCCATGTCACACTATATGACATGCATCCATGCAAGACATGCATCCCATGCATGTGAATTAAATCCACGTAATATTGATTCTAAATCAATATATATATATATCAAGCATCGTACATCATCTTTGAGTCCGTGTGTGACCCTGTAGGTATGATTTAATTGATCAATATTATATTGTTCCCAACAATTAATATTATCAAATAATCATTTAACATCCATAGACGACCTTATGACTTTATCGATTTGCACACGTAGGATCGAAGGACATATCCCAACAAAGTAAACTCCCTATCATGGATCGGTAGAGTGTCTGATCCACTGCAGCAGTATCAGTGCCTCGAGAGATTTTGTCCGTTGAGCCCATAGGTGTTTTCATGGGCTTGGATCCTTCAAGTTGGAATCTTTTGATGAGATTCTTAGCGTATGAAGTTTGTGAGATAAACGTCCCAGTTGATGATTGCTTGATATGGAGCCCTAAAAAATGAGTTAGTTCTCCTACCATGCTCATCTCAAATTTTGATGCCACGGCAGAGGTAAATGCCTTAAGCATATTCTCACATGTGGATCCAAAGACAATATCATCAACATAAATTTGTGCAATTAAAATATTGGAAGAATTGAATTTCACAAACAGTGTTTTGTCGGCAGTGCCTCGAGTGAATCCGAAACTGAGTAGAAAATCAGTTAGGCAGCCATACCAAGCTCTAGGAGCTTGTTTTAGGCCGTACAATGCCTTGTGTAATTGATACACAAAGTCAGGATGTTTCGGATCTTCGAAGCCCTTGGGTTGTGCAACATATGCCTCCTCTTCAAGTATGCCGTTGAGAAAGGCTGCCTTCACGTCCATTTGATGTAAGGTGATGTTGAGGTGGCATGCAATAGCAATAAGTAAACGTATGGACTCCATGCGTGCTACGGGAGCAAAAGTTTCATCGAAGTCGATGCCTTCAACTTGCGTATAGCCTTGCGCCACTAGTCTTGCCTTGTTGCGCACAACCTGCCCATGCTCATTCGATTTGTTCTTGAAAATCCACTTTGTCCCGATGACATTCTTGTTTTTGGGACGAGGAATGAGCTTCCAAACTTTGTTTCTTTCAAACTCGTTCATCTCTTCTTGCATTGCCATAAACCAAAATTCATCGGCCAACGCTTCTTTGGCATTCTTTGGTTCGATCGTTGAGAGGTACGAGGCAATGCCTATTTCAATGCATGTGGCAGACATGCTTACATTCTTGGTCATGTTGCGGTAGTTGATGTATGGACGAGCTCTCATGCGTGTGGCCAACAGTTGACTTGAAGGGTGGTTTCGGATAACATGTCTTGGGGGATCCCTTCGTCGTCGGATTGGTGTTTCTTCGATATCTGATGAATCTGTTTGTTGAGGCGAGCTATCATCATTTGAGTGCTCGGGAGACGTTGTAGAGGGCTGATCATCATTATTCGAGTCAGTGGGTGCGGCAGTAGGCTGCGTAGGAGTGAAACTGCCTTCAATTTCTGCTACTGCGGCAGGCTCGAGCAGACCTTCTACATTCTCTTCTTTGGGTTTCCTGAGTCGACTAAGATCATCAAAATCAACATTTACAGATTCAATGATGGTTCTAGTTTGTATGATAAAAATATGATAGGCATGACTATTCCTAGAGTATCCAACAAATAATCCTTTAAGTGATTTTGGATCAAGTTTAGATCTAGGTTCCCTATCATTCAGAACATAACAAACAGAGCCAAACACATGAAAGTATTTCAAATTAGGCTTTCTATTGTTCAAAATTTCATAGGCCGTTTTTGTTGTTCCTGAACGTATGCTGATGCGGTTCAGGATATGGCATGCGGCATTGAATGCTTCTGCCCAAAATTGCTTGCTTAGGCCCTTGGAGATCAGCATGGTACACGCCATTTCCTTGAGGGTTCGGTTCTTCCTTTCAGCCACGCCGTTTTGTTGCGGTGTTATGGGGGCAGAAAACTCTTGGGCAATGCCATGCGTATCACAAAATTGAGAAAGCCGTTGGTTTTCAAACTCGGTGCCATGGTCACTTCTTATTCTCTTTACTGAGGCTTCATGGTTGGTCTTTATCCACCTAATGATCTTGGACACCTCGTCAAATGTCTCACTCTTGTCTTGGAGAAAGCGTACCCAAGTATATCTTGAGAAATCATCTACTACGACAAGTACGTAGCGTTTTCCAGAGTGGCTCCTAGTCTCGATTGGTCCCATTAAATCCATGTGGAGGAGATCAAAGCATTTGGTTTGCTTTTGATACAGTTCTGCCTTGGAGTTGGCAGGTCCTGCGGCAGAGGCATTAGTCTGTCCTGCGGCAGGTATTGCTGGATGACTTGTACGCGTCATTTTTCCTTGTTTGCAATGTCCACATGTTGTCTTCTGGATTTTTGGGAGAGCTGGAAGTCCACGAACAGCATTGAGCTTGATTAGACGCTCTAAATTCCCAAGACTTGTGTGACCAAGTTTTTGATGCCATAGGTCTATGTCATCTTTGACTTTTGCAGAGAGGCATGTTTCTCCAATGGAGTAGCAGTTGTTTGCCTTGGAACGCTCCCCCTGAATGAGTGGGTTCCCTGCACTATCAAACACTTCACACATTTGGTGAGTAAACTTTACATTCATGCCTTCATCGCATAGTTGACTTATGCTTATGAGGTTTGTGATGAGGCCTTCAACGTGAAGCACTTGTTGTAGCTTTGGCAGCCCTTTTACATTTAAAGTGCCTCGGCCAACAATTGAACCACTGGACCCTCCTCCAAACGTGACCTCTCCTCCGTGAAACGCTTTGTAGTCGATGAGGTGATCACTATTTCCGGTCATGTGCCGCGAGCATCCACTATCGAAGTACCATTTATCATCCTTGGTAGCTTTGAGGGCAGTGAAAATGACATTGCATGTTTCGGCACTTTGGATGGCATTTGATGCGGCAGAGGAGTCATCGGAGGGACCTGTAAAACAGACATTCGTAGAGAGTTTAGTTTTGGGCACCCATTTGCGTATAATTGTTGCCTTCTTTTTGAAAAAGCGTCGTGAAGACAGAGCATGCGAAAAGTATTTGGGATGCCGTGGTCCAGTATTGGAGTGAAAGTAATGTCCTCTTGCTTGATCCTCTTCGCGTCTCCAACAAAAAGGTCGAATGTGACCAGGTACAAGGCAGTAGTGGCAAATATATCGTCTCTTCGATTTAAAATGTTGCTTAGGCCGGGGCTTCCTTGTCTTCATACTGCCTGACGGTGCCTGCCTTTGCTTCGGCCTTCTGCGGCAGTCTTTTGCTGGGGCAGTGGCCTTGCCTTCGGTTTTTTCATCCCTTTTTGGAGTTGAGGATTGTGCGGCAGCGTTTGAATCGTCACTTGATGCCTTTACAAATGCCATGTCCATTGAGTTTTTCTTTGGAAAAACGGCATCTACAACTTTTTGATGTCCGAGGCCTTGCCTTTCAACATGTGAAATACTCATTACGGCATCTAATTTTGTTGTTGCTGTATTAAGTTTTACAAAAGTATTGTTAGCAACTTCGAGTTTTCCATTTACATGATTAAAGTCAATTTTCAGTTTCTCGGCCTCCATATCCTTTCTGGTGAGTTGGACATCAAGTTTCTTCAATCGCTCTTCAAAGGTGTTCTTTTCTACGAGCATTTGTTCAATTGTCATGGCCTGCTTCTTCACTTTTTCTTCATATCCGGCTTTGGTTGACGCAAGCATCTTCATCATCTTGGTCTGCCGGGTAAATTTCATGAGAAGCTCATCGAAACTTTCTTTGAGTTCGATGAAAATATCAATGGGAATGGTCTCCTCTTCAGATTCATAGCCATTGACTGAGGCAGTGAGGCACAGGCAGTTCTCTGCGGCAGGGCTTTCTGTCGTTTCTGCGGCAGAGGCAAAGAATGCAACATGCCGTCGTGCATTCACATTGGATGGACTGTCATCTTCAGCGTCAGATAGGGTTGTGCCTTCGAGTTGAGCAGTAAGCGCAGTGGTTGAGTCTTCAAGGCAATATTGTTCCATATCTTCTTGCGCAACCATGGAATTCAAAATTCCAATGCCTCGATCTTTTGAAGGGCATTCGGTTGAAAAGTGTCCAATCCCTTGACATACGTGGCACTTGATCCTCGACCAGTCCTTTGAATTTGGACTGGAACTTGAGATGGATCCCGTGCTTGGTTGGCGGATCACAAGTCGTCGATCTTGAGTTTGTGGTGACCTTGCCGGAAACTTCCTTCGTCGGGGATCGTACGGCTTCTTCAGCGAGCGAACAAGTACAGCATCCATTTTCCGGGCGAGGAATGCAAACTGGTCATCTCCACCATCAGATCCAAGTAGCTCGTAGATCTCTTCATCGGTCAAGTCATTGGTAGAGGTGGGGCTGCTGCCTTGAGAACTATTGCCTTGTTCTCTGCCGTCGGGCTCTGCCACGGTGTAGGCAATGTTCCTCTCGTCGCTTCGTGGACGTGACTTCCCGTGAGTTTCACGATCTTCATGGTTCAGTTCATAGTTCTTGAAGATCGCCATTAATGAAACAAAATCTTCTTCAGACATTTCGCTGTCTTCTATGGCAGTGACCTTCGGCAGGAACTTTTTGCTCATCGATCGCATAATCTTACTACACACTGCCGGGTTGCTAATGGGTGAACCAAGGTCAGCACATTCAGTAACAATGGACATTAATTCTCCAAAGTACTTAAGGCAAGTCTCGTCCTCGTTCATACGCAAGTTCTCGAAACGAGACATAAGCATACGGACCTTGGTTTTCTTCACTGCGTTGTTACCTTCACAATGAAGAGCCAGCAAATCCCATACTTGTTTGGCAGTAGTACATTGTTTGACAATTCTGTACATGTTGCAATCGATGGATTCAAGGATGGCACACCTTGCCCTATCGTTGGCAGTAGCTGCGGCAGTTTCATCGATAGACCACTTCTCCGGTGATTTTTCAATCGTGCCGCCTTCAGGGATTTCCTCCTGAGGTGGTTTCCATCCTCGAAGTACGGATAGCCACGCACTGCGATCAATTGATTTGATCCTTGCTTCAATGCGGGTTTTCCAAAATCCATAATTACTACCGTCAAGAACAACCGGTGTTCGTACGATGTAAGATGGATCTGCCATTGTAAGTGTGCGTGATCAGACGGACCTTAAACACTAAGTAAGTCTAGTGCCCGCTCTGATACCACTTGAAAAACGTAGGCAGTAAATAAAACGCAGTAAAATGCGCTGCCTAGACAAGGCAGTGTTCTGCGTCAGAACAGCGTATGCCGCAGCACGATGCCTTGTACAGAAAACGTTCGTTTTACGTGATTTAATTAAGTTTAAGTATTTTATCCAGTTTAACCAAGTTGTTTACTTGTTAAAATTATATGTGATATATGTATAAGAATTGCAGCGGAATTAATAAAAATAAATCACTTCGAACGAACACACACACACGTACGAAAAACGTAAAGAACACAAATTTAAATCTTTGTATGTGTATTTAAATTATACACATACGAAACGGTCTTACGACCAGAAACTTTATTAAAGAACGAGTCTTTACAAAAGAATACTCTTGGATTTACAATGATATTACCAAAGGCTATACACATGTATGCCTTCGTTTTAATCGTATCCGAAGAGTATGAACAATCAACAATAAAACCTAGCTACTGAATTGAACACCTATACTAAGCTATCGAATCATCAGCTGAACAAACGAACTCTCTTAGGGACGAGAGAACACACGGCACGACGAGCTTCACGAATGAAGTCGCGGCTCTAAAAGCTCGATGATCGATCTTGTGGTGGAAATGTGTTTCTAAGGTGTTGTATTGTATTCTGGATTGTTGAGGAATGCAGCTGTAGACGTCCTCTATTTATAGGTGAGAGTCTTCAACTAATTCCCTTGAAAAGCTAGGTCAACAATCGGTTGAGATATTCTAGGGCAGGCTGCTTTGACCGCTGCCGCAGGAATGCCTTCTGAAGTTCTTCTGGAATGCTCTGCCACACTGCACTGCCTTCCATACTATCTGGACTTCAGCATTCCTTTTCCCTACGCTCATGCTTCGCTCGATATCTTGACTCAACCTCTTGTCCAAGCCTTGCACTGCTTGCGGCATGACTCTGCCTGGCTGTGCTGCGGCAGAAAGCTTCTATGTTGATTGTTTTTCAAGCACGTTCCAACTAATGAACTATGCTAAATCAAATCACCAATATGACAAGTGATTACAACAGTTTAAATTGTGAAGAAAGAAATAAAACAAATAAATATGTTAGCAAGACAACTTCTGCCTAGGTACATTTAAGGCATTGTAATGCCCAAACATATTTATCCTTACATTACGGATACGAGCTTTGTGCATCGAGTCTAGAATTATGTTTGGATAAACGAACGAGTGCTTGAATAAATTAGGCAATTTGTGGAACTTAGGGATACGAGTTTTGTCTTTGTGCATCGAGTCCGTAAATAGTTAAACCGTATGTCCTTTTCAGCGGCGGAGACAAAAGGGGGTCAAGGGGGTCAGTGGACCCCCCTTTGGCAATAATTTAAAAAAATATATTTTAATTAGAATAAAATAAAAAAGTAAATTAATAAAGATAAAATACAATTACACCCGCTAGCTCTACATGGGATAGACTTCATAAAGTAAAAAAATATACTCAATTTACTTTAAAAAAATAAAACTAAAGAATACAAAATAACTGAAAAGCTTTTTTTTTTCTTTCACTCACGCTCATCGTCCTCGTTCTATGAAACCCTAATTTCTCACTTACCAGGTTCGATTTTAGTTCGATTCAATTGTTGTTTAATTTAATAGAACTCTGAAAAATTGGTTCGATTTTGAATAATTAAATTGATTTAGGGTTGTGATTTGTTTTGATTTAATTGTTGTTTTTGTTGTTGGTTTGACGATAGAAGTATTGAGTTCTTATTGAATTTTATGTGTTACGTTTTTTTTCGAAATAAAAAGTTACTGGACTCGAGTACATTCTTCCTACCGAATCTCCGAATGTTAAATCTTCGATCTACTGTTGAGAGGATTGTTGAATCTACGAGTGTTGATATAAAACCAAACCAATTGTTTGGTTTGTTATATCGAGAAAAACGTCTTCAGAAGTATTGATAATAAATTTATTATTCAACATTTTCAGAATATAAAACTCGAAGATTGGACTTGCCTAATTTACATCCATAAATAATACAACATGACAAATTTATTGTATACTTTTGTAGAAATAAACTCTATTATAGTTATTAAACAAAATTTGGACCCTCCTTTTTAATTTCTCTGACTCCGCCACTGGTCCTTTTCGACCTTGAATTTACGATATTTATTTTCACGAGTAATTTGTCGAGTATAAATTTGAACACACGCACGTACCTTGCAAACATGGAACTGACTCGCATGAGACGCTAAAGCCTTAGCATACTCAAGAAATCGAAACCGAGTCCACCACGGTTGTGGTACGTGAACATGATGCTCAGAGATTGAAATGGAATCATAGCACACACCAAAAGCCAACCATGTAGATAAATACTTAATTCGGTTATTAAAAAAATAACAATTATATAGTTTATAATTAATTATGTTAAAATACAATATATCATGTGTAGCACATTGTGGCTATCCGTTTAGCATCATGGATCAGCAAGTGCGAGTGGCCATCCAGATAACCCACGAGCAATGTTAATAAAATGTCGACTGCGATGAAGCCGTTGACAATGTTGTTGGCCATTGTTAGCTTTTAGGATCGTAACCTGGCTCTAATACCACTTGTTACGGGACAAAGCTCTGAACGCCACACGATCAAGACCGGTGCCACTAGATACTACTTGTTGCAGATCGACGATGTATAGTACAAATAATAATGCGGAACCCCGAAAATAACTCAACAATAAATAAAGGAGACAAATAAAGAAGACAAGGAATTTACGTGGAAACCCAAATCGGGAAAAATCACGGGAGGAACGACGAGAACTTTCACTATAATATTGCCGATGATTATAAGGATTGATATCCACTCTAAAAACCTCTAATCTCACACAATATTATCTCTCTCTAGGATGGTATTAACTCGTGTTCTACACTCATAATTGTGTCTATGGAGATCCCTATTTATAGGTGTAGAAAACTCATAAATTAGGTAACCAATAGGAATAGGAATAAACCCTTTTCCTAATATATGACTCCTAAATTCATAAGAAATAGAATTATATTGAATACAATATAATTCTAATTATCCTAAATAAGGAAACAAAATTCCTACGGATTCGAGTCATATTTTAACAATCTCCACCTTGACGAGAAACCGCGAAATCCCATCGCGCATGCGAAATCACATCGTACATCAAACCATAAAGCGAAATCACATCGCACTCCATGGTCTCGTCCCTCGTCTTCCTCCAAACGCCCCAACGGGCCTAGTTCCTAGAAGATTGGACCTTCAAAGGTCCCCATGAATCGGAACGTACATACCCGAGTGTCTTCTTCGAGTTGTGATCCCAATTCGAGATATACCCACTCGACCGCTTTCCAAGCACACATGGCTCACCAGGTTTAGAAACACTCCATAGATCGAGAAACACTCGATCCTTCTTTTCGACTTTCCTCACATGCCCAAGCCGCACATGGTCTAGTCGTGTAGACTCTTCATCCGAGAGCCTAGTTTTTCCCACGGTTATTTCGTTCACCGCTTCATCTTTAATCAACTTGGTCACTCCGGCCTTCGTTTGCATGCCTCTATGCCGGATAGACTCTTCTACCAAGAGTCGAGGTTCGGCCCCGGTTACTTCCTTCACCGCGCCTTCATGGAGGACATAAGGTCGCATTGCCTTTTCGTCTCCTCCCAACACTACCAAAGCCGCTTTGGTAGCCTCAAAAACTCCACCTTCTCCGGTGTAGCTAGTATTAACCTCGGTTACTTCTTTCGTCGAGGTTCCATCGAGGACATAAAGACGACTTGTCTTTCTCTTTCCCCGCAATATTACCAAACCACCTTTGGTAACTCTTAAAACTCCACCTTTACAAGTGAGTTTATAGCCCTTCATATCAAGGGTACTCAAGAAAATTAAATTCCTCTTCAAGTCAGGGACATGTCTTACCTCGCCTAACGTGCGCACCGTGCTATCGAATATCTTTAAGCGGATATTTCCAATCCCTTCGATACACGATGTATAGGATCGTAACCTGGCTCTAATACCACTTGTTAGCTTTTAGGATCGTAACCTGACTCTAATACCACTTGTTACGGGACAAAGCTCTGAACACCACACGATCAAGACCGGTGTCACTAGATACTACTTGTTGCAGATCGACGATGTATAGTACGAATAATAATGCGGAACCCCAAAAATAACTCAACAATAAATAAAGGAGACAAATAAAGAAGACAAGGAATTTACGTGGAAACTCAAATCGGGAAAAACCACGGGAGGAACGACGAGAACTTTCACTATAATATTGCCGATGATTACAAGGATTGATATCCACTCTAAAACCCTCTAATCTCACACAATATTATCTCTCTCTAGGATGGTATTAACTCGTGTTCTACACTCATAATTGTGTCTATGGAGATCCCTATTTATAGGTGTAGAAAACCCATAAATTAGGTAAGCAATAGGAATAGAAATAAACCATTTTCCTAATATATGACTCCTAAATTCATAAGGAATAGAATTATATTGAATACAATATAATTCTAATTATCCTAAATAAGGAAACAAAATTCCTACGGATTCGAGTCATATTTTAACAGCCATGGTGAAGAGAGCGTCGCGTTTGAAAGTCAGGAACACAAACTGGAACGGAGAAATCAAGGCCGAGTACGCGAGCGTTTGAAAGTCAGGAACACAAACTGGAACGGAGAAATCAAGGCCGAGTACGCGACGAGGAGAAGTAGGAAAATCTCTTAGGCGCAGAAAAGTGTACAATTAATTAAAAAGATTAATGAGTAAATGATAAGGAGAGGATACGTATTCAAATTTTACAATACAGTAGTTGCAAAAATGTAAGAGTGTAAAAACTAAATCCGAAATCACATCGAATCCCATAACTCAAAAAATCAACCCAAATCACTGTGCAAATGTAAAATGTAGAAATCAAAAAAGCGCAAATTAATGATTACCTGCCGATGGATGTAAAGAAGCCCGTTTAGAAATTACGAAAGGATTCGATAGAACCGACATTCTGATATCAGACCAAATTTCAAAAACAAAAGATCGAACAAAAATGGTGCTGAAATAGTCTTTTTTTCAGCATGAAAACGAAGCAGGTTGCAACTCAATGTTTAACAATACCTATCACCGTGTATGATCTATTATACACATAATCCAAATTTTCATTATAAATATACACAACCATCATCGAAAAAAAAAAAATAAACACATGTTATAACTTCTAAAATACACATAAATCATTATTATATAATAAATAAATCATCATTAAAAACATTTAAAAAAATATATATATTAGTAACACTAATCATTATAATTGACATTGGGAGTACAATAAATCATATACCTATTTATTATACCTATGAGTAGGGTATAAATTGTCGATGTTTAAAGTTTTTTACTCTTTGCAACTTAATCAAAAAATTGTTGAAGATGTGACATGGATTATATGGCGTTCAGTTATTTGGAGGCCATGATCGTATCTTCAAGCCCAAGCTTTAGTTATTTTAATTATATAATTATTATCTTTTAATTAAATTCTTAATATATTTTTAGGGTTTTGGATGCTTATTTATATTTCGTTTCGTTCATGTATTCTGCAGTCGTTCGGAGATTAAATAAAAGAGAATTTTTCTTCAGCTTGTTAAATTTCGGTATTCATATGAATTAACAATCTTTGATTAATTAATTCTCGGTATTTTGCGGAATCAACGATTTTTAATTTTGTTATATACACTTCCCCTACTTCAAGATGACTACGGAAGTTTTACACTTTTACCCGAAAACCAAATTAGAATATTCTAACGGATATTCTCAACATTTGTCATGCACATGACAAATTATTGTGTAATTTTTAAATTTACAATTATTTTGTAAATTTTAGCTATACTTCTAAAAGAAATTTTTTTAAAAAATTATTTTGTTGTACTTCAGTTTATATAATTTATTATTTTATGTTGTTTATTTAATTGTAATTTTTGATTAATATTTATAATGTAAATTAAAATATAAATTAAATTAAAAAAATTAATAATAAGAAAACATGTATATTATAATACAAAATACAATATAACATTAAACATACATGTCACGTAGATAAATTATAAAATAAACTACATAATACTGTATTACAAAAAAACACAAATTATAAAATTAAATATAAATAATATATGTGTTTTTAATTATTAATATGGTTTTTATAATTTAATTTTGTATCATAATTTTTAATTTAATTTATATGTAAAGTTATAAAAAAATTATATGTAATAAAAATTAATTACAATTATATTTTTTGAGTTACAATTTGAGTTTAAGGTTAAAGATAATTTAATGTTTAAAGTTTGAACTGAAATTTGATGACGACTTAAGGATTTTGATAGTAATTTAAAGCGGATCGAAGATAGATTTTGTAAGGATAAATATGTTTGGGCATTACAATGCCTTAAATGTACCTAGGCAGAAGTTGTCTTGCTAACATATTTATTTGTTTTATTTCTTTCTTCACAATTTAAACTGTTGTAATCACTTGTCATATTGGTGATTTGATTTAGCATAGTTCATTGTTAGAACGTGCTTGAAAAACAATCAACATAGAAGCTTTCTGCCGCAGCACAGCCAGGCAGAGTCATGCCGCAAGCAGTGCAAGGCTTGGACAAGAGGTTGAGTTAAGAGAATCGAGCGAAGCATGAGCGTAGGGCAAGGGAATGCTGAAGTCCAGATAGTATGGAAGGCAGTGCAGTGTGGCAGAGCATTCCAGAAGAACTTCAGAAGGCATTCCTGCGGCAGCGGTCAAAGCAGCCTGCCCTAGAATATCTCAACCGATTGTTGACCTAGCAAATCAAGGAATTCAGTTGGGAATCTCCTCCTATAAATAGAGGACGACCCCAACACTATTCAGCAACTTTCATACAACACAATTACACCTTATACACTTCAATTTCCATTCTAGTTCGATCGATCAGCTTTAGAGCCGAAGACTTGTTCTTCGTGCCGTGTACCTCTCATCTCTGGGAGTGTTCTTTGTTCATACTGATGATCGTAGGCTTAGAATAGGTGTGATACAGTAGTTGCTAGGTTTTGTTGTTGATTGTTCATACTCGTTGGATACGGTTTATACGAAGGCATACATGTGTATAGCCTTTGGTAATATCTTTGTAAATCCAAGAGTATCATTTTGTAAAGACTCGTTCTTTAATAAAGTTTCTGGCCGTAAGGCCGTTTCGTATGTGTATAATTTAAATACACATACAAAGATTTAAATTTGTGTTCTTTACTTTTTCGTACGTGTGTGTGTGTTCGTTCGAAGTAATTTATTTTTATTAATTCCGCTGCAATTCTTATACATATATCACATATAATTTTAACAAGTAAACAACTTGGTTAATCTGGATAAAATACTTAAACTTAATTAAATCACGTAAAACGAACGTTTTCTGTACAAGGCATCGTGCTGCGGCATACGCTGTTCTGCCGCAGAACACTGCCTTGTCTAGGCAGCGCATTTTACTGCGTTTTATTTACTGCCTACGTCTTTCAAGTGGTATCAGAGCGGGCACTAGACTTACTTAGTGTTTAAGGTCCGTCTGATCACGCACACTTACAATGGCAGATCCATCCTTTTACATCGTACGAACACCGGTTGTTCTTGACGGTACAAATTATGGATTTTGGAAAACTCGCATTGAAGCAAGGATCAAATCAATTGATCGCAATGTGTGGTTGTCCGTACTTCGAGGATGGAAACCACCTCAGGAGGTAATCCCTGAAGGCGGTACGCTTGAAAAAGCTCCGGAGAAGTGGTCTACCGAAGAGGTTGCCGCAGGTACTGCCAACGATAGGGCAAGGTGTGCCATCCTTGAGTCCATCGATTGCAATATGTACAAAATTGTCAAACAATGTACTACTGCCAAAGAAGTATGGGATATGCTGGATCTTCATTGTGAAGGTAACAACACAGTGAAGAAGACCAAGGTCCGTATGCTTATGTCTCGTTTCGAGAACTTGCGTATGAACGAGGACGAGACATGCCTTCAGTACTTTGGAGAATTAATGTCCATTGTTACTGAATGTGATGACCTTGGTTCGCCCATTAGCAACCCGGCAGTGTGTAGTAAGATAATGCGATCGATGAGCAAAAAGTTTCTGCCGAAGGTCACTGCCATAGAAGACAACTCCATGTCAGAGGAAGATTATGTTTCATTAATGGCAATCTTCAAGAATTATGAGCTTAACCATGAAGATCGTGAAACTCACGGGAAATCACGTTCACGAAGCGACGAGAAGAATCTTGCCTACACCGTGACAGAACCTTGCGGCAGGGAATCAGGCAACAGCTATCAAGGCAGCAGTCCTCCCACCGCAAATGATTTGACCGATGAAGAGATCTATGAGTTGCTTGGATCTGATGGTGGAGAAGACAAGTTTGCATTCCTTTCACAAAAACTGGATGCAGTACTTGTCCGCTCGTTGAAGAAGCCGTACGATCCCCGACGCAAGAAGTTCCCATCGAGGCCAACAAAGAATCAAGAAAGAAGGATTGTTGTACGCCACCCAAGCACAGGATCAAATTCAAACTCAAGTCCAAGAGACTGGTCAAAAATCAAGTGTCACGTGTGTGAAGGAATTGGACATTTCTCAACCGAATGCCCTTCGAAAGATCGAGGCATTGGAATTTTAAACTCCATGGTTGTGCAAGAGGATATGGAACAATACTGCTTTGAAGACTCCACCACTTCGCTTGCTGCTCGCTTTGATGGTATTTCCCTATCCGATGCAGAAGATGACGGTCCATTCCAGGCCCCTCCACGACGGCATGTTGCTTTTCTTGCCTCTGCCGCAGACCAGACAGTCACGCCTGCCGCAGAGAACTGCCTATGTTTCACTGCCTCAACCAATGGCTATGAATCTGAAGAGGAGACCATTCCCATTGATATTTTCATCGAGCTCAAAGAAAGTTTCGATGAGCTACGCATGGAATTTGCCCGGCAGACCAAGATGATGAAGATGCTTACTTCAACCAAAGCCGGATATGAAGAAAAATTGAAGAAGCAGGCCATGGCAATTGAACAAATGCTCGTAGAAAAGAACACTTTTGAGGAACGATTAAAGAAACTCGATGTTCAACTCACAAGAAAAGACATGGAGGTTGAAAAACTAAAAATCGATCGTAACCGTGTAAATGGAAAACTCGAAGCTGCCCACAACACGTTCGAAAAACTCAACACGGCTGCATCAAAACTAGATGTCGTAATGAGTATTTCACATGTTGAACGGCAAGGCCTCGGACATCAAAAGATCGTAGATACCATCATTTCCCCGAAGAAATTATCAACGGGAGTTACATTTGTAAAGGCATCAAATGACGAGTCAACGAACTCCAAAACGTCTCCATCCTCACAAGAGCATGCACCAAAGGCCGCTGCCCCAGCAAGAGACTGCCGCAGGAGGCCGAAGCAAAGGCAGGCACCATCAGGCAGGATGAAAACAAGGAAGCCCCTGCCTAAGCAACATTTTAAATCAAAGAGACGATATGTTTGCCACTACTGCCTTGTACCTGGTCACATTCGACCTTTTTGTTGGAGACGCGAAGAGGATCAAGCAAGAGGACATTACTTTCACTCCAACACTGGACCACGGCATCCCAAATACTTCTCGCATTCTCTGTCTTCACGACACTTTATCAAAAAGAAGGCAACAATTATACGCAAATGGGTGCCCAAAACTAAATCATCTACTAATGTTTGTTTTTCAGATCCCTCCAATGACTCCTCTGCCGCATCCAATGCCATTCAAAGTGCTGAAACATGCAATGTCATCTTCACTGCCCTCAAAGCTACCAAAGATGACAAATGGTATTTCGATAGTGGATGCTCGCGTCATATGACTGGAAATAGTGATCACCTCATCGACTACAAAGTCTTTCAAGGAGGAGAAGTCACTTTCGGAGGAGGTTCCAGTGGCTCAATTGTCGGCCGAGGCACATTGAATGTGCAAGGGCTGCCTAAGTTGCAGCACGTGCTTCATGTTGAAGGCCTTATTACAAACCTCATTAGCATAAGCCAATTATGCGATGAAGGCATGAATGTGAAATTTACTCACAAATTATGTGAAGTGTTTGACAATGCAGGGAACCCACTAATCCAGGGGGAGCGTTCCAAGTCAAACAATTTCTACGCCATTGGAGAAACATGCCTCTCTGCACAAGTCAAAAATGACATTGATCTATGGCATCAAAAACTTGGACACACAAGTCTCGGGAATTTGGAGCGTCTGATCAAGCTCGATGCTGTTCGTGGACTTCCAGCACTCCCAAAAACCCAGAAGACAACATGTGGACATTGCAAACAAGGAAAAATGACTCGTGCAAGTCATCCAGCAATACCTGCCGCAGGACAGACTGATGCCTCTGCCGCAGAACCTGCCAACACCAAGGCAGGACTGTATCAAAAGCAAACCAAATGCTTTGATCTCCTCCACATGGATTTAATGGGACCAATCGAGACGAGAAGCCACTCTGGAAAACGCTACGTACTCGTTGTAGTTGATGACTACTCAAGATACACATGGGTGCGTTTCCTCAAAGACAAGAGTGAGACTTATGATGAAGTGTCCAAGCTCATCAGATGGATGAAGACTAATCATGAAGCAAACGTGAAGAGAATACGGAGTGACCATGGCACCGAGTTCGAAAACCATCGGCTTTCTCAATTTTGTGACGCGCATGGCATTGCTCAAGAAGTTTCTGCCCCCATAACACCGCAACAAAACGGCGTGGCTGAAAGGAAGAACCGAACCCTCAAGGAAATGGCGTGTACCATGCTGATCGCCAAGGGCCTAAGCAAGCAATTTTGGGCAGAAGCATTCAATGCCGCATGCCATATCCTGAATCGCATCAGCATACGTTCAGGAACAACAAAAACGGCATATGAAATTTTGAACAATCGAAAGCCTAATTTGAAATATTTTCATGTTTTTGGCTCTGTTTGTTATGTTCTAAATGATAGAGAACCTAGATCTAAACTTGATCCAAAATCACTTAAAGGATTATTTGTTGGATACTCTAGGAATAGTCATGCCTATCGTATTTTTATCATACAAACTATAACCATCATTGAATCTGTAAATGTTGATTTTGATGATCTTAGTCGACTCAGGAAACCCAAAGAAGAGAATGTACAAAGTTTGCTCGAGCCTGCCGCAGTAGCAGAAATTGAAGGCAGTTTCACACATGCGCAGTCTACTGCCGCACCTACTGGCTCGAATGATGATGCCCAACCTTCTACAGCGTCTCCCGAGCAATCAAATGATGATAGCAGTCCACAACAATCAGATTCATCAGATGTTGAAGAGACATCAAACCAACGACGAAGGGATCCCCCAAGGCATGTTATCCGAAACCACCCTTCGAGTCAATTGTTGGCCACACGCATGAGAGCTCGTCCGTACATCAACTACCGCAACATGACCAAGAATGTAAGCATGTCTGCCACATGCATTGAGATAGGCATTGTCTCGTATCTCTCCACGGTAGAACCGAAAAATGTCAAAGAAGCATTGGCCGATGAATTTTGGATCATGGCAATGCAAGAAGAGATGAACGAGTTCGAAAGAAACAAAGTTTGGAAGCTCATTCCTCGTCCCAAAAACAAGAATGTAATCGGGACAAAGTGGATTTTCAAGAACAAATCAAATGAGCATGGGCAGGTTGTGCGCAACAAGGCAAGACTCGTGGCACAAGGCTACACCCAAATTGAAGGCATCGATTTCGATGAGACCTTTGCCCCCGTAGCACGCATGGAGTCCATACGTTTGCTTATTGCTATTGCATGCCACCTCAACATCACCTTACATCAAATGGACGTGAAGGCAGCCTTTCTCAACGGCATACTTGAAGAGGAGGCATACGTTGCTCAACCCAGAGGCTTCGAAGATCCGAAATATCCTGACCATGTGTATCAATTACACAAGGCATTGTACAGCCTAAAACAAGCTCCTAGAGCTTCGTATGGCTGCCTAACTGATTTTCTATTCAGTTTCGGATTCACTCGAGGCACTGCCGACAAATCACTGTTTGTTAAATTCAATTCTTCCAATATTTTAATTGCACAAATTTATGTTGATGATATTGTCTTTGGATCCACATGTGAGAACATGCTTAAGGCATTCACCTCTGCCATGGCATCAAAATTTGAGATGAGCATGGTAGGAGAACTAACTCATTTTTTTGGGCTCCACATCAAGCAATCATCAACTGGAACTTTCATCTCACAAGCCACATATGCCAAGAATCTCATCAAAAGATTCCAACTTGAAGGATCCAAGCCCATGAGAACACCTATGGGTTCAACGGACAAGATCTCCCGAGGCACTGATACTGCCGCAGTGGATTAGACACTCTACCGATCCATGATAGGGAGTTTACTTTATCTCACGGCAACTAGACCTTATATTATGTACAGCGTTTGTTTATGTGCCAGGTTTCAAGCTGATCCAAGGGAAGAACACTTGAAGGCAGTCAAACGCATCATACGATATGTTGCCGCAACAGTCGAGTTAGGCATATGGTATACCAAAGATACCAATACCGATTTAGTTGGATTTTCCGATGCCGACTGGGCTAGAGACATGGATGATCGCAAGAGTACAAGCGATGGATGTTGTTTTCTTGGAAATAACATCATTTCATGGGATAGCCGCAAGCAAAACTGCATTTCTCTATCCACTGCCGAATCAGAATATGTTGCCGCAGGGAGTTGCTGTACCCAACTGATTTGATTGAAGCACATGCTTGATGACTACCACCTGGATAGCAATGTTATTACACTCTACTGCGACAATACGAGTGCCATAAATATCAGTCATAATCCAGTGCAGCACTCAATAACCAAACACATCAGCATAAGGCATCATTTCATACGAGATTTGGTGGATAAACGTCTATTGAGGATTGATCACATCCCAACAGAGAAGCAAGTAGCTGATATCTTCACCAAGCCACTGAACTCAGATCGTTTCATTGCCCTAAGAAAATCTTTGTGCATGTGCACCATGCCTTAGATGCTGATCTGCATCATGCTGCCGCATTGTCATGCCTACTGAACCTCTGCCACAGCATTCTGCCTTAGTCAACTTATGAGATTAAAATTTTCTGAAGGAAGAGAAAATACCCAAACCACTTTAGGCAACATGGTCAAACCCATATACATGTAATTAATACTCAATGGGTTGAGATACTATGTACTAGGTGAATTAAGTATTTGATAATCTCATTTTTGACATGACACTATGCCTAAGTAGGGTATAAGTACCTAAGATGCAGCATGATGTTTCATTAGGATTAGATAGTTGTTAATCTTTTCCTAATTTTGCTTTGTAAGCCTTGTTTTTTTTTCACACCACAAAAATATTTTACTAAAAAAAAAAAAAAATTAGAAATGAAAAATAGAAAAAGAAAATATTCTAAAAACAAAAAAAAAAAGAATATTAAAAACAGAAAAAGAGAAAAATTAAAAACAGAAAAATAGATAAAAAAAAAAAAAAAGGGATTTTGGATTTTGATTTTTGGCAACAACCTGCCGTAGAGCATTGCCCCACTTGACCGTTGGGCAGCACTCAAGTGTGCAGCAGACGATGGTTCAACCTTAGAAACGTAACCGTTGCCTATTTTTGCGTTACATCAAACCACCATCTGATTTTCACTTATTTTTCTTATTCTTTACTTCAAACTCTTAATTGGAATGCAACTCTCTCATAATATTAGATCTAGAGTTTGAATTAATTTGAATTCCTGAAATCCCTAATTTTTCTTTCGCACATAAAATCCAATCCTTGTGTTGAATTTGTGCTCTGTTTTCTTGCCCAAAATTTTCTTTCTCTCCAAATTTTCAATGGTCGAATACATTCCTTTTACTCCTTATTTTGGCGACCCATGGTGCATTGCGTTCATCAGGGAAGGTTCGCCCCGAGGCCACGCTGGCAGACATTCAAGTGCCAGAATATATGGATGCTATGTACCGCATCCACGCTGCCGCAGACTACTGGGAGCTCACCGCTGTTTATTCACCCGATCTACTGCCTGAGCAAAAGGCAAGAGGCTTCCATCCACTTCTTCGGTCAATCCAATTGATTTGGAAGCTACTACGAAGAAGGGACGGAAAGGAAAGGAATCTGCCGCATCAAAAATAGAAAATTCACACAGTGGAGATGTCGCAGTACCTCCATCTGCCGAAAAGGACAATGGCTGAAGCTCATCACAGACGCAGAGCCTTGCGTTCCCCTCTTTTATCTGGAAGATAATGAAGGCACAATGATTATCATACAACGATGCTGATATTGAGACACCACTGCCTACAGCATACAAGTTGAGCATCCGCGATTCCAATTGTCTTCCATGGACAAATTTTCATTGCACTACCGCAGTCTCAACTCCAAAGAAAGCTCCAAAAGCGCGGACTGATGCCCTCCGTTCCTCAGCTCCGTAGACGAGTATTCATGCTCGAGCTCAAGCATTTGCCGAACAATGTGCTGCAAATCGAATTGTCGTCATGCAGGAGTACATGACCAAGGCAATTGTTTATGGTATTTCCTGATTTCTTGAAGCAAAGGGTTTTTTCTCCACAAAAAGGGGGAGTACCAGCAGCAGCGCAGCAGCAGCAGAGCTCAAAGCGGCAAAAAGAAAACTGTTGAATCAATTGAAGGATGAAGTGCAAAAGACTTCCGCAGAAGAGACAGAAAAAGTCTGCCGCAGAGATTGATGGAGAGTATCGTGATTCGTCACTCGAGCCCGAGACCTGATGATTTGAAGATTCAAAGCAAGCTCTGAAGACCTGAAGAAATATTATTTCTTCTTTTGATTTTTAGTTTTTATTTGCTCTGAACAATTTAATTTCTGTTTATTGGTTTTTGAACAATTTAATTTTTAAGTTTATTTTGGTTGAACAATTTTCTATTCTAGTAATTATTTCCTTTTGAAAAAATTGGTGTGTTACATTAAAGGCTTACTTAGTTTAACTTGTTTTTGTTCTATTAGTTAGTTAGTTATTTAAATAAATTTTTGTTCTACTTAGGAAGTATTAACTAAGGGGGAGTTTTATGCCTTAGTTGTTTTGTCAAGATAAAATCCATAAACTTCCAAGTAAGATGTATTTCATTGAGGGGGAGTGCTCATTGCGCTGCTGCCTCATGGTTTTGTGAAGAAAGATAAAAAGGGGGAGTTTGTAAGGATAAATATGTTTGGGCATTACAATGCCTTAAATGTACCTAGGCAGAAGTTGTCTTGCTAACATATTTATTTGTTTTATTTCTTTCTTCACAATTTAAACTGTTGTAATCACTTGTCATATTGGTGATTTGATTTAGCATAGTTCATTGTTAGAACGTGCTTGAAAAACAATCAACATAGAAGCTTTCTGCCGCAGCACAGCCAGGCAGAGTCATGCCGCAAGCAGTGCAAGGCTTGGACAAGAGGTTGAGTTAAGAGAATCGAGCGAAGCATGAGCGTAGGGCAAGGGAATGCTGAAGTCCAGATAGTATGGAAGGCAGTGCAGTGTGGCAGAGCATTCCAGAAGAACTTCAGAAGGCATTCCTGCGGCAGCGGTCAAAGCAGCCTGCCCTAGAATATCTCAACCGATTGTTGACCTAGCAAATCAAGGAATTCAGTTGGGAATCTCCTCCTATAAATAGAGGACGACCCCAACACTATTCAGCAACTTTCATACAACACAATTACACCTTATACACTTCAATTTCCATTCTAGTTCGATCGATCAGCTTTAGAGCCGAAGACTTGTTCTTCGTGCCGTGTACCTCTCATCTCTGGGAGTGTTCTTTGTTCATACTGATGATCGTAGGCTTAGAATAGGTGTGATACAGTAGTTGCTAGGTTTTGTTGTTGATTGTTCATACTCGTTGGATACGGTTTATACGAAGGCATACATGTGTATAGCCTTTGGTAATATCTTTGTAAATCCAAGAGTATCATTTTGTAAAGACTCGTTCTTTAATAAAGTTTCTGGCCGTAAGGCCGTTTCGTATGTGTATAATTTAAATACACATACAAAGATTTAAATTTGTGTTCTTTACTTTTTCGTACGTGTGTGTGTGTTCGTTCGAAGTAATTTATTTTTATTAATTCCGCTGCAATTCTTATACATATATCACATATAATTTTAACAAGTAAACAACTTGGTTAATCTGGATAAAATACTTAAACTTAATTAAATCACGTAAAACGAACGTTTTCTGTACAAGGCATCGTGCTGCGGCATACGCTGTTCTGCCGCAGAACACTGCCTTGTCTAGGCAGCGCATTTTACTGCGTTTTATTTACTGCCTACGTCTTTCAGATTTTATAATTTATTTTATTATTATTACTAAAGTTTTGGCTCTCTCTAGGCTCTAGCTACCTAGTTTTGTTTTGTTTTCTTAATAGGATATGATACTGGTTTGTTGACGATCGAAGATAGACTTAATAATTTATTCCTTTATATTATTATCATTATTATTATTATTATTAAAGTTTTGGCTCTCTAGGCTCTAGTTACCTAGTTTTGTTTTTCCTTAACTGGATATGATACTCGTTTGTTGACGCCGCACTTCCCTTCCGGCTTCCCGGTGTTCCTCGCTAACTTGATGTAACCTTTATCTCCCCATGCCGTCCCCCACGAGTTCTTCATTACCCAGTAATCCAATCCTTTATCGCTCGTTCCATATCCAACCGCCGTCAATGCATGATTAAGATTATTTGTACACTTCCCGGTATATATTCCCTGCGTATTTTAAAATTACAAAAAAGTGAGTCAACTTCAACTTCTATGAGACAGATAAAGTATACTACTAGTATAATTTTGCATACACTTTTGTAATGCTGCATGTCTTTTGCTCTAAAATCAACCCCCACACTCAGGGGCTGCTTGGCCAAAGCTTTCAACATACTTTTTTCGTCGTTTTCAGGTACATCCTTGAACCCAGTAATTGACACTAATTCAGATTCATTCTTACGACAAACAAAAAAATATTGTTGATGTGAATAATTAATAACATATTCAACAAATTTTTCGGTTATAGGGCGCTTACGAAATTTCGGCAAAGGCCTTGCTTGGCTTTGTAAGGGTAGTCCTTTTCCTTCGGGAGGCCACCGTTGCGAATCATGAAATCAAACGCGGGGTCCACAAGGCCTCCATTGCAGCCCTTGTTAAATTTCCTGTCGCAATCGATGAGTTCTTGCTCGGACAGTGAAGTTAGGTTCCCCGTCACGATCTGGTTTATGCTTTCCACCGCAGCCACAGCCGAAAATGCCCAGCAAGACCCTTCATATAATTTTTTTATAATAGTAATTAATTATTTAGCAACTGTAATCTCAAATGAAACCAGAATTAATATATGGCACGTTATATACGTACCACAATGCCCTTGATTCTTGACCGCGGTGACCGATCCGTTGAGTCTCCAGTCGACGTGTTTCGGCAATTCGACGAAATTCTCCCTAGACTTCAATTTGGCTGTAGGAGTCTTTTTCCCTTTCGGCTTGAGGCCCCCGAGATACGTACTCTTGAACTCGTCGTGGCTCATGGCGGCGAACTCGGTCAACCCGAGCATGTAGTGGCCGTTATTTGCTTTGTTAGTCTTGTCAATGTGCTTTAAATTGTCAATGAAAATGGCTAGCCGGTGCGACTTCTCCTCGTCGCTAGTGTAACGCTTGTTGTGCTTTTCGGTCCACGATTCGAAGAGATTAGCGATCCCATCAGCGCTCGACAAATCTTCCGGCGAATAGTCGACGTTGGTCGAGGAGTCGTGTGCGTGTGCCATAACCGTGGAAGAGAATAGCACGAAAATGTGAAGAAAATGTAGCTTCAAATATACGGACATCAATGCCATATTAATTTTGGATAAAAATGAGTAATTAATATTTGCTTTGGAATTGAAGAAGCGACACACGAAGCTATTTATATTAATCCAATTACAGACTTCTATTTTCTAATAATTCGTTTTTATGATGCAAATAAAATAAATTTATATCCTCAATTTTGACGTACTTGCTACTACGTATCTAATGAATTGGAGTCAAAGTTAATTGGCTTCTTTTTAAACACTGACGCATGCATATATATACTAGGATATTTTCCGTAGATTCAAGACGGGGCCCAGTTGACGGATTCGATTCCAAGAGACGGATATAGAAAGTAGTTCTGTTTTCATGGGACCTTTCTTTCTGGAACAACTGCTTCATTATCTTCTTGAAGTTCCTGTTTGTCTCTTACAGAAAATTCTACAAGTTCTGATCGTATGTATGCAGGGGCGGATCCACTTGTATGCTAGGGGGCTTTAAGACCCCCTAAAAAATTAAAATTCCTTTGTATTTTTTTAAAAAAATTTAAAAAATGTATTTTTCTAACGCTTAGCCCCTAAAATATATGCATATGTATACATATTATATATAAAAAAATCTCAGTCCCTAATCGATTTTTCTGGCTCCGCCCCTGATCGTATGGCATAACAAAATGAATGAAAGCAAACAAAGATTATAAGAGAATTATACCTCTTGGAGCTGGCTCATCGATCATCATCTGAATTTCTTGTCTGAAATAGGAAGTAGAAGACGATTTCATCAAGATGATCATATACTTAATCTGTGTTTACATGCAAGAACCAGAAACTACAGACTCTAGAGAAGAAAACATTACATTACTGTCGGATTCACCCCCTTCGTCTGGGTGAATCAGCTCCCAAGGCGATATCAGCATCTGAGATCTGGGTTATCGTTGTAATCGTCTTCACAGGGATCAAGCATGCTCTGAACCTAGTGGTTTTAATAGTGAGAAAAAACAAGGGTTGCATAATCATGAGATGGATTCCCTGGTGTGATAGTGTCATACCTGTAGTATCTTTTGTGTACGGGTTGTGTGTATCCATTAGAGGAAGATGGAAGAAATGAAAAATCGAATAATCGAGGCTCGTGTTCAACACGATTTCCTTAAAACAAATTCGTCCTCTACGGGTACGATTGTTTCTCAGGATACAACGATTACAAGCAAAATATTTGCTTACGGCGAACCGAGATGTTGCCTGAATAATATCACCGGAGGGTCAAAGAAACGTGCTAAGAAAAAGAGAGACGAGAGCGATTGCTCGGAATGCGTCTGTATATTTCTCAAACATTTTCATGTTCACTCTTTCTCGTTTTTCTTCGAGTATTTTCGAGTGCTTCTCGTATTCGAGTGTTTCTCTTCGATTCTTTTTGCATAATAACCGAGTGCTCTTATATAGAGAAGTTGGAGTCGATGGTTCTTTGAATGTGGACGATTTGACTACACAAAATGTAACGTCTCATCATTCATGTCACCTCACTAATGGCCACTTAAACACCATTATTTCATTATTTAAAATCAAAATGTAACTTATGATTATAATAATTATAATAATAATATAATTATATTATTATTATTATTATTATTATTTTCAATAATAAAATACTAGCAAAAGTGTATGTAAAATAGGGTACTCCCCTATGTTTATCCACTACACTATACATATTTTATTTTGTAGGACATTATCCATTTGGAATTCTCTTCCAACTAGTTACATCTTTGAAAATTAATTTATCATTCATACTACTCGAAAATTAAGCGTATGAGATATCAAATCGAAGCTCTCTACGAGAAGCTCATTTTCCAACAATCCCCCACATGAATGAAAATTATACAGACACCATAAAGAAAAAGCTTGGTGATATAACTCAACGTTAGAAACGTGCATAGAATAGGTAGGTGTTACCCTTTGAACCTTTCCTTGTGAAAGTATACTTATTTTACTAGTTAAATAGTAGACACGATGTCTTTGAACTATTCACCATTTGTGTAAACAATGGTATACTCCACTCACGTTCTTTCTAACAACTCGCAGTTCTCATAGTTATGTTCATTTTGGCCCTGAACATCTGTCTGGTTCTGTAAGAGTGTTTAAGAATATGCCTTACTATATTCTCTTCGAAGCGGCCCCACTTCTCTCTTACATAGGTGATTTTCTTTGAATCATTAATAGCCATATGCTAATCCTCACAACATATCATTGTAACATCTCTTAGGCAATGAACTTTCATGGAAATTAAATTCCCCCACATAACAGTGATAACAGAGTTAGACAATTAGGTTGTCCTTTTGAACCTAGTTCTTGGGATCTCCAGTCATATAGGTAAGGTTTTCCTTCGTCTCAACTCATTTTCTTTAAGGCTTTAAGTCCAATCCTTTAGATGAAGACAATACTAACTCTCGATTTAACCATTTCTTTGGTTAATTGACTGCGATATTATCTTTAGATCTTATATAGTCTATTGAGATAACTTCAGTTGAGAGTAGTTGTCATACATTGTGTTCTTCCAATTGTAAATTGACAACACAATTAATACTAATTGGATACACATGTTTCGTCTACTTCGGATGTTCTTTTTAACTTCCAAATTTTTATTGTACAAATAATTCATATTTCAATATGAATTTCAAAAGTCTAATATTTACTTCTCATTAAGTAAATACTATTTTTCTAAAATTTTATTGATAAAAATCAACCAATAATAATTTTGACTTTTCTCTTTTATTTACTTCTCATTAAGTAAATAATATTAATTATAAGAATAAATTATTATTACCTCATTCATATCATTATATGAATTTCAATAATTTATTTATTTCTCTTCAATAAATCTTTATAGCACATCCATAACTCTTTATGAATTTCAAAGGTTTTATTTTAAAAAATAATAATATAATAAATTTCACTATTTATTATATTCAAACAATAATAAATTTCATTATTCATTATTTTCAACCAATAATAATATAATAAATTTCACTATTTATTATATTTTAATGGTATTGATAAGTTATACCATAATTATCATATAATGATTACATCATTATCACATAAATAATAATAATCACTATATTATTATTTTTTCACATAAAATAATAATAATAATAATGCATAAAATGCAAATTGTTATTATTTAATTATTTCAAAAGATATTTACGTCAATATCTAGTGATTACAGATCAAGCAATTACACAACATTCTCAATAATGTTAGCTCGAACTAATTTTTTTTTTCCATCAAAAAAATTGTATATCACTACGTGTGACAACAACATTTTTTTTTTCCATCTCGACTTCAAGAAAGTTGAATTTTTTCTTGGTTTATGACAATGATTAACCAAAATATCATCTAGTGTGGCGCACCACCACTAGGTCCCGAAGGATACATGTTCGTTCATTCAAACGATGATGAACCATCTCCGGTCGTACGAGCACAAATAATCATTTCAACCATCAAACTAATTTGTTTTAAGTTTGTAGTATCTTTTGTGTACGGGGTTGTGTGTATCCATTAGAGGAAGATGGAAGAAATGAAAAATCGAATAATCGAGGCTCGTGTTCAACACGATTTCCTTAAAACAAATTCGTCCTCTACGGGTACGATTGTTTCCCCGGATACAACGATTACAAGCAAAATATTTGCTTACGGCGAACCGAGATGTTGCCTGAATAATATCACCGGAGGGTCAAAGAAACGGGCTAAGAAAAAGAGAGACGAGAGCGATTGCTCGGAATGCGTCTGTATATTTCTCAAACATTTTCATGTTCACTCTTTCTCGTTTTTCTTCGAGTATTTTCGAGTGCTTCTCGTATTCGAGTGTTTCTCTTCGATTCTTTTTGCATAATAACCGAGTGCTCTTATATAGAGAAGTTGGAGTTGATGGTTCTTTGAATGTGGACGATTTGACTACACAAAATGTAACGTCTCATCATTCGTGTCACCTCACTAATGGCCACTTAAACACCATTATTTCATTATTTAAAATCAAAATGTAACTTATGATTATAATAATTATAATAATAATATAATTATATTATTATTATTATTATTATTATTTTCAATAATAAAATACTAGCAAAAGTGTATGTAAAATAGGGTACTCCCCTATGTTTATCCACTACACTATACATATTTTATTTTGTAGGACATTATCCATTTGGAATTCTCTTCCAACTAGTTACATCTTTGAAAATTAATTTATCATTCATACTACTCGAAAATTAAGCGTATGAGATATCAAATCGAAGCTCTCTACGAGACGCTCATTTTCCAACAATCCCCCACATGAATGAAAATTATACAGACACCATAAAGAAAAAGCTTGGTGATATAACTCAACGTTAGAAACGTGCATAGAATAGGTAGGTGTTACCCTTTGAACCTTTCCTTGTGAAAGTATACTTATTTTACTAGTTAAATAGTAGACACGATGTCTTTGAACTATTCACCATTTGTGTAAACAATGGTATACTCCACTCACGTTCTTTCTAACAACTCGCAGTTCTCATAGTTATGTTCATTTTGGCCCTGAACATCTGTCTGGTTCTGTAAGAGTGTTTAAGAATATGCCTTACTATATTCTCTTCGAAGCGGCCCCACTTCTCTCTTACATAGGTGATTTTCTTTGAATCATTAATAGCTATATGCTAATTCTCACAACATATCATTGTAACATCTCTTAGGCAATGAACTTTCATGGAAATTAAATTCCCCCACATAACAGTGATAACAGAGTTAGACAATTAGGTTGTCCTTTTGAACCTAGTTCTTGGGATCTCCAGTCATATAGGTAAGGTTTTCCTTCGTCTCAACTCATTTTCTTTAAGGCTTTAAGTCCAATCCTTTAGATGAAGACAATACTAACTCTCGATTTAACCATTTCTTTGGTTAATTGACTGCGATATTATCTTTAGATCTTATATAGTCTATTGAGATAACTTCAGTTGAGAGTAGTTGTCATACATTGTGTTCTTCCAATTGTAAATTGACAACACAATTAATACTAATTGGATACACATGTTTCGTCTACTTCGGATGTTCTTTTTAACTTCCAAATTTTTATTGTACAAATAATTCATATTTCAATATGAATTTCAAAAGTCTAATATTTACTTCTCATTAAGTAAATATTATTTTTCTAAAATTTTATTGATAAAAATCAACCAATAATAATTTTGACTTTTCTCTTTTATTTACTTCTTATTAAGTAAATAATATTAATTATAAGAATAAATTATTATTACCTCATTCATATCATTATATGAATTTCAATAATTTATTTATTTCTCTTCAATAAATCTTTATAGCACATCCATAACTCTTTATGAATTTCAAAGGTTTTATTTTAAAAAATAATAATATAATAAATTTCACTATTTATTATATTCAAACAATAATAAATTTCATTATTCATTATTTTCAACCAATAATAATATAATAAATTTCACTATTTATTATATTTTAATGGTATTGATAAGTTATACCATAATTATCATATAATGATTACATCATTATCACATAAATAATAATAATCACTATATTATTATTTTTTCACATAAAATAATAATAATAATAATGCATAAAATGCAAATTGTTATTATTTAATTATTTCAAAAGATATTTACGTCAATATCTAGTGATTACAGATCAAGCAATTACACAACATTCTCAATAATGTTAGCTCGAACTAATTTTTTTTTTCCATCAAAAAAATTGTATATCACTACGTGTGACAACAACATTTTTTTTTCCATCTCGACTTCAAGAAAGTTGAATTTTTTCTTGGTTTATGACAATGATTAACCAAAATATCATCTAGTGTGGCGCACCACCACTAGGTCCCGAAGGATACATGTTCGTTCATTCAAACGATGATGAACCATCTCCGGTCGTACGAGCACAAATAATCATTTCAACCATCAAACTAATTTGTTTTAAGTTTGTAGTATCTTTTGTGTACGGGGTTGTGTGTATCCATTAGAGGAAGATGGAAGAAATGAAAAATCGAATAATCGAGGCTCGTGTTCAACACGATTTCCTTAAAACAAATTCGTCCTCTACGGGTACGATTGTTTCCCCGGATACAACGATTACAAGCAAAATATTTGCTTACGGCGAACCGAGATGTTGCCTGAATAATATCACCGGAGGGTCAAAGAAACGGGCTAAGAAAAAGAGAGACGAGAGCGATTGCTCGGAATGCGTCTGTATATTTCTCAAACATTTTCATGTTCACTCTTTCTCGTTTTTCTTCGAGTATTTTCGAGTGCTTCTCGTATTCGAGTGTTTCTCTTCGATTCTTTTTGCATAATAACCGAGTGCTCTTATATAGATAAGTTGGAGTCGATGGTTCTTTGAATGTGGGCGATTTGACTACACAAAATGTAACGTCTCATCATTCATGTCACCTCACTAATGGCCACTTAAACACCATTATTTCATTATTTAAAATGAAAATGTAACTTATGATTATAATAATTATAATAATAATATAATTATATTATTATTATTATTATTATTATTTTTTTCAATAATAAAATACTAGCAAAAGTGTATGTAAAATAGGGTACTCCTCTATGTTTATCCACTACACTATACATATTTTATTTTGTAGGACATTATCCATTTGGAATTCTCTTCCAACTAGTTACATCTTTGAAAATTAATTTATCATTCATACTACTCGTCATTCATACTACTCGAAAATTAAGCGTATGAGATATCAAATCGAAGCTCTCTACGAGACGCTCATTTTCCAACAATACCCTGAGGGATAGTACTAAGTGCTTGCTGTTTACTTTGCTGACTTCCATCTTCAAAGGGTTTATAGTCCATGGATTATGAACTTCTTCTGTGCATCCTTGGATGAAAGGAGGCTCATAGAAACGGATAATTAATAAAACATATAAATTAAAAAGTTGCGTATAATCTCTGCGTATAAATATATATTTGCGCTATGAAACAAAGACGTACAAAACAAGTACAATATAATGTCTTTTATAAATTTCTCAAAAGAATTTTGTGCTTCGCATTTTGTAAACAAATTTTTATATAATGAAAATATTATTTTTCGGAAAGTGATCAACACATCTCTAAGTTTTTTATTTTTGTTTCCTATATATATAAAATACTCAACAGATTTCTTCGTTCTAATTCGCGTTCCTGACTTTCAAACGTGACGCTCTCTTCTTCATAGCCAACAACATTGTCAACGGCTTCATCGCAGTCGACATTTTCTTAACATTCTTTGTGGCGTATCTGGATGACCACTCGCACTTGCTTATCCATGAAGCTAAACGGATAGCCACAATGTGTTACCCATGATATTTTGTATTTTAACATAATTAATTATAAACTATATAATTGTTATATTTTTTAATAACCGAATTAAGAATTTATCTACATGGTTGGCTTTTGGTGTGTGCTCAATGATTCCATTTCAATCTCTGAGCATCATGTTCACGTACCACAACCATGGTGGACTCGATTTCGATTTTTTGAGTATGCTAAGGTTTTGGCGTCTCACGCGAGTCAGTTCCATGTTTGCAAGGTACGTGCGTGTGTTCAAATTTATACTCGACAAATTACTCGTGAAAATAAATATCGTAAATTCAGGGTCGAAAAGGACATACGGTTTAACTATTTATGGACTCGATGCACAAAGACAAAGCTTGTATCCGTAAGTTCCACAAATCGCCTAATTTATTCGAGCACTCGTTCGTTTGTCCAAACCTATTTCTAGACTCGATGCACAAAGCCGTATCCGTAAGTTCCACAAATCGCTTAATTTATCCGAGCACTCGATCGTTTGTCTGAATTAATTTTCATTAGGTGACACTCTTCGCCGGGCACTGCGCCGGGTGCTTTAAATATATGATTGTTGATAGATCCCCGGACGTGAAAAGGACGTGGATCGGGTCGTTTGTCCCTATTTCAAACGAACGACCCTTAATTAAGGGAGGAAATATATATTTATTGTAAATAAAAGGATTACAGAATATTTATTTTAATTAATGACAGTTAATATAATACTCCTTCCTCTTTGTTTAATAAGGCATTCTACAGTTTTTTTTATTTGCTTAATATTAATCGTTTTGATATGTATTAATTCTTAATGCATTTATTAATTATCTTATCATTAATAATAAACAATCAATTTTATTATTATAATAATAATCTTAACTAAAGAGATTAGAGAATTTAAGAGTTTTATATAAAAAAATGTCTTCAAAAAATTATTTAACATTAATTTAAAGCTTTGAGTGAGTTATAAGTATTGATAAATAAGATATAATTATGTTTTCTTAATTTGTGTGTAAAAAGCTAAAATGCCTTATAAAAAAAAGAGGAGAGAGTAAAAAGGTTAGATTCATTTATTAGAGATATCTATCTATCTATACATATATAATTTCAGGATCCACTAATGCCACGTGAAAGCAATAATAATGTTGTGTTCACACTATAAATTATAAATAAAAAAATTATAAATTATAATTAGTAATATTATTACATATATTTAAATTAGGGGCGGAGGCATTTAAAGGCCAAAGCATAAGAGTATACAAGTTCTGAAGCCCCATCCATAAAAATGTAAGTTAAGTAGGCCAATTTGAATGAAAAGACTTAAGTGCCCTAAAAAATTATCTTTTCTCACAAAACAACAAATCGAATATTACAAATTAATAAAAAGAATATCAGAAAAATAAAGTTGCCCCACAAAATCAATTTTCGACTTTTGAAATTCACACGCACGACGAGCGCCGCCACGGTGAAACATCAGCCCCGACCGTTATCGAATAAACTATTCAACTCCGTCTCCGGCGATCATCATTATGGCAAGCAGTGACAACATGGACACCCTAGACAATCGCGCTCAACCTCCGGTAAGTCCATAACCCTAGCTTTCCAACTTTCGATTATTCGAGCTTTGATGCTTGTAAATCATTCGATTTGTAATTTGATACCGGTATATTCATTCAAGATATGGTTTTTGTTTGCGACATTTTAAAATGGTTAATGGTTTATTGCTCTCTGCAATTTTTTCGCATGCGGTTGTGTGTCAGTTCTGGTAGACGACGGTTCAACCGTGAGTTTTATCACCGTGTATTATCACGGTAGAGTTTAAGACGGTGATATATCTCACGGGTGACTTACACCGTTTGTACTTACGGTCTTGTACGAGCACGATCCACGACTGTGATTTATCTCACGGTGTAATGTTACCGCGTGTACTTACGGTCGTGTATGATCACGATTCACGACAGTGTTTTATTTGACGGTGTATGTGTACTTACAGTCTTGTACGTGCTCGATCCACGGTGTACATACTGTTGGAGTTGTGTACTTAATGTCTAGATTTAAGTAACGGTAAACTCCCGATCATAGCATTTAATCTATTAAATTAATAAACAATTATTTGCATTTAATTATCATTAATTAAATATGCAAAATATAGTCCTGGATTTTATACGTTGTAGTTAGTATGGTGTTGCATGGGCACACAGAAGATCATACTATCGGTTACTCGTATTTAATCAAACAGTTGCTCACGACCTAGATGGACATGGACCAATCCATCGGTATAGTCGTTGTGTGAGGGAGAAAATAATTTATCTTAATTATTTTATCACACTTGTACACTTAGGTGTATTGGGCGGATCGCTTGAGATTTATTGATTAGGATTGCCTTGGATAATCAATTTAAATCTCAGAGTATTTTATTCTCAATCCCCGATACTATTGCGGGTGTATATATTTAATATTAGAGACTTTGATTTTCCAAAGGAATTAACCGATTTAATTATTGGGTTAATTACCGGTTAAAGTTGGGTCGCTATATTTTATATATGACATGCCGTGAATACTTGACGGGAAAGTGTATCCCGGAAGGGTTGATAATATCCCCGAGATGAGTTCATAAGGAATTATTGTGTAAACCTCATGAGTGGATTTGTTCCGCACAATAATTAAGGTTGAATGGTACTAGTCTCGGATATAAGAGATGAATATAATTTATTGAGCAATAAATAAATTTATTCATGGATATTTAAATCTTAAATACACGGAATAAATAATACTACCGGAGAAATATTATTCGATATAATATGGGTAAATATTGGGAGTGCAATTTTATTTATATAGTGGAAAATAAATAAAATTAATATTGATAAGGATTAATGGACTTGAGCATTGGGCTCAATTTAATCTTCAATATTAGAAGCCCAATATTCCACCTCCTTTAGATCCCCTACGTAGCCTATAAAAGCACTACATGGCCTTCACAATTCATAACATAATAAGAGAAGAATATCATACTTGATATTCTAGAGAGTTGAAGGAGATCCATAGGAGTTCGATAGATCGTCGCCCACCCGACGTTCGAACGGAGTGCAAGGAATACGTGGGAAGATTCAAAGGTGTTTGATTTCGTTTCTCCGAACAACGAATCGAAGGTATAATATCTAGAACCCCCTCGATATTATTTCGGTTTTGGTTTATCGAAATTACCGTAGAACGCAAGATCCGAAGTTCGAACCCGGAGTAGACGGAAGATCACGCGGTGGTGGCGAAGCCACCGGACCGCGTGGATCGACCCGCCTAGGGTTCGGCGGGCGCGGAGGAGGCGACCCTCGGCTGGGCCGAGGGCGCGCGGTCGATCGCGGTGATCGACCGCCGGGGCGCGGGCTGGAGCCGCACCCCACCCCACCTCGACGGTGGGGACCTCCAGGCGGCGGCGAGTCGCCGGACTCGCCGCGGGGGCTGCTGGGCAGCCCCTCCCCGATCGATCGCCGGCGTGCGATCGATCCTTCGATCATGTGAACCCCGACTCGCGGGGGTTCGGCTGGGGGCGGGCTGCGTACCTTCGGGTGCGTAGTCTCCAAAGGTCGGACTCCGGCGGATGAGTCGCCGTTCATGTGATTTCCGGCGAAGGGTTTGATCGGGCTATGGTTTCCGCAATTTTAATAGCCCGGGATATCGAATTCCAGCAATTGGTATCAGAGCGTGGTTTACGTTCGCGGTATTTTCGATATTGTTGTTCTACCTTGCAGGGATTTCCGGCTATCATGGTTGGATTTAATTATTGTGTTAATTAATTATCATGATTATTCGTTTATTAAACTCTCGGACATGTCGAGATTCGTTTTGTGTGGTTGAATGTTTGTAATAGTAAAAATTCGGGGGTTGACCGAATTTAGGATTTATTATTACGTTCTATGTTTTCCGGAAAATGTATAGGGTCGATTTCATGTATAGAATCGATACCGGATAGTGTAATTTAAATTCTTGTAATTTTTTTTACGTTGGATCGATGCCGAGACGACCGCCGGAGAACTCATGTGACGAAGAAGACGAAGAGGACGAAGAACCGGGGATCGATCAAACCCCTTGATCGACCCCAAGTGATCGACCAAGGAGAGGGGCCGATCGCCCTCGGCTGGGGCTGCCGCCGGTGACGGTGGCGGCTGGTGGCTGGGCGGCGGTGCTCCTCCCATGGAGGTGGTCGAAGGTGGGGTGGCGTGGGGTCTCCCGATCTCATGCTACTCCTACCAAGATTCACTTTTCTAAATTAATTCGGTTTTCCTATTTGAGTGTTCTTCCTTTAGGAAACTCTCATGGATTAGGAAAAGAATTAATTGGAATTAATTTTATTTCCTTATTCTATTATGGAAGTCTTCTAGAGTATTCCGAGTTCTACTTGGAATAGGATCCTAGAGATTTAATAGAATTGGAAAGGAATAAAAGTTAATTAAGAATTGATTTATTTCCTAAATTGATTATTCCTATTTTATGGGAATTTTCATAGTAATGGAAATTAATTAATCTTGGAAAGTAGAAGAGTCCTAATTTATTTTATTTCCTTATTCTATTATAGAAGTCTTCTAGAATATTCCAAGTTTTACTTGGATAGATTATTCTAGAGATTTAATAGAATTAGATAGGAAAATAAATAAATAATAATATTAATAATATTTAATTTTATTTTTGATTTATTCGATTGACTTAATTTTCGAATTGAGTATCTTTTGGATTTATTAAAAATAAATAGATTTAAATATTGGGATTAATATTCTCGTCACATGGAGCATTCAAGAACGAAGACTGAAGACTAGAAGATGCATATGAAGAAGAAGTAAAGCCATGATAGTCGGGAAAATAATTTCCTAGCATTATTTGACTATGTGATATGTGCTTTATTACTTGCATGCATGCTTATGTGTTTAATTATGCATTAGATAGCGTATCCCTTTGTTATAAAAAGCTAAGTGGGAGAGGGGATGGAAACATTCCCATGGTCTCCATTACTGTTCTCTTGGTGACATTTATGAGCTTTCGAAGTTCATATAGATATGTCATTGGAGGAGAATTCTTGTAATTCCTTTTACAAGAAACATTGATCAAGTTTATCAAACAATGCCTAATTTGTCTTTCTGAAACTGACTTCAAGTCGACTCATTCTCACCCCGGGGAGTGGAATGGAGCCAAAGCCACTTGGTCATGTGGATGACACAAATTAGAGACCTTCGTACCATTCTTTGATAGATGGATCGATTGTCTGCTCGGCTCCCTCATTTATGAGAGATAGGGTCGTTCGCATGGTGAATCACTGGTTAGAAACTTCGAGTTTCACTTATGATTCTCCGCGTCTTGATCTATGAGAATCGAATAGATCTTGTAACTGGGAGTCAATTATAAAAGTCTCTTAGTGTAGTAAACGTCCACCCCACGTGGCTTGCTATACTGACGGATTTTGGATTAATTGATGTAGACAGTTGTAAGTAATTGTGAAGAGTTGTGAAGTTATCGTAAACGTCCACCCCACGTGGCTTGCGGTGATGTAGCAATTCCAAGCGATGTACTTTGGTGCTGAGTAATGGTTTACACTTAGATACGCGTTATAGTATTCTTCCCCACGAAGTCACGCTATAATTGATGTATGACCAAAGGAAATCTAATTGCTAAATCATTTGGGTGGGTAAACGTCCACACCACGTGGCTTGCCTTACCTGATGGGATTTTAGATGCAATTAGTAATTTAATGATATTATTTGAGGGAGATAATATCGGACATTAAATTAATTGTTTGTTTAAATGTGCTTATAGGTTTAGAGAATAGCTATGAACCCACTTTCTGTGATACTCAAGGAGCATAAGCTCACTGGTCCAAATTACATTGATTGGAAGAGAAATTTAGACATTGTCCTGACTTCGGAGGAGTACAAGTATGTACTCCATGAAGTGTGCCCTGCCGAGCCCACGGCTGCCTCAACTGATGAGGAAAAACTGGCATATCGAAAGTGGAAAAAGGCTGATGAAATGGCTAGGTGTTATATTTTGGCTTCCATGTCAAATGTACTCCAAACCCAACATGAGCCAATGGACACTGCCTATGATATGATGTTTAACCTCAAGGAGATGTTTGGGGAGCAAGATCGTGCGGCTAGGCAAGAAGCCATGAGAGTCCTCATGTCGACTACTCAGTCTGAAGGAACGCCCGTTGGGGAGCACGTTCTTAAGATGATGAGTTTGTTGAATGAACTTGAGGTCCTAGGAGCTTCTATTGATGCTGAGACGCAAGTCGACATCATACTCCAGTCTCTGACCCCTAGTTTTGAGCAGTTTCGTATGAGCTATAATATGGGTAAACTATCTTATACTCTTGCGCAACTCCTGACTGAACTAAAGGCGGCAGAGGGGATCTACAAGAAGGGCAAGTCTCAAGCGCTTGTAGCTACCAAGTCCAAGGGCTCGAAGCCTGTTGGAGGTAGGGGCAAGAAAAGGAAGCAAGCCTGGAAACCCAGTGGTTCCAAGAGGAATGGACCACGAGTGGGGGCTGCAAAGCCAAGAGGCAAGTGCTTCCGATGCAACAAGTCTGGACACTGGAAGTCTGAATGTCCTCTCAAAGGTACGAATTTTTCTTTAGTCGTAAAAACATAGTCAGCGGTATTATCTACCAGAATTCTGGTGTGTAGATATGGAACTACTGACGGTATGTGCATTCTTGAATGCAGGGGTTCCAGAAAACCCGGTGACTTAGATAAGAAGAGTTCGAGTCTACATGGGCGAAGCTGTTGGGTTAGCAGCGGTTGCAGTGGAAGACATTTATCTGCTTTCAGTAGTTTAGGATTTCATTTCAAGTTATTGCTTTATGTACCCCTTATTTTGAAAAGAACTTTTGTTCTGGATTTTCTTTATGAATGGATATTTTTATTTCTTTAAATCATGGTGATGATTTGGATAAGAAATAATGGACATTATCTATTCCGGTACATTAGATAGCAATATGTGAATGATGAATCCTTAGTCTACCACGATGCAACAATCCGTGATATGTATAACTTGTTTTACTTGTTGGATGTATTTCTTTAATTGATCATTATACTTGTGAATTCTTATACTTAGTAGTATTTTCAAATAAGATTCAAAAGGTCGAAATTGATTCAATCAATTATATTTGAAGGAATGGACCTTCCGACCTAAGGATTGAATTTGGAGGATAATACATCTAAAGCAAACCTTTCTGGATAAAGGATAGAATTCAGACAAGTATTGGAAATGATTAGATATGCAGACATATGTGTAAATTAGAAAGGTACGAGTAATTCTTTCGAGAGTACTCGATGATGGATTAGAATACTTGATGTGCCATAAAAGCATAGTGTTTTGACTAGTCAATGGACACAAAGCCATTATGGGGAACCATCAAAGTATATCCATTAAAAGCCTGCGACTCGATCGCGGAGGCCATCACCTATCTAAATAACACATAGCATAATCAAAGATTGGGATTCAATCCCAAAAGGCCGCGCCATACACTCACGTGTAGAGATGGTGCGTTGAAAATAAGAAAAGGAAATCTAATAGTAAAAGAACAAGTTATTCGGAACTACCTATGTTCTATGGATATTCCTAGAGACAACGGCATATTAAATATGGTTGTAGGATATCCTAGATGAACAAAGTGTTGTGCGTTCTATAGTACTATGAACCAGAAGGACGTGTAACGCCCGGTTCTTAGAGGAAGACTATTAGAAGAACCACAAAGCCCGAACTAACGTAATACCTTGGAATGAGAAGAAAGACAAAAGACTAGGAACCAGCCAAACCGAGTAGAAGTACACCACATGCTGCACCCAATGTTATTACTGTTATACACCGGCACGCCATTGCAGTGGGAGGTTGTTAAGCAACCAGAGATGTTCATAAGACTAGAAGAGTTTTAACTCTGGATCTGGTAAAGATGAAATCGATCCCTAGCTCTGCATAAGGGCAGTACTAAATCTAAATGTGCCTGTTTGGAAAAAACAATAAGGATTATTGTTAAGAGGCAAGATCATTTAGAGTACAAGCTTAGTAAATCCATTATGGATTGAAAGAAAGCTATAAATCGTGGAACTTGCGAATTGATGGGATAGTCCATTTGATGGATTCATCAAAAGGCATAGACGATAGGTGTATTGGAAACGTAATGGAAACAAAGTGGTGTTTCTCGGAGATCTTATGTAGATGACAATTTCATCATTGGCAACAATGTAGAAAAAGTTGTCAGACATAAGAAAATGGTTGTCTAAATGAATCGAGATATAAGATTGAGTAGAAGTTAGAGCATGTTCTTGAGATTTTTTCGATCTAAGAATAAGAACATTGTACTTCTCCTAGATATCTTATTCGATTATGGTTTGTTTTAAACATGCATACTTCTGAGAAAGGTTATTGCCTTTCAGAGACAGAATATACATCTATCTAAAGGGTATGTGTTCGAACACATGAAGGAGATAGATGAGGACAAAGCAGTTTCCTATACTTCAAGTATGGAAAGCTTTATAGATGCAATGTTATAAAAGCAAGAACCTGATATCAACTATGCGGTTTGCGTAGTGGGAGGATATCAAGGTAATCTAGAAAGGAATTTTTTCGAATGCTGTAATAGTACTTGCGAAGTACTGGATTACGAAGCAAGACGAAATCTTCTTAGATTACATTCTCTCAGATTCAAGAATCATAGAAAGACCAGTGTAAGTCAATATCAGGCTATGTGTTCACTTTTAGAAAAGGGTGGAACCATGAAAGAGTGATAAGCAGGACGCTTCTCAGACTCTCTCATAACTGAACAGCAGCCTCAGAGGCAGCGGAAGTTCTGGTTAGGTTCCGGGATAACCCCTTTGGCTTGGATATGACTCTTAGTTCACCACAGGCTATTGGATAGCGGTGCATGGTAAACTGGAAAAGGTCATAAGTCAAAAAGTGATGTTAACACATAGAGCAAGTACCACCTGATATGAATCATCGTCGAGGGAGACGATGTAGTAGTCACCAAGATAACTTCAGAGCGGCAACCTAGATTGCTCACTCACATAGTACTTCTCGGAAGTACACTTTAAAGCACGTGATGAGTATGGGAACCGGGAGTTTGGAGGAAATGACTAGACCTTAGTACAAGTGGGAGATTGTTGGAGTTGTGTACTTAATGTCTAGATTTAAGTAACGGTAAACTCCCGATCATAGCATTTAATCTATTAAATTAATAAACAATTATTTGCATTTAATTATCATTAATTAAATATGCAAAATATAGTCCTGGATTTTATACGTTGTAGTTAGTATGGTGTTGCATGGGCACACAGAAGATCATACTATCGGTTACTCGTATTTAATCAAACAGTTGCTCACGACCTAGATGGACATGGACCAATCCATCGGTATAGTCGTTGTGTGAGGGAGAAAATAATTTATCTTAATTATTTTATCACACTTGTACACTTAGGTGTATTGGGCGGATCGCTTGAGATTTATTGATTAGGATTGCCTTGGATAATCAATTTAAATCTCAGAGTATTTTATTCTCAATCCCCGATACTATTGCGGGTGTATATATTTAATATTAGAGACTTTGATTTTCCAAAGGAATTAACCGATTTAATTATTGGGTTAATTACCAGTTAAAGTTGGGTCGCTATATTTTATATATGACATGCCGTGAATACTTGACGGGAAAGTGTATCCCGGAAGGGTTGATAATATCCCCGAGATGAGTTCATAAGGAATTATTGTGTAAACCTCGTGAGTGGATTTGTTCCGCACAATAATTAAGGTTGAATGGTACTAGTCTCGGATATAAGAGATGAATATAATTTATTGAGCAATAAATAAATTTATTCATGGATATTTAAATCTTAAATACACGGAATAAATAATACTACCGGAGAAATATTATTCGATATAATATGGGTAAATATTGGGAGTGCAATTTTATTTATATAGTGGAAAATAAATAAAATTAATATTGATAAGGATTAATGGACTTGAGCATTGGGCTCAATTTAATCTTCAATATTAGAAGCCCAATATTCCACCTCCTTTAGATCTCCTACGTAGCCTATAAAAGCACTACATGGCCTTCACAATTCATAACGTAATAAGAGAAGAATATCATACTTGATATTCTAGAGAGTTGAAGGAGATCCATAGGAGTTCGATAGATCGTCGCCCACCCGACGTTCGAACGGAGTGCAAGGAATACGTGGGAAGATTCAAAGGTGTTTGATTTCGTTTCTCCGAACAACGAATCGAAGGTATAATATCTAGAACCCCCTCGATATTATTTCGGTTTTGGTTTATCGAAATTACCGTAGAACGCAAGATCCGAAGTTCGAACCCGGAGTAGACGGAAGATCACGCGGTGGTGGCGAAGCCACCGGACCGCGTGGATCGACCCGCCTAGGGTTCGGCGGGCGCGGAGGAGGCGACCCTCGGCTGGGCCGAGGGCGCGCGGTCGATCGCGGTGATCGACCGCCGGGGCGCGGGCTGGAGCCGCACCCCACCCCACCTCGACGGTGGGGACCTCCAGGCGGCGGCGAGTCGCCGGACTCGCCGCGGGGGCTGCTGGGCAGCCCCTCCCCGATCGATCGCCGGCGTGCGATCGATCCTTCGATCATGTGAACCCCGACTCGCGGGGGTTCGACTGGGGGCGGGCTGCGTACCTTCGGGTGCGTAGTCTCCAAAGGTCGGACTCCGGCGGATGAGTCGCCGTTCATGTGATTTCCGGCGAAGGGTTTGATCGGGCTATGGTTTCCGCAATTTTAATAGCCCGGGATATCGAATTCCAGCACATACACCGTGTGTAATGTACACCGTGGAAAAACACCGTTTTGTATGTTCACGGTGAATTTACACCGTGATATTCAATAGTTATTTTCTTACGGTGTAATTCCGTCTTATGGTTATGCACGATCCCGGTGGTTGACATCACCGTATGTATCTTCACCGTGATATTCAATAGTTTTTGTACACCGTGGAAAAACACCGTTTTGTATGTTCCCGGTGAATTTACACCGTGATATTCAATAGTTTTTTTCTTACGGTGTAATTCCGTCTTATGGTTATGCACGATCCCGGTGGTTGACATCACCGTGTGTATCTTCACCGTATACCCTTGATAACTGTTGTATATGCTCGTCGTGGATTTAACATCTCCGTGTACACTACACCCTTAGATGTTCACCGTGTACATTTCACCCTTTGACGTGCCACGGTGTTAAGTTAAACTCACCGTGAATCGTGAAATCTTCTCTAATTTGATTGATATTTTCAGGCTGGGTACGAATGGAAAAGACCAGTAGCTTTGCAGTCGATCACCCCAAGAATCAATTTGTATTACCGTTTCGACGTGATAAACTTGATAAAGCGTGTTATGGGTTCAATCGACGGCGGCGATGCAACATTGGCTGAATTCGCTCAGCATTCCTATATGAAGCATTTTCTGGAATTCGTAAAACCCAACGAAGGATTAGTTAAAGGACATGCTGCACACGCATCTCGTTATTTGCATCATTTCCTATGTAGAGAGTTGACTGGTCCGACAATACCGGCGATGGAACATTGGTTTTATGTCGGTGAGAAGATCTCGAAATTCACACCGGCTGCTTATGCCATGGTAACGGGACTCAATTTTGGGCACTACACAGGCTTTGATATTTTTGAGTCACGTGAGTTTCCTCCCGATAGCTTGTTTATTCGATTTTTCAAAGGAGATACAACCATTAGCTTATCGGAGCTACGCCAAAAGTTCGAGGATGTAAATCTCGGCAAAGAAGCGAAGGCGAAGGATTATATGAAAGTAGCCAAGCTCCTCATGTATTATTTCATATTGCTTTGCCGAGACCATAAGGTTAAAATCGATAAGTCGGCATGGTTGTTGGTCGAGGACCACGATTGTTGGGAGGAATTTCCCTGGGGCGCTTATTCCTATCAGAATTTATCCTACTACCTCAAAACGACGTCCATGCATGATGATGAATCTACTTACCATTTCTACGGGCCGGTTTGGGCTTTTCAGTTTTGGATGTACGAGTCCGTACCGTTGATCGGAGCATTATGCGCGAAACGTGCTCGAGTTACGAGAATTCCACGTTGCCTGATGTGGGACTCTACTGCATCGAAACAAGCTGCGTGCGATGTCACTAAATTCTTCAATGAGAAGGTACTTTATTGAATTTTCATTATTAAAAAGCACACGCGTTGAACTTTATTGTTGTTGTACGTTGATACAGAGTATATTTGTCTGTAGATGGAAGTTTTTGAATCGTTAATTCCTACACCGGAAGAGGCCAAATCATTATCTTATGTTACTGTAACTGAATCTATAGATGATTGTGAACTATTTTCTGTTGAATTCTGTCCACCTCGACGAAAAGGAGGTATTAAGAAGAAAGATCGAGCCAAGCCGTCTCACAAGCGTGCTGCACAAAAAGCTTCACGTGCTATAGAAAGGCCTATTTCCAAGCGACGTGTTTCCGGACCTGATCTGACTTCTGTGACGGACATTTGCTGTCGAAAAGCAGGTGTCTTCGGTCCTGAGGGGCCGGACAACGATGAGATCGATCGCCAAGTAGGTAGGATTTGGTCTGCCGAACTGAGGGCAGATATTGTTTCGTTCCTTGCTGATGATTCTGGCACTTCCTTTAAGGAAGCTGTTGCTCAAAAAGTCTTCGAACTCATGAAACGTTTCCATTCGCAATCTAGTGCGAACCAAAGCGGACTCGAATATGTGGAAACGTTGTTCAGAGAATGGATGAATTCCGGGTCTACCGACTTGATTTCGTGCAGTCGAGGCTCTATAGACCACAGAGTGGGTGCAGAATTGTTTGATAAAATTGAGGACTTCAATTGGGCCTTCGAATCTGAGGTGCTAGATCTCTATATTATTTATTTGAAGTGCAAAGGTCGTGATGTTAAAGGGAGTACAAACACAGTCTTATTGAGCACTCAATTTTGGGTAAGTTTTACAGTACTCTCATTTTGGACACCTTCATTTTTACTAATAATATCTTTTTCCAGAGTACTATAGATGCTGCATATAAGATTCATCGTGGCTCTATTGATGATTGGGTAGTGCCTGATTCTCTTCGAGAAGCAGTGGATGACACATATGGTCCGATGTCAATGGAGTCCGACCAGCCTACTCACGTAAGTATTGAAAAGCATACATGCTTCATTTTAACTAGTGTGAAACTGAATTCTAACTCGCAAACCTTAAACATGGCATGTAAAGCTCGTGGCGATTTGTAATGTCCACCATCATTGGGTCACCGTCCGAATATCCCCCGAAGATTGGACTATCGAGTTGTATGACTCATTAATTCATACTCAACTGGCGACGTATCCTGAATACGGATTTCGGAAGGACGAATTGAGGCCGTTACTGGAGTTTTTACCTCTTGTGTTGAGGAGATCAGATTACTGGGCAAAGAAGGGTCAACACCATGCGATTACGGAGGCCTTCGAGTTGAAAGTCATTCCGGATGCCGAACAATTCGTCCAGGATGTTACTGATAAACACTCTTGTGGAGTTTACTGTACCATGCAGCTTGACCGTTTGTTTGTCGACCCTCTGATGCATCGTAACGAAAACATCGATGAAGGGTACATTGAGGAGGTCAGGAAACAGATATGCCTGAAGATTTTTTGGCTGAGCTTGAATGATGTTGCTGATCCATTTTGATTGACGTGTCAGTATAAACAGGTTGGTTGCTTTCACATTGTGATTCATTAATACTGGTTTGTAATTGCTGTTTTGTGAACGAATATTTGTACACGGTGCCTGAATGAATAAGTCCACGGTGTAATCACAGTACTGTGTTGTAGCCAATAGTAGACTCCTATGATTTACCGTGTCACAGTGGATCAATATTTGTACATGGTTCCACTGTGTATCTTGAACCGTGACACGTGCCAGCCGCAGTCCTCTTTCAACATAAGCAAACATTTGAATTCAAATTTGAATTCAAATCATCCAAAACAAATCAGTCAAAAACTTATCACAACAATATGTCTACACAATCAGTTAACTCCGTGAGTACTGGTCAACCAAGCCGATTGAAGTACCAAGATAAAGTTTGTGGTAAATGTCGGAAGAAACTTCAGATTCGTGTGGTGTCCTCGAAATCTGAGAATTATCAGAAATTGATGTATTATTGTCAAGATCATACATTCGATTCCTGGTGTAACCCGTCAAATGAGGGAGAGATACAACATGAACAAATGTCAAGAGCGGAAGAGAAAGCCACAGAAGCTAAAATTAGGAAAGATCTGAAGAAGATGGAGACGTCATTGCACGACGTATCCATCCAGTTGAAGACTACTCTGTTTATTGTCTCCATAATTATGGTTCTTGTAATCATAATTATTGTTATGCTTAAGTGATTTTCAATGAACTTGTCATTGTGTTATTTTAGAAATATGAAATTTGAGGTCGTTTGCTTCATTCTCTCCATATACTACATTGTGAAAAATCTGTTGCAGGGCTAGAAATTAGTTTTCACGGTGTATACTATCGCGCACGGTGTGTACACGGTGAAATACACACGGTGGTAAGACCATGTGTACACCGTGAATCTTATATTGACCGTGAAAACAACGGTGCAATATTCCAGCGTATAATTTTGGAAACAAGGAAAAAGGAATACGGAGTAATTTTGGTGTACTAAATTAGGGGAATCCGAATTACAAAAGGCGCCGATTTACAAAAGAAAAACCTAACGCCGAAACCCTAAGATGGTTTACTCTTTTTCAGAGACGACGACGACGAAGGTACATCCTCGAATGCTCTCTTTCCTGGAGCAGGTCTCGGCAAGAATGACTTGAGTTCATCTCCATCCTCTTGAAATATCCGCACCAGGAACTCGTCTGGAAGTGGCCTATGCTCGAACAGGAGGGTCATGCCTTTCTTCAACTTGTGGATGTGTTTGAATTCAGTCCAATTATTGTAGAAATACGCCAAGTCATTTTTAAAGCCCATCAAGGTTGCCCACCTCTCACCGTGAACGTCGCGGAGGTAGAAGAGCGGAGGCTCTGTACTGTATCTCACACGCAAACGGTAGAAACGTTCGGGAAGTCGAAACCGTCTAGATTCAATATGTTCATCAGTCAGCACAACAATGAAAGCATCAGTTATCTGAGGGGTATCCATTATTGGTATGAGGATTAAGGACCAAGAAATATTCAGAGTTTAATAGAGGATTATTCAGAGTTTAATAGAGGATTAGGCCTGCATAAATCACTATAAATAATGTTTCTCGCTGGATTCCAAAGGTCGCGTTTAACTAATTATTACAGAAAGTCGCGTGTAATTATAAATAATTTGCGACGTGATAGGCGCCGTTTCGGATTTACGCATCCCACTTATTAAGGCCCATTTGTTAGTGGTAGTTGTATTATGTATGAGACCTAATAAAAAAACACATCATCGCCGTGTCTATAATAAAATCACCGTGACACACGAAAACAAATTTCTAATTAGACACCGTGAGAGTTCAGTATGGCACGGTGTCAAACAACTCCGCGATGACCACACGGTCTCTTTGTCACACGGTATCAATTTATACCGTGACAGTAGACAGTGCGGTTTTAAAATCAATATTAAAATTTGAAATTTAACTAGTCGTGTATTTTCGTGGAGAACCTGATGAGACGGTGGCGGGACAACCGATGCACGGTCTATTAAGTATTGACAGTACTCAAAACTCAAAACAGCTTTTGCAGGCGCGAGTTAATTTTACCGATTTATATTTAAAATTCTAACTAAATTATCGAAAATAAAACTGAAGGGATGGAGGTTTCGCTAAATATCACGACCGTCAAACGACATAACACTTACGGTGTTACACGGTCATTTCTAATATTCATCGTGAATTCGTGAAACTCCAAAAAAACGAGTTCTCATGGTTTGTACACAATTTGAATTCTTTATTAACGTTCACTGTGATATGTTTCAATCATTGAGACGTATGGTATTTGATTTTAAACACGTATGATTCGATTTGGAGTATGCATGTCTCAAATTTAAGAGATGTCTAATTCATTTGTTACAAGTTACTCTCAAGTGTGATCATACATTGCACATGATATATCACATTCAATCGTTTCTTGCATAATTTTGGAGTTTTATCGATTTCATATAATCATCTAGATGGAAAATTAACTTTGGATTAGCATTTTAACCAAAATATTCACACAACCCGAGCAATAATCACCAAAAAACGTCATTGTTCATACTTACACGGTGATGTTGTGATATATCACCGTATCGGGTTACCGTGCGGAGATCAGATCAATTTTTAAATTTGAAATTTAACGAGAAAAGTACTGGTATAGTACTAGTTCCCAAGATGGTGGCGGGACAACCGATGCACTGTACTCAAAACAGCTTTTGCAGGCGCGAGTTAATTTTACCGATTTATATTTGAAATTCTAATTAAATTATCGAAAATAAAACTGAAGGGATGGAGTTTCGCAAGGTGTAAATACTAAATATCACGACCGTCGCACGACATAACACTTACGGTGTTACACGGTCATTTATAACATTCATCGTGAATTCGTGAAACACCAAAAAAACGAGTTCTCATGGTTTGTACACACTTTGAATTCTTTATTAACGTTCACTGTGATATGTTTCAATCATTGAGACGTATGGTATTTGATTTTAAACACGTATGATTCGATTTGGAGTATGCATGTCTCAAATTTAAGAGATGTCTAATTCATTTGTTACAAGTTACTCTCAAGTGTGATCATACATTGCACATGATATATCACATTCAATCGTTTCTTGCATAATTTTGGAGTTTTATCGATTTCATATAATCATCTAGATGGAAAATTAACTTTGGATTAGCATTTTAACCAAAATATTCACACAACCCGAGCAATAATCACCAAAAAACGTCATTGTTCATACTTACACGGTGATGTTGTGATATATCACCGTATCGGGTTACCGTGCGGAGATCAGATCAATTTTAACGAGTATTGTACCAGTAGTACTAGTTTCCAAGATGGTGGCGGGACAACCGATGCACGGCGTAATATCACGGCCGCCACACGATATACTACAAATATAACACGAACGGTGGTACACGGTCATTTATAAGATTCACCGTGACACACAAAAAACGAATTCACAGAAACCATTCAAATCCCAACAACCATTCGAATTCGCAGAATATCATACAAAAAAAAACCCATAATTAGTTGCAATACCTAAATATCACAATTGTTCAGCATGGTCACAGAACTTAACGTTAATCCCCCCGCACCGGACATGTCTGTATGTTATGGTATGCACTCCGGCATACGCTACATTTTTTCTTTTGTCTTTTCTGTCGGATTGGTTCCACCGTGGGTTGAGAATTCTGATCATCTTCGAGCGTCTGGCTTTCGGTGGGTAAAACAACTTGGTCACATTTGCGCGCGTTGTGTGTGGTCGAATTACACTTACTACACTTCTGAGGCTGACTTCTTCTTCTGGGGGCATTACCCTCGACAGAAGACCGTGCACGGCTCATCCTCAGACGACCAGCCTGTCTCACCGCAACCGGAGGATGAATGACGTGATCAGTTATATACGCTGGAACGACCCACTCAGCAGGATGCGGAAGTCCTTTGATAGGAGTCGAATATGTCTCCATCAAATTGTGTTGTTTGTAATATCCACTGACGAAGTCATATATATTCAATCCTCTTTGTCTGAGAAATAGAAGTTGTGGTGGCAATGTGAAGTGATACGATCCTAACAAGTACGAACATATTGTCGAATTAATAAATTGAAAGTGTTTGTTTGATTAGTACGTACCTAACAGCGGCTGCAGCGTGACTGCAGGGGATTTCATCAAGTTCGAAGCGTCGACATTCGCATGTCCGATTTTGAAGATCAACTTGAAAAGATAGCTTACCATCCTCCACTTTATACACGTCAGGTGTGGTTGTGTCTCGGACAACCATACGCATAGCGTGCTCCACCGCGCAAGTTAGTTTATTAAACGTCTCTTCAGTCAACTCATGTTCTCTTGACGCAGCTTTCGCGCTTCGCTCTTGAAACCATTGTTCCAAGACTGCGCGGAATGCCTCGACCAATGAACATACGGGTAGACGTCTCGCCCAGACCATACGAGAATTGAAGCACTCGGCAATATTGGAGGTCATGAAACCATATCGTCGTACTGGACACATTGCCCTCGACCACCTCTCGACCCCTATTTCTAACATTCTCTTGTAAGCCCCTTCAGGGCTCAGCCTCTCCAAATCAACTAAATGTCTGTGCATTTGTCTCAACACGGTAACTGTTTGATGCAGAGGTTATTACGGCCCTGACGCGACCGCCATAGCGAACTAGATTCTTCTTAATGTGGTAAATACAGAACCCATGCACTGCATTCGGGTATGCAGACGCAACGGCAGTTTGGATGCTCTTATGCTGATCGGATACGACAATCAAACCATCTTGTCTATTGAAGCACCTGCTCAGGTTATGAAGGAACCATGTCCACGACTCATCATTTTCTTTCGGACCAATCCCAATTGCAAGTGGGAAGGCGTTTTCATTCCCATCCTTCGTCATGGCGACAAACAATATCCCCCTGTCTCTTTCCCTTGAGGTGAGTCCCGTCCACAACAATCACTGGCCTTAGATTACTATAGAATGCAGAAATAGACTGTCCGAGAGCAAGAAACATGTGTTGGAACACCCCCCCCCCCCCCCATTCCGTGTGGATTGTATTTCATAAAATGTGCCGGGATTCTGATCTCTCAATATATACAAATACGAAGCGAGCCTATGATATGACTCAGCATATGAGCCATACGCCATCTCTATCGCTATGCTCCGCGCTCGGAGAGTGAAACTGTAATCCATCTCAACGCCGTAACGCTCACGCAAATCTGTTATCATGTCCTTCGGCTTCAGAACGTCACCTTCTTTGACAAGTTTACGAGAAAAGTAACTAGCAGCAACTACAGATTTAATTCATCGACAGCTAGTACGATGCAATATAGTCTGACAAGTGTGACTCAAGTTCAACTTTGTGATCATCCATAGTGTATCATCACTCCCACTAGCACACAATCTAAACGTGCATAGTTTCCTACCGTGCTTGCAAACGAATGCACAACGCTTTTTGTTTGAACGATCAGTGACATATTCTAAGCGACTCTCCAAGTGATGCATTCCCAAAGATATTTCCAAGTCAGATTTCTTTCGAAACGTGGAACCAACTGCGAGTTCACCATCTTCGGGTTCACGTTCTTCGACCCAACGCATAGGTGGTGGCAAAATATCAAAATCGGGCATCGGGATCATCCAGTTGCTTAGTTTTCGCTGTAGTAGTAGATTATGTTCCATGACTGGTTCTTCGTGGATCGGTTGATGATCAGATGATAATTTACGGGATCCCACAATCCTCTCTTTTTTTTCGGATGTTGAAGCCAATCACTAAACTCTTGAATTAGGCTATCGTTTAACTCTTTATCACGTTCCGCTCGTTCATCATCTGATGTAAATACTTCCTCGTCATCGGGTTCAGTACAAGATGGTGGTTGAGGTGGAGTAATGCTTACATTCTCTGCTTCAGAATATGTACCTCCAACATTAGCATTCTTAGACCGATATTGTCTTCTCTCAGTCAAAAAGAGCACGTGATTGGTAACTTTTCCTTGCCCGATGAATCGCAATAGATCTGTATCGTTCTGCAAACTAACCTTACTTCTCTGCGCGTCTAAGTAGAAAATCACGTAATCTCTGTCCTCTGGAGCATTCAAAACAGATCTAATTTGATTGATTAGATCAACATAACTGATTTGTGAACACGTAATGTGTATGGCCACGCTATCTCCGCCTACGTATGGTGACTGTTCCCAGTGACCACCATGTCGTAAAGAAACACGCTGCCACGACATCTGTGATATAAAATTACAGATAATTAAAACAAACAGCTATTGAAAACCTAACGACCTGCATGCATGCATGGTCTAATAAGTATGCACAATGTAAATGAGATGTTTTTTATCACACGGTGTTATTACGATTAAGTATCAAACGGTGAACGAAGACAACGTGCTACGGTGACACCACCGCTATAAATAACACGGTAAAATCTCCGTGGTAATAATACGGTGATTTCGTAAACACGTCGGGGTTAAGGAAAACCTATTACACCTTCAGTGAACCGTGCAACGTGCTCTCTATCTCACGGTGAACGACGACATTCGGTGAAAAACGTGCTACCTCATTGTTTTCGTACCTTTGATGTGCTTCAGAGACTCGACAACGAACTTGTTTTGAGCTTGTTGTGTAAATGAACTAGCAATATTCGAGAGAAATGCAACACAGCAACTGCCCAATGGGTTTTGAGTTTGGTTTCAGACCATTATTCTTTTTGACTCTAAAAATTCTCATATTGATTTTAGCAGCAACACAGCAACTGCCCAATGGGTTGTTGAAGTGTCATTAACGTCGAGGTGAAATGCAATTATTATTTGTGGTTGTTGGACCTGCTGAAATGCAATTAATGTAGAAGGTTCGAGGATGGAGAATGGGGATGCAGTGATTTTGGACAAGTTGAAACCCTAAATTTATTAATATATCACCTTTAACCGTGGACCGTGGTATGTAAACGGTATAAGATTTTCGTGCCTTTCTTCACGGTGACGGGTTATCTTGGATGGTCTCACGGTGTAATATAACTGTAGATGGTCTCACGGCGTAACGATTATCTTTCATGTTCTCACGGTGTCACCTACCGTGTTTTTATCACGGTGTCCGTTTATCGTCGATGGTGTCCATTTATCGTGATTTGTAAATTGTAACACGGCGTTTTATTATCGTGGATGGCTCAGGGTTTCCACTTTTCGTGTCTGGGTGCACGGTATTACAATCCACCGTGGAATATCCACGACGTCACATTAGGTTTTAGGGTTTTCTGCCTTCCTAATACCGTTGCACGGTGTTAGAATCCACCGAGGGAACCCCACGGCGACACAGTTCTAAGGTTTTACGTATTTATTTTCTTAATTAATTAATCGCAATGTGTTTAATGGGTGTGGTTGGGAGTTGATGAGTCGTTTCGTGCAACTATTGAAATCAGGCGGTGGGATGACTCAGAACAGATACGCATCGATTCCCTGAATTGAATGGTCATATCATATTAATAGATATGGAGCGTTGGATGGGGTGATTTACTATTAATTTTATTAATACGAGTAATTAATAAGCGTAGTTGGCAGTTGAATCGTTTCGTGGAACGATTGAAATCCTGGTGGTTGGATGAATCAGAATATTAAGCCTATAAATACGAACGAATGAACTCTTTTTTTCTATATCCATTCATTCTCCATTTTTCTGTTTTGTTCTGGTTTTTTCATGGAGCAGTTATCACCACACTTTTTCAAATTTCACAGCAGTTGCATTACTTTATCGAGATACTCGAGTTTCCAAAATTAAAGCATCATTTCCCTGAGTCATCTTGCACGAGATACGCGAGGTTCCAAAACCTCCCGTAGTATTCATCTGTCTCCTTATGACTCGGGGTATCGGTTGCGATGATTCGGAGTGCATGTTAGCTTGTGCTCCTTGTCTCCGTCGAAATCACCAGGGAGGTCTACCTCCTTCGATTTACCAGGTCTGATCAAGGCTTAAAAATCTGTGCTGCAGATTCACTGGTGACTGGTGTGATGATGCTCTGTTATTTTTCTCTTTTGCTCAGCTTTTTAGTATACCGCTGACCGATAATGTTTAGGGTTTAGAGTTTTGATCCATCAATTGTTCTCAAGTTTTGGGGTTCTGCTTTTTGATCTTCTGTGTAATCGTTACTATAATGAATTATAATATTTTAATTTATTTTAAATTTCTGCATTTTTTAATATTCTCATTCAAATTTATCACACAGTCGCTTTTAATTATCGTGTATCGTATTCGTACCACGTTGTCCATTTATCGTGACTCTAAAAATTATCGTGTATCGTATTCGTACCACGTTGTCCATTTATCGTGACTGGTTTCACGGCTTAGGATTATTGTGTATTCTTACGGTATTCATTTATCGTGAATGATCTCCCAGAGTCCACTAGTCGTGTATGTATCACGGTGTGATTAGTCTCACGGCGTTCGACTATCGTGGATTTTCTCACGGTGTCCAGTTATCGTGTATGCTATCACGGCGAGCGACTTTCGTGGATGATCTCACGGTGTCTGCTTATCGTGTATGGTCTCACGGTGTACGATTATCGTGTATCTCACGGTGTCCATTTATCGTGTATGCTTTCAGGGCGAGCGACTTTCGTGGATGTTCTCACGGTGTCTACTTATCGTGTATGGTCTCACGGTGTACGATTATCGTGGATGTTCTCACGGTGTCCATTTATCGTTGTTGGTCGCACGGTGTCTATTCATCGTGGATGAACTCACGGCGTACAATTATCGTGATTGGGCTCACGGTGTCTTATAATCGTGCATAGTCTATTGGAGTTTTATTATTAATTTTTAAAAGAGAAATTCTATTTTAAATTACCTATTCAGTTTATACTTCATTTATTAAACAGCGAGGGTAGTGTAGACTTTTCCTACCCAATTGCCTAATAAACTTCTATTTTTATGGACAGGGCCTCAGAACTTATTTATTTTATGAGGTGGTCCTGAATCCGGTATTCCCACTTTAAATTATTATATATAAATTTTAAATATTAATTTGAAATTATATATTTTTAGTAATAATAATTAATTATTATCTTAAATATATACATTTTTATTTCTTTTCTCAAATTTCTTTTTTATTCCATTAATATTAATTTAATTTCAATTAATTGTATCTCATAAAAATCAATCTCTTTCTATTCTTTATCCATTAGAGTTAAAAAAATTAATCAAATTTTTTAAGTATATTATTTTCTATTGCTATAATCGGGTCCTTTTTTATTTTTCTGAACATTTAATTGAGTTATTAATTATGTTCAACTAGATTTTTTTTTAATTTTTAGTTTATCCCTAATTCAATTATGTTAAATTTGTTAAATTTCTGTCATCTCATCTCCTTCATATTCACCAAGTAAATTCAATTTTTTTATATTTATATTTATTTTTCAGCATTATAATTTTTATTTTTCATTTATTTGGATTTTTCCCCAGCGGTTTTAGGTATTTGTTAGATGGGTTTGACACTAGAGAAATGCAGAGAAAAGAAACTCCTTTTTCACCATATCAATTGCAGAAAAGAGAAACTTCTCTTCCACCAGATCAGAGGCTTATCGATCGGGTAGGATGAGACGAGAAACTCCTCTTCTACCAGATCAGAGGTTCCTCGATCGGGTAGGATGTAAAATCAATGCAAAGAAGAGAAACTCCTCTTGCACCAGATCAGAGGCTTCTCGATCGGGTAGGATGAGACGAGAAACTCCTTTTCCACCAGATCAGAGGCTCCTCGATCGGGTAGAATGTAAGTAGCAGACACATGTGGGAGAGAGCCAATAGGTCTCATCCAATGACCAACTTCATAATATTTCAATAAAAGTCAATACAATGACTAACTTCATAATATTTCAATGAAAGCCAATAGGTCTCATCAAAGGACTAACTTCATAATATTTCAATGAAAATTTGTCATATCCGAGATTCGAACTCTGCGTCGTCGAGGAATTACATCAACATCACCATTGACCTTACCACTCAACTATGCCCCAAGAAGCTTACATACTATAAATTATATCGAACATGCGTAATCTTTGAAAATAATAAAATTTACATAATTGAGATAACGGTTAATAATGAGATTAATACGAATTTACAAATTTAAGTGAGAGTTCGATTATTAAATAAAATAATTTGTTAATCCATTAATAAATTTTTGGCCGAAATAGTTGGAGATTAAATAAAATTTTAGATTATTTCAAACAAATAAATCACATAAATCACGTGCATGCAGTGGTACTAGTTAGTGAAAAAAATATGAGAGATTCCTCATTCCAAATTTTACGATTCAACACTATTTCGTTGGCAGATGAATATTGGAATTCGATACTGTCAAAAGTTTGATACTACAATTTTAATTTCATGCTCTTTTTGTTTAAACAAAGTTTTAAACACATTTTGCTGAATATGAGGATAAAGAAAAATATATATATTTTTTTTTACTTTTTTTTACCATAAAATAATATAAAATTTTAATTTTAAGTTAAAAAGTATGAATAAAAAACATTAAACATTCAAAGCTTTGGGCAAAGTTGCACTTAAACCTCAAAACTTTGATAAAATATATTAAACACTCAAATATTTTATAAAATTTGCACTGTAAACAAATTTAATTAATTTAATGTTTAGAATGTTAAATGTTTTAGTAAAAATATATTGTAACTTCCAAAAGAATTATAATTAAATAAAAATATACTTTCAAATAAAAAAATATTTTTAATATTTTTATTTTATTATATTAATAATTTATATTTATTTTTATTAATAAATAAACTTTTAATTTGTTTATTTATTTTAGTAATATTAATTAAAATAATATTTCAAAAAATTGAAATACTAAATAAATATGACAATATAATTTATTAATAAAAACTTAAATTTAAATTAAATATTTTCAAATTTTCAATTTTAAATTAAATTTTTTTCTTAAATAATTTTTTTAGAAGTTTTATTTTAATTGGTATTATTAAAATTAAAAAATGATTATGAAAAATCAGAAATTAAATTATTTATAAACTCAATTTAAAAATTCAAATATAGTAAAATAAAAAATTTAAAAATAAATATTTTATTTTTTTGAAAGTTGATATTTATTTATTTATAATTTTTTAGTTCAAATACGTGTTTTACTAAAAAATAATTAATATTTTAAATATTAAAACAATAAATTCGGGTAAAGTGCTACTTTTATCAAATTTTGAGTGTTTAATGTATTTTATTAAAAGTAAGACACTATTTGTAAGCCGGCTCGGGATACAGGAGGTGAAATCTTTTGTGAGGGTAATTGAATTTTGTATCCTTTATATCGAGGATGGTAATCAAGGAAAATGGAAGGTAAGGATTTGGGGTCAAGTTTATCACTGTTATAGGGTTTAAGGTAAGGGAATGCTTGACATCCAAAAACTCTAAAGGTGGAATAATCTGGTTGATTATCAGTGAGGAGAGTGAAAGATATTTGGTTGGATAGGGATTTTTGTGGGATTCGGTTAAGTAGATGGACAGCACAACTGAAAGCATCTCCCAATATGCTTTAGGTAAACCAGAATGGGATAATAGGCTGAGTCCAGATTCTATTATATGTCGATGTTTTCTCTCCATAACACCATTTTGCTGTGGAGTATATGGGCAAGACTTTTGATGGAGAATCCCAGAGGTAGCAAAAATTTTGGATAAAGGGAAGAATTCAGAACCACCATCAGATTGGACTTTCTTGATTTTAGTGTTCAATTGATTTTCCACCAGATTCTGAAAGTGTAAGAAGGCAGTGGTAGTGTCTGATTTTGCAGCCTGAAATAGATCCAAGTGTACCTGCTGTAGTCATCAATAATAGAAAGATAATAAAGGTTACCATGAACTGATCTAAGGGGTGCAGGACCCCACAAATCCAAATATGTATGAGTTCCAGAGGTTTTGTTGATCTCAAGTGAGTGTGAGTATAAGGTTGTTTGTGAGCCTTTGATTGGTCACAATCAGAACAAAAATTAAACTGATTCTCATTGATAAAAGGGATATTACAAAGAGATAAAACCAGTTTAGTAATAGCAAGAGATGGGTGGCCAAGTCTTTTGTGCCACAAATCCAAATTCCTAGAAGACTTTACAATAGAGGAAAAAGATTTAAAACTAGCAGGTGCAACTGGAACTTGTAATGGTTGAACTTGTAATGGTTGTGGTGCAACTGGTACAGGCCCTGACTAAGCCTCCCTGTGAGAAGGACTGCCCCTGTGACCTTGTCCTTAACAACACAAAAGAAAGGGTGAAATTCAAAGAAGACATTATTGTCTCTAGTAAATTGAGCAACACTTAGTAGGTTTTTGTGTGAGAAGGACTGCCCCTGTGACCTTGTCCTTAACAACACAAAAGAAAGGGTGAAATTCAAAGAAGACATTATTGTCTCTAGCAAATTGAGCAACACTTAGTAGGTTTTTGGTGATGTCAGGAACGAGTAAAAGGTTATTAAATTGGAAAACAGAAGTCTTTTGGGAAGGGAGGGTGGGTTGAACAAGTGTTTTACCAATATGAGAGATATTTAAATTCATACCATTACCAATTTGCAGCTTGTTAGGCCCTTCATACTCACTGGAAATGTTGAGATTAGAGAGTTCATTAGTTATGTGATGTGAGGCTCCTGAATCTGGGTACCAACTGGATTTAGAGCCTTGTGAGCTTCCATCTGCAGAGGAGTAATTAGCTGAACCTTGATAAGATAAGAGTTCTGGTTTCCTCCCTTATACCCCTCTGAGTTGTTGTTTATGGGATTCTGATTTGGAGTGAAATCAGAATTGTACCTGTGATGGCACTTATCTGCAGTGTGATTTGTGTAACCACAAATCTGGCACTGCACTCTAGGTGCTCCATTTGACCTTCCTCTAACACCTCTACCTCTGTAATTGGGATTTCCTCTACCTCTATTTGCAGTAGAGTTTCCCCTTCCCCTTTGGTTTGCATAATTTGCAGATGGTAAATTCTTCTCTGAGTTCAACAAGTTCTCAACTTTGCTCTCATAGCTTAGCAACAAGGATGTCAGTTCTTTCATGCCATAACTGCCTCCTTGTGCTGTGAGAGTTACAACAACCACATCATACTAACTTCCCAATCCACTTAGAACATACAAAATTTGATCATCCTCTCTCATCCTTTCACCTGTACTAGCTAGGGCATCACACAAACTCTTCATTTTGTTGAAGTATTCCCTCATAGTAAGGGCCCCTTTCTTCAAGCTTTGGAGCTGCAACTTGTACTGCATTTTTCTTGCAGTAGAGAGACTAGAGAAGGTTCCTTCCAAGTTTTGTCAGATCTCAAAGGAGGTGTTAAAACCAACAACTGAGATTAATATAGATTCTGACAAGGTATAGAGGATCCATGAAGCAAGAAGTTGATCTTGCCTTTGAAACACAGTGTATTCTGGATTTGGAGCTAGAACTCCTTCTTCACCAGAGGAAATGAACCTGGGGGTTGAGCTAGGGTTCCATCCAAGAAGCCATCAAGCCCATGTCCCCTTACTGCTATTAGCACCTGTTGCTTCCAAACCAGGTAGTTCTCGTCGGAGAGCTTGACTGAAACCTGGTGGTGGCTGAGTTGTATTAAGCTCTGTTTGTTGCCGCCAGACTGTTCTTCTCTCTCGCTTGCCATGTAGAAAGATCCGCTTGAATCTTCTCTGAAGTTAGAGCCTCAGCTCTGATACCATATTGAGAAATAATATTTTCTGGATATGAACAAAAATGGAGAATAAATTTTTGTATATTGATTCTCTTGGGATTGCGGCTACTCGAGTTCAGGGGTTTTAAGACAGTTGTACGGAAAAGGACTAAATAATAAATAACATCAACTATATAAAACGACGTAGTTCGTACTTAAGGGATTCTGATTTAGGGTAACGCGAACAACGTCGTCTTGATGAAATTAGGGCGCTCGATTTAGGGTTAAGAAACGACTATGACCACCAATTTGGGGAAAATTCAAATACTTCAATATGTTGTCGAGCGTGTAGGCCGTCGTCATCAATGCCGATTTAATAGCGCTAGGGCTCTTAGGCCAATCCGGATGCGCCCCCTTAAGCAATGCTGCTAAGCCGCTTATGTGTGGGCAGGACATGGACCCGAATGTTAGAAACTGAATCATCTAAAGCTCCAACTGTTAATTTTAATTTTAATGTGTTACCACTTAATAAGTCGAACGCAGGTCCATTCGAGGCAGCCAGGATGTTAATAACGCCGGTCATTGAAAGATTCAGACTCGGGCCAGACTCCGGAATCCAAAACGCCAATGATCACGTTTTCGGAGGCCTTGTTTAGTTCATCCAGGTTGTGCCCGTTCCACAGGTTCGGATTGTCAAGAAAGCGAGGAGAGCGGGTGGTGTGGACTTTGTAGGTTTTTTCCTCATGGGGATGGAGCACGGAGTCTAACTGGAGGAGGGTCTCGGCTGTCTCGGGCAGCAAAGCCTTCGTAGGCAGCTTGGTAGATGTGTAGTATGACAGGAGAATGATATTCATGTGGAATATGTTGTTCGTCGTCGTCTTCCGGTAACGCGAGAGACTGGAAGAGGTGAGAGTACCAGTCGGCGTGGGTGTCGAATGACTTGGGCTTAGCGTCGTGATCCATATGCACAATGTATGTTTTCAAGGAATCACCAGCTACAACATGTACGGCAAACACCCGCTTGATGATCACGCAGTGCGTGCAACACCAGGAGTACCACTATTCAGTATATACAGCATATATTCACTATTCACTATTCAGTATATCAAAAAAATTAACATGTTTCTTAATTTATCCCCTTTATTATACAACATCAAATATGTATCTTCTAAATATCAGGAAGTATAGTTTCTCATATTTCAACCAACAACAACAATCCACACCATCTATATTATTTTTGCACTGAGACTGTGTAGTTTATTTGGGTCGATACATCGATGAAGTTAGCTTGTCATTGGTAATTTCCCGAGGAACTTGTTGCGAAGACTTCCCAAGTACAAATGCCCATCAAACTCTACTGCAGATGTTACAAATTCCACCACTTCTCCGGTCGGATCATCGAAACTCCGTATTATCTTGCCGTCGCTTCCTACATTCACGACCAATGCTTTCTTCTTCAGGTCGATTATCCACTTGCCCAATTTAGGATAAGCCCAGTACAAGTATTTGAATAATTTTGAAGTGCGTATGAATCTCGGCATGCTAAGATTCAACTGCAGAAGATACATATTAGCATCAAAATTACATATATCTTCTTCATTGTTTTTGTTTTTACTAAATTGCAACTTCATTTGTACCTCTCCCAAGGCAATCCAAAACGAACCATCTGGAGCAAGATTTATGTTGTCGGGGAATCCGGGTAAATTATCAACGAAGATCTCTGTTTGCCCTGCACCATCTCCTCTCAGCCAATACTTTAGGCATCTATATCTGATTGATATTAAGAACAAAAACAAAATAAAAAAATGACTCAATTGCAAGTTGTTATATTGTAATTTTTCCGAATTTGGAAACTCGTACTTACTTCCATGTTTCGCATACGACCAAGTAATCTTGGTCGGGGGACAGGGCAACTCCGTTTGCGAACGCGAGATCATCAAGAACGATGGATGAAACACCGGATGAAGGATCGTATTTCAGAAGCTGCCCGTGCGGGTCCGCCTCCAGCATGTCTAGCGGCCAATTGTGGAGGCCGAATTTCGTGCTCGCGACGCTGAAGTACAACGTGCCATCCGACGCACCGATCACAGCATCTGCGAACCTTTGTAAATCGGTATGAAAAACTAATTAGTCATTTAAAAAAAAAACATCATATGTTCATTTAATTTGTGACATCGATCGATCAATCTCACCCGTGCGATGCAAGAACCGTCACGCCATCTTCACCAGCCTTAAGCAAACCCTGAGGAACTAATCGATCAGGGGATTCATACAAAAGGAATAATCGAAACTAATTGATTAGTTACAAGTACCTTATTTGCGTCGCACACGATTATTTCACCAGTGGCCGTTGTGGTTAGTCCTAATAAACCGTCACTGTCGATATGCCACAAGTCCTCCCATGTTCCGTTTTCGTGCAGCTTCTTAATATAGCCATCTCGTGTGGCTGTGTAAATGACTCCGTTCTTATCTACAGCAAGATCCTCCGGTTGCTTTAGAAGGCCTTCTCCTAGTTTGATCACTTCCTATACAAATAGAGTTTTAATTATAAATTCTTACACACTAGAAAAAAAAAAAAAAAAAAAACACAAAGTGATCAATCGATCACCTGTAATTTTCCGTTTGATGGCAGGCGGGTTCGGAAAGAAAAAGACGACGGAGAGAAAAAGACGACTTGAAAAGTAATTGCAAGCACACAAGCTGCTGCAATACCTGAAATTGTTAGTAAGTTTGTCTTAGCCATGGATAAGTATTGCTTGTTTCTCTTCGATACCAACGATAATATATAGGAGTAGTATATTATTGTGACCACAATGCTTGGACTAGTCCCTATTTTGATTGATTCAATTAAAAGATGCCCCAAACGCAAGGGTGATCATAAAACCATACAAATTTAGTTCTATGCCACCCTATGTGTACTACCCTTACCCCATACACATATTTACATGTGTAAATATTTAATTTTTTTCATTTATGTGATAGGTTAAAACATTTGTAGTGGCCACATGTTTAGGTTGTTTATGGATTAGGGTACTACCCATGTTGGGTAGCATAGAATAAACCCTAGAGTACATCGACTATACTTCGATTTGGATACTTACCAAAATATATAAAAAAATACTATGAATTTCATAATACATCTGTTGAGTCGAAAATTCGATAAGTTAGTATTTCACATTTTTCATTAACATATTTGAAAGATTTATAATTGTGATAAAATAAATTAAAATAAATAAATTAACATCCTAAGTAATAAATAAACTTTAATAGGACAAATAGCTTTTAATTCTTTGGTTGAAAGGAACATCCAAGGAATTGTATTCATTCATTCATCAAGGACCACCTCAATGGTTTTGTTAAAATGGAAAAACCCATTTTCTATTTTTCCAAAAAAAGGTAAGTGTCAATTGTCAATTGCTAAATTTTACTTCAATAATTTAAATATAGCAAGAGTTATTTTATTAAATTAAATAATAATATGTTGTTTTTTTGTTACGTGATTATATCAACTTTATAATTAAAAAAAAGTTGTTGAATTTTGAGTGATTGAAGTGAGAGGTTGTGATGACATGACACAAATGACAAGGATTATTTTTTCATGTATATTTGTTTCAATATACATAAAATTTTGACCAGGACCATTTTTTGACAAAGACTATTTTAACCATTGAAATTAATTTTTTTGATTTTTTACTAAAAAAAATAACAATAACCCTTGCTATTTTGTAACCATTGAAGTTGCTCTAACCAGGAGCTTGCTTTCTCCTCATGGACATGTCACACGGCACCAACCAAAAAATTTAACCCCTCTGCACTTTCAAAAAGCAATTTTTGTACTCCTTTAGCTATAATCAATGTTTAAAAACATGACTCATATTCAAGGTGTTTTTCACTTGAGGCATAATTGAGGCATGAGGCGTACTCCTTGAAGCGTAAAGAGACCCCTCAAATTAAAACAAAAAAAAAATTATTAAAAAAAATCTATTATATTACAATTATAAAATGTCATTTAATTTATTATTAATAAATTAAATATTATTTAAATAAATTATCTGAATACAATGATAAATAATTCAAAAACTAAATATTCTCGTTCACACTATTATTTTGAAAATCAATATATAAAGTTAGAAAAAGACAATAGAATACATCGATTACCCAAAAAATTAAAATAAAAATATAAGTTATTGAAAATAAAGAAAAGTATAAATGAGAAAGAGAAAGAAAAAATTGTACCAAAAGAAAAAAAACGTACTTAAAAAAGTTAAGTTTCTTAGAACGAGAAATTCAATTAGAAATTTAAAGTTTGAGAGGATGCATAAATATAGAATAATAATATTTTAAGGTTAAACTAATTGGGTCATAAATTAGCTTAAGTATAATTAATAAAATTAACTTAATTATAAAATTAAAATATCACTTATTTAAAAAAAATACAAAAAAATATGAAAATTCCTTCAGACGAGTCCTGGCGGATGCTACTCGACTCGTACGCCTCACGTCTCAAGGCGTATAAATTTTGAAACAGTATTGACTCATGCGCCTCAGAACATGGAAATGTCGAGGCGGTACGAGGCGCGCGCCTCGAGCCGCACGCCTCGTCCGTTTTTTAAAACAATGGCTAGCAACTATCTTGAGACAAAATAGAAATATTGTACCTACCCTCAAATACAAATTTGTTCTAACTAAGTATTTATGCAAATTTTTTTAACGTCTCAATTAATTATACACATTCTTAAAAAAATTACTTTAAAATACTATTTGACTTCATATTTTTTTAACTTATTTTTCAATTTTTACTTATAATTACTTTAATTTTTAGCTTAAAAATACATTTTTATTTTTTACTATTTGGTCAAAAAATCAAAATGTAACATTTTTCTATGTGCCATCTTTACTCACTAGTATTTTATTTTTTAAATTAAAAATATATTTTTACTCTTTATTTTTTATTTTTTGATAAAAAAATCAAGAAGTAATTTTTTTTTTAATTTACATGAGGAGTAAATATTTAGTTGATACGAAAGTATATATTTTAAATTGTATGTATACATACCTATGTCCCATACTGCCATACAGTTCGAATACAAATTTGTATATATTTTAAATTGTATGCATTTATATTTTCAATATATGTCGCACATTTTCAGTAAGATTAAAAATAATATTTTATTCTAAAAATAAAGCAAAATAGATATAAAAATATAAGAACATTTAGCTAAAATATTTATCCATAGTACAGTGCATCATGCATGACATGCTTAATTAAAGAAAAAAAAGAGAGGAAACTTTGAACTAATTGAAAATATGAAATAAATACTGAATCAATCCAATCTACAACTCGTAAATCAAAATTATTCTGATAGGTCTTCATCTTTCACCCACCAGAAATCCTCTGTGCAGTTTCACGTACCAATTTTTCTCGATCCGCATCGGTATCATATGCTGCACTATCCCATCACAGATGCTGGAGTCGTCGACGCCCACATCGAGCCCATCGTGCAACTGGCGGCGGTGGGCCTCGCCGTACGCCCTAAACCATCACCGCCGTTGGATCCCGTCCCCGGACGAAAATTTCTTTTCGACCCACAGAACCCTCTTCACTGCCATCTGCCTCGTCCTATTCTTCACCTTCTTCCACTGGCACGGTCACGCCGCCCCCGCCGTGCTGTTTACCAATCGGATGGATTTACCGTTTCGGCAGATCCACAAGCTGCGGCCGGTGGCGTTTAATTTGACGGACTTCGGAGGGGTGGGCGACGGAGCCACTCTCAACACGGCGGCGTTTGAGACGGCGGTTGTGGCGATTTCCAAGCTCGGGGAAAAGGGCGGCGGACAGCTGAATGTGCCGCCTGGAAATTGGCTCACGGCGCCGTTTAATCTGACCAGTCACATGACTCTATTCCTTGCTGAGGGAGCTGTGATTCTCGGCAGCGATGTGAGCGCTTCTCTTACTTATGGGAAACACAATTTTAGTTCTGTTTTATTGTATGATGTAATTGTTCTTACGGTGTCGATTAGCTTTGAAACTTGGGATATGTATAATGTGGCTAGTTTTCTACGAATCATAGATCATTTGGCGGGCTTTGTCCTTTGGTGGAATCGACTATCATTCTTGAAAAGTTTACATTGTTTTCGATTCAACATTGGGAACAACTTCATATAAAATGAATGTGTCATCTGCAAGTGTAAAATGTAGTGAATAACGTGTATTTTTAGTGAAAATATTGTATTGTTAAACATTGTTTTGGGTTCAATATGGCGATTAACTTCATATAATCCCCTTCCAATTTTACACTTGGGAATATAATTAATCCTTATATATTACCGTGAACTTCTGTGTATTATTCTGTAGAAAATTTTCATAGTGTTTATTATAATTCATTAATTCTAACTTGATTAGTCACCATGACGAGATTATCAAAGGATATGTCATGCCCTTGTATGCTAATATAGATTGATAAGTTTCTTGTTTTCACATGGATCATTTGTCTACCTGTTATTATTTTCTATTTGGTGTTGTTTTCATTGTATGTTTGCGTTTGCATTTGCATTTAACTTTTTTTTTTCTAACATATTGTTAAAGTCAAATGAGCCATGTATATGTATGTCTGTGTTTTCTTTTATTTCTATGTTATTTAGGATGAAAAACATTGGCCACTCTTGGCTCCATTGCCCTCTTATGGACATGGTAGAGAGCGTCAGGGCCCAAGATATGGTAGTTTAATCCATGGTCAACATCTCAAAGATATTGTAATTACAGGTTAGCATTTTTAAACCGGGTGTTTTGGGGGTCTTTCTCATGCAGAAAATCGAAGCAATAGTATATATTTTTAGTTCGTCTCAATGGAATATTTTGTTTTGTTAGAGGATATTATTACTTGCATGGACTAGTCGAGTCGTGGCCTAATGTTATAGAAATTTCTGCATTGCCTGTTAAGAGTGTGTCGTGTATGGCACCATGTTTAATAGCTTCACATTACAGTTGGGTATAAAGATGCATGTTTTCCTTAACTATAGAATTCAGTGCTGGTTTGTAATTCTGAATTTCAAATCTCGTATTTTGTACCTAAATCCATAAATCGGAAACTACTTCAAAGTTGTTTAGTAAATCTTCAAGTTGATGATAACAGGGCATAATGGCACCATCAATGGGCAGGGCTACACATGGTGGAAGAAATACAAACAGAAGCTTCTCAACCACACGAGGGGACCACTCGTGCAGATTATGTGGTCCACCGACATTGTGATATCCAACATAACTCTGCGCGACTCTCCTTTTTGGACCCTTCACCCGTACGACTGCAAGAATGTGACCCTGAAGAATCTAACCATCCTCGCACCTGTTTTCCATGCTCCGAATACTGATGGCATTGATCCTGGTGAGCTCCGTTACGTCGTTTTATTTTTATCATGGATTATAACGAACGGTGATAAACAGATTCGTGTCAAGATATGGTGATTGAAGACTGTTACATAAGCGTGGGAGATGACTGTGTCGCAATAAAGAGCGGCTGGGATCAATACGGCACTGCTTATGGACGCCCGTCGAAGAATATACTCATTAGAAACCTCGTTGTTCGCTCCAATGTCAGGTGCTATATATAGTATGATTCTGTATTACTAGAATTCATCTATGAATATGGAAAAGAAGACAAATAGTCGATAAATGGCAATTAATTATCTTCTTCACGACAGCGCCGGCATATCAATAGGCAGCGAGATGTCGGGTGGTGTGTCCAACATCACCATAGAGAACATCCTCATTTGGGGCTCAAGGCGGGCCGTCCGCATCAAGACAGCTGTCGGACGGGGTGGATACGTTCGCAACATCAAGTTCCGGAACCTGACATTCGAAAACGTCCGAGTCGGGATAGTCATCAAGACGGATTACAACGAGCATCCGGACGGGGGTTTCGACCCCAAGGCCTTCCCGATACTTACGGATATAAGTTACGCAACGATACACGGAGAGGGGGTCCGTGTGCCAGTTCGTATTCAAGGGAGTGATGAGATCCCAGTGACGAACGTCACCATTCGGGATATGTCGGTGGGTGTGACTAACAAGAAGAGCAACGTGTTCCAGTGTGCGTACGTCCGGGGGCGAGTTGTGGGGACTGTTTTCCCTGCGCCTTGTGAAAACCTCGATTTGTATGATGAGTTGGGGAACTTGGTGAGACGGTCTTCGTCGTGGAATAGCTCGGATATCGATTATGATGTTTGAGATTGATCTGTTACTTTGTGTTCTATTGTTCAGAACCCTTCTTCTTGATGTAGAGATTGTGTAAGGCATTTCTGTATATACAATAAATTTTAGCTGGCATACTTATTTGGAAACTATACGTTGTGTGTATACAGTATGAGTATATAGGCAACCATTTGGTGAACCGTTTGAGTCTTCGAGTGCCTTTAATATTACTAATAAGGATTGAAAGTTGGAGCATTCACTTTACTATTTTGTAAATGTTCTATATATTTAATAATAACATTTACTATTTCGAGTTAAATAATTTTATGTATTTTGTTTTGCCAATGTTTTTTTTTTTTCTGTTCTAGATCAATTACAAATATTTAAATACTCACATATATGTCTCGAGTTCAAACTTTGGACTTTATGGTACTCAAACCGAATGCTCAACCAACTGAGCTAAGAACCTTTAACGATGCATGCATTGATGCATTACTATTTTGTAAATGTTCTATACATTTAATAACTTGGACCTTATGGTACTGCATTGATGCATTACTATTTTGTAAATGTTCTATACCATTTAATAATTTGGACCGTAACCCTTAACATGCATGCATTGATGCATTACTATTTTGTAAATGTTCTATACATTTAATAATAATAATTCGTTAAATCATTTTTATCATCCTCCTATGTAATTTATAATTTATACTGTATTATTTATGACCCAAATTTATAGCCGTTTCTTTCTAATGATACAATACAAAATTAATAATTAAAAACTCACATATTATTAAAACAAAATATAATATATAAATTATAAATTTTATAAGAGATTCAATCTATCGAATTGTAATTTTGTATTTTAATGTTTTAATTTAAAAAATATTATAAAAAATATTTTATATAATAAACTTTTTAAAAAAAATTAATTAAAATTTTATTTATTTAATTTAAATTTTGAGTTTGATGATTTTAAAATTGGGTAGCGTAGCGCTATTTGTACTCCTTCTTATAAGTACACCCTATAATTATATTAGTAATAATAATATTAAAGTAAAAATCTAAAATACCCGTACTAATAATATATAATTTAAAAATTAAAAAGACACATTAGTTTAAGTTTACGCTATGTCTAACTAATTTTTTGGTTTATAAATACTGAAACATCAAAATTTTTTAGTTTGTTCTTTTATTTCTATTTTTTTTATTTTAATTTTATTAATGGATTTTTTTTCTCAAGTTTTAATTTTTTTCAGATTTTATTTTGTATTTTTATTGTGTTTTGTTATCATGATTTTTTCAATTTTTTATGATATTTTTTTATTATAATTATTTTCAACTAATTTTAATGTGTTTTTTTTATTTTTTATTGTTTTATTGTTTTTTTATTAATAGTTATTTTTATTCTAAAATAAGAGATGTTTCTTTTTTATGTTTTTTAATTTTTATTTTTTATCAACCCTAATTTGTTTGATTTTCTATTACGCTTTTTTATTTTTTTTATTTTAGTAAATTTTTATTTTATTTTGTAAAACCAGCAATGTATTTTTGTTTTTTTTAATATAGGGATATATTAGGTAGATTGATAGGCGTATTTAGTAGAAATTATAAGATTTATATTTTATATAGAATGTGTATTCCAAAAGTTAATCTTCAATGCTAAAGGTATTTCCACGTGGACCTATTGCATTGGATGTCATCTCATTATAAAGTGGGCAAAAAACAAAAATGAACAATTTCATTTCATAAAATGCTAAGCCCTCTTTTTAATTTTTAAAAGATCAATTAAAAATTAATAGATTTAATTAAATATTAATAACAAATAAAAAATGTAAAAGTAAAAACATTGAACTTGGTTGGCATCACAAAGTTGTAACATGATTTTGAAATGGTCCACCACCAATCATTTTTAAATTGAAAAACAAAATACAGTATGAATTAGTCGGAGAAAAAAGTACTATTCCGTATTACTGTTATATTAAATATATAAAGTTAAAATTGAAAATCCCTAAAATGTTATAAAAGTTATTGGCACATTATTCTTCTTCTAGATGCACTTGCAATTGCAGCATCTGCCATATTTTAATTTTTAATTCCTCGTGCCAGTTTTTAATTTTTAATTAATTAATTAATTAATTTATACGAGTATATACCAAAAATAATTATACACCGTACAAAACCATCAACCCATATTTCATCATCATTTTTTTCATCTCGAGATTTGAACAGCAAAAAATGAGCCCCAGCGAGGTTTCGAACTCCAGCAAGTTCTCCGGCAATAGGTCTAATTTCTCACAGATGTGTAATCGCTTGAGTCAGTACCTCAAGGAGAGGGGCAGCTTTGGGGACCTTCAACTTGGCTCCGAACTCAAACGTATATATTAAATTCAATTTAATAGATCTCGTTTCTAAATTTTTTGGATTTCTTTTTTGTGTTTTTCATAATCTAATTTTTTTTCCACCCTCTTAATCTGCATAATCAGAGACGATGGATTTGTTTCCGTTGGTTGAGAATTCGGGTCAGGGTTTGGAATCCGAGAACCCTAACATGCTCGCCGCCGTCAGAGATGACACGAAGAAAAACCCACTTCCCAGGTTAGTCCTCCAAAACGACGTCGCGTCGCCTTCTGAAACTGAGCAGATGACCATATTCATGGTGTTCGACGACTTTCCGGCTGACAAGGCCAAGGATGTCATCAATCTAGCCAGTAGCAAGGCGTGCCTCGCCCAGAGCCCGTCGGCGTCCGCCATCAGTTCCGACATTCCGCCTCTCAATTCCGGTGAGCGGATATTAGCCTAAGTGTTGTCAAGCTCATCCAAAATTAATTTATTTAATTAATTTATTTATTTTGGTTTGCAGATATACCCATTGCGAGGAAAAACTCGTTGGCCCGATTTCTGGAGAAGAGGAAAGATAGGTTCGAGCAGAAATGAAAATACTAGTAAAATCCAACGTGATTTTTATATTTCTATTGAGAAATAGTACTCCGTACTAACTAGTAGTAATATCATAGTAGTAAAATCATACGTGATTAAGAAATTACTAATATTAGAGCATTTCAATGGTGGTACAATTTTTAACATGAAATTATACTATAAGTATATACGGTATACTATTGGAGAAATAAAAGAGATCAAGTATTGATACTATTATAAGTAGAATTCTACTTCTGAGCTGAATTTATAGTGTTTTTTTTTTTAATATATGTATTTAAATAAAATAAAATGGAAGAAAAATAAAAGTACACTATATTGGATAGCGCTAGTGCTTTGCACTAGCATATACTCCCTCTGTCCTAGAGAGCTATGGTCAACGTTGACTTTTTTGGTCCGTCCAATACATACGATAAAAAATATACAAAAATTATGAAAAAATAATTAAAATAAAATTCAGTAGTTAAATTATATTTTAGCTATTTTTTCATAATTTTTGTATACTGTTTATGTATTGGACGGATAAAAAAAGTCAACATTGACCACAATTGTCTATAGCTCTGGGATAGAGGGAGTAAAAAGTATGATTATCTACACAAAAAAGTGCTGAATGCCCAAATTTACCCTCGGAGCTGGTTGAGTGTATTTAACTCTCATTCGACAACCCATTCGACAACCTCATTCGACAAAGTCTTACTTATGAATTTTTTATTGTTAAATGACCCATTCGACAACCTCATTACCCGGACACAAACAACCGTTGTAAATCAGAGCGCGCACAGAAAAACCTGCAATGACACAAATAGTGTTCACAAAACAACCGTTGTTTTGTGCTTATACCGAATCTAACCCTTTTCTCCATGTTCAGCGCCCGCCGATCTTCTCCCGCGCCCGCTGGAACCCTTCAGCCCGCTGGTCACATCCAGCGGCCTCTGGAACCCTCCAGCGCCCGCTGAAACCTCCTACGGCGATTTTAACTTTTGCGTTTTCGATTCGAGTCATATACAACACACACACACACACACACACATATATATATATATATATATATATATATATATATATATATATATATATATATATATATATATATCCATTCACTTTACGGTACATTTTATTCAATTCTAACCTTTAGATTTAATTATTTAATATAATCGGTTAGATTTATGAAAAAAAATTGTATCAAGGTGGACGTTTAAACATTAAACTATTGTCCTAAAATTTTATTCTTAACTTAATTATTCGGTAGATATTGTTATACAGTAAAACCTCTATAAATTAATACTCTCGAGAATTTAAAGAGATATTAATATATCGATAAATTAATATTTTATTAATTAAAAGAGAGAATTTTCAAATTTAATAAATTTAAATATATTTATTTAAAATAATTGGATTAAAATTCATGTATCAACTTTATTGCAACTAATTAATATATTCATGTATATTATTATAGATTCAATGTATAATGTTAACTATTATATTCATAAAACAAACTAATTTATAATACCAAATTATATTTTCTCATCATCTAAAATGCATCACAAAATCATCAATAAATGATCAAATGCATAAAATATTATGTGAATATAAAAGGGACCATCATGCACTACAAATATTACAAAAATCAGTTGATGAAAAATATTCTTTGATGAAACACTCTAAATAGATCAAGGGAGTACCAACTTTGAAAGTATTGATGAGAACTAATATACTACATCTGTCCCAAAGCAATAGTCATACTTTCTTCACAAATAACAAAGGAAGTATGACTATTAATATGGGACAAAAGTAGTATATAATTGTAATATTTACAAATTATTAATTTAAAATTTTGATGGGACCTCATACTTATAAAGGGTTTTTTCAAAAAATTATTATTATATTATCTTATCGAATTCAATCATTTTTTACAAAACCCCAAGTCGAGACATGAGAATTTTATTATTTTAGAGAGATTATTAATTTATCGAGTATTAATTTATAGAGGTTTTACTGTAGTATGTTTTTTATTTTTAAATATTTGCAAATTATTTTTATAGTTGCGCTCTTTTTTTTATATAGATTTGCGAATTATTTTTTCAGAAATAAAAATAAGATTTTTTTTGCGTTTTTTTTAAGATTTACGAATTAGTATTTTTTTTTAAATTTACTAATTATTTTTTAGATTTATTAATTTATAAATATTAAATTAGATAAAATAACAATTATATGAAATTATTAATTGCACTATGTAAATATAAATATTTTATTTTAACTAAATTTCTTTTTGCATGTATACAACAATTTTTTGGACAAATGCATTACATTATGTGTATTATTTAATTCAATAAATAATGTAAATAAATATAAATATATTTTTATTTTAAATAATTTAATTTGGTATAATTATATAATATTACATCAAATTTTAAATAAAACAAAATTTATAATACCCTATTATCTATTTATTTCATTAAGTCGTTTTTTATTTGGGTAAAAATCCTATACAATTAAGGAGCATGATATTACCCCTATGCAATTAGGAGCATGATATTAAATATATGTGTCAATTTTCAATTGGGGTATACATATATAGGGGAAATGGTAAGTCATATATTATAATTATCTCCCATTGTTTAGGCTAATAGTATTTTAGGGTACTATACCTGAAATATCCTTTTAAATTATAAAAAATAATAATAACTAAATTAATATAAATACATGCTTAATTGTTTAACTAAATTAATATAAATACATGCTTAATTGTTCTAATAATATATTTAAATAAAAAAAACTCACTTTATCTAACGCTCATTTTTATCAAATTTATTTTTTAATATTTGTTTTATTATTTATCAGATTTTTGTCGAATATCACCAGTTTCAAAACAACATTACACAAATAATGCTTAATTCTTCTAATAATGTAATTAAATAAAAAAAACTCACTTTATCTCTTATTTTTATCAAATTTGTTTTATTATTTATCATATTTTTGTCGAATATTAGCAGTTTCAAACAACATTACACAAATAATAAATAATAACTATTAATAATAAATAATAATAAAACAGCGTGATTAATTTTCGATTATATTAATTAAATATTAAAACTGTCAAACATGTTCGTTAATATTTATTAATTTTTATTTTTAATTAATATAAAATTTATACTATTAGGAAAGGGTAATACAGTCAACAAAAATATAATTAGTGCCCTACTCCATAAATAAAAAAACTATTAAAACTCTATGCTAAAAGAAATTTAAAAATATAAAACCCTAATCTACAAGTAAAAAAAGGGGAAAATATCACAAATGGTCCTGTACGGATTTCATTTCCCGTAAGTAATCCTGTATTTTCAAAAGTTATCAGGGTTGGTCCTTTTGCCCGGGAAAGTGACGCGTTACTGTCACGCGCCGCCAAAAGTAGTCCTGTATCTTTAAAAGTTATCACAAATGGTCCTGTACGGATGTAATTTCCGATTGCCATGTCAGATTTTTGGCGTCGCGTGACAATAACGCGTCACTTTCCCGGGCAAAAGGAACAACCGTGATAACTTTTGAAAATATAGGACTACTTACGGAAAATGACATCCGTACAGGACCATTTGTGATATTTTCCCGTAAAAAAAGAATTGGTGTTCAATCTAATAATAAAAATTAATAAACCCTTTTCCCTAAAATTACCTTTTTGGTTTTAAGATTGCGTTAAAAATAAATTGTACAATTAATAAAATTAATAAAAACATGTAAATTAAATTTTAACTAAAGAAAAAGATTTTATTATAATTTTATTATAAATTATACCATTAATAAAAATATATAAATTAAATTTTAACCGAGTTTTTCTGTGCGCATGTCATTTTATTTGCTTAGAGCATCTCTAATCGATAACAAAAATCTATTTTGAAGTAGGTGGGAGATGCTCCTACCGATACCAAAACATAAACTTATTATACGTTTTATGATGGGACCCACATAAAAATACTTAGATTTACGTTTACATTAAACTCAAACCAAAAACTATTTATTATTTATAAAATTATCCTTTTATTTTACAAATTAATAAAAAAAACATATAAACCTTTTATTTTAATTTTTTTATTTAATATATTTTGTAATATAATTTTTTTAATAACCATTATCATTAATAATTAAAATAAAAAATTTATTTTAAAAATAAAAATAAATATTTATAATTAAATATTAAATATTTCATATTTGCGCAATTTTGTCATATTTAATTAATATTTTATTTCTATCTTTTATATTTATTAATTTTCAAATTTTAAATTGAAAATAATATTCATTAGACTTTTTTAATTTAATGTCAAAAGTTAAGGGGTTAAATTATAAATTTGTAAAGATATTGGTTATTTATAAAAATAGTATAAAACATTGTATAAGAAGAATAATTTAAGAATATTCTTTTAAGTTTGAGTATTGGAATCTCAATTATTGTAAACTTAAAACTTAACTTATTTAGTTTAAGTTTATTTAATTAGGAAATTAGAATTATATGGAATATAATTATATTTCTTATTATGAAAATGATTTATTCATAATTCTAATTGTTTCCAATTTGATAGGTTTTCTAAACCTATAAATTGGAGTTATCCGGTAGAAGAAAATTATAGAGTGAATTATTGTAAACCTCAACGATGTAGTGGATTGGTTCTTTCTTCCCGTGGTTTTTTTTCGTGTTTTGGGTTTCCACGTAAATTGTGTGTTCGTTTTTTTTTCATTTATCTTTTCTTCGAATCTCATATATATTTCGAGATATTTAGTTTCAATATCGCAACAAGTGGTATTAGAGCATTTTAAAATGGCATAACAATATACATATATATATATATATATATATATATATATATATATATATATATATATATATATATATATATATAAGTTATGTTTCTAGTTATTGTTACATTAGTTATGCACTTGTCTTATCATTTAGCATGTTATGGTATTGATTGTAACATATTGATAAGATTTTTTTTTTTAATTTTGAACTAATTTTTTTTTAGTAATTTACAAAGAGTTAGTGCAACTTTTTTGGAATGGAAGAGTATTTCCCTAACTATGTTAATGCAAAATTATTTATGTACTATATTTGTTCAATACAACACATTAATGCATAGGGGTGTTCATAAAATGGCCCGGATCAGAAACTGGACCGGAACCGCCGGTTGGTCCGGTTCGGTCTGGACCTGTAAAATTCCGGACTGGTTTCCGGTTCACCTAAAATCGAGATTTCGGTTTCCGGTCAGGTTTCGGTTAAAAATCGGTAAAATCCGGTCCGGACCGGATTGGACCTGAATTTAATTTATTAATATATACAATATTTTTTAATAATATAAAATGTTATATTTTTTAAAAAATAAATAGATTACTTGATAAATTATTTGTCTAATTTAAAAATTGTTCTACTAATCAAATATAATTTTTTTATTAACTAAAAATTTAACTATATATTTAATTATTAATACTTAATATAATTAATATAACAAAATAACTTATAAAAAATTAATAAAAATATATTTTTTTAATTTTTAAATATTTTATTTACTTCAAAATGATATTTTATTTTTATTAAATAAATTTAAAATTTATAAATATAATAATTAATTTTAATTATTATTTTATTTTTAAATAATATTAAAATTTTAATTATTCCGGTATTATTCGGTCCAAAACCGGACCGGACCCGAATTTACCGGTTCGGTTCGGTCCAGACCGGTATTATTCCGGTCCGGTTTTCGGATCATGATTTTTCACGATTCCTCCGGTTTTGAACCGATGAACACTCCTATTAATGCATTACCATTTTTACAATGTTATATACATTTAATAATAAGTCGATCATTTTGTGAACTTTCTATGTAATTTATAATTTATAATGTATTATTTATTTTCTAAATTTAAAGATATATTTCTTTTTTAATTCATAGATAAATGAAGTATATTGTATTTTGTTGTAATAATACTCGCTCTGCCTAGTACATATGATCATATTTCCTTTGTAATTTACAAATAAAATAGGACCATAAGGGTAGTACAATACAACATTCATCGAGTAATTAAAAACCAAAATATTATTAAAATAAAATGCAATGTATACATTATAAATTACATAGGAAATTATCTATCAATTGTATTTTGTAATTTTGTATTGTAATGTTTTAATTTAATTTATATATTATTATAAAAAAAATATTTATATAGTAATATTTTTTTTTATAAAAATTAAAATTTTATTTATTTAATTTAAATTTCCAGTTTGATGGGTAAGACCATTAGGGGTGTTTATCGGTACAAAACCGAACCGAACTGGACCGAAACCGGCTTGAACCGGAATAAGAATCGTGAAAAATCATGACCTGGAAACCGAACCGGAATAATACCGGTCTGGATCGGACCGGACCGGTAAATTCGGGTCCGGTCCGGTGATAAAACCAGAATAATTAAAATTTTAATATTATTTAAAAATAAAATATCATTTTTAAGTAAATAAAATATTTAAAAATTTTAAAAATATATTTTTATTTTTTTATAAATTATTTTGTTATATTAATTATATTAAGTATTAATAATTAAATATATAATTAAATTTTTAGTTAATAAAAAAATTATATTTGATTAGTAGAACAATTTTTAAATTAGAAAAATAATTTATCAAGTAATTTATTTATTTTTTAAATAATATAACATTTTATATTATTAAAAAATATTATATATATTAATAAATTAAATTCCGGTCCAATCCGGTCCGGACCGGATTTTATCGGTTTTTAATCAGAATCGGACCGAAAATCGGAAACTCGATTTTAGGTGAACCGAAAACCGGTCCGGAATTTTATAAGTCCTGACCGAATCGGACTTACCGGTCCGATTTTGGTCCGATTTCCGGTCCGGGCCATTTTATGAACACCCCTAAAGACCATGGCTTGACACGCCCTCTCTTTCATTAAAAAACAAAAAATCAATTTTAAAAAAATCATTTTATTTTATTTACAAATTTCAATATTTGATTGACACATTATTTAATTTATCAAATATATATACTTATATATATATATATATATATATATATATATATATAATACTGTATAAGTCTTATTATATATAATTATATGTATAATTTTATCAAAATTCTTATTTTATTATCTTCTTCAATTAGAAATCAATATTCATATATTTTCACTTATTATATAATTGTATAATTTTTAAAATGACGTGTAATTGTAATTTATTAAAATGTCGTTTTTAATATTTTATGTTGATTTATTTATTTTAAATTTATTATTGGAAGGATTTTAATAATTTAATATATATTTTTTAATTTATTTTAAATATAAATTTAATGAAAAAATATTAAGTAATTATTTAATAATAATAATAAATAAGAAATTGAAATGAGTGGTAGGTTGTGAATAAAGTATGAAAAAATGAAAATTTTAATAAAATAATAAATTGATTATGTAAAATAGAGTTAAACGAATAATTTATTAAAGAGTTGTGGTGTATTAGGTTGTGTATAACAATGCTCTAAAGACACAATTGTAAGGATAAATATGTTTGGGCATTACAATGCCTTAAATGTACCTAGGCAGAAGTTGTCTTGCTAACATATTTATTTGTTTTATTTCTTTCTTCACAATTTAAACTGTTGTAATCACTGGTCATATTGGTGATTTGATTTAGCATAGTTCATTAGTTGGAACGTGCTTGAAAAACAATCAACATAGAAGCTTTCTGCCGCAGCACAGCCAGGCAGAGTCATGCCGCAAGCAGTGCAAGGCTTGGACAAGAGGTTGAGTCAAGATATCGAGCGAAGCATGAGCGTAGGGCAAAGGATTGCTGAAGTCCAGAGAGTATGGAAGGCAGTGCAGTACGGCAGAGCATTCCAGAAGAACTTCAGAAGGCATTCCTGCGGCAGCGGTCAAAGCAGCCTGCCCTATAATATCTCAACCGATTGTTGACCTAGCTTTTCAAGGGAATTAGTTGAAGACTCTCACCTATAAATAGAGGACGTCTACAGCTGCATTCCTCAACAATCCAGATTACATTTCAACACCTTAGAAACACTTTCCGATCCTAGGATCGATCATCATTTAGTGCCGAGAGCTTCACATGTGAAGTTCGTCGTGCCGTTCGTTCTCTCACCTGTTCGAGAGTTCTTTTATTCTATTGATGATTCGACTTCTGATCATAGGTGTATGAAATTCCAGTAGCTAGGTTTTATTGTTGATTGTTCATACTCTTCGGATACGATTAATACGAAGGCATACATGTGTATAGTCTTTGGTAATATCATTGTAAATCCAAGAGTATTCTTTTGTAAAGACTCGTTCTTTAATAAAGTTTCTGGTCGTAAGACCGTTTCGTATGTGTATAATTTAAATACACATACAAAGATTTAAATTTGTGTTCTTTACATTTTCGTACGTGTGTGTGGGTTCGTTCAAAGTGATTTATTTTTTATTAATTCCGCTGCAATTCTTATACATATATCACATAATTTTAACAAGTAAACAACTTGGTTATTCTGGATAAAATACTTAAATTCAATTAAATCACGTAAAACGAACGTTTTCTGTACAAGGCATCGTGCTGCGGCATACGCTGTTCTGCCGCAGAACACTGCCTTGTCTAGGCAACGCATTTTACTGCGTTTTATTTACTGCCTACGACTTTCAACAATGAAAGGAACAAATGGGAGGAACAAACGGCGTCAATGGGTGTTTGAAAAACAACATTTGAATTCTCAAATAGGTATGATTATGCTTCTTTAATAGCTCAGCAAATGAACGCGTTTTTGAAATGGTGGCACCAATCATTTTTAAATTGAAATCCAAAATAAATACATATGAATTAGTTGGAGAAAAAAGTATTATTTTACTGTATTAAATATATAAAAAATTTAAATGGAAAATCTTCAAATGTCATAAAAGTCGTTGCACATATACTTCCTCTAGATGCACTTGTAATTCAATTCAGCACATATTCCTCGTGCCCTTATTTTATTTTTAATTAATTTATTTACTTATATATTTCAAGTTGCAACAAAACATAATTATACACCGTACAAAACCATCATTCTTTCATCTCAAGATTTGAACAAAAAAAAAATGAGCTCCGGCGAGGTTTCTAACTCCGGTAAGTTCTCCGGCGGGAGGTCTAATTTCTCACAGATGTGCACCCTCTTGAGTCAGTACCTCAAGGAGAGGGGCAGCTTTGGGGACCTTCAACTTGGCTCGGAACCCAAAGGTATTTATTAAATTCAATTTATTAGATCTCGTTTCTAATTTTGCTGGATTTCTTTTTCGTGTTTTTCATAATTTAATTTTTCTTCTTCCCTCCGAATCTGCGTAATCAGAGACGATGAGTTTGTTTCCGTTGATTGAGAATTCGGGTCAGGGTTTGGGATCCGAGAAACCTAACAGGGATGACACGAAGAAAAACCTTCTTCCCAGGTTAGTCTCCCGAAACGACGTCGCGTCGCCTTCTGTAACTGCACAAATGACCATATTCTACGGCGGCCAGGTCATGGTCTTCGACGACTTTCCAGCTGACCAGGCCAAGGATATCGTCAATCTAGCCAGTAGCAAGGTGTGCTCCGCCCAGAGCCCGTCGGCGTCCGCCATTAGTTTCGGCATTTCGCCTCTCGATTCCGGTGAGCTTGCTAGCCTAACTGTTGTCAAGTTCATCCAATTTTTTTATTTAATTCTAATTTTTTATTTATTTATTTTGGTTTGCAGATCTACCAATTGCGAGGAAAAACTCGTTGGCCCGATTTCTGGAGAAGAGAAAAGACAGGAATACAAATGCCACGTGATTTTGAGGCAAATTTTTTTCATGCACAATTATAAAACATACAGTACAATATATGTTTTATAATACTTCCCGTAAAAAACATATGTTTTATATACACTTTGAACACGAATAGTCCAGAATACCCCCACATTTTCAAAAGAAAACAAAAAAGAATACAAATTTAAGAAAAACAAATAAACTTAAACAAATAACAAACCAATAAATTAAGAAAAAAAAAACTCTCCTTGAAATCGGTCCCCCAAACCAAGAGCTGTCGTCGTCTGTGAGAATCGAAGAAGAAAAAATTCGACCATCTCAATTCCGTCGAAGCACAATGTTAGACAACGAACACGAACAAGACCAACTAGCACTGATTCAAGCTCCGGTTAATGTAGCCAAACCTTAGTTTTTGAATTTTTAAAATGTGTTTTTTTTTTCAATAATGTGTTGAATTGGATGTGTTAATTGCTTAGACTTTGAGTATTTGAGTTCCTTGTTGTGTTGTAGTTGATTTATAACTATAATTGAGAGTTTAATTATGCCTGGAAAAGTTTGAAATTTACATATTGTTCTATAGTAATTATGATGTATAATTACAAAAACTAGTTTTTTCTGCCCGTGCGTTGCACTGGGATTAAAACTCAAAATTTTACCGGATTTATTTTAATCGTAATTTTAGTATGTTTGCTTCATTTTTTGTCCAATAATTTTTTTGTATACATATTATGATTTAAAAAAAAAAAACTCAAAAAAAAAAAATATAAGAACAATTTAAATTTACTGTAAATTTCTGAAAACCTCCCTATACACAACATTTCTAGTTTTATTTGTCAAGTTTCCATCTTCGTCACATATTAAGAATTTCAAACCTGCCCTGTTAGTGACCCTTGAAACTGCGACATACAATTGCCCGTGTGTGAAAACAGGCTTTCTCAATAGTATCCCCACTTTTGACAAAGATTGCCCTTGACTTTTGTTTATGGTCATACCATACGAAATCATAATTGGGAATTGGCGACGTTGAAATCGAAAAGGTAATTTTGAATCTGAAGGAGAAAGCGCCAACCTTGGAATGTATACGATTTCGTCTTGTTGTTCCCCTCCTAAAACCTTTGCTTCAATAACGTAGTTTCCCAGCTTGGTCACAACCAATCGAGTCCCGTTACATAATCCTGTGGTGTGGTCAATATTTCTTAACAACATAATTGGCACTCCAACCTACAAAACATTGCATGAAATTAAGAAAAGCATTCATAAAAGAAGGGCAGAAATTTAATTTTCCTAAAATTTTTTAAAATTTAAATTTTATACTAAATTTTAATTTTGAAATGCTCAATGTAAATTTTAAAATTTTTTAGTATAGTTGTAGAAGATATTAATGTTATGCACATGAATGATAATATTTAAAACTTCTATTTATACAGCAAGAATTAACTTTACTTTAAAGTCTATTTGAACAGCAAATAATGAATAATTAATGAACTAAAATTTTAATGGATATAGAACTAACCTTTAGCTTAAGAACATGGTTCGGCAATCCAGAACATTTTATTGAATTTAAATATTCTGGAGAATGCATTTGATCGAACATCGTAGTTCCTTTATCCGCTAAATCAATAGAATCCGCACTAAGATAAACCTTCTCTTCCGTTGAATGCAAGGAAACCATATACTCATTAATTGCTTCGACTTCTTCTAATGTAGGAGCTAAAATAGCGCGACCATGCAAGAAAGAGAGGTCTCCAATATGTTGCTGAAAATCAGGAAAAATGGCATCGACGATCGAACCGATGTAGTTGGCAGAGTTGGATATAATAAGATCACTGGGAATTTCAATAGTGGCCTCTCCATCGTTAACATCTCCCAAAGTCCCATCTCCAATATCAGTCATCCAATCTGCAAACCGTCTTAAAGCAGAAACATCAGTTCCTTCATCGACATTTTCCAATCTCATATTTTTGGTTAATCTCAAAATCTTGCAGTTATTCCAAATTGGAGATGAATTGATAGTTGCATGAACAATTTCCTGACGCGTGCCTTTTTGAATCACAGGAAGAATTTGACGGAAGTCACCTCCAAAGACTACAACCTTCCCTCCAAAAGGAATATGAGCAGATGCTGGATTGTCGCGTTTCATAATATCTCGAACTGTTCTATCTAAAGCTTCAAAACAATTCCTGTATTATAAATAAAGGTGTTAGAGGAAAAAAAAAATCTAAAAATCTTAAACTTTTTGCAAATCTATCAAACTCGAAAATTAAATAATTCTGTGATGATTTAAATTTCGACCAAAGAGGATTAATAAATTATGAAGCTGTTAAGAATAGAGATTACGTCACCTGTGCATCATTGGAGCTTCATCCCAAATAATAAGAACAGCTCTTGATATTAATTCTGCAGTGTCACTATCGGTTTCTATGTTACATGTTGCATTTTCAGTCAATACCAAGGGAATATGAAATTTAGAATGAGCTGTCCTCCCCCCAGGCAAGAGCAAAGAAGCAATTCCACTTGAAGCGACGTTAAGCACTATATCTCCTCTTGAACGAATTGCAGCAGAAATTGTTTTCCACACAAAAGTCTTTCCGGTTCCACCGTAGCCATAGAGAAAAAATACCTGGCCTGTTCCATCTCTTACAGCTTCCATGATGGAATTGAAAGCAAACAATTGCTGATCATTCAACATAGCGAAGGATTTTCTATAAAATTCCGCAAGTTCATCTCGATCATAATTCAACTCGTTTGCTAAGAGGGAGTTTCCAAGGAAAGACATATCAACATCTTGAGGAAATGGCATTCCAGTAAAATCTTTTAAAGATTTTCCCTTCGACTGTAACATGGACTGAATTTCGTTCAAGCACATATTTTTGAGCTGATCCTCAGTTAAAATCAGACCTGTACACAAAGCAGATACATACATAAGGTTAATTAAAATTAAAATGCAATCAAGTTATATTCCAGAAATTTTAAATATATATAATTACCTGGTCTCCTGAACCTTTTTCTGTACTTTCCGAGAAGGTCTTCTTTCAATTTATGATGACATTTCTCCCAAACATTAACAGGTCGAATGATTGAGCATGAAGTCAGGAGATTAACAAACAATGATCTTAGCGTTGGTCCTAATCCCCATTCTGCAGCTTCCAATATAGCGTCGATATATTCTTGATCGTCCTCAAGCAAACCGCGAGCGTAGCATGCATTCTGAAATGTATCGTACTGAACCCCATTGAACTTTTTAATATCCTCAAAAGATACGCAACCGCGAACAAAATTTAAGAGAAGACGCATGTAATATACATCACCAAGTGCTGGGTGGACATAAGGCAATCTTCCAAGAGCTGTACCCTTTTTCCTAGGTGTCCAAGTTCTCTTGTCAGGGTGCCATACAAACTGAGATGGAAACTCTGCATATGACAATTGTCTTCCTTGTTCATAATCTCGGTTCGCAGTCATCCATGCTGTAAACATTGTTTCGTTGGAAGATGATTTATCCATCACATCATCAACCGTCTCTCCGTCTTGAAAAACAACAAATTGTTCTCCTTCCAGGTGAATCGTCAACCTGACAACAGTGGGCTCCTTAAAATGTATTTCATATGCAAATAACCTCCACACAGCCTCGGACGCTGAAATATATCGCGCATCTAAGTACTGCTGAATTTCGTCAATGTCTTGCCTCCCGTTTCCTTGAGCGTGATTCTTATAAAAAACAGCTGTGGCTCTGTCATTTCCTTTGTGCACGTATTTGAACAAATACTTGATTGAACGGGCCATGTTGCACCACTCTACATTTATATGCGCTCGATATTTTACCAGAAGTCTCCGATTATGGGGTACAACATGCCTGTGAAAGAAAGGGAAATTATAAATAGAAGAAATTAAGACTTTTGGAATAAATTCCTTTTGTTTTGATTGAAAGCAATCACATGATAAAAGATGGTAAACCTGTTGTCAAGATCAATTCCACCTTTTGATACCAATCTTCCATTATCCCTTCTTCGATAGACGACATATCCATCTTCATCTACAGAAGTTTGATCTACAAACTTTTTGGGATAATGTTTGGTGCAGGTTGATCCTTTCATACATGGAGATTTTAAATTTGCAAGTCCACACGGACCATGCTGAAGGTACCGATATACCGATCCGATCGATATACCGTGTGTGCGGAAGCGTGTAAAGCAATAGATCTACTATGCCATGATCTTAGTGCACACTTAATGTGTATAAGAACACATATAAACATATATATATACACATCCAATATGTATATATATATATATAAGATTCAACGATTACTTACTTTTGGTGATCGTTGACTTTGGTTAATGTCGTTGAGGTGGTGTTGAGTCGATTGAACCACCTCAAATGGATCAGCCTCTCGAAGCTCTCCTTGTGAATGACCTCGTCACTCCTTTATATCGTCCGGATGTGGAAGCCGCACAAATGGCCCGGCCTCTACGTGTTGCACACGAACCCGGATAATGAACACCTTGCTTGCTTGAGAATGAATCTCCAAGATCACCTCTTTTCTCTCTATTTGAGTGGAATTTCGTGGCTAATGCAATTTTATGATGAAAATCTGATTTTCATCTATATAAGTGCATCATTATGCATCCCATTACACCCCTTTGTAACCTACAACATAATGGGCATCATAATGCACCATAATCATGCAAAGGGGTTACAAAGGAGGTGAAAGGTCATGCCACATACACATGCCACTATGCATTGTATGTGGTCCCACTTGCTTGTGTGGCATGCCATGTCACACTATGTGACATGCATCCATGCAAGTCATGCATCCCATGCATGTTAATTAATTCCACGTAAATATTGATTCTAAATCAATATATTTATCAAGCAACGTACATCATCTTTGAGTCCGTGTGTGACCCTGTAGGTATGATTTAATTGATCAATATTATATTGTTCCCAACAATTAATATTATCAAATAATCATTTAACATCCATAGAAGACCTTCTGACTTTATCGATTGCACACGTAGGATCGAAGGACATATCCCAACAATCTCCCACTTGGCCTTCAGAGCCAGTGTGCTGCCAATTTCCTGTTGTCACTTTATGTCTAAATTTGAACTTGAGGCAAGACTCGAGTCATCCTCAATTGGTTCAAACCTTTCTTGGACTTTGAGACAGACTGTAAAACCAGATTTATCACTATGATACGAATCTGGACGTGGCCACGTATTTTCCACAGTCTCGACTCTCCAAGTGGCCGGTAAGACATGTATCCCATTATAAAATGGAGGACAATCCCATCTTGTCAATCCAAGCTCTCCCACTTGCTTCCTGATATACCCAATAACAAGTTTTATAACCTCCTTTTACGAAAGGCATTTACTTGTATCAAAGTACACCATTTCACAATGGAATCACTCTGGACTACTCAGGTCAGAGGAAATTGCTCGACAGTCAATGAAATAGTATTATGACTCGAAATCTTAAATACTATTCCAGTCGGGTCTGTTCGATCATTAGCTCCCAGCTAATATCTATGTAATTGTACTTGATGTCCCACATCACAAGCCCATGAAGCGGCGCTATAGTACACATTACAATCTAGTTCTTTGTATTATCGGTTTGTCCGTACTCGATTATACGAACCAGGAACAACTATATGATTCAAGTATATCAGTTCAACCATTGGGACTTCATTATGCGGTAAGTCGACCTCATAACCCAATTGATATCACTTAATCATTTGGACAATTCATATAATTTAAACCATATTTATATGAAGAAATATGTATTATACATATGAGTGAATGTCTACCAAATCTCCAAAAGTATCTAATACAGTAATAGAAATCACAACCCATCTCTAAGATGTCTGATCTCTATTGCAGTCGTGAAAGCCTTAAGCTTAGACTGCTGGAGAGGTTTAGAAAGCGGGTTTGCAACCTTACCAAAAGTTGCAACTTTATTATCTCGATGTCTCCACAAAACTATCTCCCAAATAATTTGGAACTTCCTGAGCACCAGTTTTAGACTTGTGGTGCTTCCTAGCTCATAGGCTTGCGCGATAACTCTACTATAAATAGAGAACTATCGGATGGGCTGAGCTAGTTACGCCACCTAGTTCATTCAAGAACTTTCAAATCCTAACTGCCAACATTACTGCATCCAATGCAATACTGTGCTCAGATTCTGTAGTTTAATCAGCTATATTACATTGCATGGAACTATTCCAGCAAATATCACCTCTAACCAGACAAAATATATAACCAGATTAAAATCGGAAATTATCTTAGTCTGTTTTGAAGTTAGCATTCAAACAGCTTGTTAATATCAACTCTTTTTGTCTTCCAAAGACAACAAAATATTCTTTTGTCAATCTAAGGTACATAAGAATATTCTTGGTCGCAGTCTAACGCGCCTCACCTGGATTTCCTTGAAACTGACTCGTCATGCTCAAAGCATACGATACGTCCGGTCGTGTACATATCATGGCGTACATTATAGACCCTATTGCCGAAGCATAAGGAATGTTTTCCATCCTCTTTCAAGTCCCGTAGGGCCTTGCATCTTGCTAAGAGATGTGCCATGACTCATTGGAATGAGACCCTTTTTGGCGTCTTTCATTCTGAACTTATCAAGTACCTTATCAATATAGGTCACTTGACTAAGTCCAAACATCATTTTCGATCTGTTCCGACAGATCTTGATGCCCAATATGTACTGTGCTTCTCCAAGATCCTTCATTGAAAAACAATTCACAAGCCATTCTTTAATAGAATTAAGCATAGAAACATTGTTTCCAATAAGGAGTATGTCATCGACATACAACACAATTAATACAACGTAACTCCCACTGATCTTCTTGTAAAACAAGACTCTTCCGAGTTCCTCTGAAATCCAAATCCCAGTATGGATTCATTGAACTGAAGATTGCTACTCCGATATGCATTCTTTATTCCATAAATAGAACTATAAGTTTGCATAATTTCTCAGCCTTATTAAGATCGATAAAACTCTTTGGTTGTGTTAAAACACAGCCTCTTCTAGAATCCAATTCAAGAAGTTAGTTTTAACATCCAATATTACCATAACTCATTATCAAGATGAGTAGTAATGGCTAAGATAATCTGAATGATTTAATCAAAGCAATTGGTGAAAGTTTTTCCATAATCCACCTCGTGAATAAAACTTTTACCATCAACCTTGCTTTGAAAACCCTAGGTTTTCCATATGTCTATTTAGATCATAAAGATATATTAGCATTCATTGGGTCTAACCCTGTGATGCAAATATATCAAGTTCCAAACTTGATTATCAGCTATTGATATCATCTCAGATTTCATGGCACCATGCCAATTTTCAGTAGCTGGACTCGTCATAGCTTGGAATTAGGTCGAAGGTTCACCGCTTTCCAAAAGCATGAATTCATATCTCTCATTGGTCACAATATCTAAGTATTTGAATAATAGAGATAGATTTATGCCTTTCGGACCTACGAGGGCTGGTATGGCTTCCAAAACCATAAGAATACTCTCAACCCAGTCTTGAGTATTCATCGTTGGTTGTTTCACTTGAACCTCGTTCAAGACAACCGAGCTCCCACTGAATTTCTAGGAAAGATAACTCTTTTCAAGAAAATCACTATCTCGAGCAACAAAATATTGTTCTCAGATAGATCGTAGAAGTTGTGCCCTCGAGTTTCTTATGGATACCATAAAGAAACTTTTATCCCATTTGAGTTCAAGCTCTATAGAGATAAATCTCGTCAGAGAAGCTTTTAGAACCTCAAATTTTGATGAAAACAATTTAGGGACCCTCCCTTTCCATACCTAGTATGGTGTCTTATCAACAGCTTTTGACAGCTTCCTATTCAGTGTATAAGTTGAAGTCTAGAATTGTGTGTTCCCAAAAGAGACCAGTAGTTCATTTAGACCTCTCATCGAATGGTCGAACTATATCTAATATAGTTTGTTTTCTCTTTTCCGAAACATAACCTTCATGTGCTTGTGAACTAATAGGTTCCACATACATCAGTATGGATCATCCCTAATTACTCACATGTTCTCCTTTCTCCAAGAAAGATGACATTGTTATCTTTTCAATCACACATCATTCACATGTATCAAATGACTCCAAGTCAAATGATTCTAAAATTCCTTCTAAAAGAAGCTTCGTTACATGTTTAGATTTTGATTTGATCTAATCAACAATGTTTCAGTTATGTCTCATCGATACTTATTCGATTTGGCCTTTGGTCTTAATGATATATATGATTTGTCAAGTTTAATGTATACATAAACAATATAATAATCGTACCAAAACAAAGAATAATTCACAATTAAAATAGTTACCAAACTATTTAATAGTGAAAAACTAATCCATCAGTATCCAATACTGAACCAATATTCATTGTTTATTGAAGGTACGAAATTACATAGTTATAATACTAAAACAAGGCCCTAAGGCAAAACAACATCATATGATCATACGGCTAATGCAGCGACCTTCGCTCCATTTCTTGCCCGTAGATCGACATCTCTACTCACCAAACTTACACTTCTATGTAGTTCCTCCACATACAAATGTGAGAAACACATTTGGCATCCAATACCCAAGAAGTAGAATTTGTGAAGTTTAATGTCTATAACATTAATACCTGAAGATGAAGCAACCCCGTTCTTCACATCTCCATTGAACTTTGGGCAAATTCAATTATTCCCAATAATTGAGTTTCATTCAAATTTCCCATTCAAAATTATCTCAATGTCAAAACGTGATAAATCGTAAGTGAAAAATCGAAGTTTTCTAACCAGCGATATTATCATGCAATTGAAGCCCTATCTCTCATAAAATATGAGGGAGCCAACCAGACAATCGATTCACGCCATCCAATGGCTCGAAAGTCTCTAATTTGTGTCATTGATGAACTTAAGTGTTTTGGATTAAATCACTCCCCGAGGTGTAAATAATCATAACCTTATAATCCATCAAATGAAAGACAAATTAGGCATTTGTTTTGAAATTGAATAAAATATGAACTTTTATATGTTTGCAAGTAGTGTCCAACACTTTTGCAGTAGACGCATTGAGATTCCCTAGGAACCCTATTAGCCTTCTTGCCCATGCTCTTTTGACTACCCTATCCCATATCATAAGAATTTCCCTCTTAGGGTCCTTTTCTATCGCCGGCTCAGCAGCCTTGAGCATCCCGTGGAGCTCACGAAGCGATTTCTTCAAACCATTCATATGGAAAATTTAGCCTAAAGGCATTATAACCATAATGAGATTGAAGTATGAAATCGGTTGCCAAATAATCATCATATGAAAAATCTAGGCGGTCACTTGAAACAAATAATCCAATCATTTGTTGTACATGTGATTCCATAGATTTCCATTTTTCCAGCCTAGCTGAAGCGATGACCCTGGTCATACCGAACCGCTCAATCTTAGCATATTCCCCGAACATGCTATTGAGTTGTTCAATGATATCTTAGGATGTGGTTATCTAACACATTTTCATTGTCTTCGTATTTGAGGACCATCCTCAAATTACGTTGTGAATCAAGAAAATTTATGTTGTTCAATTTTTTATAATCAAGAAATGAACCAAACTTGAATCGAGTTGAAATTAACATGATAAACTACAAAAGAAAGATAAATAAAGTATGTAAACATTCACAAAGCGGTAAACAAATAAGGTTGTCTAACAAGCTACTTATTTATTTCATTTTGTTCAATCGATATCTAATATCTTTGTTCCCTTGAACAAAACAATCCCAAGACCCTCATCTTGCAAATTCTTAAGCCGACTGAGTCCGCACTTAAGAAGTCCAAGATAGGTAGACATCCCATGTCAATAACATCTAATGTTACTCTCGGTCGATGAGAGTCCCATTCTCATCTCATGTCTCGATAGCCACGCCTGCAGTGGATCTATCGATGAGAAAACCAATCTCACTTGTAAAGGTCTAACCTTTACTCCCACTTATCCCAAGATAACAAGTAGTACCCCGCTGAGGCGGACCTACCAACTTATGATCGAGGGCTTCATGAGTGTGATGTTTTTGGACAAGACATTATACTCATTATTTTGGGAACTTGCATGCATAGGTGTTTATATGTAAGTTGAACATTTATAACATAAAACATCCTATAACTAGCAAAGCAATTAAATACGTAATCGAAAGGCCCCTAGAACCTCACAACTCTCAAACGAAAAGATTAAAAGCAACAAAATAGGCCTTGAACATCTTCTGGACTGGCCCGCGCCCGCCGTTTTAGTTCCGCGCCCGCCGATTTAGGTCAAACTTAGTCCGTACCCCAAAAACCACGAACGGCGCCCGCCGTTTCACAAACGGCGGTCGCCGAACACCACCGGCGGTCGCCGTTTCCAAAACGGCGCCCGCCAAAAGGGTACAGAATCGGGGCTGACCTGAAAAGAGCATTTCGGCGGTCGCCGTTTCCAAAACGGCGCCCGCCGAATCCATTCGGCGCCCGCCGGAGCACAAACGGCGCCCGCCGGTTTGCTCCTGCAGCCCGGTTTTCGCCCGTTTCGCTTCGTTTTGCTTCGTTTCTTCTCGTTTTCGTCGGAGAGCCGATATCCAATGTCGATCCATGGATTAAATCCATTGCTTACACATTGAACAATACATTTTTGAATAGAAAAAACCTATCTATTACAAAAGATTCCAAGGGACGCAGCCCTCCAAAACTATGGCTAATCGTACGTAAAAACCGACAATTTCATTCACCCGACCACTAACGGTGGCCGGCCTTACATCTAATCACATAATCACAATTAAACATATAATCCAATTATGTTGATTTAACCTTCGTGTCCAACACAAAAGTGTGCACGAGCCCTAGGCTCTGATACCAATTGAAGGTACCGATATACCGATCCGATCGATATACCGTGTGTGCGGAAGCGTGTAAAGCAATAGATCTACTATGCCATGATCTTAGTGCACACTTAATGTGTATAAGAACACATATAAACATATATATATACACATCCAATATGTATATATATATATATAAGATTCAACGATTACTTACTTTTGGTGATCGTTGACTTTGGTTAATGTCGTTGAGGTGGTGTTGAGTCGATTGAACCACCTCAAATGGATCAGCCTCTCGAAGCTCTCCTTGTGAATGACCTCGTCACTCCTTTATATCGTCCGGATGTGGAAGCCGCACAAATGGCCCGGCCTCTACGTGTTGCACACGAACCCGGATAATGAACACCTTGCTTGCTTGAGAATGAATCTCCAAGATCACCTCTTTTCTCTCTATTTGAGTGGAATTTCGTGGCTAATGCAATTTTATGATGAAAATCTGATTTTCATCTATATAAGTGCATCATTATGCATCCCATTACACCCCTTTGTAACCTACAACATAATGGGCATCATAATGCACCATAATCATGCAAAGGGGTTACAAAGGAGGTGAAAGGTCATGCCACATACACATGCCACTATGCATTGTATGTGGTCCCACTTGCTTGTGTGGCATGCCATGTCACACTATGTGACATGCATCCATGCAAGTCATGCATCCCATGCATGTTAATTAATTCCACGTAAATATTGATTCTAAATCAATATATTTATCAAGCAACGTACATCATCTTTGAGTCCGTGTGTGACCCTGTAGGTATGATTTAATTGATCAATATTATATTGTTCCCAACAATTAATATTATCAAATAATCATTTAACATCCATAGAAGACCTTATGACTTTATCAATTGCACACGTAGGATCGAAGGACATATCCCAACACATGCATCATGAATTCAGAAACAGCCCCATGGTACTCCTCATCATGCAAGGGATCGGGAATTTCAGCTGAAATATAGTTGTTAATATTATCTGCAGATGATGAACTTGGGAAATTTTTGATCCACAACAGAATGTGAGCATGGGGCAGTCCACGCTTTTGGAATTCAATAGTGTAAATAACTACATGTTAATAAAACATGAAAATTAGATTAATATAAATATTAAAACTTCTCAAATCGTTAAGATAAAAAAATGTATAATGCACAAAAAATATCAAATGTAATACACTTACCAGCTGCAGTTTCTCCAAATTTTTTTTTTTCCTAATGTCCCTCATAAGATTATCCAATTTTGTATGGAAAACGCGTGAAATTATATCTGGTCTATCGGCAGCAGTCAGACCAACTTCCTTCAGGTAATCCGTAATTTCACGCCACTTAGAATTACATGTAAAAGTTAAAAACAAATTAGGGTAACCTAACCATTTGCAAACGGCTAGTGCATCGTGGTAGTTTTGGATCATGTAACGTGCTCCGCCAACGAAAGACGACGGTAAAATTATACGCTTCCCAGTGTTAGCAGTTTCAGTTTGACCTTGAGCTAAAGATTTTCCCAAAGCAGCATATGACCCGCACTTGAAATTTTTCTGATGATTCCTCATGTAAGTTAGCCTAAAAGCCTCAACCATTGCATAAGCATCAACTAAAAATTGTTGAAACAACCGTCTACCATGCAGGATATGCGGAGATTCATTATCTATGTGTTGAACCTTAAAAGTTAAGTACTCCCTCATCGTAACAGCACACTCTCTTGTTTCTTTCGATCTTGTTGTCTTTTCATGTTTTATGTTGTCTCTGAATCCATCTTCTCCGTAAAAATACAGTAATGGGTACTGCAGGGGCAAGTAAAGTGGGTGCATCTCGTTAATCCGCTGCAAACGTCCAGATGAACGTTCAACAATTATATCTCGACGATTTTCAAGATTCTCAATGTCTCCTTCTATCAAAATGGCAACCTCATCAGCCTGAGGCAAATCGTGAATTCTACCGTCAGAAGTTCTAGCCGAAATTAATCTTAGCTTAAAATCAACTGTACGATCGTCAAGGACTTTAGCTCTAGCTGTGCGAAACACCTTCACCAATTCATTATGCTGATCAAGAAGTTCTTTCAAACTCTCTACAATTTCAACATCATCAGTGTCCTCTTCTGGATGATTGACAGGATTTGGTTCAGACGATCTGAATATATTAAAATCTTGTGAATGTTTAATTAAAGGAATCACAGTCACATTTAAAAAAAAAAAGAATACTAAAATTTCTAAATTCTTTTACCTGACCGAGTTCAACCTGTGATGGGTTTCGTTTTGAGTGTCGTGAATATATAACTGAGCAAATGCAGGTTTGTGTCCATCTTCTGGAAGTAAAGTACCGATATAATGATGATTTGCCCCATTTATTCTGTAAGTTGGAGCATGTGTTCCGGTGTTGTACGAATTGTCAATCTTCCCTCCCATAGACGTGAATGCAAATATCATGTTGAACATTCTTATTTTGGACTGAAATTTTTTAGACTTTCGTTCAGTTCCGTACAACATATCTTTGAACTCAGGAGGTGGTTCTCTCGATGGAGGCAATTTTATTTTTCCTGTAACAACATCAAAAGCAATCTTCATAAATTGTTCATTTATGAGATATAACCATGACCCATTAAAATTCAAAACATGTTACATAATTAACAGTAAAACAAACCGTGAGAGCAACATAAATTGAACAACGGCGGGGTCTTTGTTTTCCTACTTTTCTCCATTCTCTCATCATACCAGAACTTTGCAGTACAATGTTCACACTTAAAAGTGCAATCTCCAATGTCTGAATAACCTTTAACAACATTTTATAACGATTGACTTAGAATTAAAAAAAGTACAATAATTTAATATGTTCATATAGGGACTCTTTAAAAAATTGAAATTGAAAATGTAAAGATTATATTACTTGGATGGGGATTTGAGGATGCTCTGGGAATGGCAGCAGCTGCTGATGACTGGCTTATATTAGTACGGGATAAGATTGTAGGATTTGAGAATGTAGCTGTATTAAGTTAAAAATGTAAAACTAAACAATATTTTATCAAATGCGCCGTATTATCGGGAAAAAATAGGACTAAAAACTAAAGGAAAGATACATTTTATTGATTAAATATGAATAAATGAAAACATTACCTGTCTGATACACATCATTAAAATCTCTTTCCAAACTTCTGAAAGTTGGAATCCCAAATCTACTTGATTGCACAGTTATAGTTGCATGTGAATTACTATTACTATGCTGTACTGGAATTTCCAGTAATGAATCCTCTGAATATTGGAATGTATTAGCATAAGCAGGAAGACTTAAATCTATTTCAAGAAAGTCATAAAAAAATGAAACTTCCGGGTTAAACATTAAATATTAAAGGTTATAAAATTTAAATTGTGGGAAAAATATGCAAAGACCATCCGTACTTGGATGGGGATTAGTGACTGATCTTTGAATGGAAACAGGTGATGATGATTGGACTATATTAGTATGGAAGCTGATTGGAGTAGTTGAAAATGAACCTGTAATAAGTTCACCATGTAAAAGTAAACAACATTTTATGGAAAAGCTTCATAGTATAGGGGAAAAGTAGTACTCACTTGTCATTGAAAGATAAATGTTACTGATCAAATATAAAAAAATGGGAACATTACCTGTCTGATACACATCATTAAAATCATTTTCCAAACTTCTAATAGGAATCAGAGAACTTAAAGATTGTCCAGTTATAGTTGCATTGGAATTACTATTACTCTGCTGTACTGGAATATCCAATAATGAATTCTCTGAATATTGGAATTTATTAGCCTCAGTTCCAAGACTTAAATCTGTATCAACAAATGCATAAAGAAATGAATCTTCAATGATGCAAATTAAGTTTTAGCTTTTATAAAATTTAAACTGTGCAAAATAAATCTGGTACTTAGATACTCACTGTTTGTTATGTCTCGAAGAGGAAATCTTGTACAATCATTACTATCGGACTGAAAACGGGGGATAATTGTTTTCAACTTTTTTCTGCTATTTTGACTAATACGTTGGTCTTCCGGTGTAGAATTTCTTATCGAGAAGGGATCTAGAGAATAACTCGGTTGAATTCTAGATTCAATGTTGACAGTGTTCAGCCTTTCTGTTTCATTATGAAATTATAAAATCACATAACCAAATAAGTTGAATTATTTGATTGAATTAAAATAGTTAAATACCAGTACTTTCATATTCTATGACTCTGCAATTGAAAAAATAAATAAAATATTATTATAATACCTGGAAATTGATCTGTAGAAAATTTAGAACTGGAATTGGTTTTAGAAGTTCCACATGTGACTTTTTTCGGATTCATATTTCTCTGACAATTAGAAATTCTGGGCTGGAAACTAACTGTCAATGGTGAAGATTCCAATACAGGTATATCAATTAAACAATCAGACACAGGGACATCAATTAAACCATTAATTTCATTCTGAATTGGTTGCAATTTTTGTTTTGCCTTCTTATGAGGAAGTTGGGTAATTCCAGATTGTTGAAAAGATGAACCAATGTTGAACGAAGCAGGTATATAAGTAGGCGTAATCGTAGAACTTTGAATATTGAGTAATCTTCCTTCTTGATGTTGAACTGCATGTTAGTAATTGCTCACAACAGAGGAGACCTTTGAATTCATGAAGAAACAATAGAATTCAACAAAAAATGAAAATTGTTTAGGTTCAATCCAAAACCTGGGGGAGAAATTGGTTTCCCACAATATGAAGCTCCGCTTGATTTTCTTAAGCTTTTATTCAGCACAGTTGATTTCAGAGAGTTGCTTGAACCTGAATATAGAAAACAACCAATAATATAGATAATAAGATGAAGCAATGTTGGCAAAGATTGAAAATGATGAAACAGTAAGAGAATAGAATGAGCTCACAATTCTCTTTATTTAACTCATTCCGAGAATCTTCTCCAGCAATTTGTTTCCCTTCAAAATCAAAAATAAAATACTATCAATCGGATAATAAAAAAGGAAAAGATTCTAAAAGTGATTGAATGAGAGCAACATTAGAAGAACCTGAATTTTTCTTTTTTCTTGGAGCCATCTGCAATACAAATAGAATACAAATTATGTTAATGAAATAGAGAATGATGCTAGGGAATTAAGGTTTCAAAGCCTAAAATATCAAGATTTTAGGGAAATCTAAATTAGAAATGCTGAAAACAATACTGAAATTAAAGATCAATAACTCTGATTGAGTATACCCAAATTAAAGATTTGACTTTATATTTTTGAAAATGAAATCAATCTGTATGCTACATCAATGATATATATTTGGAAATATTAAATATTTTATTACATTATAATAAATTATAATTTTATTATATTTTAGAACATAATAAATAAATAGAAAGATCTGATTTTGAAGATTAAACATAATAAAATAAGATTTTAAATTTTATTTCAACAATTGTTTTCAATATATGAACATCAATGAAATTACATAAAATCCCCTCTACTAACAAAGAAATCTCAGATATTATTGAAAATACAAATAAGTTATACCATGTTAATGAAAACTATATAATCTAGCATATTCTGGAAAATTTGTGGCTAATAAAATGAAATCATCTAGAATTCTTAGAACTGATATAAGTCGAAAATTAATAGAGTTACAAAAAATAGGGGATAATAAGTCATGAGTTTATAATGATTAAAACTGTAATTCGCTCAAATTGAACAGAAAAAAAAGCTGGCGGAAACAAAATTTATGTATAACAGACAGGGAAAAAAAATAGGATTGAAAACAAAATTTTAAAGAAAAATTAGGATCAATTCATTATCCAAAAATATGAAAACCATGAATTCAAAATAATTGTTCTAAAATAAAACAAACTGTCTAAAACACACGAAACATAATAATTATGAAAACAGGAAAATGATGATTATAATTCTAAAGAGAATTATTATATGGGATCAAGCAGATTTGGGCAGTTTGGTGGATGAGTGCTCTGCTGCTTCTTGTAGCTCAGGATCGAGATTTCTTTTACCTGATTTTGGAAACTCAGGAGTTTTCAAATCAGCAACTGATTGGCAGTCGTTTTCTTCCTGGAAAGAAACTGAATCCCCAAATTGATCCTTAGAAGGCGAATCAGAAATATCAACTGCTTCATGGTTGGATTTTTTGAACTTCTGGATGAGTTCCTGGTCTTCTGAGAACCTGTCAACCAAATAAACTTTTTCTTCTCCAATGATGTGTCTTCTTGTTATGGAAACTTTGAACAAATACTCTTTCCCAACCAAATTTTCAATCGGAGAGGGAACTTTGAATTTGGAGAATTCAGATACAACATCCTTGTCAGATTTATCAATCTCCGGAAAATCCTATAAAAAACCAAAAATTATTGAAGAGGTTAGTTGTTGATTTTTGGAGGAATTAATACATACTTTAATTGGAAATCCTTACCTGAAAGAAGTTATCCCAAACCTCATTGACACTCTTTCCAATCATTGACTTTGCAGTTTCATTCCACAGCATGAATGTAGCATTAGAAGTGCCATCAACAACGCTTATATTAACTTTAAAGCGTTCCTCTGCAATGACAAATTTGTTGCATATATTGCACCAAAATTGATCTTCTTGTTCAACAACTTTTTTCTTGCATACTGTGCAACTGATGTAAGACCACCCAGTTGCAGGTTTAATATTAGCAATTGAAGCAACAACCCAAACCTTGTTTGCCTTTAAAACAAATGTTAATAAAAATTAGTAAAGACTTTCTACATAATTAAGAAGTCGGAAAATAAATTTAAGTTTTAAAACAGAGGAAAAAAAATAGGACGAAAACTAAAGAGACTTACTACTCGGGCAGATTTTAATTCAAGGACAGTATAGAAAACAGCTTTAGAACTTTCTATATCTCCCTGCACAGAAATATAAGAGGAATTTGAAATTTGAGATCCATCAAATGAAGTGGAAACTTCAGTAGTATGTAACCTGATTAAGAAATAAAAAAATTGTTGAAAATTGAATTTATAATTTATTTTAACAAATTCAAAATAGTACATAAGATCAAATTGGAAACGACATTACTTGCTCCTGAATTCTATAATATCCTCTGAATTCTGATCCAGAATTAGTTTGGTTGCATCAAAAGTGTTGGAAACACCGATGCCATCTGTTGATCAGAGGATTTTAATTAAAATTTTCAGCTTTAGTTTAAACAATATTATTCTTCGTAATTGAAAAAATGAAAAAGATATATACCTGTGAATTGCTTAGCACGACACATTTGAATGATTACAACCTGATGAAGTTTTTTTACCTCTTCCCAAGTCCAAAAAAGCCTTGAGTTCAAAACAGTAAGGTTCCCAAAGTAGACACTGAACTCTTACTTTGCTGTTAAAAAATTCATCACAAATTTTGGGAGATTAAAGCAAAATATAAATCAACTGATTGACAATATCAACTTTTACAATTAATAATATATCAAAAATGAAAAAATATACAGAAAAAACAAAATTTGTTAAAAATAATATCGTACTTTAAATCTTCAATCAAAACAGTTGAACTCTTACTGCCTTTAACAGTCCCATCAGATTTCATCCTGTCCTCATTCACATCTACAACTCGACCAATTACATCTAAAAAAACGGGGATCAGAGACAACAAAATGATATTCATGACATAAAATGATATAAACCGAAATGTATTAAACATGAACAAAACTTTAGAAATTATTTAAACTTACCAAAAACTGGACCATTAAGAGCCATCTTGCCGTCGAGTACATCCTGTAAATTCATAAAATTGAAGAGGGAGACAGGAAACCTTGAATCCTCTACTGGTTTAATTATGGTCGTTGCATGGAACATTATACGATAAGGGGAAGTTGAAATTGGAAAATTAGGAGGGGAGTTAACAACAGAAAATTGATGCACATAACAAACATCTCCTTCATTGAGTTTGTTCTCATATTTAGACATATGCAGTTTTTTAACTGATGCATGAATTCTTGAACCCTGCAGTTGATATATAATGGAGGGAGGTATAAGAACATAAAAGAAACTTATATCTTAGACCAAAAAAAGTTGTGGAAATTATAAGGAAATACACAAACCTCCAAATCAACAAAGAGAAACTCTAAGGATTCCAAAATTTTCCCTTTGGGAGTTGTTTTCCATTTGCTGCATACTCGAACCATAATCTTCCAATCCATTCTATCTTTGTTAATTTCTGAAAAAGGAGTGAAAGAACTTCCCATTGTACTGATTGAAAATGAAACTTCGTTGAATTGTCTGTTCATAGAGTTTCATGAAGCTTTATACTACTTTAAATAATAAATTACCATTAATAATTTAGGAAAAATATATAATTGATTTCAGTTCCATTTAATTATTAATTGAATATAGAAGATTGAAGGTTTTTATGGTAATTAATATATCTACAGAATATAAGATAAAAATAAACAGAAGACATATTACATTGTGTTATCAATATGCAAAAATAGCTCAATATTCACATTTAATCAATATGCAAATTTACTTTATATGATACTGATCAATTTTCCATACTGATTTAATTTTATTAATGGGGAATTGATTTATATTGATTTATATATACAAAAAGGGTACAATTGCCAACTGTTATCTACAGCTAAATAAAAATTTTGATAAATTTATGAATTATACAGTTCGGCATCACATTTTTTAACTCGGCTAAGATATAAGGAATTTTGAATTATATAATATCACATTTTTGCTTTGTAGTATGATAGCGGAACAAAGAGCCTATTTATAATAGCTACGGGAATGATATGTACAGTCCATTTAAAAAAAACAAAAATAAAGTTTAAGAAGATGAGATTATAAAGTTTTAACTGTTGATATGAAATAAGACAATGACAGAAAACATTAACCATAAATCTTTAAAAGACTAAGTTTTGAATTTCAAAATATTAACCAAACTCTTCAAGAAGTCTGAAGTAATATGAGAATAAAAAAGATAATTTAAAAATTAATATCCAGTACTGAAAACTGAAGAATCTAAATCAAAATCAGATTTTGAAATAAAGACGGATCACGTATCTGAGTCGGCCGAAGTACAACATTCATCAGTGTCCGAGTCTTCATTAAAAGAGTCAGTTGAATTTGGCTCAAATACAGGAGAACCGATAGCTTCACCCCATAACAGCTTTGATTTATGAAAACAAAGTAATTTGGAATGCTCGAAACATTTAGCAACTTCATACTCTCTTGGTTGTCCAGTCTCGACATGATGATCTTCAACTTTGACTTTAAAAAACATCTCCCTTCCTATAAGAGCAAGAAAAACTCCACAGGGAAAGTCTGGTTTGCCAGTGCCCTGTTAGTAGAAAAAATAGTTTAATTAACACTTCAATCATAAGACCGGAAAAAAGATGTTCAACCTTATAAATTTTGAATTGGTTGATTGGGACCTTATAATAAAAGTTCATGAATGAGTGGACTGAAGTCTGAATTAAGGAAGTGGCGAGATCATTAACCAACAGAAGAGATGCAGAATGACCAAAGATATCTTTAGCAGTGACATGAACTTTATACTTTGCATTATGAATAATGCTTTCACCGCATGTTGGACAAAAAAGTTCAGAACATGAACAGTCATCTATGGCAGAACAATTGGAGCAGTATGTGTAATACCATCCCTGATTTTCATGTATTTCAGTTATTGCTCCGATTGTCCATAAGTTCTGGGGCTGCAAAAAACATGATATATTAAAACAAATAATTTCCACATTCATATAAAAATTATAGTGAAATAATAGTTAGTTTTCAAACTGAATTTACTTACATCTTCACAATACGACACGTCCCCAAGGTCATGCACAGTCAATCTGGGATTCAGCAGTTCACATAAAGATGACGTCACAGATTTATCAGGAAACATAGCACCATCCATGAAATAAATCTTGTGGGAAATTGGCAGGCTGAAGCAAACAATAATAATAGTAAGAATCAAGTGTATATTTTTAACAATAAAATATCTAATTCAAATAAAGAAAATCATTAAAATAGATAAAACAACCTCTTCTTATATTGAATTTTCAGGCAGAGATTGATCCACTTTCACATCAGAAACATCAAACGATGCGGATACACAGACCTTGCCTAAACATAGATGAATACATTATTAGAAACTAAAAAAAGAAATTGGAAAAAACACATTGAAACTGCAAATTAAAGCGGTTTGTACCTTGATAGATGGATTTTCGACACAGTTGCAAAATAACCACCATGGGAGTGGAAATGGATGACTTCAAAACATTCACAAAATTTGTAATTTTGGAACGAAGGGGACCGTAGATTAGGCAACGCATACGATTTTTACTGAAAAATTGTAAATCTTTACAATCAGAAACAGAAAATGAAAAGATGGATATGGAATGGAAGATGTTAAATGGAAGAAAAAAAGGAAAAAAAGAATTTACACAAATCACCTAGAATCTTGAAGTATGAAATGGACAGCAGGTAAGTTGTCATCTGTTTCTTTCACATCCACAACACGACCAATTACATCTTGTATATTTGAAGGAACAATAAAGGAAATATATTAGAACTAAGTAATTAATCAATGATGGAACTCCTTAAGATAGTGAATGACATAAAAAAGCTGATAAATATCAGCATTACCAAAAAGTTTGCCTCTGGAGAAATTAGAACGCCGTTTCAATTGATTGAAGGTTGCAAAACTGAATATCGAAGGCGGGAAGAAATGATAATTGCTACTCCTAACAAAAGTTTTATTTCTGAAAACAATCATGAAATCATGATTTTTAACCGAAGAGGAAGATGGCTTCGGGACAACATCAAAATGGCGAAGGTTATATGCTATTCCATCTTTCAGCAAGGGAAAAAATTTGTTGATCAAGCCTTTTGGAATATATCCTTCTATTACTAAGCCCTGCAAAATGTTCAAATAAAATAACAGTACCAAAACTATCATGATATTCTGAATAAGTATACTTCGGAGTAAGAGTTAAAATCATTGATATCAAAACAAAAAAAAAATGAAATACATACTCTGAAATCTTTCAAAACAACATGCAAAGACATAGGAACATTGTCCAGGCTGAGGTTTATCCATTTGCGGCACACCCTTAAGCATAAAATAGGGTCATCAGTTTGAGGATTCATCTGACCGAGATCTGAGTAATAATACTTAGACATCTTGGAAGAAAAAAGTTGAAACAGGGAGGATATTGATTTGAAGAGAAAGAGTTAATTATTAATCTTAAATTCAGTTGTTTAAAAAGCAGAGTTTTAATAAAATTGGAAAACAAATAAACCTTCCATTATTATAATATTATAATAATAATATATAATTATTTAAACACATAATTTATTTTAAAAATCAAAGATCTAAATTAGAGAATATGAAGAGTTGCATAATTAACTAAAGAAATGGAATATGTAGGATCATTACTTGGAAATGTCAATCTTAAAGAATATGGAAAGGCATATGTGAAGTTTTAATTAACTGCTTGTATTCATGGGTCCTAAATAACAGCTCAATATAACCGTATGTATGCACATCATCTATAATATGTATATCTTAAGAGATCTAAAAAATAATAATTAATAAAAAATATTTAAATTGACACAAATAAAATACTTTTACATTAAGAAGAAATAAATTATACTAAATAGATAATTAATAACCAAAAACATAGTAGCTGGCGACTAATCCAAAAGGATATAGATAAAAACGTCTGAATTGTTATTGAAAAAGTACAAAAGACCAACATCAAATATGAATTCGTCTTAACTAAAATCATTGGGATACTTCAAACCATTGTCACTAATCACCATTAGAGTCATCATCGCAATCAGTCAGCTGACCTGAAGAATCAAGAAAATATGTCTCTGAGCATTCAGTATCTGAATCAGATTCTTCAGTACTAAAACTTCCCAAGGGTTCTAAGTTCTTTTTTATTTGATCTTTGTAATGTTCAAGAAAAACAGTTGAAACGCAGCAATTCTGGACATCATAGACAGTTTCTCCAGCTGGAACGTTTAACTCCTCAGTAAGGGAAACTTTGAAAAGAAGATCCATGCCAATAAGACGGCTAACCGATTCTGTAAGATCGGGGAAATTATAACACTGGAGATCCAAAAAAAAAAAAGAAGACTCATGAGGAACACAACACACAATTAATAGAAACTAACAATGACAAAGAATTCAATTGTAACAGAAAACTTACTTGACTGAGCAGTTTGATCAAAGAGTAAACTCTACTTTCAATTAAAAATGTAGCAACTTCATTTTCAATGAGCAAACAACATGTAGCCCCACTGTCATCAACAACATCTATAAAAATTCTGAATTTGGCAGAATAAGACATGTCGACGCCACAATCCAGACAATTGAGGGGAAAATTTAAGCCAGAAGATTCGCTGGAGCAATGGGAACACGATAAGGTAAACCAACCCATATCATGGCGTATACCAGTCACTGTCCCAATAGTCCATAAATTCATTACCTATAGAAAGTTGAACACTTTTCAGGGGGAATTTATTTCAAAAAAATAGTTATTAAAATGTTTGTCTAAAGAAAAGGAATATAACCTCTTGAAAAAACGATAAATGATTTATCGAGTAAACATCACATCCAGGTTGACCCAACTCATGTAATCCGGATTTCAGAAGAGGAGTAAGAAATTTAGCACCATCAAAACAAAGTCTGATCCCCATAAAGTTAAACCTGTTCAATTATTGAAAAAAATGTTTATGCGATAAGAGAACCTATTAGTTGTATTATAAACTAAATAGGCGTAAGAGGAAAAATATCTAAAGATAAATTGATACATAAAATGAAAATCATTTAATAATACAATTATGAGATTATCGTAAGAAAAGTAATAATAGATAACAAATTTCTAACCTTGAAAAAAATGATGATATTTCTTCCAACTTCGGGTTCAATATAAGATCAGAGACTTGATTTTGGGCAGAAATACATACTTCATCTATAATAAAGCATAATATGGAAATATATAAATTGATAAAAATGAATCCAAATCTACAAAAAAATTGGACTGAATGAGAATATATCAAACTTAAGAAATCAATGATAAATTACGTACTTTTGAAAATTGTTTTCTTCCATAACTGTAGAATTACTACACAAAATTTCAATTTTCCACTTTTAAACAGCTGTGGATATTTCCCGAGCTTGGCAAGTAAAGGATTGGAAATCCGGCACACCAATCTATTATTTCTGAAATTAAACAATAAATCAAAATTGGATTGAGGATGATAAATTAACTTAAATTATGGAGGAAAAACTATCTATAGAATTATTTTGAATAAATATGGAAAATCTAAAAACAGGGACGAATATCGTTACTCTAAGTCTTGAAGAAAGAGACGCATGCAACCGTCACGATCAAGACGATCATCAACGTCAACAACTGCACCTATCACATCTGTATTTTAACAACATTAAAACAAAAAAAAAAAAAAAAGCATCAAAATTTAAAAATTTAAATAAATAAGAGCAAATTTAATATACTTTACTAACTAAATTTTACTCATATATACAATCAGAGAAGAAATACATACCAAATAAAGGACCTTCACAAAAGGTAGAGTACCCAAGGATATCATGAAACGGCTTAAATATGAAAATTGATTCATCTAAAAATGGATAATCGTTCACGGCAATGAAAGTAGTCTCCAAAAATATTATCATATAAGGACTCGAAGTCATTCCGTTGGATCGGTCCTTTTCAACAACACGAAAACCACGAAGGTCATAGATATTCCCTTCTGTAATCAGAGTTTCGAATTTCGAGACGATCTTCCTCTGAATAGAAGCTTGTATAGTATCTCCCTGAAAATTTTTGATATGTATGTATAAAGAAAACATATGATAATATTTAACCGAATGACGCACGTTTAGAAAACCAAATTGGATGATTGCATAAACTCACTTGGATATCAACAAAAATGATTTCTAAGGAATCCGCTCGCCTGTCAGGGGCGAAGGTACGCCACGCCCTCCGAATCCTTGCACAAAGAATTGGATCATGAGAAACAGGAGATAGTTCAGAAACAAAATTGTACATCGCTGGAATATTGGAAAATTATATCGAGAAGCCTAGGTTTAGAAATAAAAGCAGGAAACAGAAAATGACGGAACGGATTCTGGTCAGCTTAAACAACTGAAATTAGGGTTAACTTAATAAAAAAAACTATATCTGAATAGTTATATTATAAAACTAATATTTATATAAAATATTAATAAATATAAATTTCATTGAACAAATATAAGAATTTTTGAACGTGTTGGAACTTTTTAATTCCAGAGAACTTATTTGGAACGTTTAAGTAAATATGCTCACAAAAATAGATGAGTTATGTAAAAAAAAAAACAAATACCAACAGATCAAAGACGGGGAATTAATAGAAAACAATACAAAATTTAAAAAAACTTGAAATTTCATTATAAATAAGACTGTTCAATTAACATCAAACATATCCAAAAAAGGGATTTACTTCAATACTTGAGTTAGTTATTAAGAGCAAGGATGCTAGAAGAGTAGTTTGAAAATAATAAAAACATCCAACATTAACAAAAGTGTTTCTAAGAATTCTGTTGGAACATCAAATAACATATTATCCGAGAAACTTGGAAAATTTGAAGTAAAAACTGCTAATCATCATTGAAACATGTGACGATTGCTACTTGAAGCATCAGATATCATAGGTCGAGGGACATGCAAAAGGCCTTTGTATAACTTGAGCAAGTCAGGATCGCAATTATATTCTTCTACATCATAAACTTTTTCACGGCCATCGATATGACAGGATGCAATATTAACTTTGAACATAATATCCTTGCCAATCAGACTATAAATTTGAGATTGTCCCTACATTGAGAAACAGAAAATAAAAAGAAATGAAATCTTTAAGAAAAATAATGACATGCCGTTAAATAATAAATAAAGTTTGAAACTATGAAACTAATAAAAACAAACCTGAGAACGTACTTTCATAGCTTCAGCGGCAGACATTCCAAGAATATCAACAACAACATCATTAAGTAAGCAAAGAATTATATTCGATTCACCATTTGAAACAGAAACAGAAACTTTAAATTTTGAGTTTTTAGGAAAAGAATCTTTGCACCAAGAACAAAGAGAATTGCCACTTAAAACTTCACGTTTGAATTTGCAGTTGTCACAAACATTGATGAACCAATTGTCTTGACTGACAATGTTGGAAATACAGCCAATACTCCAAATGGTCATAACCTGAATGAAAGATAAATAAATTTTAAAATAACAAAAGAAAAAAAACAGATTCTACCTATAAACCAATTACTCAAAATACAGAACTACTACTTACATCTTTAGCTCTAACCAACATTGAGAGGCTTACAACATTCTGAGGAATAGACTGTATCCCATGAGACAAATATCGAGAAACGGGCCTGAACTTGCGATAGCTTAAGCTAAAAAATAGAACAAATGTTAAGCTCTGCTCATAGGAAATTTCTTAAAAATTAAGAAGATGAAAGTTATTGAATGACCTTAATCTGTAAGTAGTAGCAAAGTCAGAATCGCAATTGAAATTGATCTTGGTAGCTTTACCAAACGACTCTATAACAACACGTCCTACATTCCAAAAACATGAGACAAAAATAATATCTAAATAGATATGATAATAATATATGAAAAAAAAAAAGACTATTCTGCAAAAGATAATTAACACGAAGAAGGAATATTATAAGTGTTATTGGAAGAAAAAACCTAACCTTTATAATAATTGGATCGACAAAGTTGGATTATAACAACTTCCTGATTTAAGGAACCACTCAAACCCCTATCAACAAAAGCTCTCTCTTTCTTTGAAAATGGAGTCCTTATCAAGAAACCAACACTGATATACCTGCAAGTTTTACAAAATACGATTGGAACGAAGGCTTTAGAACACTAAGAAGAAAAACTTTATAAACAGAAATTGGAAATAACAATAATAAGAATATTACTCCAAATCCTGCAAAATAAACTCAACATTCCCATTGCCAGCATCCCTGGAAACACACACTACGTGGCCAATAACATCTGAGAACTCATAAAAAAAAAAAAGTAATAATAAAAATTTTAGAATCAGGAAACTGAGGATAAAAAAAGTGAATAATATGAAAAACAAAGAAAAAGGCTTAAAACATACCGAACAAAGCGCAACTCTGATCATCTACTCCATCAGTCAATATTGGGAGGAAAGATTTGAAATTGTAAATGCACATGTTAAAAAGATCGAGACTTGGACTCATAACGGATGTCTGATCGTTGAACTTGATCTTGAATGCATTATTGCATATATCATCCTTCAATGGTACAGATTCAACTTTGAAATACGACAATTCATAAGTTTCATTCTCAACAATTTTATCATCAAATTGACTTATCAATGTGGACTTTACAGTGCCATGAAGAAATGCACCCTATACAAATAAAAATTCAAAACATGAGTGAACAGAGCAAAAAAAACAAAATTATTTAAAATCAAAAAACTATGCAACAGGATATTAAAAACATCATGAAAACTTAACCTCATGATCAACCATAACTAATTCCAAAGACAAAGGGAACTTAGCATATCCCTTCCTTGTCCATTTACGACAAATTCTCACGCAAATTCGCCATGTTTTCTTGGAGCTGTTAAGGTCTCTCACAGAGTCATAGTTGGCCATGATTATACTGCAGAATAATGAAAATATCCAAGACTGATAAACAAAAATGGAAATAAGTGGGGCAAGTTAAATAATCAGAAAAAATGGATTTCTGAAAATAATATTCATATGCTAAGATAAAGAGAAGATATTTGTGAAATTTGGAAAACGAAAATTTGTAAGATAAACATATTTCCAACAAAGAATGAATGACGGATTAACAAAACATAATCGAACATATGAATACTGGGAGAATTTGTCGAAAATGGACAAAGATTGAAATTCGAATTAACAAAAACCTAATCAAAAAATCAGAACCGGGCAGCTTGAGAAAAATTATTGAAAGCCGAATGAACGGAAATCCTAAATTTATGAGAAAAACATATTTTGAACAAAGAATGAATGATGGATTAACAAAACCTAATCGAACGTATGATTACTGGGAGAATCGGTCGAAAATGGACAAAGATTGAAATTCTGATTAAGAAAACCTAATTGAACCTGGCAGCTTGACAAAAAATATTGAAAGCCGGATGAACTAACCTTTCAAGATTGGCTTTTGGGAGAACAGAATTTGTTCGATCACGTATGTTTCAGATTTAAAAGGCTGCTGCAAAAAAATTCATGAACAAAAGCATAAAAAGTTTTTGCAGATTTAGAATTATAAATAGGTCCAAATTGAAATCGAAAAAGCCCAATATAAACATAAGAAGATATAAAAAAATTGATTTGCAATTTTAGATGAAAAACCTGGATGATCCAAGAACACGGAAGAAAGGAAGAAGGAGAGGAGCTTCAAATCTGTAAATGAAAAGTCAGTTTAGGAAAATGAGAAAGAGAAACGTAATAGTCGGAAGAGTTAATACAGAATTTATGTATCAATTAATAGATTTAATATATTTTATATTATATTAAATAATAAAATTGAGAAATCAATTTCAATCGATTGAAATTGAGCATTCCTATTGGCCAATAGATTTTCAATTGAATTGAAAAATGTTTGGCTATAGGGGAAATAGAGCATTCCTATTGGTCAATAGAATTCAATTTAGTCTAGCTGGCAAAATTGGCTGTTTTGATTGGCTAATTGGAAATAAGTGATTCAGGATTTATATATTAATAGATAACAAGTTATCTATCGAAGAAAGGCTTAAAAATCATAAAAAATGAAAAATGTTCTTCGGTACTATGTGGGCTACTCGGTGGGAATGTGTACACGAACGGTCAATGCGTTTTAACCTTGGTCAATGAGAGTCAACCCAAAGCCAACGATTTTCCATGCATTTCAGCCCACCCTCTACTTTCTTTACTCAAATGTGAGATCAAACGCCAGCCTTTGCGAGGCATATGCGGGTTGGTGCAAGGGGATCCGCGAGTCAATCCTCGGAACTACTCCTTGATGCGCACCTTTACGGTTTTCATCATATATTTTTCGTACAACCTTCGATTCTCTCTATTCATAATTCACCGGAAACTAGACTTCGTTATCTTTCTATCCATAATGTCACGTTCCCAAATTACGATGGAGAGAAAAAATATAAATGCCTGAAGGTTCTGCACTTTCTGGCTAGGTCCGTCGCCTCGTTTTAGTCGTTTCTCGATTCTCGTAATATCTTCTTCGTACGACTTTCGATTATCTCGATTCAATATTCACCGGAAACTAGACTTCACGGTCTTTCCAACCATGTATGTCACGTTTCTAGATTCAGAGGGAGAGAAAACAGTTTAATGCTCGAAGTTGCTGCACTTTCCAGCTCGGTTCGTCGTTCCGTTTTAGTCGTTTCTCGATTCTCGTCATATCTTCTTCATACGATCGATTCAAAAGCCACCGAAAACTAGACTTCACGATTTTGGCAACCGTGTATAGTATGAACCAAGATTCCCGAGAAATAAATTTAATCCGCGAAGTTGTTGCATTGTGAATCGGTTCGTCATTCCGTTTTAGCTTCGTTTTTCTTACATTTTTACATGAAAACTCGATCACACCACATGTAAGCTTCGTCAACAAAATAATAAGCAATCCATCAATGACCGATCACATGTATATATAAAAAAACATAAAAAAACAAATCGAAAACATACTAAAAACGAGCATAATTCCGGCACTTCAGTAGGCAGCTCTATCTCAATGATCACTGTACCATATCGTGAATAAAATACAAATGAATTTAGTTAGTGAATCCAACATATTCATACAAACGTATAAAAAAACAATTAGATTATTTAATTTTTTTTTAAAAAAAACACTCTTTGTACTCTTTAGCAACGCTAAAGAGTTGCTAAAGAGTATAGGGTGCCACAGAGTATTATGGCTACTGAGTGACCGAGAACTTCTTAAGTATTCGGTAGGGTACTCGCTCAAGTACGCCACCGAGTACCCCCACCGACTACTTAAGAACTCAAAAAAAAAAAAAAACAAGAATCGTCGCTTACAACATACCGGTTTTGCGTCGTACTTTGCTTTTCCCACATATATTAATTTTTAAACCGCACTAAATCAGTCAAACCCGACTTACAAATTTTCACCAAATTGTAGATTAATTTATGTGTGAAAGTTGATTTTTTTTTTGTTTTTGAAAAAATGTGATTTGGTTGTTAATGCATGCATTAAAACCCAACAACCAAATAAAAATGTTTGGGCCGGCCCACTCCCCTTTTATTTGTTTTGTATTTTTTAAAAGTTTTTTGGTAGTATTAATAAATTAAGGGTATTTGAGGTATTTTACTTCAAAAGTGTATAGAAATTTTTTGTTTTTATGAAGTGTGTTTAAAAACAAATGTTTCTTATGAATATCCATGAAAAGTTATATTTCCACCGTAATTTTTATATTTCAATTGAGAAATAGTAGTACTAACTAATTGTTCCAACAAAAATTATACCGTGTACTTAGTAGTGTACTACTAATATCGTAATAATTAACAAATGAATATAATAGTAGAGAATTATTATGGTGCATTGCATATAAATTTTCCATGACATGAAATTATATTCAAGTATATACCATTGGAGAAATAAAAGACATATTTCAGTATCAAAGTATTAATACTACCATTTTACTTGTAGGCCTAATTTATAATATCTTTTTAATATATGCATGTAAATAAAATAGATATGTGTATTAAAGTGGGACATACTATTAGCATTTTACAATGTTCTGATACCAATTGTTGTGAGATTCATGCAAAAAAACTCAAACAAAGCTATACCATTTGTTGCAATATTGAAACTAAATCGCTCACGACTCTCGAAATATATATGAAATGACGAATAAAAAATTAACCAAACAGACAAACACACAAATTTACGTGGAAAACTAAAACACGAGAAAAACCACGGGATGAAAAAAAAATCCACGACCTCGTTGAGATCTACAATAATTCACCACGGGAAGATATGGGGATTGAAGACTGTTACATACTGTGTCGCAATAAAGAGCGGATGGGATCAATACGGCACTGCTTATGGACGCCCGTCGAAGAATATACTCATTAGAAACCTCGTTGTTCGCTCCAATGTGAGGTGCTATAGTATTATTCTGTTTCACTAGAATTTATATATGAATATGGAAAGAACAAATAGTCGATACTCCCACAGAACCAAATGGCAATTATCTTCTTCATACATCGCCGTCATATCAATAGGTAGCGAGATGTCGGGTGGTGTGTCTAATGTCACCATAAAGAACATCCTCATTTGGGGTTCAAGGCGCGCCGCCCGCATCAAGACTACTATCGGACGTGGTGGATATGTTTGCAACATCACGTTCCGGAACCTGACATTTGAAAATGTCCGAGTCATCAGGACGGGGAGGTGTGACTAACAAGAAGAGCAACGTGTTTCAGTGTGCGTACGTCCAGGAGTGCGTTGTGTGGACTGTTTTCCCTGCGCCTTGAGAAAACCTTGATTTGTATGATGAGTTGGGGAACTTGGCGAGACGGTCTTTGTCGTGGAATAGCTCGGATATCAATTATGATTTTTGAGATTGATCTGTTGATTTGTGTTCTATTGTTCCTAACCCTTTTTCTATTTGTAGAGATTGTGTAACGCATTTCTGTATATACAATAAATTTTAGTTGGTATATTTATTTGGAAACTATCCGTTGTGTGTATAAGCAACCATTTGTTGAACAGGAGTCGATCTTAAATGTAAACATCAAGATGAGAGAACACATGAGAGAACACTCGATCTAGTCATGGTCCAGCGATACCCAAGACAAACAAACGAATTTCAAAAATGTTTTTTTTAAATAGCTCAAAATAATGAGAAAAGCGTATTGTACGAATCTATTACATGTTCGTGCTATTATTATTTCGTATTTTCTTTTGCACAAAATGCATTTTTTTTCATCCTCCTCATATCACGAACTATTAGATGTTTGTACTCTTCTATTTTCGTGTTTCGCTTGGCACGAACTTGGCATCGCCTGAAACTATTCGTGTTTGCAGAGTTCTCAAAAGATGTGCGCTTAATCATGATTAGTGGACCGTTGCGAGTCTAGATTAGGTAACTGTTTCGATTCTAGAGTAGGGGACTGTTGGGTCGACAATTAGTAAAAAAAAATCGATTCAGAATGCAATTTTAAGAAATGAGAAAACATATCAAAAATCGACACCTCTTTATATTCCTAGAAATATATATATATATATATATATATATATATATATATATATATATATATATATATATATATATATATATATATATATATATATATATTGATCAAATGTCTGGTGTATTTGACTACACTATATCTCTCCCCCCTTATAGCTTCGAAGTTTGAATAATTCGGAGGAAGCTGCTGTTACACCATAAGTTCGCTGCTCAAGTAGCTCACCGTGTAGGAAACAATACAGTTTCTCTGGGTCGGCTATCATCTGTGGGATGTCGATGTTTGAGGTCGTTTCGGTTCGGACGTGGGTGGGACAACTTCTATGATCACTGGGAACTTGGAACTGACGGGTGGGTGCAATTCCGGGTGATCGATGAAGGTGATATCGAAGTGGATGTGTACGACGCCCACGGGAGACCCAAACCGGATCGCGACTATTAAAGTTGTTTTAACATTTACGTATATATGTTAATCATTCGATCGTTCGAGTAAAATTTTGGATGTGTAATGATTTTTAATCTATTTTATAATATATTTTTGTTATTCGTGTCATTTTGTTATAGATTCGTGCTACTTACTATGAAACTCTAGATATATATAAAACCCTAAATATCAACACAATTACCGCCACTCCTACCTCGTAAATGAAATTAATGATGCTCGCTTACCGTAGTTATTTGAAATTTTCTTAACTATCAATGCATCCTCAACTACCGTGGTTGTTGGAAACAATTTGGTAATACAATGCTCCTTGAGTCACTACCAAATAACATAAAGGTACGCAATTGTTATGTTTGTTTTTATGATTTGTCATTTTGTTGATTACAAAATTCCCTAATTGAAATAAGAATTATTGTAGATGATGTCGTTTCATCTTATTTTAGTACATTACGGTGGCTCGATTAAGTGAGGCAATGAATATTTACTCATTTATTTGCCAGCGAACCAAGTATCTCGCGCTCTCCTCGTAAGCTTAATTAGAGAAGCTTTTCGTTCTCGGATCACAAATTATTTGATGTTCTTTTACACGAGACAAAGGCAATAATAGGGTGACGATATTATTACATAGTGATCGCAATTTGTTTCGGCTGATTTTAAAACAAAAGGAGGACGCAGAGGTTTATGTATTCGAGTGTGTTATATGATTTGTAATTCAAATAATTATAGGTATGTGTTCTATTGTTCATTGTGTAAACCCTAATGTTTCGTGCTTAATAAATCAATGTTTCGTGCTTAATAACTATTTCGTGCTTAATAAGTGTTTTGTGCTTCATATATCATATTTTTTTGGAAATGATTTAATTATTTTGGAAACGCTTCAAATCAATTATTGATTGTTTGAAACGAAGAGGTGCCTAAAAGAAGAAAATTGAAACGGTCAACCATTACAATAAATTGATTTGATAACTCATTCAGACATACTACTATACATATATATTTACTTTCTTCTCAACTGCTTAAAAAAATGGCTCTTGCTCATTTTTTCATAAAGATTACTTGCGATGATTTCTTGGGTGTGTTGCATCTACGGTCTACCTGCTGATTTTGCTCATGAACATGATGATATGGTGGGTCGACCCCTCACACTTAAAGACATCAATAATGTCGTCGAGTATCCGTGCAAAGTTTGTTGGATTTGTGTCCTTCATCCCACGTGTGTTGTACCGCGAAACAAGTTATGTAGTGCGTCCTGTGTAGATGGATCGATTGGTTGATATTAAGGGTCGAGTCAAGGACTTGAACTTAATAGTCGAAAATCAAGCCAAATGAGTCACACGAACCTATTGATCATGTATACCTGGAGTATATAAACCCTGGTTGGGAATCGAGGTTGAACGACAGAAGAAAATGAAAGGTTAAACGGAGTGAAGCTCAATTTTGAAGTTTTTCGATGCCGATCCAATCGCACGATTACCTTATTTGTGTGTACGGAAGCGTGTAAAACGAGTAAACACGAACAACATGAAGATCTAGGCACACATTATATGTATAGAAACGTTTATATATATACATCCAATATATATATATAGGGATTAACGACCACACTTACATACGGTGAAGCGTGCCTCGTTGGTGATGAAGGGACCGCTATTGAATCGTCTTGAACCACCTTGATGGATAAGCCACGAAATTTTCTCCTTCGGGATAACCTCGTCACGCCTTTGGATCGTGTGGATGTTGAAGCCGCACAAATGGCTCGGCGTCTACGTGTTGCAGATGAACCCGGATGACGAACTTGCTTGTGGCTTCGAGTGGTTCTCCAAGAACTCCTCTTTTCTCTCTATCTCTTATGGATTTCGAAATGGATGATGAAGTGGTTGTGAAAATCTTATTTTTCACTACTTAACACCCTCATTATCACCTCCATCACTCCCTTGTAACCCTCATATTGAATATGCACCATCATATCACATAATAGAGGTTAATGGGGAGGTGAAAGGTCATGTACACATCACCATGACACTATGGCATAAGATGTGGTCCCTCTTGCTTGGTGTGACAAGCATCCATGCAAGCCATGCAATGCATCCCATGCACATATATGAATATACGTAAATATAGATTCTAAATCAATATAATTAACAAGCATTGTACATCATCTACGAGTCCGTGTGTGACCCTGTAGGTATGATTATCGATCAATATTATATTTCTCCTAGTAATTAATATTATCGAATAATCATTTAACATACATAGACGACCTTATGACTTTATCGATTGCACACGTAGGATCGAAGGACATATACCAACAATCTCCCACTTGGCCTTCAGAGCCAGTGTGCTGCCAATTTCCTGTTGTCACTTTATGTCCAAGTTTGAACTTGAGGTAAGACTCGAGTCATCCTCAATCGGTTCAAACCTTTCTTAGATTATGAGAGAGACTGCAAAACCAGATTTTATCAACATGATACAAATCTGGACGTGGCCACGTATTTTCCACAGTTTCGACTCTCCAAGTGGCCGGTAAGACATATATCCCATTATAAAAAATGGAGGACAATCCCATCTTGTCAATCCAAGCTCTCCCACTTGCTTCCTGATATACCCAATAACAAGTTTTATAACCTCCTTTTACGAAATGCGTTTACTTGTATCAAAGTATACCATTTCACAATAGAATCACTCTGGACTACTCAGGTCAGAGGAAATTGCTCGAAAGTCAATAAAATAGTATTATGACTCAAAATCTCAATACTATTCTAGTCGGGTCTGTTCGATCATTAGCTCCCAGCCAATATCTCTGTAATTTTACTTGAAGTCCCACATCACTAGCCCATGAAGCGGCGCTATAGTACACATTACAATCTAGTTCATTGTATCAATAGTTTGTTCGTCCTCGATGATACGAACTAGGAATAACCATATGATTCAAGTATACCAGTTCAACCATTGGGACTTCATTATGCGGTAAGTCGACCTCATAACCCAATTGATATCACTTAATCATTTGGACAATTCATATAAATTAAACCAAATTTATATGAAGAAATATGTGTAACACATATAAGTGAATGTTTACCAAATCTCCAAAAGTGTATCTAATATAGTAATAGAAATCATAACCCATCTCTAAGATGTCTGATCTATATTGTAGTCGTGAAAGCCTCAAGCTTAAACTGCTGGAGAGGTTTAGAAAACGGGTTTGCAACCTTACCAAAAGTTGCAACTTTATTATCTCGATGTCTCCACAAAATCATCTCCCAGATAATGTGGAACTTCCTGAGCATCAGGTTTAGACTTGTGGTGCTTCCTAGCTCATTGGCTTGCGCGATAGTTCTACTACAAATAGAGAACTATCGGATGGGCCGAGCTAGTTACGCCACCTAGTTCATCGAAGAACTTTCAAATCTGAACTGGAAACATCACTGCATCCAATGCAGTACTGTACTCAGCTTCTGTAGTTTAATTAGCTATTTCATTGCATGGAACTATTCCAGCACATTTCACCTCTAACCAGACAAAAGATATAACCAAATTAAAATCGGAAATTATCTTAGTCTGTTTTGAAGTTTGCATTCAAATAGATTGTTAACATCAACTAACTCCTTTTGTCTTCCAAAGACAACAAAATATTCTTTAGTCCATTAAAGACACTTCAGAATACTTTTGGCCACATCCAATGTGCCTTACCAGATTTTCCTTAGAACCAACTCGTCATGCTCAAAGCATACGATATGTCAGTTAATAATTTTACAACGCAACTCCCACTGATCTTCTTGTAAAACAAGACTCTTTCGAGTTCCTTTGAAATCCAAAACCCAGTATGGATTCATTGAACTAAAGATTGTTACTCATATATGCTTGCTTTATTCCATAAATGGAACTATAAGCTTGCATAATTTCTTATCCTTATTAGGATCAATAAAACCTTTGTGGTTGTGTCAAAACACATTCTCTTCTAGAATCCAATTCAAGAAGTTAGTTTTAACATCTAACATTACCAGAACTCATTATCAAGATGAGCAGCAATGACTAAAATAATCTGAATGGCTAAATCAAAGCAATTTGTGAAGTTTTTCATAATCCACCTCGTGAATAAAACTTTTACCACCAACCTTGCTTTGAAAACCCTAGGCTTTCCACCCATGTCTGTGTTGATCTTGAAGATCTATTAGCATTCACTGGGTGTAACCCCGTGATGCAAATTTATCAAGTTCCTAACTTGATTACCAGACAATTAAATCATCTCGGATTATATGGCACCATGCCAAATTTCAGTAGCTGGACTCGTCATAGCTTGGATATAAGTCAAAGTTTCATTACTTTCCAAAAGCATGACTTCATATCTCTCATTGATCACAATACCTAAGTATCTAACTAATATAGATCTATGCCTTATGGACTTACGAGGGTTGGTATGACTTCCAAAACCATAGAAATACTCTTAAATCTGTCTTGAGTATCCATCATTGGTAGTTCCACTTGAACCTCGTTCAAGACAACTGAGCTCCCACTAACATTCTAGGAATATAACTGTTTTCAAGAAAATCACTATCTTGAGCAACAAAACCTTGTTCTCAGATAGATCGTAGAAGTTATACCCTCGAGTTTCTTATGTATATACCATAAAGAAACTTTTATCCCATTTGAGTTCAAGCTCTATAGAGATAAATCTCGTCATAGAAGCTCTAGAACCTCAAATCTTGATGTAAGACAATTTAGGGACCCTCCCTTTCCATACTTAGTATGGTGTCTTATCAACAGCTTTGACGGAGTCCTATTTAGTGTATAGGTCGAAGTCAAGAATTGTGTGTTCCCAAAAGAGATCAGTAGTTTACTTAGACCCCTCATCGATCGATCGAACTATATCTAATAAAGTTCATTTTCTCTTTTCTAAAACATAACCTTCATGTGCTTGTGAACTCATAGGTATCACATACACCAGTATGGATCAATCCTAATAAATCAATCACACGTTCCACCTTGATCTGCGTCAGGGAGGCGCCGCGAAGTCAGAAGGAAGCTTTGGCTTGGTGTCAGCCGACACCAAGCCCCGTCGGCCGACAGGAGTTCGGCCGAGCGAGAATATCTGGAACATGAGCTCTAGCTCGAGGTGGAACACGAGCTGCGTGTTCACTGTCGGCCGACAGGTTACAGAAATCAGTCCATCGGACGGGATTTCTTATTATCCAAGTTCTCTCTCCCCCCCCCCCCCCCCCCCCTCTATTTAAACCCTATGCGTATGTACATTAGGGTTAACACCTATGAACACCTAAAAAAGCCTAGAATTGATATTGTAGAGTTACCAAGCTTGTAACGGGGATCTATAATTGTTCTAGTGAAATCGATTGCAGCGGCAAGAAGCGGACGTAGCCCTCGTTAACGATTGAACCACTATAATCTCGTGTCATTTATTTTTCGTATTTTTCGTCTGTGCGTTTCGTGTTGCTTTTCAGGCGGGGATTCGAACGCGAATTTTCTAACAACTGGTATCAGAGCGCTAGGGTTTTAGCGATCGGGAAAAGCAATGTGGGAGACCACCACTTCCTTTGGGGTTACGAAATTTGACGGATATTAATTATGGGCACTGGAAGATGCAGATTGAGGACTACCTTTATGGGAAGAGGCTCGGACTTCCTTTGAAGGGTAGACCAGAGAAGATAACAAATGACGAGGAATGGGAAAGCCTCGACAGGCAGGTGTTAGGATTGATACGTTTATCGCTGCCAATGAACGTATCACACAACATGCGTGAAATACACACAACCAAGGGCTTGATGGTAGCCCTATCAAACATGTACGAGCAACCCTTTGCGAACAACAAGATGTATCTCATGAAGCAGTTGTTCAACCTGAAGATGTCGGAGAACGCGGATGCGGCTACTCATGTGAATGAGTTGAACTTCAGCTTAACCAAGCTGAAATCGGTCTGGTTGAATTTTGATGACGAGGTATATGAATTAATCCTACTTGCGTATTTGTCGGATAGTTGTGAACCCATGAGGGCAGCGGTTAGCAAATCTATGGGGAAGGAGACATTGAAGTTCTCCGATGTTAGAGACCGTATCCTTTCCAAGGAAATCTAGAGAATGGATTTCAAGGGAAGACTCCTAGTTCGGCCTTGAGTGTGGAGAACAGGGGGAGGAACTTGGGCAGGATTGCTAACAGGAACAGGGGAAGATCCAAGTCGAGGAATGGGAGGGATATCTCGAAGTCCGAGCAGAATGAGTGCTGGGATTGTGGGAAGACGGGTCACTACAAGCAAGATTGTCGTTCTCAGGGGAAGAACGATAACAAGAAGAAGGGATCCGCCAACGCGGTGACTAAGGAGGATGACGATGGGGACGTCCTTCTCCTATTGGTCGACTCACCGATCAATTTCTGGGTGATGGACTCAGTGGCTTCTTTCCATACTACTGCACAGCGAGAGGTAATGCTGAATTATATCTCGGGTGACTATGGAAAGGTATTTCTTGCAGATGACGAGCCACTCGATCTAGTCGGGATGGGGGATATCAACCTGAAGTTTTCGAATGGGCAAAATTTGAAGATTATCAAGGTTAGACATGTGTTGGGGTTGATGAGGAACCTGATTTCGGTGGCCCAGCTTGATAGTGATGGCCACCGGGTGTCATTTGGAGATGGGTCATGGAAGGTGTCGAGGAACGCCATGACCATCGCTCGAGGTCATAAGACGGGCACACTTTACATGAAGAAGAGCGTGAGGGACTCGACTGGTGTTGTTGAAAACACCCAGAAGACCGAATTATGACATTGCAAGCTGGGGCACATTAGTGAGAAAGGAATGAAGATCATGGCAAATAACGGGTTGCTGTCCTAACTCAAGGCAATTGAGTTTCATGTGTGCGAGAGCTGTATTCTTGGAAAGCAAAAATGAGTGAGTTTTTCCAAAGGTGGAAGGGAGCCCAAGGCGGAGAAGCTGGAACTAGTACACACAGATGTTTGGGGACCAGCTCCCGTCACCTCACTCGAAAGATCACTCTACTACTTTACCTTCATCGATGACTCCACAAGGAAGGTATGGGTTTACTTCATGAAGAATAAGAGTGACATGTTGTCTGTTTTCAGGAAATGGAAAGCCGATGTTGAGAATGAAACAAATCTCAAGGTGAAGTGTTTAACGTCCGAAAATGGTAGTGAGTACGTTGACGCCGACTTCAAACAATTTTGTGTCGAGAGTGGGATCAAGATGGTGAAGACTATTCTGGGGACCCCACAACAAAACTGAATAGCGGAGCGGATGAACATGGCAGTGAATGAGAAAGCCCAGAGTATGCGGTTACATTCAGGGATGCCCAAGATGTGTTGGACGGATGTCATTCACATGGCAGCTCATTCGATCAACAGAGCACCGTCGGTTCCTTTGGAATATCGGATTCTTGAGGAATTTTTTAGTGGGAAGAAGCTGAATCTATCCTACTTAAGGGTATTCGGGATCCTAGCATATGTCCATGTCGACGCAACTGCTCGTAGCAAACTTGATCCTAAATCCAAGAAGTGTTACTTCATTGGATATGGCAGTACGGAGTTCGGGTACATATTTTGGGATGTAGAAAATCATAAGGTGATCCGAAGCAGGGATGTGATCTTCAACGAGGCGGTCTTGTACAAGGGTAAAGACGAGGTGGTTGAAGAAAGCATCGATCCCGTGAGCAACACGAAGGAGGTTACGGTGAATGTCTAGGAGATCGAAGAGGGTAACACGAGCAGCGAGGATGAGCAAGATGATAATGCTAAACTAAATTTCGATCCAGTGACACCGCAACCGAGGAGATCAACTCGGGTAAGAAAACCCAGTCATAAATTTTCATCATCTCTTAACTATATCTTGCTTACTGATAGGGGTGAGCCACAGAGCTACACTGAGGCTATACAAGTGAGGGATTCGATCAAGTGGATGTCATCCATAAAGAAGAGATGATCTCATTGATGGCGAATCATACTTGGGAACTAGACGAGCTTCCAAAGGAGAAGAAGGTCTTGCACAATTAATGGGTCTTTCGGGCAAAGGAAGAACACGATGGGAGCGTTCAGTATAAAGCAAGATTGGTGGTGAAGGGCTTCCAGAAGAAGGAAGGGATCGATTAGACGGAGATCTTTGCTCCGGTAGTCACGATGGTAACCATTCGGGTTGTGGTGAGTTTGATGGCAAAAGAGGATTTACATCTTCAGCAGATGGATGTAAAGATCGAATTTCTTCACGGTGATCTAGATGAATAAATTTACATGAAGCAACTTGAAGGTTTTGAAGTCCAAGGAAAGGAGAAGCTGGTGTGTAAGCTTCAGAAGAGCTTGTATGGGTTGAAGCAAGCTCCAAGGCAGTGGTACAAGAAGTTCGACATGTTCATGAAGCGGATCGAATTCTCGAGGTGCGAGGCGGACTTTTTTTAAAAAATTAATTAAAATTTTATTAATTTAATTTAAATTTTGAGTTTGATGATTTTAAAAGAGGGAATTGGGTTCCATAACCCTCCAAAAACAAGAATTCATAAAAATACTCCCCCTTTCTTTTTTCATTTATTTTTAAATTAAAATATAAAAATCAGAAAAATAGTTTTACAAATTACCAATTGATGAGCCATTTTATTTGCTCATCTTAGAGCACTTTTACACCCTTTATTGAGTCAGTTTGAGTCAGTTACGTGTCTGGGAGGGCACAATTAGGTGTTTGGGCAGAGTGTGTATGGATGCAGGTAACAGGTGGCGCACTGGGCAAAAGAGGCAAGGAAATCCCCTTCTTTGGGCAAATCAGATTCTGGAGTGGTAGTGACATGCAACAGTTTGACCACATCGGGCAAATGGGTAAAGTCACGAAGCAGAAGACCCAGAATTCCTACCAAGTACCGTGCCTGGTCCGACCATCTGTGGAGGAGAAGAAATACCTGCAGAATTCAGTTTGGGCAGAAGACGCGGTTGACAGGAGATTCGCTGCGGGCAAGCTGGCAGCAACCAGAATCCCTGATTTTGGGGGATCTCACTTATCCCCAACTCCTTGACCGCTGACGCCTATTCTTTAGGGAAGGAGAAACAGCCGCGGATTTGAATTCAAATTGAAGTCTTTAAAAAGGGGCGCGGTGGGCAGCAAAAAAGATACAACACATTACGCATCGAGAAATCGAGAGAGCCGCCGGCCCCGCAGTTCGTCGTCGCCGGAGAGAGATCGGAGCTGTTCGTCCGAGTCTCTTTGTTTGTTTTGAGTAGATCCAGCCTTCGGGCTGAGAAACAATTTGCTTTTATGTTTTGTTTTTAAGTTTTCAATTCCGTTTTCGTTTCCCCTTCAAAAACGTTTTACGATTTGAAGCTATGATTAATATAGTTTGCTTTCCCTTATTTAATTTGCCTTTTAATTTCAGCATGAGTAGCTAAGTTGTTTTGCATCTGGGCAGGGGCGGATCGAAGGAGATTTAGGGTTTTTAGTTTAACCGCGAGGTCGATGGGGCTAGAGTAGCCGGTTGGGGGTTTGTTCCCGAAGCAAAGTTGGTTGAGGATTATTTCTGGGGAGTTTGGGCAAACTAGGACGACCACTAGTGAACCTTTACAATCTGGGATACTGGTGATTGGCAAACGGCATAGATGTAACTTGTAGTATTGTTGCGGGCATAGCACTAGAACTTGCTGGAGATTGCAGTCGTATGACTCGGAGTTCCGGGCATGCTATTGGCCGAGCGGGTCTGTCTAGAGAGTAATGCGGGTTTGGGCAAACTAGATCCTTGTTTGGTCGCATAGGTTATCGAATTGTCCAGATCTAGGGGTTTAGGCATAACGTTAGCTTGCCTTCTCTTTAAACTGTAAGGATAGATAAGGGGTGGGGCAATTGTTGGGCGTGACGCAATATGACCACTTTTGTCTTTTTAAAGCACCCTATAACTGCTGACAAACCGCTGGTAGAAATCCTTAGTGCCTATGACCGGTAGTTTGCCCTAATGATCCTGAGTGAAGTCATCTGCCCGGATGCCTTGTTTATCATTTGATTTAAGTTTTCCTTTAATTATTCTGTTAGATCTGAGTGTTTGCGTTGTTTACCTTTTAGATCCGTTTTATTTGCATGTTAGTTTGGTTAGCCGTAGTTAGATCAAAGTGTTTGAAACGTTCGCAAAACCGCTGTGCCCACAGCAACCCCAAATCAAATCTTTTTTTATGACAACCCCTTGGGCAAAGCCGAGATCACCTACTGTAATTGCCTCCTTGTGGGACCGACCCCACGTACTTACCATTATCTACGTTTTGTAGTGATAGGAGTACTGGCTAAATATAAATATCATTTTGACAGCGTGTTTGCTCAAACGACAAGCATTCGGACTCGTCACCAATTAACCTAACATTTTATCAAAATTGCACAATAGTCCTCCACTAATTACAAACAAACCCTACCCCCAAATCCGTACCCCTCCCGCTGCCTCTCTTTTCTCTCTTTCACGGAAACGCAGAACGGAACTCCGACGAAGAAACGAACTCCGGCCGACTTGAAGAAGAAACGAACTCCGGCAAATCGCGCCCCGCCCCTCTCAAAAGGAACCCCTCCCTCTTATCGCGCCCCGCCCCTCTCTCTCTTCACAGTGAACATTCTAAAAAAATCCAAATTGCAGAATTCCGGCATCGGCGATTCTGGCGTCCTCCTCCTCAATTAAAAATGTCGAACGCCGCCTCCTCCTCTACTGGAAGGCCCTCGAAAAGGACTCGCGGGCCGTCCCCGTCGTTGTTCAGCGGCTACCGAGCGGAGGGTGAACCGAGAACGAAGAGAGGGCATGACCGTCCTCGGCTCCATGGCTTATCGGAATCACAAGCGGAGGCGAATTATCAAGTATGTATAGCCTCTACTTCCTCTATATTCATTTCATCGTCGTTAGTTTCCATTCAATTTTTGGTTTCTAGGTAGCTCCATTGGCGTAGTTAGGTTCTGGGTCGACTATGGGCGTCGGGCGCTGCCTTCAGCATGCGCCCGGCGCCCAGTTTTTTTTTTGTCAAATATCAGATACCATGTGGGCGTCGGGCGCAGCCTTCAGCATGGCCCGGCGCCCAGTATTTTTTGGTCAAATATCAGATACCATGTGGGCGTCGAGCGCTGCCTTCAGCATGCGCCCGGCGCCCAATTTTTTTTGCCAATGTTCGCGTACGAAGTGGGCGCCGAGCGCAACCCACTACCTACGCCCGACGCCCGAGACAGTCCATCAGTGAATTTTTAATTTTTTTTTTTTTTTTTGTTCTGTGTTTTTTCAGGAAGAGTATCGTGCTGTGCTGGCATCGAAATTCTTTGATGACCTCCCACAGTGCAAATACGGGCCAGTAGCGAAGAATGGGAAGTTAACCACTCGCCAGAGTTTCAAGAAAATCCTCGTGGTAGCCGAGAAACTGTTGGCCGTCTTTCCGGATTGTGAGGAGAATTACCCTCAGTTGGGTAATTTCTTATTGTTGGACGGGAAAGGGAACGTGCCCAATGCGGTCATCCATCAGTTGATGGCCCGAGTGTGCACTTGGCCGGATCCGAAAGAGAGTTGTAGGTTGTTCGTAGTGAACAAGATGGTAGCTCGAATTAGCACTGTGGAGTTCAATTTGATGACTGGCTTGCACTTTTTTTACGACCGCAGTGCATTTGACCTCGAGAAGGAGCGAGACCTGAAAGAAACAGCCTTTCCCGAATATTACGAGAGCAAGCAATCAGTGCCGATAGATGCTGTTCTTAAGAAGGTCGGAGAATTTTTAAGCCTCCCGGATGCCGAGGATCATCCAATTGCAATTTGTTTGGTTGATTACAGCTCTGTTGGAACAACCTTACAGACAAAAAGTGGTCCCTGATGAGATATTTGAGGTAATACGTGAATTAAATATACTTTTTATTGTTTACTTAAATAAATTTTTTTTTTAATTTTTTTGTTTATTACAGCTTTGCAGTGACTTGGAAGCATGCCAGAAGTATCCATGGGGAATAAAGGTGTGAAAGGTTGTCATGGACGACTGCTTCTTGTCTATGGGGGACATCGAAGGGGAGGGGACAAAGGCATGGAATGCTTATGGGTTCATCCAGATTTTGGCGGTATGTTTTTGTAGTTTTTTGATAATTGTTTTGATAATTGAATAATTTTTGTAGTGTTTAATATAAACATTTTTTTTTTAGTTTTGGATGATCGAAGCTTTTGAGGGTGCGGCTGTACAATTGTACGCTACCCCCAGGAGACTATTGTCATTCGTACCTCAGGATGCTGCGATGGTCTTTAAGTAAGACTGCACCGCAAAGCGATAATTTCAAGGAATTCTTGGTCAAGAAAGTGAAGGTAAGAGTTTGAACACGTTTATTGGTGAATTAAAATAATTTAAACTTATACAATTTCAAAAACAAACATGCAGGTTGTGTATTCGCGCTTGAAGCCGGACGTTGTCGAGCTGCAGTCTGCATATTTTTACGGCATCCTATGCTGGTTCGAGCGGAAAACTAATGATAGCCGAACAGACTGTCTACGATTCAACGCCGACAACACATTCTGCGAGGACTACGTGAAGTTCCTTGCTGCATCTCCAGCTCCAGCTCGAGGTTCTGGTCGAGCTCGACCCCAGAGGACACCCTCACCTCCACCCCAAAAGACAGCCTCAGCTCTTCTTGACATGCTTGACCATGCCGGTCCGTCATCGTTTCAGGCTGATCCATCCGGAGGTCCACCTGCATGGTGGGCAGATTTGCTGCAGATGCATAGGGTCCGGGATGAGATAGATCGAGAGCGGGACGAGATAGACAGACAGCAGGCGGAGCGTGACAGGCTGCGAGACGATGCTATGTTCGCAGAGTTTAGATCCCAGAGGGAGTTGATTAGGGCTCAGAGTGATCAGATCGCTCAGCAGGGTACTCAGATCACAGAGCAGAGTGCTCTGATCACTCAGTACGGTGTGCAGATGTCTGGGTATGGTGATCAGATGACCCAGTACGGTGTGCAGATGACAGAGTATGGTGTTCTGCTGAGAGGGCTCGGCGATCAGATTGCTGAGCTCGGTGGTCGGATCGACTCACTCGAACAGAGCTTTAGGGGTTGCAACCTAGGAGATAGGCAGAACTAGGTTCCGTAGTTCTATTGTTTTTTTTTAAACATGATTTTGAAAATTATATTACTATTAATATATTTTGAAAAATTATATTGGGGTACTCCACAACCACAACCGCTGGCGATGATCGAATATTATCCTTCTCCAGTGCCGCTCTCGCGGAACTATGAGGATTTTCAAACTCCGCAGCCAGCCTCCTCGATGTCGCCAGCTGATGTCAAGTATGTCACTCCAGTCCAACCTCTGCGAGCGGAGCCTAATTTTTGGAACGAAGCTTCGTCCTCGAGCGTGGACATGACAAGACTGCGAAACGTACGTGTTCGTCGTCCTTCACACTTCGTAAGATCACCGTACGACAGGTTCCCCCTGAGGGGGAGACGACAGAGATCCACGCTGGATTGTTTTACAGATTATTTGGCGGACACGAATGACAATACGATGTTAGTTCTCTATCCTTATAAGTTTGACAATGTTTTCTACCAGAAGCGTAATATTAATCCACATTAATGGTATGCAGGCGCGATATTGGTTTTGAATGGCCAGTGGGTCGGGATTAGTTCCAGGAGATGAGTGTGGGAGCCTCCGATATAGATATTTACGTAAGTATTGTCAAAAATATTATGATATATAGTTACGGACTAATTATTTACGCGATAATGTTTTTTTTTTTTTTTTTTGCAGCACATTGGTGCAGTTCTAGGAATTTATCACAACGACTTTGATTACTAACAAGACAAACGAGTGCGCACATGAAGGATAAATACACTATCGTGCCTTGCTCATTCTGTGTAAGTAGTGAAAAATACTACTGTAATTTCAATTACTTTTTAGATGTATTAATTTTGAACCTTAATTTACAGCAAAAATTGCAATGGTTTTGGATGTATTAATTTTGAACCTTAATTAGTTTTTAGATGTATTAATTTTGAACCTCAGAATGTCGAACCAGTTCCGGTGTTGGACCTGCAAGAATGCATTGAAAATATTGCTATCGTTGTGCATGGATGGAAACCCAAGCCGTGGGCTGGACTCAAATATGTAAGTATTCAGGTCAACCTCATTTAGGAGTATTCAACTCTTAAATTTGAACTTGAATAAGTATGTTCTATTATATGTTTTCAGGTTCTCCTCATTGCGAATGTCGGAGCCCAGTGGATTACATGCAAATTGGACCTTCAGAAAGAGAAGATTATTGTGTATGACACGTCTCTACATGCTCACACAAAACATGTAAAGGAACAGAGAATAACAGCATTACTTCCACTCTCAAGTATTGGATGCATGAATTGTGCATCCAAGCTCAACTGTCGACAAGGAAAAAAGTGTGGGAACTCAGCTTTGCTAGTGAGGGTGATTGTTATCGTCAAGAGCATCCACGGCAATCCGGTAATTACGCGCTGATGCAGATGATATCCATTATCACTGAAAGAATTTACAAGGACGACTGGAAGAATAAGAGCAAGGTAGATAAATTCAAATTCAGATGTGCAGCACAGGTGTATGAAATGAGTGCTATTTGGAATGGTCCGCCTCCCCGATGCGATATCTATGTGAAAGAGGGTCACGATGTGGAAATGTGCCCGGGTTTAGATTTTTAGACTTTGTATTTGAGGCTTTTGGACTTTGTATGTTGTGTTGTGATGAATTTTTCATGTTAGAAGTGCTTAAATTGTACATAAATGTGGTCTGGACAGGTTGAAATTACAAAAAACTAGAAAAACCATGTTCAGGTCTGTTCTGTAACGGGCATCGGACACAGGTAGTGGGGTGCGCCCGGCGCCCATAATGTCCATACACATCACACCTAACTTATGGGCGTCGAGCGCAGGTAGTGGGCTGCACCCAGCGCCCAGAATGTCCATACACGTCGCATGCGACTTGTGGGCGTCGGGCGCAGCCCACCACTACCTGCGCCCGGCGCCCATCATAGATTCGATTTCACATTGTTTTCGCAATTTCTCGACTTACCCGTAAATAATTAGTAGAATTTGAACCGCTGGATGATCTTAAAATGTAGTTTTACGTGTCCCAACCAATTTTCGTGAAAAAATAATGTCGAGAAGTGCTCGATCCACTAATGACGCAAAAATCGACAAATTCTCGAAATTAGTGGATCGAGCACTTCTCGGCATTATTTTTTCACAAGGGGCACTTAAAACTACATTGTGAGATGATCCAAATGTTCAAATTAACTAAATTACATTTTAGTGTTTGTTCATACCTTGAATATCCTAAACTTCAACTCAAACTATAACATTTAAACTTAAACCTTAGAAGTAACAAGTGACCAAAACACTAAATACTTCTACCGTGTATAATTTAGTTAATTTGAACCATTGGATCATCTTAAAATGTTGTTTTACGTGTCCCGTCCAATTTTCGTGAAAAAATAATATCCGGAAGTGCTCGATTCTCATATGTCGAGAATTTGTCAATTTTTGCGACACTATCGAATCGAGCACTTCCCGTGTTGGGATATGTCCTTCGATCCTACGTGTGCAATCGATAAAGTCATAAGGTCGTCTATGGATGTTAAATGATTATTCGATAATATTAATTGTTGGGAACAATATAATATTGATCGATAAAATCATACCTACAGGGTCACACACGAGCTGGAATTAAGTTGCTTGCTATATTGATTTAGAATCAATATATATGGAATTTCACATGCATGGGATGCATGGCTTGCATGGATGCATGTCATATGGTATGACATGGCATGCCACACAAGCAAGGGGACCACATCCATGCCAATTGGCATGGTGATGTGGAAATGACCCTTTACCTCCCCATTAACCACCACTATTGGTGCATTATGATGCACATAATGGGGGGTTACAAGGAGAGGTTAATTGTGGTGAATAAAGTGATGAAAACATGGTTTTCATATCACTTAATCATCAGCCACGAAATTCCACCCAACTAGAGAGAAAAGAGTGAGAGAATCACTCAAGAACAAGCAAGCAAGTTCAATTCCGGGTTCGTGTGCAACACGTAGAGGCCGGGCCATTTGTGCGGCTTCAACATCCGGGTGATCTAGACAAGAGGAGTGACGAGGTCATTCACAAGGAGAGCTTCGAGAGGCTGATCCATGAAGGTGGTCCAATCGACTCAACACCACCTTCATCAACATCAACGAGGCACGCTACACCGGTTGTAAGTGTTCTTGTTAATCTCTCTCTATATATATATATATTGGATATATATATATATATATATATAAATATGTGTCTATACATATTTGTGTGCACTAAGATCATGGCATAGTAGATCTATTGCTTTACATGCTTCCGCACACACGGTATATCGATCGGATCAGTATACCGGTACCATCAATTGGTATCAGAGACTAGGGCTCGTGCACACTTTTGTGTTGGACACAAAAATTTTAATCAACATAATTGACTTATTTGTTTAATTGTGATTATGTGATTAGATGTAAGGCCGGCCACCGTTAGTGGTCGGGTGAATGAAATTGTCGTTTTTTACGTTTCGATTGGCCATAGTTTTGGAGGGCTGCGTCCCTTGGAATCATTTGTAATAGATAGGTTTTCTATTTCAATTTGTATTGTTCAAACTTGTAAGCGATGGACTTGGTCCATGGTTCGATAGAGGATCTCAGCTCTCCGGCGAAAACGAGAAGAAACGAAGCAAAACGAAGCCAAACGAAGCAAAACGAAGCAAACCGGGCTGCTGGAGCCAAACGGCGGTCGCCGTTGGAGCTCCGGCGGGCGCCGTTTTGATTCGGCGGGCGCCGTTTTGGAAACGGCGACCGCCGAAAGGCCTTTTTTGGGGCAGATGGGTTTTTTGCCTTTTCGGCGGGCGCCGTTTTGGAAACGGCGACCGCCGGTGGTGTTCAGCGACCGCTGGTTGTAAAACGGCGGGCGTTGTTCGTGGTTTTTGAGGTAATGACTTGTTTTGACCAAAATCGGCGAGCACGGAACTAAAACGGAGGGCGAGGACCAGTCCAGAAGATGTTCAAGGCTTTTGTTATTACTTTAATTCTTTTCGTTTGAGAGTTGTGAGGTTCTAGGGGCCTTTCGATTTCGTATTTATATGCTTTGCTAGTTATAGGTTGTTTTATGTTATAAATGTTCAACTTACATATAAACAAACCTATGCATGCAAGTTCTCAATAATAATGAGTATAATGTCTTGTCCAAAACGTCACACTCATGAAGCCCTCGATCATAAGTTGGTAGGTCCGCCTCAGCGGGGTACTACTTGTTATCTTGGGATAGTGGGAGTAAGGGTTAGACCCTTACACGTGAGTTTGGTTTTCTCATCGATAGATCCACTGCAGGCGTGGCTATCGAGACATGAGATAAGAATGTGATTCTTATCGACCGAGAATGACATTAGATGTCATTGACATGGGATGTCTACCTATCTTGGTTTTCTTAAGTGCGGACTCAGTCGGCTTAAGGATTCGCAAGATGAGGGTCTTGGGATCGCTTTGTTCAAGGGAACAACGATATTAGATATCGATTGAACAAAATGGAATAAATAAGTAACTTGTTAGACAACCTTATTTGTTTACCGCTTTGTGGATGTTTACATACTTTATTTATCTTTCTTTTGTAGTTTATCATGTTAATTTCAACTCGATTCAAGTTTGGTTCAATTCTTGATTATGAAAAATTGAACAACATAAATTTTCTTGATTCACAACGTAATTCGAGGATGGTCCTCAAATACGAAGACAATGAAAATGTGTTAGATAACCACATCCTAAGATATCATTGAACAACTCAATAGCATGTTCGGGGAATATGCTAAGATTGAGCGGTTCGGTATGACCAGGGTCATTGCTTCAGCTAGGCTGGAAAAATGGAAATCTATGGAATCACATGTGCAACAAATGATTGGATTATTTGCTTCAAGTGACCGCCTAGATTTTTCCTATGATGATTATTTGGCAACCGATTTCATACTTCAATTTCATGATGGTTATAATGCCTTTAGGCTAAAATTTCCATATGAATGGTTTGAAGAAATCGCTTCGTGAGCTCCACGGGATGCTCAAGGCTCCTGAGCCGGCGATAGAGAAGGACCCTAAGAGGGAAATTCTTATGATATGGGATAGGGTATTCAAAAGAGCATGGGCAAGAAGGCTACTAGGGTTCCTAGGGAATCTCAATGCGTCTACTGCAAAAGTGTTGGACACTACTTGCAAACATATAAAAGTTCATATTTTATTCAATTTCAAAACAAATGCCTAATTTGTCTTTCATTTGATGGATTATAAGGTTAGGATTATTTACACCTCGGGGAGTGATTTAATCCAAAACACTTAAGTTCATCAATGACACAAATTAGAGACTTTCGAGCCATTGGATGGCGTGAATCGATTGTCTGGTTGGCTCCCTCATATTTTATGAGAGATAGGGCTTCAATTGCATGATAATATCGCTGGTTAGAAAACTTCAATTTTTCACTTACGATTTATCACGTTTTGACATTGAGATAATTTTGAATGGAAATTTGAATGAGATTCAATTATTGGTAATAATTGAATTTGCCCAAAGTTCAAAGAAGATGTGAAGAACGGGGTTGCTTCATCTTCAAGTATTAATGATATAGACATTAAACTTCACAAATTCTACTTCTTGGGTATTGGATGCCAAATGTGGTTCTCACATTTTATGTGGAGGAACTACATAGAAGTATAAGTTCGGTGAATAGAGATGTCAATCTACAGGCAAGAAATGGAGCGAAGGTCGCTGCATTAGCCGTATGATCATATGATGTTGTTTTGCCTTAGGGCCTTGTTTTAGTATTATAACTATGTAATTTCGTACCTTCAATAAACAATGAATATTGGTTCAGTATTAGATACTGATGGATTAGTTTTTCACTATTAAATAGTTTGGTAACTATTTTAATTGTGAATTATTCTTTGTTTTGGTACGATTATTATATTGTTTATGTATACTTTAAACTTGACAAATCATATATATCATTAAGACCAAAGGCCAAATCGAATAAGTATCGATGAGACATAACTGAAACATTGTTGATTAGATCAAATCAAAATCTAAACATGTAACGAAGCTTCTTTTAGAAGGAATTTTAGAATCATTTGACTTGGAGTCATTTGATACATGTAAATGATGTGTGATTGAAAAGATAACAATGTCATCTTTCTTGGAGAAAGGAGAACATGTGAGTAATTAGGGATGATCCATACTGATGTATGTGGAACCTATTAGTTCACAAGCACATGAAGGTTATGTTTCGGAAAAGAGAAAACAAACTATATTAGATATAGTTCGACCATTCGATGAGAGGTCTAAATGAACTACTGGTCTCTTTTGGGAACACACAATTCTAGACTTCAACTTATACACTGAATAGGAAGCCGTCAAAAGCTGTTGATAAGACACCATACTAGGTATGGAAAGGGAGGGTCCCTAAATTGTTTTCATCAAAATTTGAGGTTCTAAAAGCGTCTCTGACGAGATTTATCTCTATAGAGCTTGAACTCAAATGGGATAAAAGTTCCTTTATGGTATCCATAAGAAACTCGAGGGTACAACTTCTACGATCTATCTGAGAACAATATTTTGTTGCTCGAGATAGTGATTTTCTTGAAAAGAGTTATCTTTCCTAGAAATCCAGTGGGAGCTCGGTTGTTTTGAATGAGGTTCAAGTGAAACAACCAACGATGAATACTCAAGACTGGGTTGAGAGTATTCTTATGATTTTGGAAGCCATATCAGCCCTCGTAGGTCCGAAAGGCATAAATCTATCTCTATTATTCAAATACTTAGATATTGTGACCAATGAGAGATATGAATTCATGCTTTTGGAAAGCGGTGAACCTTCGACCTAATTCCAAGCTATGACGAGTCCAGCTACTAAAAATTGGCATGGTGCCATGAAATCTGAGATGATATCAATATCTGATAATCAAGTTTGGAACTTGATATATTTGCATCACAGGGTTAGACCCAATGAATGCTAATAGATCTTTAAGATCTAAACAGACAGATGGAAAACCTAGGGTTTTCAAAGCAAGGTTGATGGTAAAAGTTTTATTCACGAGGTGGATTATGGAAAAACTTTCACCAATTGCTTTGATTAAATCATTCAGATTATCTTAGCCATTACTACTCATCTTGATAATGAGTTATGGTAATATTGGATGTTAAAACTAACTTCTTGAATTGGATTCTAGAAGAGGCTGTGTTTTAACACAGCCAAAGAGTTTTATCGATCTTAATAAGGCTGAGAAATTATGCAAGCTTATAGTTCTATTTATGGAATAAAGAATGCATATCGGAGTAGCAATCTTCAGTTCAATGAATCCATACTGGGATTTGGATTTCAGAGGAACTCGGAAGAGTCTTGTTTTACAAGAAGATCAGTGGGAGTTACGTTGTATTAATTTTGTTGTATGTCGGTGACATACTCCTTATTGGAAACAATGTTTCTATGCTTAATTCTATTAAAGAATGGCTTGGGAATTGTTTTTCAATGAAGGATCTTGGAGAAGCACAGTACATATTGGGCATCAAGATCTGTCGGAACAGATCGAAAATGATGTTTGGACTTAGTCAAGTGACCTATTTTGATAAGGTACTTGATAAGTTCAGGATGAAAAACGCCAAAAAGGGTCTCATTCCAATGAGTCATGGCACATCTCTTAGCAAGATGCAAGGCCCTACGGGACTTGATGAGCAAAAGAGGATGGAAAACATTCCTTATGCTTTGGCAACAGGGTCTATAATGTATGCCATGATATGTACACGACCGGACGTATCATATGCTTTGAGCATGACGAGTCAGTTTCAAGGAAATCCAGGTGAGGCGCGTTAGACTGCGACCAAGAATATTCTTATGTACCTTAGATGGACAAAAGAATTTTGTTTTCTTTGGAAGACAAAAAGAGTTGATATTAACAAGCTGTTTGAATGCTAACTTCAAAACAAACTAAGATAATTTCCGATTTTAATCTGGTTATATCTTTTGTCTGGTTAGAGGTGATATTTGCTGGAATAGTTCCATGCAATGTAATATAGCTGATTAAACTACAAAAGCTGAGCACAGTATTGCATTGGATGCAGTAATGTTGGCAGTTAGGATTTGAAAGTTCTTGAATGAACTAGGTGGCGTAACTAGCTCAGCCCATCCGATAGTTCTCTATTTATAGAAGAGTTATCGCGCAAGCCAATGAGCTAGGAAGCACCACAAGTCTAAAACTGGTGCTTAGGAAGCACCACAAGTCTAAAACTGGTGCTCAGGAAGTTCCACATTATCTGGGAGATAGTTTTGTGGAGACATCGAGATAATAAATTTGCAACTTTTGGTAAGGTTGCAAACCCGCTTTCTAAACCTCTCCAGCAGTTTAAGCTTAAGGCTTTCACGACTGCAATAAAGATCAGACATCTTAGAGATGGGTTGTGATTTCTATTACTGTATTAGATATTTTTGGAGATTTGGTAGACATTCACTCATATGTATAATACATATTTCTTCATATAAATATGGTTTAATTTATATGAATTGTCCAAATGATTAAGTAATATCGATTGGGTTATGAGGTCGACTTACCGCATAATGAAGTCCCAATGGTTGAACTGATATACTTGAATCATATGCTTGTTCCTAGTTCGTATAATCGAGTACGGGCAAACCGATAATACAATGAACTAGATTGTAATGTATACTATAGCTCCACTTCATGGGCTAGTGATGTGGGACATCAAGTACAATTACATAGATATTAGCTGGGAGCTAATGATCGAACAGACCCGACTGGAATAGTATTTAAGATTTCGAGTCATAATACTATTTCATTGACTTTCGAGCAATTTCCTCTGACCTGAGTAGTCCAGAGTGACTCCATTGTGAAATGGTATACTTTGATACAAGTAAACGCCTTTCGTAAAAGGAGGTTATAAAACTTGTTATTGGGTATATCAGGAAGCAAGTGGGAGAGCTTGGATTGACAAGATGGGATTGTCCTCCATTTTATAAATGGGATAAATGTCTTACCGGCCACTTGGAGAGTCGAGACTGTGGAAAAGCGTGGCCACGTACAGATTCGTATCATAGTGATAAATCTAGTTTTACAGTCTGTCTCATAGTCCAATAAAGGTTTGAACCGATTGAGGATGACTCGAGTCTTGCCTCAAGTTCAAACTTAGACATAAAGTGACAACAGGAATTTGGCAGCACACTGGCTCTGAAGGCCAAGTGGGAGATTGTTGGGATATGTCCTTCGATCCTACGTGTGCAATCGATAAAGTCATAAGGTCGTCTATGGATGTTAAATGATTATTCGATAATATTAATTGTTGGGAACAATATAATATTGATCGATAAAATCATACCTACAGGGTCACACACGAGCTGGAATTAAGTTGCTTGCTATATTGATTTAGAATCAATATATATGGAATTTCACATGCATGGGATGCATGGCTTGCATGGATGCATGTCATATGGTATGACATGGCATGCCACACAAGCAAGGGGACCACATCCATGCCAATTGGCATGGTGATGTGGAAATGACCCTTTACCTCCCCATTAACCACCATTATTGGTGCATTATGATGCACATAATGCGGGGTTACAAGGAGAGGTTAATTGTGGTGAATAAAGTGATGAAAACATGGTTTTCATATCACTTAATCATCAGCCACGAAATTCCACCCAACTAGAGAGAAAAGAGTGAGAGAATCACTCAAGAACAAGCAAGCAAGTTCAATTCCGGGTTCGTGTGCAACACGTAGAGGCCGGGCCATTTGTGCGGCTTCAACATCCGGGTGATCTAGACAAGAGGAGTGACGAGGTCATTCACAAGGAGAGCTTCGAGAGGCTGATCCATGAAGGTGGTTCAATCGACTCAACACCACCTTCATCAACATCAACGAGGCACGCTACACCGGTTGTAAGTGTTCTTGTTAATCTCTCTCTATATATATATATATATTGGATATATATATATATATATATATATATATATATAAATATGTGTCTATACATATTTGTGTGCACTAAGATCATGGCATAGTAGATCTATTGCTTTACATGCTTCCGCACACACGGTATATCGATCGGATCGGTATACCGGTACCATCATCCCGACATTATTTTTTTCACAAAAATTGGACGGGACACGTAAAAATAAATTGTAAGATGATTCAACGGTTCAAATTACATTAATTATCCCGTGTGAAATCGAATCTGTGAAGGGCGCCGGGCGAAGGTAGTGGGCGGCGCCCGGCGCCCATATATCAAAGGTAATGTGTATGGTCATTATGGGCGCTGGGCGCAGCCCACTACATGCGCCCGGCGCCCATGACAAATCGGTAATTTCGCCCGTTTTATGTCATAATTAACCTTTACCGACCTCATTTAGACACAATTTTAGCACTTCTAAAATGTACACACATTTTAAATAATTAGAAATAAATAAATAAATAAAGTAATACGTATCTACAGTCTTCTTCAATAATTTCGCTACAGTCACTGGAACTGGATATATTTCAAATCAGCGCACAGTACAAACTCCGCAACAATTATTTTTTTTTCTGACAAACCAAATTTCTCAAATATAAGGTCTTGAGTAGTGTGAATAGACTTTAATTATTCGCGGGTAAGTCGAGAAATTGTGAAAACCGTGTGAAATCGAATCTGTGAATGGTTGGGCGCAGGGCTTGGGCTGCGCCCGACGCCCATAACAACTGTATGGACATTATAGGCGTCGGGCGCAGCTAGTGGGCGGCGCCCGGCACCCATAACAGTCCAGACTTGAACATGGTTTTCCCCGTTTTCTGTAATTCCAACCTGTCTAGACCACATTTACGCACAATCTAAGCACTTTTAATATGAAAAAGTCATTACAACACAAATATAATGTCTCAAATACGAAGTCTCGTACACAATAGTCTCAAAACACAAAATTAGAGTATATAAAATAAAAGAGTTCAAGTCATGCCCTCTTCTTCGCTACACCCGGACATCTACAACTTCCTCCTCTTGACATCACAACCTGCATAGTAAATGTTTCACAAGTCAAATTACACAAAAATATATATGAAAACACACACAACTACATAAAAGTTCAGCAGTGTTTACTCTGGTGGAATCGGACAAGTCTGTGCATTGTGACCCTCTCCTTGACATTTGCCACATCGATATTTTTTCTTCGAAAACCTCTCAATTCGACTTGTGAAGCGGTCCAATCTCGGTCGTCTTGGAGTTCGTTTTACCGGTGGAGGCAAAACTATCATGCTTTGGACATATTCGGGAATATCCGTCCATTGATCTTCTGAAGGAACAGGTATAATATTCTCCTTATATGCTTGCATCATATACTCACGGGTGAAATAAGGAGAAGTCAGAGCATAAGCATATTCTCCAGCCCGACTCGGGTCCTTGGCACACGCTGCGGCCATGGTATGTTAACACGGCATCATGTCAATCTGAAGCACACCACATTCACAAGTCATTGCCTCCAAATCCACAACCCCACACCATTTAGTCGACTCCACATTGTACATCCAAGTACTTATTTTTTTGGTAACCCATTTAGGAGCACTGTCATAACGCTGACGCAACGTTGTTTCCTTTCTTGGTGTCAAAACAACGGTGAACGCCCGAGCTTCTTCACGATGTATGCAAAACCATTCAACCATCTTATCCACAATAAACATGATCATGGAACATATGGGATAATCTTTAGCCACTTTCATCACGACATTTATCACTTCCAATGCGTTAGACGTCATCACCTCGTATCTATTCACAAGGTGGTGGACTCTTGACCATTTCTAAAACGTGATTGTGTCTTCTAACCACTTCGCACATTTTTCGCTAGTTGCTCTAAGCTCTGAAAAATTTAGATTGAACTCGGGTATAGTGTATGAGCACGCAGACTTCTGAAAAATACCAACCAAGTCTTTTCTTTTGTTGTACTTGGACTTGATGTTTTGCATGATGTGCCAATAGCAGTGTCCATGTTCCGCCTTAGGGTAAACAGCAGCTACAACATTTATAATTGGCTGACCTCTGTCAGACACGATTACCAGATCAGATTTATCTGGAATCAAAAACTGCAAGCACTGAAGGAACCAAGTCCAGCAATTGGTGTCCTCTACATCACCAACACCCCAAGCAAGTGGGTAACTGTGATGCTCACTGTCAGTAGCATAAGCAATAAGAAGCGTTCCCTTGTATTTATTGGTCATGAACGATGCATCAATGACGATAACGTCCTTAATGTACTGAAATCCTCGAATACACGCTCCGATAACCATGAAGAAGTAGAGAAGTTCATTATTGGAATCTGTCTGAATACGGGTGAACGTACCTATATTCCTTTGTTCAAGCATGTAAAAATACGAAGGAAGCTTCGAGAAATTATCTTCATAGGATCCGCGAACCAATTCCAGGGCTCTCTGTTGACCTCTCCATGCTTTGTCGTAACTGATAGTAATATTTTCCTCAGTACGCATAAACTGCTGAACTGCAACTGGTGTTAGAGGTTTCTTTGCGTTCAAGAACTGATCCTGGACTCGATTGTCGATAAAACTGCTAGAGGCCTGCCTGTGCACACCGCTTCTTTCGATCAAAGAACAAGTGTGGATATTGGTGTAGGTTTTAATCACAAACTCATCAGTCGTCTTTCTCCTCGTTGCACGAATTTTCCATTTGCAATGTTTTTCAACACATTTGACCACCTTTCGATTCTGATCAGATTTGTCCAGAACGAATTCAAACTTACAGTGCAATGCTATCCGACCGACAACGTAGCTGAACTCGTCTTTGTTCTTGAAACTCTGACCAACTACCAAATCGGAACCATCATACCGACCACCCATGTCTCAATCACAGAGTCTTAAAGCAGGAGCACCAACATCGTCCACAATAGGATTATTATAATAAAAACTACCGCCCTCATTATAACAGTCGTCACCACCATCATTGGCATCATCATCACCTCCACCATTGTTATTACCATCGTCATCAACAACATCATCGTCGTTATCATCGACTTCGACACCATCAACACCATCATCATAATCACCACCCACACCACCATCATAATCAAAACCATCATAATTATTGCATAAATCAATGCTATCCCAAATAGATACAGACTGATCATAAGTAGATGGCACTATTACTTGACTGTAATATTGTGATGTTTCACCTGAAGTTCGTCAAGTTGGAAGTTTTTATGGGCGAATTGGACTTTGACGTGCAGGACTTTCACGTGAAGGACTTTAACGTGTACGACTTCGGGGTACACAAGGACTGTAGGTCACAAACAACTCCATTTCATCGTGGTTTCTATGAATCCACACAGTCGTACTCCAATCATCTTTATCATTAAGATATATAGGAGGAGATTTTTCCTTTGGGAATCGAGAGATCGCAACTTCATTAGATGATGGATCGATGTCGATTTTTCCACACACTTTCTCAATAAGTGCATTAAACGAAATGCTCCTATCAATCAATGTTGTTCTCGAGTGTTTCAAATCACTCATTATCCATTTCCAATATCCCTCCAAGAGCTGTCACTCTCCACCAAAATGTGTTATGATTGATATCTTATCCATCCATGTAGTTACAATAAAACGGGAGAAATTAGAGTTCAAAACTGCATTGTAAAGGGCGCCGGACGCAGGTAGTGGCCTGCGCCCAGCGCCCACAATGTCGCAGGTAGTGGCTTGCGACATTGTGGGCGCTGGGCGCCGGCCACAACCTGCGCCCGGCGCCCGTCTGCAACCAACGCGATTTCCAGGGATTTTTTTGGTTTCGGAAAGCTTTCAAAACGCAAAATTCAAACTCGATATTGAAAATAACACACACACAATGTAGAACTGAATGTTAACTTTTTTACGTCGAATTGTTGGTGGAAAATCGACGATTTTGGAGCCGTTTTTTTTTTTTTGCGATTTAGGGTTACGGGAGTGGAAAAAAAAGGAAGAAGAAAGTGGGACTAAAGTACAATTATTTAGTTGGACTATTGTGTAAATATGTTTTATTTTAATTTCTTTTACATTTATTTTTATAAAAGAAATGTATAAATTCAATATATTTTTTGTAAGAGTTATTTAACACTTAATATTGGGAGGGACATTTTTCTGAAGGACTCATTTTAAAATCCCCATAGATATTAACGCCGGAGCGTGAGGGCACAGAGAAAAGAACAAACGACGTAAATAGGTGTTTGAAAATCAGCAGTTGAATTTTCAAATGGATATGAATATGATTATACTTCTTTAATAGCTCAGCAAACAAACGAACACGTTTTTATTTCTAATGGTGGGGCACCAATCATTTTTAAATTGAAAACAAAAAAATATGAATTACTACCTTCATTTCACAAAAGAGTACGATTTCCATTCCATAATTGTTTGTCCGTTTCTTTTGTATTTTATAAAGAAAATTGACAAATAGTTAGAAATACATACTTCTTTCGTACTACAGCCATTATCACATTTCATTTATTATTTATAAAAGAAGTATTTCCTCCGGCCATTAATAGTTGTCATACTTTTTTGGACACAGAATTTAAGAAAATTGTTATTTTTGTATTTTTTAATTTAAAAGTAAAAGGTAAAATATATTTTAAAAGTGAAAAGTAAAATAATGAGTAAAGTTTAAAAAGTAAGTGGGGTAAAGTAGAATAAAATTGTATATTAAAATAAAAAAGTTAAAATAATTTTTTTTTTTTGTATCAACTATTGTTGAACACCCCAAAAAAGGAAAAGTATGACAACTGTCTTTTGACCAAAATAGTATAACAACTAATATGAGATAAACAAGATAGCATTTTATTTTTTAATTTATAAAAAAAAATAGGATCATTGATTCAAAAAAGAAAAGTATTCTTATATATTAAATAGAGATTAAATCACAAATGGTCCTGTAAATATTGTCAATCCCACATTCAGTATTTTATTTTTTAATTTCATCAAATCCAGTCCTTCTCGGTCGTTTTCCACCGGAAAGCTCACGTGTTGGTCACGTGAGTGCACACATGGCGGTCATCGGGCAGGGCTTGCTGACGTGGCTTGAGATTAAATCACATTTTATCTTGCAACTTAGGCTGATCTCACATTTGGTCCTTTTTTTTTTTGTTCAAAAAATCAAATCTTATCCTTTTCGGTTGATTTCACCAGAAATTGCATATGTGGGTCACGTGATGTACATGAAGGTTTTCGATGCCGATCGAATCGCTCGATTACCTCTTTCGTGTGTGCAGAAGCGTGTAAAATGAGTAAAAACAAACGTACAAGATCTAGGCACATGTTTATATGTATAAGACACACACACATATATATACATCCAATATATATATGCATAGAGATACGAGGACACTTACATTCGGTGAAGCGTGTCTCGTTGATGTCGATGGCTGTTCGTTGATGAAGATCTGATCTTCTTGCAACGAACCCTGAAGAGATCACCTTGAAAAGCCTCTTGTCTTCCCAGATGTGTAGTCGCACAAATGGTCCGGTCTCTACGTGTTGCACACGAACCGAAAGTCGGATGCTGAAAATTGCCGAATGTGTTCTTGAGACGAAGAACACTATGAACGTGATCATCAATATAATATTGCTCTAAGCAAAAAATAACATTATCAATATATCAATTAAAATCCAAAGATGACCATCTGACTTAATCGATTGCACACGTAGGATTTGAAGGACACAACCCAACAGTACAGATGGCGGTCGACTCCGGCGGCTTGCTGAGGTGGCAGGCTGTGGGACCGTATTTACTCTCCACATCAGCAAGCCGTCGGAGTCGACCGGTGGGCTACCCCGAACCCCGTCTGAAAAAATGTAGGGTTGGAACCGAATATTTTCGACCCGAAAAAATCAAAACTAAATTAATCCGAATCGAAGGGGCCCGAGACCGCCACCTTTATTATTGAATAAACATTTTAGAATTTGGGCAATTTAAATATTAGAATTATAATAATTATTATTAAATATTAATATTTTATGAATATTAAATTTAATTTGATATTAAAAATTATTTTTTTATTATATAATATTATTTTTCTAGCCCGACGGGCTAGCCCGAGACCGAAAATTTTAAGGTTAGGTCTACAAATTTACAGCCCGAAAAAATTTCAGTCCGAATCGAAGTAACCCGATAGCCCGAGTGAGCTGACCCGATTGACATCTCTACCCACACGTGCAATTTTCGGTGGAAATTGGCCGAAAATGATGAGATTTGATTTTTTGAACAAAAAAAAGGACCAAATGTGGGATCAGCCTAAGTTGCAGGACCAAATGTGATTTAATCTCAAACCACGTCAGCAAGCTCTGCCCGATGACCGCCATGTGTGCACTCACGTGACCAACACGTGAGCTTCCCGATGGAAAACGACCGGGAAGAACTGAATTTGATGAAATTAAAAAATAAAGGACTGAATGTGAAATTGACAATATTTACAGGATCATTTGTGATTTAATATCTATTAAATATATTAAAAATAAAATAAAAAATTCCCAAAATGTTATAAAAGTCATTGGCACATATACTTCTTCTGGATGCACTTGAATTGCAACACATATTCCTCGTGCCCCTTTGTTATTTTTAATTAATTTATTTATTTATATATTTCAAGTTGCAATCAAAAATAATTATATACCGAACAAAACCATCAACCCATTTCATCACATTTCTTTCATCTCGAGATTTGAACAACAAAAAATGAGCTCCGGCGAGGTTTCGAACTCCGGTAGGTTCTCCGGCGGGAGGTCTAATTTCTCACAGATGTGTACCCTTTTGAGTCAGTACCTCAAGGAGAGGGGCAGCTTTGGGGACCTTAAACTTAGCTTGGAACCCAAAGGTATCTATTAAATTCAATTTATTAGATCTCGTTTCTAATTTTGCTTGATTTCTTTTTTGTGTTTTTCATAATCTAATTTTTTTTCCACCCTCCTAATCTGCGTAATCAGAGACGATGGATTTGTTTCCGTTGATTGAGAATTTGGGTCAGGGTTTGGAATCCAAGAACCCTAACACGAAGAAAAAACCCCTTCCCAGGTTAGTCTCCCGAAACGACGTCGCGTCGCCTTCTGAATCTGCGCAGATGACCATATTCTACGGCGGTCAGGTCATGGTCTTCGATGACTTTCTGCCTGAAAAGGCCAAGGATGTCATCAATCTAGCTAGTAGCAAGACGTGCGCCGCCCAGAGCCCGTCGGCGTCCGCCATAAGTTTCGGCATTCCGCCTCTGGATTCTGGTGAGCTGATGTTAGCCTAACTGTTGTCAAGTTCATCCAATCTTTTTATTCAATTCTAAATTACTTATTTATTTTGGTTTGCAGATCTACCAATTGCGAGGAAAAACTCGTTGGCCCGGTTTTTGGAGAAGAGAAAAAATAAGAATACAAATGCCACGTGATTTTTATATTTCTATTGAGAAATAGTAGTACTAACTAATTATTAATTTCAACAAAAATAATACGGTGTACTAGTACTAATTAGTAAGTAACGCGATTAACAAATTACTATAATATTAGAGCATTTCGATGGTGCCGTACCACTTTTACATAACATGAAATTATACTCAAATATATACCGTTGGAGAAATAAAAGAAAATTTTGAGTATCAAAGTATTAATACTATTATCAGTTTACTTGTGGGCTCAATTTATAATTTTTTTTAATATATGCATATAAATAAAATAGATATGTATATTAAAGTGAGATATACAAAAGTAAAAATTTTATTTTAATTATCGAAGAGTGTAGGTATAAATTTATAATTATAATTTATTTTTGATATTCCATAAATTTATACCCAATAAATACACCATTGAAGATGCTCTAATATCTAGCAATAGTATTTTTTTTTTTGTATTTTATTTTTATAAAAAAAAAGCTGACAAACACTCTATAGATAGAGAATTGTAATTAAATATTGTGGAGACAATGTAAAATTTCTTAGTATTACATATTTAAATCACAACAAAAAAATATTAAATATTTTAAAATAAATAAAAAATGAAGTGTAACTCTAAGGACGATAAAAAGGAATAATGTATTAACTCTAATCCAATTATTTATTATATTAAGAAAAATGTTATTTTTTTATCTTTTTGAATTTAAAAGTAGGGGTAAAATTTATTTTTAAATTAAAAAATAAAATAGTTGAGAGTAAAATGTAAAAAGTAAGTAGAAAAGTAGAAGTAAAATTATATTTTTAAATGAAAGTATAAAGTATTTATTTCATTTTTAGCCGTTTTCATAATTTAGTTAAGACATTCAAAATAAAAGAAAAATGTGCATAATTAATTGAGATGAATGTAATAATAAGTGAAAAACATTTTTATCATAGTTTTAAAAAAAATGTGAATAAATTTGCAAAACAAATGTGAATAATAATTAGTGGTAGTGTGAAATTGTAAAATGCTTAAAAATGTGTTACTCCCCCAACCACCCACATAAAGTTCTTTTTGTCAATTTAGGAGTGATTCTCAAAATACAAAAACATAAAATTTATTATTATAAAACCGATGGAGTAGTTAGAAAGTAAGGATTCTTTTGAATTTAACTTCCCTTCATTTCCATTCGATTCAATTCAGTTCAACTCTCGATTCGATTCAATTCAGTTCAACTCGATTAAGTTCGTTTCAAAATAAATTATTATAAAATTAACAAAAAATAATTTGAATCAATAATTATAAGTATACAATCTAATTAATGTCACAATATTAATATTTTTAAAAAAATATTTAATAATTTATTAAAATTATTATTATTTTTATAAAAAGTTCATACCAATTCAGTTCAGATTGTTTCAGTTCAGATAAGTTCAATTCAGTCTATTTCAATTCAAAAGAAAGTCCTAAATGAAGTGTAAAATATTGGAAAAATATTTGTTGGTTTTTATAGGATCACGGCAAATGCACCCTATCCGTACCCGTCAACCAAACCACGGGGCCAGGCTTTGCTCCAGTCCAAACTTTTCCTCCAAGTCCAACTTGAGTATCATTAGCTATCATAGTTATGATTATTCCTAAATTAGTAGTGTATTACATTTTTTTTTATATGTGCTAAATTGGTAGAATTTGTCTATGACAAAAAATTCTTTAATTTTATTTTTATAAATATAATAATATTTTAATTATTTTTTTACATTTATTATTATTAGTGATAATATATGAAATATATACTGTAACAAAAAAATCAAAAATAAAAATTTTAATTAAAAATAATGTATATTTTATATATATACTAAAAAGTCGATTAAATAAAAAAATATAAATTTTAATGTATAATAATAAAAAATTAAAATTTCTTCTAAAAATATTTATTAAACTTATCATATATATAAATATATATAAAAAAAATTAGACAATTTGGTCTGTCCATACAGCATTACCATATTTGTTTAGATAATGAATTGCAAATTTGCATTTACTGTAGTTCGGGATCACATGTTTATTTGTTTTTTCTGCCATAAAATGTGATTGTGTGGGATTGTGTGAGAGGATGATGCATCATTAATGGCAATTTCTACCGTGCAACATAGTGTACGGATATTGTACAACTAGTATTTATTATAGTGTATTCTTAATGAATATTACTTTGATATATAATAAATATCTTAGTAAATGATAATTTATATTTTTACTCAATGATAATTTTAAGAATGATGATTTTTAATTGTTCAATGATGATTATTCATTTACAAAATAAATATTTTTTATATTTAACTTAGATTTTGGTGTACAATGTATTGTACAGTTACGTGTACAATAGACAGATTGATCATTAATAGTCAAACGTTGATTAGGTTATATTTTTTGTTTTTTTAGTTTTTTTTTTTTTTTTCTTTTTTACTTTGAATTCACTTCATCATTTTACGTTAAATGTAACTTGGTCAATGATTGATGTATGCAATCAATTATAAGTATAACTAAATTTTTCCTGTTAATTTTTTTATTTACATTTAAATTTGTTGGAATAATAATACTCTATTTCCCATAATGCACGTTGACTTTTTTGACTATCTAATACAGTAAATCCGTATATAAAAATTATGAAAAAATAACTAAAATAAAATTTAATAGTTAAATTTATTTTATTTATTTTTCCATAATTTTTTTATACTTATCATATGTATTGGACGGATAAAAAAAACTAACGTGTCTATAATTATGAGACAAAGGTAGTATTAAGGTTTCGTACATGTTGATATGAATAATAAACGAAATAATAGTTCAACTTCACATTATCTACAAGATACGAGGTTTGTCTTTTTTTGTTAAACTAAAAAAATACAAATCTTTCAAGTAAAGTAATTATTTCAAATCTATCAAGTCTAAGAATTTCAAATTTAATTTATCTTATACTCTAATTTAGAGATAGTTTTTTGGGTGCTTATTTAAAAGAGTTTAAAAAGAGTTGATAAATAAGTTGTTAAATTATTTGAATAAAATATATATATAAACTTATAATTTCTTGTTTAAAAGAGTTTTAAAAGAGCTGATAAATAAGTTGATAAACTATTTGGATAGTCAAGAGTTGTTGATAAATAAGTTGTTAAATTATTTGAATAAAATATATATATAAACTTATAATTTCTTATTTAAAAGAGTTTAAAACGAGCTGATAAATAAGTTGTTAAATTATTTGGATAGTCAAGAGTTGTTAGCTCAATTGGTTAATCACTCAAATTGAGGATTAAAGGTCTTAAGTTCGAACTCCAAGACATTGTAATATAGCTATACAAAAAAAACTATTTGGAAAAAAAAAACTATTTGAATAAAAAATAGGTAAAAAAACACTTTAGAGACATTGTAATATAGCTATACAAAAAAAACTATTTGGAAAAAAAAACTATTTGAATAAAAAATAGGTAAAAAAACACTTTAGAGACATTGTAATATAGCTATACAAAAAAAAAAACTATTTGGAAAAAAAAACTATTTGAATAAAAAATAGGTATTTGAATAAAAAATAGGTAAAAAAATTCAATTTGGTGCCCGAGCTTTTTTTTTTTTTACTCAATAGTACCTGACATAAGGCATAATTCCACTTTGGTACTAAAATTAGTGTTTTCCGGCAACATGTGTCGGGCACGTGACTTCACCTCACACGTGTCTTTCTTGCACTGGCTCCAGGGGAGAAATTACGTTATTGTCCTTTTTATTATTTAACACTTTTTTAAAAATAGAAAATGCATTTCAAAATTTTGAAATGAAAAAACGGGATTAAAAATCTCCTCGGCTCCCTCAGCTGCAAAAGCCGATTCACTAAGGATTCGAATGTGACCAGACTCGAATTCTTGCCGATGGAGAAGGCGCGGCGGCCTTCGTAGGATTCAAATCGGTCGGTCAGGTAATCGGAGAATGAGAAATCGAGGCAGGGGCATAGAGTCCATAGAAGCTGGTAGCGCTTGGCGACGACTGATGTCTTGATGGCGGATCTCGTGTCAAGGAATGAGAGTATGTGAGCCAAAGTGATGTCGGGTAAAGAGTTGATCCTGTCGAGATCGGGATTCCGTTCGTCGTTGTCTTCTTCAATGCGATTTTTCCTCGATCTTTTGACCTTCGATTTCATATCTGAATATCTGATCCTGTTTATTTTCCGTGATCACGTGATTGGACGCGTTTACAAATTTATCCCCTTTTCGAATTGTGGGTTCGAATGAAACGGAAATCGAATCGTAACAGTTTTAATTTTTGGCAATTTTGACAGGTTTCTAGAATTAGGGTTTTACATCTTGATCAGAGAAAGAAAAATTGGGAATTTTTTTTGGAGTGGGGATTCGGAGAAATGTTGGAACTTTGGATCTTTGAGTGCTTACCTGTGATCAAAATTCGTAAGGTAATTATAAAACTACCTCTGCCCAAAATGGCTAAAAGTCCTAATTAGCAAAATTTGAAAAAAGAAATTTTATTAATACAGGTAATGGCGTCTTCGTCTCCGACGATCTACTCCGTTTATTCGATTCTGCAATAGCGAGTTATGTTTTTGTTATCGTCACTTTTTCTTGCTCCATGGATCGGCGCATCAGGAAATCAGTTTGAGCTGGATGGCAAAGCGTTGAAGCTAGATTTTTTAAAAGACCAAAATACCCTCTATCAGTTCGAAAAAAAAATTGAAGTCACATGTCCGGCACATGTTGCAAAACGCTGATTTTAGTACCAAAGTGGAATTATGCCGGCACATGTTGCAAAACGCTGATTTTAGTACCAAAGTGGAATTATGCCTTGGGTCAAATACTATTGTGTAAAAAAAAATTCATGCACCAAAGTGAAAAAGGAGGTACTAAAGTGTTTTTTTCCCTAAAATATATATATATATATAAAATTTGTTTGATAATTTAAGATTTTATATAAATAAAATTATCAAAAATAAATTGTTATATATGAAAAAAGTAATTAAAAATAATTATATTAACTAAATAATTATATTAAGTTATAAGTGCTTATAAGCTGTTTAAAAAAGTATTTTTCCTCTTACTTTTTTTTAAACAAACTAAAAGATGTTAAACAACTTATTTTTTAAGTTTTTAAGATCTTTTTTTATAAATTTACCAAACAAATTTTAAGAGCATATAAGCTCTTAAACAACTTTTAAAAATTTACCAAACAAATTTTAAGAGTTTATAAACTTTTCAACAGCTTATAAGACTTTTAAACAGCTTATAAACTCTTATAAGCTGTTTAAAAGTTTATAAACTATTAAAATTGTTTGGTAAACTTTTAAAAACAAATCTTCAAAAATTTAAAAATAAATTGTTTAAAAGTAATGAGATACTTTTTTTTCAACAATTTATAAGCACTTATAACTTAATCAATAAAAAAAACAAAATACCTTTAAAATTATTACATTATATATATATATATATATATAAAAAAAAATCCAAATTTATTATTTAGTTAATATAAATATTTTTAATTATTTTTTTCATATATAACAATTTATTTATGATAATTTTATTTATATAAGATCTCAAACAAATTAACATCTTATAAGTTTATATATTTAAAAACTTATCAGCTCTTAAAACAATTTATAACATGTAACATCTTATAAGCTATTTTAAATAAATTCACTCAAACGGACTCTTAATCTAAAGAAAATAAATCACATATTAAATTATATAATTTATCTTTTACTTTTATTTAATCTAATTAAAAAATTAATGTTTCCTCTATGTCCTACTAATTGTCACACTTTCTTTGTAAATTATAAAAAAAAATGTGAGTTTAGGGATGAAAATGAGTTGAGTCGAGATTTGAGCTTATCGAGCTGGCTTGGAAAAAATTAAGCAGGCTCGAGCTCGAGTTCGGCTCGATTGAGCCGCTCGGCTTTTGCTCGCTCGATTAGTTCAACTTCAGCTTGTTCGAATATTTTGACTTGTATTGCTCGTGTTCGAATCGACTCGAATTGCTCGAAAGCTCTACTCGACTTGATATATATACACATTTAAAGTATATTTAATTAAAAATTATATATTGGGCTTGCGAGCCGCTCGATTCTTCAGGATTGGTGCTCGAGCTCGGCTCGTATAAAATAATGCTCGACTCGAGCTCGGCTCGAACTCGAGTTTGACCAAGTTATTTCCAAAACGATGATTTTAATTTAAATTGTACTTTAATACGAGAAGCAACTTAGTGAAATTATCTCATCGATTAATTTTATTAGTTATTTTCTCCACCCTGACAGTTGTTTTGTCCTCCAAATTTATTACAAAATACAGCTTCACATCAATATATTTGGTCTTTTCATGAAACACTTGATGTTTTAGTGCATTGTGTTTCCGCTCTATTTGTTCTTTCAATCTTCGAAACATCTATTCGTTGGTCGGTTAAAACACCTGTTAAAAAAAATTTCACCGCCAACACACTGCACTCTAACTATCACATTGAACAAAGATTGCCTCTCGTGATACCTCAAGGTTTTGAACTATTCTTGAACTATAGCATTCAGCCACACTTCCTCCCTAATAATATACTCGCTCTCCGTAGTTGATAACACAACTAGTGCATGTTGGTTTGTCTTCCAAGCCACAAAGGAGCCAAACAAAGTAAACACGTACCATATTATTGAATTTCTAGTATCAAAATTATTACCAAAATCAGCATCCACGTATCAAATTAAAGCATCACCACCTCCATCTTTTTTAAGATGAGAGCATAACCAATAGTTTCTTTTACATGGAGTACTCAACAACTTTACTTTTTCCTAGTGATTCCTTCTTATTGCTCATAAACTGTAATCCTACCCTCATAGCCTAGACAATAACAAGTATGCTACTTACCATAGTATATATAATATGAGACTATCTTTATCGCGGGGAGTCCACGCCCATGCCCGTACTCAATTAATAAAAAAAATTAAAAAATGAAATTAAAAGCCATAACCAGGTCATCTTATGACTTGAGGGCGTGAAATTTTTTTATTGAAATTGATGACATATGTCATCATATAATTCGCCTATTTTATTAGTTATTTAAAATGTTTTTATAACTTAAATTTTATAAAATTGATAAAACAAAAAATATATATATACTTATACTAAATTTCATATTTTTTCATGATCTACCATTAGATATCAATATTGATATATTTTAAATAATTATTTGATACTCATTTTATTCTTCTTATTATTGTAAATTGTTGATATTTTTTTATTATAATTTATATTAAAATGACAAATAATTAATTAAAATGAGTGACTTTTTTTTGCAATAAATATAAAAAAATTATTAAATTAATAAATAATATGAAACATGAAAAATAAAATTAGGTTGTTGATTATGGAAAAGGATGAAAAAATAGAATTATGTTGTTAATTAGGTGTAAAATGATAATGTGAAAGAGAGTGAAATATTATTTTATTAAGATGTGAAATTGTTATGATAAAGATAGTTTGCTACCGCAGTAAGAAAATCTTCTACATAAAGTTTCATTTGCTACCCAACTACCCAAGGATAGTTGAAACACTTTTTAATTCATACATATATGTTGAGCGTCTTGAGTATATTCACAAGATTATTTGCTGAGATAAGACTAGTGAGCATCATTTCTACTTTTGACAATATTCAGACCAAGATTCCTCTTTCCTTCACTCAAGTTTTTTATTTCAAACTCAGCTTTTAGTAATTTTTTCAATGACTAAACCTTAAAAAATAAAGTGTGTATATTAAAATAAAATTGATGAAGTGTAGTATAATTTTTATATGCATTCACGTTTTGTTGAATTTTTAGTTTGATTGATAGATTTTATTTAGTTTGCATCATTCTTGATCATTTTGAGAAAATCTTACAAAAATCGAACTGAATGAAAAAAATTGAATAAGAGTCCATCAAGAGACCCATCAACTCTCAGTCTCTCAGTCTCTCACTACACCACCAGTCCACCACACAGTAAAAAACCCAAATTGAAAAAAGGCTTAGCCCACCAAGAAACACAGGAAGTGGGAGTGTGGGCCGGGACTGCACAAGCCAACTACCCTTCAACAATAACAAAATTTCTAGAACCTTCTCTATCCTCTGAACTTTCTAGGTCTTTTTTCTATACTTTTGCTCTTAGTTATTTTCATTTTCTCTCTTTTAAGGTACTATTTCTAATTCATTCCTCTGTGTTTTTTCTGTTTAAAAAAAAAGATTTTTTACATTTTTAATTCGGAAAATAAGAAATGGCTGCTGCACAATTGACTTGGGCTGCTTCCTCAATTTCCACGAAAGGGTTTGTTTCATTTGAAGGGCTTCGGGCTTCGAAAGCTGCCAACGTTTCATCTTTTTCGCGGCTGAATCAGAACGGCTCATTTCGAGGACTCGTCGTCACGGCCGCAACAACCGTAGCTCCCAAGGTATGCTAAATTTGTGGGTTCATTTTATTACTTATCGAATTGTTTGGTTGATGTATTCTAGTCAAATCTTGAATTTGATCTTATGTAGGCATCAAAAGTATCAACTTTTTTCATATCAATTTAGTAGTTTGATTGTAATTGTGTCCGAGCAATACGTGGTCTGTCCACTTCCTCCGGTTGATAGATTGAGTGAATTGTTTTTTCCAACAGTACACTTCTCTCAAGCCATTGGGCGATAGGCTGTTAGTGAAGGTTAAAACAACCGAGGAGAAGACTTCGGGTGGCATCTTACTACCCACAACCGCCCAATCGAAATCCCAAGGCGGTGAGGTGGTTGCGGTAGGAGAAGGTCGAACAATTGGGAAAAATAAGGTGGACATTAGTGTTGAGGTAATTTCTCATAATGCACTGTAATTGTATCCATTTATTTTTCTTCTTTGATTAGTATCGTTTCGCTCACGAGATGATACATTTTGTGCATAGACGGGTACTCAAGTTGTGTACTCGAAGTACGCGGGTACAGAAGTTGAGTTCAACGGAGAAAATCATCTCATTTTGAAAGAGGATGACATTGTTGGCATTCTTGATAGTGATGACGTTAAAGACCTGAAGCCCCTTAATGACAGAGTTCTCATAAAGGTCAGATTTTGATTTTGGTTTTGGTTTTTTCATAGAAAAGATATGGAGTGCGTTCTTATTTATGGGGTGTTGTCATGGGACACTAATTGTTCTCTTCAGGTGGCTGTGGCCGAGGAAAAAACTGCTGGTGGTTTGTTCTTAACAGATGCAAGCAAGGATAAGCCTTCAATCGGCGCGGTTAGTTACCTTTCTTGTTTATTACATGCCGTTCAAATAGAGTGTGATGTGTCTGACCAATAATTATCGATCACTGTAAATGTTTGATATGAAACAAATTTATACCAACTTATCATTCACACGGTCCACATTATGTATTTAACCAGCCAACGAATCGACGTCATATTGAATGAAGTAAATGTGCCCTCAATGGTTGCAATTCCTGATCTGTATACAGGTTGTTGCAGTTGGGCCTGGTACTTTCGATGAGGAAGGCAAGAGAAAGCCTTTATCGATTGTTCCAGGAAATACAGTGTTGTATTCAAAATATGCTGGCAATGATTTCAAGGGCATCGATGGCTCCGACTACATAGCACTACGTGCATCAGATGTGATGGCTGTTCTCTCTTAGTACTGGCACCTGGACAAGGCTATAAACAGAAGACATGGTTGTAGTTTGGGCTTGAATACATCTTTTTTTGGCCGCTTCTTGAATGTATTCAAATGTTGCAACTTTTCAAGTTTCTGTAAGCAAATAAAAAAATAAATAAAATTATAGCATCTTTATTAGCTGTTGGGAGAGGTTTCTATTCCTGAAGAAAATGCGAGATGTCAAATAAACACATTTAACGTTTGAAGAAAATATTCAGTTGGGCACCTCTAGAAAACAATCCAAAGGAAGGCTAAACATCTAAACAAAACTTGGGGGCAGACGGACGATCAAGGATTTTAGAACCAAGAGTAGTTTTAATGATGGATAAAGGGATTTTAGTAAGACCAAGAGTAGGTTTAATGATTAATAAATAATCTTCAAAAGTAACATAACTCATAGTTCGAATTGATCAGGGATTTTAGAACCAAGAGTAGTTTTAATGATGGATAAAGGGATTTTAGTAGGACCAAGAGTAGGTTTAATGATGAATAAATAATCTTCAAAATTAACAAGTTCGAATTACTTCTCATTAATATATTAAGTATGTCGATTCACCTCAAAGTATTCATGCTGGAACGACCAAAAACATTTCAAGACACGCACTGTAAAAACAATGAATAATACAAGAAATAAATCAAAACGCCACATCATGTTTTCACCACTCGAACTCCATGATTAAAACAAAAGACGCTAAACTAGTTACAAAGTTTTTTCCAACCCACTTAAGTTTTCTTGTGATGCTTCTTTTTGCCCTTTTTCGACACTACACCTCTCACAGAAAGGGCACTGGACACACTTCTCCCTTCCAGCCTCTTCGTCAGCTTCACCACACTTGCCATGCCTTTCCTAGCAGCCGCCCGATGCTCAGGCCTACGGCTCATCATCTTCCGATCGAGCGGCCAATATGCGTAGGGCTCCAGCTTGTCTTTCCTCTTCAAATCACCACCCGCCTTCTTGCTAGCATACTCATTGCCCGTGTAGGCCCACCCACCACTCTCTGAAGATGTCTTTCTCCGTTTTAGTTGGCTTTTTCTCGATAAGTGACTTCCAGCATCACTTTTACCTTCAAACTCCTCGGCCTCCGAAGGTTGATTATGTTTCTTTTTTCCGTCGGCCCTTTTGGTCTTACCATCCTCGTTAATAATTAGACGGCCTTCGGAATCTATGAAGGGTTGTTCATCGTCAGATTCGTCGGCTTTCCGCTTCAACGGATGGGATGATCGGAGGGCAGATCGAGTCTTCTGGTTGTCGAGTAAGTCAAGAGGCTCATCGTCTAATTGATCGAACGAGTCTTCTAGGAGACTCTTTGCCGTCTTTCGGCTCTTCTTGGATCTGATTGTGTTGTGCAGATATTGTTAGTTCAGGAAAATATATACCCACACCATTCCATATTTTTATGCATTTCATATAAAATTGATTTTAAAGTTGTGCTAACCGTAGTAAAGTTGCTTTAGATTGTAATCCCAAAGAATATTTGCTGTGCCGACTGGATATACTCTTTCTGTAAGTGGATTCACCATCGCTATTCAACGTTGCCTCGTCATCGAATTCAGAAAATATTTTTGTATGGTTCCATCGGCTCATCCTAAAAAAACAGATGAATGGAAAATCACTCACGCGCCAGGCTTGAAATTCAATTAAATTAGTAACCACGCAGATTAGTGTACAACAGTTATTATTGATCAAACTCGAATTTTATTCATAAAGGAGAGATTGCAAGCTTGAAAGTAGAAAGTCTCTCACACAATAAGAAAGAACAGGTAGAGAAAGTGTTCCGGGATGTTCCATTTCTCTATCAAAAAGCTCCTAATAGTCTATTTTGTGCCGAAAAAGTTTTTTGATTTTTAGACCATCAAAATGTAAGCGGTTAATATGTATTTTTAAGTTAAAAATAAAGTAGGTAGTGAGTAAAGTTAAAAAGTAGGGTTAAATTATACTGCGTATTTTAAAGTAGAAAAGTAAAGTAATTCAGTATTTCTTTTAGAGTGTATATTATTGTCTCATTGTGAGACGTCCCTAGAAAGAAAGTGCATTTATCTTAGAAACATAGGTAGTAGTTGTATTCAGTGGCAGCAACTCATTGGGAAAAAAATCGACAGCTACTAAAGAGGAAAATCTAAGGTAAGCCAAAAGCATGTAGTCATCAATAGATGGTACAAATAAGATAATTCTGCCAAGAGAGGAAATGTCCATGCATGTTGTAGACAATAAAGGTAACCACCAAGTGAGAAGAAACCAGAAGCATTTAGGTTTGTAATCCCTGCTATCAATTGTCTATGTGCATTACAGAAAAATAAAATACCTGGATGTAGTTGCTTTTGTTCGAACGGACATCCCATCTTCAGATTTCATGGCATGTTTCTTCTCTTTCCGGTCATTGAGCTGCATTTAGTAGAACAAAGTATGAGCCAATAAATTATACTCCTCTATCTCAAATATATGAGAACACTTTTGGGTTGTCTCACATATATTTTCACAGCCCCAAAAAGGAAATAATAGTAATTACTTTTTGACATTATAATACAATTACACCCTTAACTTTTTACCTACTTTATATTTTTAAGCAACTACATTTTCTTTCACTTTAAATTTCAAATTACCCTTACCGTTTTTTACCAACATAATATAAAGAATATTGTTTCTTAATCTCCATGCTAAAAAAAAGTATAAAACTTTACTAGGAAGGAGGAAGTAGTGTTTTGAAAATTAAAGAAAAAATTTGCTTGAAACAGTACAAAACCTTTCTTATATTAGTAAGGAGTCTCATATGCTCTTCAGGCATGACTTGCTTAACAGCATCCAAACCACATTTCTTCACGAGCATCTCAAGAAGCAATTTCACCTAAGGAAATGCATAGAAAATTTTACAACTCGAAGGCACGAAGGAAACAATCATAACATAGAATTGATGGTAAGCGTTTCTTTCCAGGAGGCAGGACCATAGATCTGAGCTAAATAAGTTGAATTACAACACAACCCAATGACAAAAGCTTTAATGCTTTGTATGTATTGTTATGCTTCCATGTCATAAAAGGTCATATGTGGTTGATAGATTTGAAATGATTTCATGTGGAAAATGGAAATTGAAAATGATGATTTCCCCATGAAAAGATCTCTAAATAAACAATGTTTCATTTTTATGAGACGTTGGAAAATGAAATTAGCCCTTTGCACATAAAAACAAACAAGGCCTTACTTTTGCTTTGAAATGGTTTTTGGTGCCAGCTTGCCAATTGAGCAACCCTTCAACCATACTGCGCAAATGTGTCTGAAGCCCTTCGGCTGGTGATTTGGCAACCAGTACCTTAAGCAGACCTAAATTAGCCTGTAACAAAAGTAAACAATATATAGACCCAAAAGAGTCAGGCAAGGAGATGAAGATTCCAAAAATAACTGAAAATCACCGTTTCAATTTCAACTGCACCTTAATTATTTCTTTGTTCTTTCTCTGAAGGAGAAGAAATGTAGATGGAAGAACATTGTAAGCAGAAGAAACAAGATCCGAGAACTCATAAGCCAAGCGAGCTAAGCCTGTCATTGCAGCACTGATCATATGAGGAGTCTCACCCGCCAGGCCTCCTGCAACCTATATATAGAAAAAATAATTGAATGACAAATATGGACCAGAATGTGTATGCCTTAAGATTTAAGTACCATGTTAAAAAATTGGCGTAATTTCTCCTCTCCACCAGTTTCCTCATCTTCACATGCATGACCGATCGAAACAAGAATATCATAGGCTCGATTTCTTGCTTTCTTGTTAGACTAGCAAAAAAAAAACAATGAGAACAATGCAGACCCTAAATGATGTTTTTTAAATGAATAGGAACAAAAAAAAATTGATTAATGATTAAGATGACAAACCATACCTCTTTAAGGGATAGTACAATTTCAGTAAGGAAAGAGGCAGTGATGTCATGCCTACTTTTTTCTGATCCTTCCTGCAGGCACAGATAGGTAGGAAAAATAGCATCAATCAAAGTGTGTTTTATACTTGAGAGAGAAATAACACTTACAATAATAGGACCTCTTCAAGCTTTAGCGAGAGCAGAATATGAATGTTAAATGTTTTACCTTTATAACATGGATGATTAAGAAGTAAAGACAGTCAAGTCTGTGATGTTTAGCAGAAAAATGACATGAGGGCATTACTTCAATCATCAAATTGAGCACCTCCTCGAGTTTTCTTGAAATAAAGTCATCACAGTCCTGTACATTACATGACATTTAGGTTATCAAATCAAATATGAAAAAAGAAAGTAAATATCAATAATTATTTAACCACACCACCAATACACTGTTCCCTCTCGTTGAGATAGGGTCTACTTAGTGTAGTAGTGTGTTCAATTATTGATGAGAGAAAATTGTCGCTAATAAATAAACGAATTAATAAGTATAATTCCCGTGTAGCTCAGTATTATCTATAATTCTGGGATATAATTTTGGATGCTTCATGATGTCCATCACAGACGTATACTACTAATAATAATAATGTTATGTGGTAATCATCAAAAAAGAAACCACGAGTTTATCAGGAATTCACAGAATTAGGGGATCATATACATTAGATTGCATATGAATATATAATATCCTAGAAGTTTAATAAACTAAGAATCTAAAGTAGCTCTGTTCTCTCAAAGATAATACACTAAGAAGCAAAAGTAGTTTTCTTCTTTCAGCCGATATACTGAAGTTGTTATAAAATTATCAGACATAATATCAACAATAAAATATTATGATTTAAATAATAATAATAATAATAATATGCACAGTACTCAGATCAATCAGTGATCACTATTTTCGTCCAGCAGTGCTACTCAATCCGTCCCTCATCAATATGCAGAGCATCTTTGGTACATAGGTTAATAAAAATGGAAATTTTGCTTTTTTAGGTAAATAAGATGAAGAGAAAAATTGGTAAATCAACTTTATCATAAGGAGAGGTTGTATGGGTTGTTGGAAAAAGGGCATGAGGTACAAATAAGAGTATTGTGAGGATGACAAGTGTTAAAAAGTTATTTTCATATTGGCATGTATGTGCATATTGTAGTGAGACAGACAGGAAATAAAATTAAGATTGTTGTGGGACGGAGGGCGTATTATCTTTTCATCAACTGAAATGATAAATGTAAGAATGAAGCCGCCACTGCAACTTCAATAAGATTGAATTAACTCAAGCTATTGTGTCCAACCCTCAAAAATCAATATTAAACAGACTTCTCCTTTTATATTTTTTATAAGTGGGATAATTTGAGGCACACCTGAAGTATCAAAGATAAAGCTCTGTACGCCTTTTTCTGGATCACGCCATCAACACCCTGGAACACAGAAACTAGAGAAGATTAGTTGAAAGCTTCTTATCTTACATCAAAACAACAATGGACTAATTGACAAAGAAGAATATGTTTTTTAACTTTTAACCTTCAATGCAGGTGTCAAGGCAGTATGCAGAACATCAATTTCCTTGGATTCCAGGCCAGGTAAAAGAGAAATTGCAAGGTCAAATAACTGAGCCCTGTAACCAAATATCAAATTTCTAAGTCCATGCAAAACAAGAATGACACAAACACACCAAACAGCTCACCTGGCAGTTGAGAGTGAAACTTCATTAGCTAAGTTGTCAACCTCCATTGAATTGGAATCTTTGGAGTTCCTTTGTTTCCCAGCCTCCTGAGTAACCTTCAGAAGCTTGTTCATGGTTTTTGAGAAAAATCGAGTGACCACTTCCCTATCTGATATTGAAGCAAGCTCACCAATTGTAGACTGCAGTATAGGAATTTTGAGAATATGGCTTATAGACCAATGGTTAACGATGGCTCTGATGGGTGGTTAAATAGAGCTAGTTTTGATACAGTAACCTAAATCTATTGTGATGAAGATCAAGTTTTCTCGGGTTGGCTCTCGTTCATAATATATTATCGGGTCATTTAACAAAGTTAAATAACCAATTAACATCAGGTGCCAATAAGTTTTTCTTCATTTTACTCACTTTGCATTAAAAGTCAGTATTCTAGCTTAGGGGTGATAGCCTCTGTCTACCTACTTTTTGTCTATCCCTTTTTTTCAAATAGGAGTTCAGAAAGTTACTCCCTCCGACTCAGTAAGAGTTGTTTTTTTACTTTTTGATTAAAAAGTGGTGAAAATGTCTATAAGTTGAAAAGGTAAAATAGTTGGAAGAAAAATGACGCGGAGTATTTTAAAGTGAAAAAGTAAAAATGACGCGGAGTATTTTAAAGTGAAAAAGTAAAAATTATTTTTTTAGGTGTGACTATTATCGAGGGAGGATTATTTAAGGTAAGTATAACTACTTAAAAAAACACAATGTATTTTAATGTTTTCAGGTGTAACTCAAAAACATCTAAAAGAATATTCAAGGACTATAATTGATGTATGTTAGTATTACATAAGGATGTGCTGCCAATGTTGGTGGTTTTGATAACATCAGCATTGGGTTCCTCTATTAAAATCTTATTTCCTCATACTCCTCGGAGTTCAAGCAAATCAACTAAATTTTTTGATATGGAGCATTTGCTGACTGCTGTACTGATTTCATGAAACAATCGAGGTTTGCATCTTACTTGATGGTCATTTAAGTGGAAAATAAGCATCTATATTCTATAACTACATAATAATCCAATAATTCATTTCAGATCTTCTAGGATAAGATTAGGGGTACTAGGATTACCTTCAAAATGCCACCAGTTTCTTTAGAAGATTTAGAGTAGATCCCAGTAAGAACGGTCAAGAATTCTCGAGCAGAAGCTTTCAATGTAGCCAAGTTAGAGGTAGCAACATGTTTAGTATAGAAGGCAATAGCCCGTTCTTCTGCCGTTCCTAATTCAATATTCAGACTGTTCTGCTGCCCTTCCAGTACTCTTCTATTCTGCTGGATAAGAATCTGTAAGCCAGTGCATATTAAACCACGGACTTCGGGTTCTTCTTGAAGGGCAGTACATAAAGCTCTCTCTAGACCCTTGAAACTTTCAGCAGTGTCAAGTGGATAGTTGCAAAATGATGGAAGCAATGACCACAAGGAGTAGACAATTCCATTGACGGTTCTTGCAGAATGTATATTCCCTTTTCGCTCAAGCTGGATACCATAAAAATGACTATTTAGTACACCATAAAAATGACTATAATCATGATAATAGTATACTCAAAAAGGATTTTATACCATTGAAGACTCTCTCTTCATTTCACCAATCATGGGTAAGATTGACTTGGTAAAGAATTTCAAATGAGCACCGACAGTGTACTGTTTAAGTATTGGGAAAAGCCAAGTATTGCTCTCAGAAATATCTTTAGCTCCCAGATTAAGAGGTAGATAGCTCAAGAAAGTTTCGGGTCCCATAGCGCCTACAGCTGTTCCAATGCATTTGTGCAACTGCCAAAATTTAAGGGATGATATAAGACCTGATATTAATTAGAAAAAAATGGAATGTATGGTTTTCAATGAGAGAAGGTTTGATATTTTAAAATTTTGCAGAGAAAAAAATAAGAATCAATAGAAAACAATTATTGGAACTATCTTTTATTCTTTTTTCACCATATTCTTGTAAAACCAACATTCAAAGTAGTTTTCTCCTTAATAGATAGTTGCCTTATATTGTTAAGTAGTTTTTCATTTTGCATTAAATTACTGAAGTAGCCCTGCCTAGCTTGAATTCAACATTAAAACCAAAGGGTAGAATGATTTCCATGATGGTTACAGTAGAAACTCATTTTTCAATGAGCCGAGAGGGATAACATTTAAAACATATAATAGAAAAGATTGCAACAGCAGAAAATATAGCTCAGTTGAAGAAAGAAAAAAGATAGAGACAGTGAACTTCTGAACCAAAGTTCAAATTTCTTCGCATATTACCTGTTTCCTCAAAGCAAAGTCATCATCTGGAAACTTTTGAATATCAGCTAAACTCTTTAGTGTTTCTTTCAAAAAGTAAGAAGAATATTTTCCTGTAAAGCCATGAGAAAAGGATTCTCAATATAAAAGTATTCCATATCCGCATCCTATTTATATAAGAGATACGGTTCAAGTAAAATGGAATAATTTATGTACAATATTTGAGAAAATGCAAGAGAAATGATGTTATTTAGGAGTATAAATGAACCAAGCAATTAGAATATCAAGATAACCTACTCGTATTTCTTTAACTTGAGAATATCATTATTCTTATTCTTTTAATATTCAAATACTAAATCTTATACATATACTTATTTGAAAATCGAATATTCTTTAGAATACTTTTATATGTGAATTACAATTTCTTTTATACATACACCACTTCAATTACTCGAAAAATATTTTTTTCAAATACTCAAATCGATTATTATGATATTATATATTCGTATCCAGATAATATATGAATTTGAAAAATTATCTTATTTTGAGTCTTATTAATTCTTGAATTGAATTTTAATACAGGAATTCGATTTCAGAAATTGAACCATAAAGGTTTGATTTTTATTTTGGTTAAACCTATTTACTTACAAGCAACATACCAAATAACGCATCAAAAACAACATGTTCCTCGTATAGTTTTTCTAGCATGGTTGAAATAAAAAGAAAAAACATTATAATTACCTAGTTTTTCAAACAAGGTTGAAGCAATTTGAAAAGACATATCCCAGACTGGTTCACAATGATAATCAAGCAGGCTCCCAATAGTCGCACAGACTTTTTCTATGACAGTTGGGCCGGTTTTTCTTGTGGTAGCATTAGCATTGACTGTAATCTGGTCAACACCCTGTTTGATCAAGCTCTCATCAATACATGAATTTATTAAGCTCTTAAATGCTGCCAGTGCAGCTACTGAAGCCCCATCGTGTTCAGCAGACAGAATCTCTGAATGAAACAAGAAGTTTAAATTGAGCCCAGAAACCAAAAGAAAAAAAAAAGGTGGATAAATTAAACATAATAGTTAGTGTTTTCCAAATGATAACTTAGGTCCAAGAAAAGGGTTAGTTGCAAAAACGTTTTTTGACCTAATCACAAAAAAGTGAAGTACTTTTCAAATTATTATGAAAAAAACAAGATTTTTTACTTACATGTGACACTTCATTAATAAAAAAAAATAACATCACATTTTAGAGCAGTACATATAGCCCCTTGTTTTTAGTTTCAATCAAAGTGCTTTTGTAATTTTGAAAGTGAGATGTTTTTCAGTATGAACTCAATCTAGAGGGAACTTTTGTTTATATATCCACCAAAAATAGGGTTGAAGTGAGTGCACAGTACTAGGAACAGTTAACCTTTTAATGCATTGAAAACAACAGGAAGCTTGATCACACATATCTGCCTGTTGATTGAATAAACCTTCTTCATTCCAGTGTCCAGCAAGCGTGCAGTGAAAGTCATGCTATCGGCAGATGATTCATCCAAAGAGATCGAGTTAGTTAAGGAGCATAACAACTCAAGTAAGGCTTCTGCTGAGATCTCTCCAACAGAATGAAGACACAGAGCATTCAGTGCATCAGCTATACGTCTGGTGACAATCGGTTCCTTCGCTTCCAAGAGGGGTTTGAAACGCTTCAAGATATATGTGGAGGATTTTGATGACATGTAAGGAAGGCAATTTTTAAAAGCATCCAGGATGTAAATGATCTCCTGTGCTGATTTGGGTACATCGGAAACAGTTGGATTCGAACCATCAGCGATAAGAAGGAACCTTTCAAGGACATTAGTGATGGCTTCACTGGCAGGTGCCAGCAGATGTGCAAGTGTCGGTGCAAACTGAAAGCGCTCCAGGACTTCGCGAAGACATAAATGTGATTGTCTTCTTACCTGTGTTTCACCATCGGCAACGATATGATTTAAAGGGAGCACATAAAAATTGGATATATAACAATGCCCACATTTGACCACTCATGGATTATTCAACAATCCCAACTCAAAAGAACCTATTCTACGGCTTGTCCGCGAAAGAAAACTTATTAATCAACTCATTTTTGGATAATATCTGCATGCTCAGTTTTTGTTTAAACTTAATATATCCTTTAAAGTAATAAAAATATAATGAGCTAAAAGTTTTTCTACACAACAGGCAGAGATTGAAACAAACTCAGATTAATAAAACCACTAACAAATAAAAAATCAAGACCTGGGGCTGATCATCAGTTACGTAACCGATTACAACGCCGTACAACTGCGCCACGTCTGCCCACACCACTTTATCCCTCACGATCAGCAGCCGCGAGACGCACTTAATCCCAGGCACAACGCCGTTCAATCCAACAGATTTCGCCCCAAGAGCCCGAATTAGAATCTCCGATACGCGATCGTAACTCTGTCGGAGAACCGCAGGGGGGATTCTGTCGAAGACGAGGGACAGGATAGCGAGGAAGGAATCGAGGTGGTGGCCCGGTGGGTCGGGGCTCGACAAGAGGAGGTTGAGGGAGTCGCACGTAGCGCACAAGTAGGATACGGGAGTGAGAGGTCGGTTTTCGTCGATCATTCCCTGCGCTATGATGCCAATGTCGTCGCAGATGCGGTGGTGGTGCTCGTCGTTTGATTTGCTGAACTTAGAGAGGACGATGGAGCAGATGTCCTCGTTAGGGTGTTGTGCCGGCGGCGCCGTCTCCATTACGACGCCTTCCATGATTGCGAAAAAAGCAGTGAGAGGTGGTGGCTAGGGTTTTGGGTTTTGTAGGTTACGGGGAAGAGGTTTGTTGGAGTTGGATAAAAAGAGAGGCGTATATAATAGCTCTCGGGCAGAATTGTCAAATCAGTTTAAAAGAAATATTTTGGTCCAAAATAAGTTTTTTTGGCGATTTATTAACTTTTTTAAAAACATTTTTTTCATTTCATTTTTTTCATTTGGTCAATAAACTTTTTAAAATCCAAAAAAATTCAATGAAATCCTAATTGAATACACCCTCCTAAATATCTTAGAAATCGTTTCTTTCTTGCCCCGAGAATGCCGCTTAGGTAATTGGTAAATCGTTTTTATAGCGGCGAAATCAATTAAATTTGTATCGAACTAGTTGCCGAAACAACTCGCAGAGTCGGTTTCGAGGAAAATACTATCGGCGTGTAAGAGTGTTTAATTGTTTGCAACGGAGAAATAGAACAAAAATAGCATAATCCAAAGTTTGGTTTGTTTTTGTTTTAAAGTACAAACTAACTTATAGAATGAAAAGATGAGTACTAGTAAAAAAAGGTTTTTGAAATAATAAGAGAAAGGATTAGGGATTGTGATTCTCAATTCTCGATTTCAAAGTTCGATAGGAGTTCGCATAGATCACACTAGAACGCCCGTTGCCGGTTGGTTCACACGTTGTTCGATTAATCCCAAAACAACGAATTGCCTAACAGCCTCAAACGTTAGTTGAAAAACAAGTGGGCATTTAATCGAACACTTTTTAAGCAAACTAAAATTTAACTTCTACTATCGACAATTGAGTTTCTCTACCATAATCAACGTTTTAGCTAGTCATGCTTTTATGTGAAAAATAATAACTAAGAATTGAAAAGATCATCGTCATGAATTGAAAGAAAATAATAACAAGATCAACAAGACTAAATTAAGAACATTAGAAAGAAAAAGAAACAACTTACTAATTAATCAAATGTTGAATAAAAATCGGAAGCTAACCCCGATTATGATCCACGAATTGAAAGCGAAGAAAAACAAAGTTGAAAATCTCCTAGAGAACGAAGTTCGAAGGTCTGAAAAACGTGCGTAAGGAGAAGTGAATGAAAATGTCTTGAAATAGTGTAAAACTCTATTCTTGTACAAATTCGTCAGTCAACAAAATTCAAAAACACATGACACGATACAAAATTATACAAGACGACACAAAAAGACATACGAAAAAGCACACAAAAACTAGTACATCAGTAATAAATATTTCTTTACGAAGCACTTGAAAGTTCGTTTGGACGAGTTTATTTAAAATAGTTTATAAAATATTATATCTTATAAGTTATTTTAAGAATTGATAAGTTGTTAAGTCTTATTTAATAAATAAATTGTAAACCTTTTGGATAAAATAAATTTATAAATTATATTAATTTGTTTGGCAATTTAATATCGTTTATAAATTAAATTATCAAAAATAAATTATTATATATGAAAAAAATAATTAAAAAAATTATATTAACTAAATAATAAATTTAGAATTTTTGTATAATATAAAAGGTAATAATTTTAGGGGTATTTTGGTATTTTAATGTTTAAGTTAAGAAATTATAAGCTGTTTAAAAAAAGTATCTCCCCTACTTTTTTTAAATAGCTTGGAAGCTGTTAAACACAGCTTATTTTTAAAAAAATTAAGATCTTTTTTTAAAGTTTATCAAAGAAATTTTAAGAGCTATAAGCTCTTAAACAGTTTATAAGTTGTTTTAAAAAACTTATAAGCTCTACCAAACACTAATCTCTAAATTCGAATAATTATATTCTTTAATTCGTTTCAACACTACTACAGAAAAGGCCTTTAACAACACCTTGGTTACATCGGTTTGGTTGCAACCGTTGTCAATGTCACAATTTACATCGGTTAATGTAGAAACAGATGTAAGAGGGTGTGTGGACATCAGTCAATAGGAAACCCGATGTCCCGTAACATTTTATTTACATCGGTTTCTCTACAACCGTTGTTAATTTATTCTAATACATCAGGTTATATTTAACCGTCGATAATTAATAATCACAGATATCGGTTAATAAATTAACCGATGATGGAAAGGTGTTGCACACATCTGTTGAGAATGTAACCGACGTGGGCTCTCGAATAAATTGTCCATGCTCAAATAAATTGTCCATCCCAATAATTTATTCGATTTAGTATTTATTAATTTATTCGATTTAGTATTTATTAAGTCATAGGCTCATAGTCTTCTTTACAAAAACCCTATTCACAGTAGTAGGAAAACCGCCTCTCGTCCCCACCCCCACCTCCACACTGCCATCACCACCACCAACACTTGTCGGCTGTACGCCACCTTCACCGTCTCCCCCTGTACGCCATCGCCAATGGCTGTCTCTGTGTCCAGAGCCACTCATTATTAATGTGATCGGCGCTCCTGCTTATCTCCGCCTCCACCATCGAGATCTGCCTGCTGGAGCCGCTGCTTTCCGGCGATTAAGGTAATAGTTTTTAATTTCTCCTAGTTTTTTTGTCGTTGCCGTCATTAATTGAAAATCCTATTCAGTGAGGCACACCAAGAGGTTTATTAATTAAGCAATTCCTTTGCAGTTGCCTCTAATATTGCCCTAAATCGTGGGCAAGTGAAGAAAAGGTACTTTTCATACCCATAATATCGACTACAAATTCTTTTAGTTAATCTAATTACCTGTGTTACTTTATTTTTTTAATTAAATATTCATAATTGGGAAATGGAACAAGAGTCATTTTTTCATTTTCGCTCAATTTTATTAAGGAAAACATTGGTAATTTTAAATTTAAAGTTAATTGTCTGAGATTGGATGTAAACTTTTGTCTTTCTAGGCTGCAAAGGATGAGATTGGTGATGATAGCCATTGTATATGTTAATGTGTTAACAACTCATTATTGCACTTGCTTGTTTTCCCTTTCACAGTGTGAATAATATAATATATATGGTTCCTCTCTAGCAGCTAAATCGTTCCATAGAGAATTAATATGAAGAATATATAATATTGTCCGATGGCGATAAAAAGTTGCCGCATGTTAGATTATTTTTCTATTACAAGGAAACTAAGACGTGAGTAGTATTGTTGTTATGATTTGTTCATATTCATTTGTCTATTATAGGATTCAAATTTGGCAGGAGAATATTACTCATCGTTTCAGAATCTTGACTAAATAGCTTCTAATCAATTTGTAATTTGCAACATTGTATCGTCATATGAATCTGAACACTTCTTGCCTCATTTGTATTTTGCAGCGAATTACTCTGAAATATTATCTTACCGTGAATAAGAAATGTAAGATTTCTATTAACTTTTCTCAAATTTTCATCTATCCTTGTGCCATAGAATTGTTTGTTTTTATTGACATGATTAGAAACAAGAAACATCAAGCGGAAGCTAAAACGCAGTGTGAATTTGGCCGAAGACGAGTCCGAAGGCAATGCTAAAGTTGAGAATGAAGATTTTTTTAATTTCGATCAAGTTATTGTTAAGGAGATATTAAGTGCTATTGTTTTATTTATAGTCAATTCTTTTAACCTTATTTATTGATGTTTAGTCTTTGTTGATTGATGCTTATGTGTAAAATTGGCCATGTTTGTTTAGTGAACTGTGTAAAATATTTTATATTTCTGCACTTTTTTTTTTATTTTTTATTTTTATAATTTACATCGGTTCATAACAAAACCGATGTTCATTTTATAAAATTCACATCAGTTCAGAAGAGTAACCGACATTATTTTAGTCACGGAAAGCGGTTCTGCTTGAAACTGAACATCGGTTGTTTTAGATAACCAATGTTAATTGTAGTTTGGTTACATCGGTTATTAGGAACCGATGTTAGATTTTGATATTAACATCGGTTATTTAAGTGATGTAAATCTTTCCAATATTTACATCAGGCTTTTGGACAACGGTTCACCAACCGATGTTAAAGGCCTTTTTTAACCGATGTGAAAGGCCTTTTTTGTAGTAGTGCAACCAAAATTATTATAGTTTATTATTGCACTAATACACAAATTCGGTCATTTGATTAACCAAAATACACAAATTTGGTCATTTGATTAACCAATCAAGTATTTGGTTAATTGAAAATTTGATTCGATTAACCTATTAATCAATAATTAAAAAAAAGACATAAATGTTAAAACATAATTAAAGTTCACAATCCACACAAAACTAACAAAAAAAATTCAATCCAAGCTTCTAACAACATGATCACAACTTCAAATCAAAAAATGGGAGGATATTATGTTCTTTGATTTTGGTTTAAAAAAATGTGGAAAAGACAAAAAAGGACATTGAGATAGTAATAAAAATAATTATAATAGTATTTTCTAAAATTAGTAATAAATCAACCAAAAAAAATATGTTCAAATTATAAATATTAAAATAAAGATAAAGGTTAAAAAGCTTGGCAACATTGAGTCTAGCTCATTTGACATTTTGGACGGACAAAAAAAATCTAATTGTCTTAAGCCTGTAATTCATTGGCCCATTCTGACACATTGATCGGGCCAGAGTGAAAGTGTCAGCTCTAGTACTAGTAGGCGAAGATGGTGAGGTAGGGAAACCGGAAACGGTTGACAATGTGGTAAGTAAAAATAAAAAGATAAAAAAAGAGCTTTTGTACTATCCCAAATCAATTCAATCTATAAAATAGAAAAAGTCACTTTACTCAAACGAAAGAATAATGGTTATGAGTCTGTTGCAAGGCTCAACTCGTCATGCGCTCACCTCTATCAATTCTTGTGAGTTGGGTGTGTTGGTAAATTAACTAAGGAAATTAACGTGAGTCTAAGAGAGCAAGGGTGGTGGTTGTAGGGATGCAAACGAGCTGAGCGGATCGCAATTTGTTCGACTTGTGATTCGAAAAGAATTAAGTCGACTCCTACAAAAAAATTAAAATTAAAAAATATTTAATTTATTTTTTATTGGTCCTATAAATGTTGCTTTGTTTCGATTTAGTCCCACATACATACGTGTTTTCAATTTAGTCTCAAACATGTCGAATTGAGTTTCAATTTAGTCTTTTTTTGCCGGAAAATTCAATTTTGTTTGAATGTACCCATGTGACTTGCACTTGCACGTGATCTGAAAGACCGGCCATGACTGCTGACTCAGCGACACGTGTCAGCAGACCATTGGCTATCGACTTAAAAAAATAAAAAAATTCAAAATAAAATGACAAATACGAGAATACATGATTATCTGGATTTAAAAAAAACTAAATACAAAACAAATACTAATTTTAATACACAGCTATGTCCGCCCGCATGCTGAACAACTCTGGCTGAACTCCTGCAACGCCACCGACTCCATGTCGCCGCCCACAATCAGCGGCGCGAATCCGGCCACCCATGACTTGTAGTTCGTCTCCATCGCGTCGCACAGCTCGTCGATCTCCGCCTGCTCGAACCCCCCAAAGTAATCCACAGTGTTCAAAAACCTAATTTAATCAAACGAAACCCTAAATTAATCAGAGAAAAGAAAAGAGGGAAAATCAAAATCAGAAACAGAAGGCGAAATTGAAGGTCCGATTCGTGTACATTGGAGAAGCGAAGATCATGATGAAATTGGAAAACATAGGCGGTCAGAAAATGGAGGCGATTTCTCCGGTCATGGAGGAGAGGGAGTGGCCGACGTAGATGCATCTGTCGACGTTGAACTCGGCGAGGATGGCGAGCAAGTCGTAGGCGTAGCCTTCTTTGGTGGCGTATTAAAATTTTAATACACAACAACTTTAATAGGATCCCAATCCGCTCTTTCGAAGTTGAAGAACCTGGATTTAGTCTTTTTTTTTTGCTGTGTATTAAAATTCGTATTTGTTTTGTATTTGGTTTTTTTTTAATCCAGATAATCTTGTATTCATGTATTTGTCATTGTATTTTGATTTTTTTTATTTTTAAGTCGATAGTCAATGGTCTGCTGACACGTGTCGTTGAGTCAACAGTCATGGCCGGTCTTCAGATCACGTGCAAGTCACATGGGCACATTCCGGCCAAAATTGAATTTTCCGGCAAAAAAGGACTAAATTGAAACTCAATTCGACATGTTTGGGACTAAATTGAAAACGCGTATATATGTGAGACTAAATCGAAAAAAGGCAACATTTATGAAACCAATAAAATTTTTATCTCCACAAACTCATTTAAATTTTTATTAAACATTATTAGATAAGTTCAATATTGAAGCACGAACTAATTTAAATTTTTATCAAACATTATTAGATAAGTTCATTATTGGAAAGTATGAGCTGACTCAATTCATTTAATCTAAATACTAACACGTGTCGTTGAGTCAGCAGTCATGGCTGGTCTTCAGATCACGTGCAAGTCACATGGGCACATTCCGGCTAAAATTGAATTTTCCGGCAAAAAAAGGACTAAATTGAAACCCAATTCGACATGTTTAGGACTAAATTGAAAACGCGTATATATGTGGGACTAAATCGAAAAAATACAACATTTATGGGACCAATAAAATTTTTATCTCCACAAACTCATTTAAATTTTTATTAAACATTATTAGATAAGTTCAATATTGAAGCACGAACTAATTTAAATTTTTATCAAACATTATTAGATAAGTTCATTATTGAAAAGTATGAGCTGACTCAATTCATTTAATCTAAATACAAGTCGTTGTACATATATTTGAAATTATTATTTAACATTGAAATAATAATTATTGCGAAGCTAATTTGAAAAAAACAAAAACAATATAAATTACCATTGAAAACATTAAATTGCAAATCATATATACATCTATCTCAACTATATATGCACAGTTGTAAACTGCTCTCTTGCAATTATTTATAATAAGAAATATATAAAAATTATAAAAAAAATATTAATTTTTTTTTATATATACTTATAAATTTTATTTTAGTATTTTTTTATAATTTCTATGTATTTGTCAACTATGTTCAATAGTTAAATAAGAGAGCAATAACCAACTGTGCATTAAAAAAGCTAACTGTGGTAAAATATGTGGTAAAATAAGAGAGCAATTGGTCAATTGTGCATACTCCATATATAATATAATTGGGAGAAGTAGTACTAGGTTTAGTCTATGCTATACAGGTGGAGTACACCATTCATTAATAGACCGTAGTACTAAATAAGAGTACACATTTAGGCTATGTTCTTTTGGACTGAAACTAACTGAACTTTACTGAACTGAACTGAACTGAATAGATCTGAACTGAACTGAACTGAACTGAATGGGCCTGAACTGAACTGAACTGAAATTAAGTTCAAAATAAGAAATTTGAACTGAACTGAAATTAAGTTCAAAATAAATAATAATATAAGATTATTTTTTAATAATATTAATTGTTATATTTTTTTAAAAATAAATAAATAAATTCATAAATGGTGTTTTTATTTAAAAAATTTCTATTTATCAAATATAATTTTTTTATTAACTAAAATTTCACTATATATTAATTATTAATATGTAATTTAATTACAATATAACAAAATAATTTAAAATTAATAAAAAAATTATATATTTTTTAATTTATAAAATATTTATTTACTTAAAAATAATAATGTTTCATATTTACTTAATAAATTTAAAATTTATAAATATAAAAATTAAATTAAATTATTATTTTATATTTAATTTATTTAACTTTTAAATTAATCCGGTTTTATCCGGTCCAAAATCGGACCAGACCCGAATTTACCGGTCCGGTTTGGTCCGGACCGGTATTATTTCGGTCCAGTTTCCGGGTCATGCTTTTTCATGATTCCGGTTCTGGTCCTATCCGGTTTCGGTCCGGTTCGGTCCGGTTTTGGACTGATGAACACCCCTACATGGACCACCTAGAGTTATTTCATAACATTTCAATTACCGACATTCTTCATTAAGAATGAAAGTTGAATGTGCTTTTGGTCAGTTGAAAAAAAGGTGGAAGGTGTTGAAAATTATGCCTCAAATAACACAAAAGTATCAAATGTCAATTATTGTTTCTTGTTTCACACTTCATAATTTCATACGAATGCACGAGAGTGGTATTCCAATTGTACATCATGATGTTGCCAGTGGGAGAACAAATTCAAACTTGGATGACAAAAATCGAATGAAGCTCATGTCTAAGGTAAGGATGGATATAGTTGAAGCTATTTGGAAAGATAACAACACCGAAGAGCATGACAATAGAGTACAACAAAATGATAAGGAGTTAGATCATATGGAAGTAGATTGATCGATTATTTAAATTTTGTAATTTTTGTGATTTTTTTCAATATTACAAACATTTAATATTTATTGACATTAATTTTTATTGTTTTATTATTATTATTATTATTATTATTAGGGAAAAATGGCAATAAGGCCATTTTTCAGCATTTTTTGACCAATAAGGCCAATTTGTAATTTTGGTGTCAATTAGGCCAAAATGTTCCAATCAGGCCACAAAAATGTCTATGGAAGGACGAAATTACCCTTCCATATTACCTTTCAGAAATCGAGCTGAGGGAAAAAAAAAATTCGGGCACATTCAATTCTGCTCTCTCTCTCTCTCTCTCTCTCTCTCCCTCAGCTCCGCCGTCGCTGCTGCTATTCACAATCGAGCCGAGGGAATTCATCTCCGTCGCCGCCGCGTTCAAGCAGTCCGTGTCAGATGCGCCGCCGGTGAGCAGCTCCAATTCTCAGCCGCGATAATCGATTCCATGCAGTCCGTGTCCCTTGGCATCGATCGATCGATCGATTTGCTCGCCGCCGCCGCCGTTCCTGTCTCAGTTCAGATGTCAGATGCGCCGCCTCCCTCCTTGCCGTCGATTTCGAATCCAGGTACGCGATTTTCGAAATCCACGTACCCGATCAGTGCTTAAAAGATTCATTCAGCATGTTCATGCACAGTGTGTGTGTGGATTGATTCAGTGTGCATTGTTCATGCATTCAGTGTTGATTGTTTTTTATTATGCATGTTCAGTGTTTTTTCGTTGCATTCAGTGTCTAATTCACCATGCACTCGTGTTCAGTGCGCATGCATTCAGTGTTCCTGCACTGAGCTTGCCATTCAGTGCTTATTTTGTTCAGTCAGTGTGTAATTCACCATGCACTCAGTGTTCCTGCACTGAGCTTGCCATTCAGTGCTAAATTGGTTCAGTCAGTGTCTAATTCCTGTAACACATTGTGTGGATTGACTGAGCTTGTTTTCAGTCAGTGTCTAATTGCTTGATTCAGTGTGCATTGAGCCGGACTAATTGCTCATCCACACTGTAGACACCTGTTGTCACACTGAATCCATCCATATTCAACCATGTGGATTCAGTGTTTGTTTGATTCATTCAGTGTTTAATGGCTTTGTTCAGTGTGCATTTAGCTTGGCTAATTGCACTTACACACTGTACCCACCTTGTTGCACACTGAATCCATCCATATTTAGCAATATGGATTCAGTGTTTATTTGATTCATTCAGTGTCAGAAAGAATATGGTACCTGTTATTATCTTGTTGGAAATGCAATGTGTTACAGGAATCAGTGTGTGTTGACTTTGTTTCCTTTGAGGTATTGACCTGTCTCCCTTTCAATAAATGCCTGCCATGTTAGTTGAGGGTTGAGGCATTTACTGCCTTGTTAGTGTGATTACGGTTATAAATACCTCGTCATTTCCCTGGTTTCCTCATCTCATTTCTGTTCGTTCGGGGGGAGCATCCAGCGACGATGCCGAGGCGAAGGGGAACACTCGATCGAGAGCCAGGACCGACACCAAGCGAGGCGGAATTTTTCAATAATAGTCCTCCCTCGTCGCCCGAACAAAGATTCAATGCCGGGCCAATCAGTCGGGGGCCACCAATGATGCCTAGGCGACCGGGCACACTGGATTGGGAGCCAGGACATACGGCAAGAAGTCGGGGGGTTGAATCTTGGAATGGTTCTCACTGGACCGAGCAAAGATTCAATGGCCGTTGGCATAAAGAAAAGTTTCCCCTCCCGGCTGCCTTTGTTCGTCCGATCAAGGACGAAATGGGGAATTTCATCGTTCTGACGGACTCCCTGGACCAGAAATGGCACGTTCCTCTCACCACTCATCGGAATCAAACGGCCATCCACGGATTCAACTGGGAACGCCTCGTTCGAGAGTTTGGAGTGCATGAAGGCTGGAACATCCGGGTTACCTGGACCGGAGGAAGAAGTTTCTCGGTTGGCGTATTCGATCAAAATGGCCAGTCGATGGTGCGCCCGGTCAGGGACCCCCCTCGTCGTGACCCAAGACTTCCTCCGTCTCATTATTATTGTTGTTAATCTTGTTTTTTGTCGTTTATTCTGTTTCCTTTGATTTTGACGACGACTTGTCTTCGTTGTACTGCTCGTGATTGAATTACTTGCTGCTTGCTTAATAAGACTCTTTGAGTTTTTTTAAAAAAAAAAAAAAACAACAACACACTGTCTTGTCTGACTTTGACACTGAACAGGCCTCAAAAACACTGTTTGTTTGACTGTGCATTTAACACTGAACAGGTCTTAAAAACACTGTTTGAGGCAACACACACTGAACCACACAATCAAACAAACACTTTTATGGCACTGAACACACTCCAATAGCACTGAACAGCACTGAACACACTTTAATAGCACTTAACACCCTTTTTTAGCACTGAACAGACAGGGACACACATTGAATCACACTGTTTGAGTTCAGTGTTTCATTTCATGCATTCCAGCCGTTCGTTAAAAAAATCGTGCGCTGACTGTGAGTCGTTATTTTTTGTGTTTTTTTTTTTTTCAGCAGGGGCCGATGTTTTTGCGTTTTGTGCATTCGGCGGTGAGAATTTGGTGTCCAGAATAGATTCCTCCCGTGCGGCCGCCCTTCACCAGCTGAAGGAAACAGTCGAGCTTCAGTGGCCTGAGCTCCGAGACGTCGCGTACGGCATGCATTACTCTGTACCCGATTTCCCAAACTGTGTGCTCTCAACCGATGCGGACATGTCGAACATGGTATCCCTAGCTGCGCTTCACAAGCTGCCTCGGGTGAGCATCGACATTTCCGTCGCGACTGAAGACCACACCTCTAGTTCCGTGTTCTCGACGGTGTCCAACAGTACCGCTGTCAGTGCGACTGGAGCAGAAAACAACGAGGGATTCGAAGCAGAAGATATGTTCCGCCTGTTTGGTCCGTCGAGTTCTAAAGTGCTGTTAACCGATGGCTGGGACAAAGAGATCTCGGGCGTCGGTCAGATGTTCAGAGGAGGTGCCCCGGACTTTCGAAACGCACTCTGTAAGATGGCAGTCGGAGTGGGATTCGATTTCGAGTACGTGAAGAACAGACCCGAAAAGGTTTCTGCCGTGTGCTCGAAGAAAAGCAGCACGGGATGCAGCTGGTCTGTGTGCGCCGTGATGGATCGAAGCAACGGCTTCTTCTACGTCAAGCAGCTGAGTAACGAGCACAGCTGCGGCGCGTGCTTTCGATCCCTAAAGCACAGGCGCGTCTGCTCGGACTTGGTTTCCAGTTTGATAGTCGAGGAGGTACGGAAAAGCACACTGACTCGTCCGATCCAAATCGTGAGAAACTTCCAGCATCACTACGGCCTGGAGATATCCTCTGGCCTCGCTCTGGATGCGCTCGAGAAGGCCAGGAAGATGATTCACGGCGACGATAAAGATTCCTTCGGCGCGCTGACTAAGCACCTGCAGGCAATATCGGATTCCAACCCTGGGTCGCACCTGCTGCTCGAATTCAACGAGGCGTCCAGGAAGTTTCGCAGAGTCTTCATCTCGATGAAGGCTTGTATCGACGGGATGAACCATTGTCGCCCTTTGCTGTTTCTGGACGGCACATTTCTGAAGGGAAGGTTCAAGGGCCATTTGCTCGCTGCTACGGGCAAGGACGGCGACGGAGGTATTGTGCAGTACAGTTTTGAGCACGCACTGAATCCATCTTTTTAACACTGACTGGTCTGAAATGCACACTGAAACTGACCCTTGTTGCTTGCAGCACTGAATATGTATTTTCAACACTGAATGAGTGATATTCACACTGACTGAAGTGTTTCTCACCCTTTTTTCTTTTCTCTTTTTTTTTTTTTTTTTTTTCGTGTCCCTCGCGAATGTTGGTTTGTACCCGCTGGCTTACGCAGTTGTCGATTCCGAGAACTATGCCAACTGGAAGTGGTTTTTGGACAACCTGAAGCACATCCTATCTCCTTCTCGCACTGTCACGTTCGTGTCGGACAGGAATCTCGGGCTGCTCGAGGCGATGAGCAGGGTGTTCCCAGGGTCCCCGCACGGCTACTGTATCCTTCACTTAAAGATGAACCTGAAAGACAAATTCAGAGGCAGATGGGCGACCAAGGTTTTACGAGACAGCTTGGTGTGGAATTTCCTGAAATGTGCCTACGCAACCACCGTCGAAGCCTACCAACTGAGCATGGACAAGCTGTTGGAAGAGGGAGGCCAGACAGCGAAAGTGTTTTTCGAGAACATGGATCCAAAGCATTGGGCCAACGTGTACTTCTCGGGGAAGAGATACGGGGAGATGTCGTCCAACGCCGCAGAGTCGTTCAATAAATGGATCTTGGAAGCCCGGCATCTTCCGATCACGGCGTTGGTCAACAACATCAGGCTGCAGATGATGACATTTTTCCACGGTATGAAAAAAAAAAATAAAAAAAAATAATAATACACATCTCAAACACTGATAGCTCTTTTTTAACACTGTTGGCCCTTGTTCAAACACTGACTGGCCTTGTTTAACACTGTTGGCCCTTTTTTAACACTGTCGCCCTTGTTCAAACACTGACTGGCCTTGTTTAACACTGAATCAGACAGGGGGGCCAGGAGCAGGGGATGGACTAAGGAATTCTGCCCGTCCGTTGAGAAGAAGCTGAGTGCAGCCGTCAACGAAGGCAGGAAATGGGTGGTTGTGGGGTCGTCCGAAACTGTTTTCGAAGTGCAGTGCGTTCCGTCCGTCGTGGTCAACATTGCCGATCAGACGTGCACCTGCTGTCAGTGGCAGATTACGGGGGTTCCGTGCTCCCACGCAGCTGCGTGCATTCTGCGGTCCGGGAAGCCGATGGCCTCGTTAGTGGACAAGTTTTACCGTGCAGAGAGCTACGTCAGGTCTTATGCCGATCCCCTTCAGCCGGTTTCCATGTTTGATCAACCTTCGAACGTACCAGAGAACGTCCTGATCGAGCCGCCGACAACGAAGAGGCCTCCTGGAAGACCTAAGAAGAAGAGGATTCCGTCCAGGGGTGAGCACATCCCGAGAGCCATGAAGTGTGGGAGGTGCGGACGTGTCGGCAATCACAACAAGAAAACGTGCACGGAGCCTGTACCCTAGTTAGTAGGCTTTTTCTTATTTGGATTTTTGTTGTGTTTTTTCTCGACATGATTTCTGTAATCAGTGACACTGAATGGGGTGAAAAAACACTGACTTTCAGTGACAGGCACTGTTTGGCTCATAATCACACTGACTGACTGTCATCTAAAAAAAAAAACACGGGATTTTTAACATTATGTGATTTGTTTCTTGTTCAGTTATGCTCTTGGGGTGTTTTTAATTGTTCTTGTATTTGTAATATTTGCATATGCTTGTTTTTTAAAATGATTCAATTCAATAAGTCTTAATTGGTGACAACACTGAGTGGACAAGATTAACACTGATAACACTGAATTGGAAGAATAAACACTGCCAACACTGAACAGACAGAATTAACACTGAACAGACAGAATTAACACTGAACAGATATTATAAGCACCGAGTTCAACTAAAACTGCCCAGAAATATGAACCAAAAAACACAATTTTTTTTTACAGAAACTAAATCCAAACACAATCACATGATTCATGTTCATAGAATAACAGAAAAATACTTCTTGTTTTTTTTCCAACCAAAACTAAACAAAAAACGCGCACAGCCCCCCCACGATCGCTACTTTTCCTTCATGGTCAGGATGGTTCGTATCACGTGAGCCTTGAATACTTGGAACTCTTCCGTCCTGACCTTGTCCGGAATGGCCTCTTTCTTCAGAATCTTCTCCATGTAGTAGCATACGTACAAGGCACATTCATTCCTGAACACACACACAGACGCAAAAGGAGTTAAAAAGTTAAAGAGAAACACTGACACTGAATGCATAAATATAACACTGAGTGCATAAAATGAAACACAGAAACACATAAACACTGAATGGGTTAATTAATAAGCACTGATAGATAGATACATACAGAGTTGGGGCTTGCTGTGGGAGAGGCTTCACAGCCTCGATTTCATATATCGGGAAACCATCCTTCCCCGCTTTCTCCAGCATTTGGCCCACGTTGGTTTCTACATTTTCCTTCTGAAAAGCGAACAGTTTATCAGTTACCGTTAGAAAGCGAACATTTAAAAAAAAAAAAAAAAAACAAATCGGCTAAAATACAGTAGACGTACCAATTCCGCTGCATTCGCCATGTAATAGTCCTTCGATTTCGCCCTCCTGGGTTGAATCGAGTTGTAGAATCGCCATTTCCGTTGGACGAAGTCGCAGACGAGCAGCGTCCAATGGTTGGGTGCTGAAGTTTTACTCATCCCAGGCGACACAATCGGGAAAAGTATAATCCCATTTCGCACGCACGGGATCATATCTGTGATTGTTTGGTACATTTTCTGGTTGTCATGACGTCCCAGGACGATGGAAGCCTGCGAGAAAGGAAAAAAAAAAAAAAAAAAAAACAAAGGATGAACTCAATGAGCACTGAACAGGACATTATAACACTGAACAGCACATTAGAAACACTGAGCACTGAACAGAAAACACACACACACACACTGAACAGAAAGCACATAAAAGCACTGAACAGAAAACACACACACTGAGTAGCACATTAGAAACACCGAGCACCACACACAAACACTAAATCACCCATCAATAACACTGAACAGCAAACACAAACACTGAGCAGCACATTAGAAACACTGAACAGCATTAATAAGCACTGATCAACAGCAATAACACTGAACAGCACATAAAAACACTGAACGGCCAACAACAGCACTGAACAACCATTAAAAACACTGAATGCAAAGGCAGGAAAGACTCACCCAACAGTGCGCGGGGAGTATCAGAGCCTCCAGCTTCTTGTTGTGATCTCGATGGAGCGACTCAGCAAAGGCGTCGACCACATGATTGCTGATGAAGGTGCACTTCATCATTTCGGTCATGTCAGACACCGTCACAACTGTGTTTATGCGGGGAAAGTACTTCATTGTCCACCTGATTGACAAAAAGGGAAAAAGAAAAAAACCACATTCTTAGCACAAAAAAACGAAAGAAAGAAAGAAAGAAAGACAGAATGTGAAGGAAAGAAATAAAAGAAACTTCACTCACGTTTTTTCGTCGCTGTTGTGCAGGATGATTTTGTCGAGGACTTCCGGCTCCAATTCGAATCCGCAGTTCAGGTGAAAATCCTTGTTCACGTCGACCAAGAACTTGACATGTGCGTCGTTGAAATCAGCCCGTACCGGTTTCTGGCTTGCTTCCAACTTTTTACCCTTCTTGATCGCCTTCTTCTTTGCGGCAGGGGCAGGGGGATCGTACTGAAAATCGTCGTCATCGCCGTTGGCTGGCTTCCTTTTCCTGCCCTTGACCAGTCGTACCATCGACCTGGTCTTCGCCTTGCTCGAAGGCTCTATTTTTTCGGCTTCCTGTCTCAACGGGCTCCCTTCTTCTTCATCGTCCTTTTCGCCTTCAATCTCGTAGACGCACAACTCTGCCTGGAGACTCGAGATTTCCTCTTCCCGTTCCTTGATGATTTTCTGCAGAGCCTCGATCTGGACTCTGTGGACGGTTTCTTGCGCTTTCATGTCCCCCTCCAGATTCTCGAGCCGGACTTTGTCGTAGTCGTTCATGTACGAAGACAACTGAAAGTCAGCCAACTCATCCTTCAAATTTGTCACTTCACCCTCGAGCTCTTTGACTCTAGCCCTCAGAAGTCGCACTTCCTCCTCCTCACCAGAGCTTCGATCCTCGCCCGCCTCGGTCACCGGACGACTCTGATCACTCGCCTTGATCAATTCTTCCTCGAGCTCTTTCACTCGAGCCCTCAGAATTTTCAGCTCCTCCTCCTCCTCCCCGGAGCTTCCACCTGCCTCGCCTGCTGCTGCCCCGGGGACCTTCTCCGTCTCCGCGTCTATCTTTGCAAGCTGCTCCGAAAGCTCGCTCTTCAGACGCTGGTTATCACCTTCCAGCTCGGCGTTAGCACTTGTCAGTTTGTTCAGCTGAGAAGTCGTGCTCTCGAGCTGGGCTTGGAGATCCCTCACAGTGTCGGAGAGATCTTGATTCTCCGACAGGAGGTTGTTGAGCAACTTCTCGGATTCAGCAGAAGAAACAGCAGGGCGTTCATCATCGGGCTGCTGTTCGGAAGGCCCAGCCTCCTCCTCTGGCTCCGGGGCTATGCAGGCCATCTCCATCGGATGCCGCCCGGAAGAACTGTCGTCGTCGTCGTCGTCGTCTTCCCCACCTGACGATTGCTCGTCTCCAGAAGGCCCGCCCTCGGGGCCTTTTCCTTTTTGTTCCTCTTCCTCGCTCGACGAATCAGAGCCCGGATGCTCGTCATCGTCACTGCTGTCCTCTCCAGAAGGCAGCTCCTCAGACTGCTCTTCGTCCTCGATCTCCGCCGCACGCGGAGTGTTCACGATTCCTTTATAAGAAAGGTGGCCCCTGTACGCCTGGGTCTCCGCCACCGTCTTGCCGTGTTTCAGTAGACGAGCATCCACCTGTCGGACACGGACAGCACGCGTTAGAACTCAAAAAACATCATCCTCCTCAAGTGAGTGACACTGAACAGCATTAATAAGCACTGAACATCACAGTTATCCTACTTTGACACTGAACAGCATAAATAAGCACTGAACAGAACATCATTCACACTGTCCATCCACAAGCACTGTGTGCATGAATACCACACTGAACAGCAAGCAATAAACACTGAACCTCAATATTTCACACACTGTTCACTCAGAATCAGTCGACGGACACTGAATCATAAAACAAAACAGAATTAAAAGAAGCAGAAGAAAGAGAGAAGATATTTACCGCCTCGTCCGCGAGACCCACTAGGGTCTCCTTGGTCACATTCGAAAGACCATTGAGATGCCAGTTCAGGACCCGGGGGAGGTGCTCGTTCTCCAGCCTTTTTGCCAGCTTTGTGTGCTCACAAAGCCAGAACTGCACAAAAACCAAAAAAAAAAAAACCCAAGGTAAATATCAAGGAATGAAAAATAAAAAAGACGGCAAGACGAATGTGAAGAACAGCAAGTAGAAGCACATACCAGAAGCAGTATCGTGCAGCCTTGTGTATTCTGCGGGTTGCCCCTGTTCGCAGCTGCCGAGTCGCAAAGGGCCTTGAGAATCGCCTCGCCCCAGTTGTAGCTCTGCATCGACTCCAGATCCACCACATAATCCAACCACTTCCATTGGATCGTGACGGAGGAAGTGGAGAAGAAGACAGTGCCGATCACTATCAACGAGAGGAGCCGAGCTACATCAGCAAGAGCCTGAGGCTTGCGACTCCGACGCTTCACCAACATATCAAGCTTTGACTTCAGCAGCTTCGGGTTCAGCGTCTTCTCCCCCGGGAACAGCCTCTCCCTGAATCTTTTGTTATCACACTTGGACCTCGAACTGATATCGAGCTTCCTACTGCCGCCTACGATTCCAAAAATAAGATCGACATCCTCGGGAGTGATCCGGACATCTTTGCTGCCGAGCTTAATAGTACGATCGCCGGCATCCATCTGCTCCAGCACGGCAGCTATCGCAGCGTCGCTCTTTCGGGTGTGGAGGATGGTCAGCCTCTGATCCTTTATGCTCTTGAAGAGATGGTAGAAGGGGGTCATCTTCAAATACTCGTCGTGCCCCGGTTTCAGCTTGTCCTTGATCTCATCAATAGTCCGGATGATGGTCAGCAAGTTGGACCTCATCTGTTTATAGGACCTGGAACACCAAAAAAACACACACCGATGTGAGTACAAAGCAATGAACAGGCATATACAACACTGAACAGGCATATACAAACACTGAGTGGCCATGTAGTTGCACTCAGTGGCACTGAACAGGCATGATGAGGCACTGAACAGGCATGATGAGGCACTGAACAGAACATTTTAACACTGAACATACACCCAACACACACAATCAACACTGAGTGGCACACACAAGGCAACTGGGTGGCATGCAGAGACACTGAGCAGGCATAATTTAACACTGAGCAGGACAATTTAACACTGAACATAACATTTTAACACTGAACGGCCACCAACACACACAATCAACACTGAGTGGCCATGCAATTGCACTGAACAGCATAAAGAGACACTGAGCAGGCATAAACAAACACTGAGCAGGAAAATTTTACACTGAACAGAACATATTAACACTGAACGGCCGCCAACACACACAATCAACACTGATGAACACATAATCACACCGAACCTCCATCAAAACACACAAAATTCATTCATGCAATGGAAATTAACAGATTGAAATTGAAAATCGGTTGAATTAGGGTTCGAAATACTTACTTCCTCTCCTTCTTCTCGCCGGCGGCAGGCTGAGGGATAGGGCTCGCCTGATCTTCACTCGACGGAGTGTACTGAACAAGCCTCCGTTCCGTGTTTTCTGAAGCAGCAGCGGCGGTTGGAGTCGATTTCTTTCCGGCGGTTCTCTTCGCGGCGGCGGTTTTCTTCGACGGAGCCATCTGATAATCGAACTGAGCAGAGAGATGAGAGGATTTCGTGTGTGTGTGTTACTGTGGTGGTGGTTACGACCTTGGTTTCGGTTTTCTGTGAGTTTTCGAGCGGGAGCCGAGAGAGAAAAGAGAGAGAGTAATTGGAGAGGTGTGGGTTTCGTGTGTGGGAGTTCGTGTGTTGTGCGGGAAATAATGAAATTAATTGCTGAAACCGTTTGTTCAAATGTGTATATATGCGAGGGCAACGATGTCTTTGCACATTTTAGGCGGCCTAATTGGCACGCGTAATTTCTCGAAAGCCTTATTGCCGAAAAAATGCTGAAAAATGGCCTTATTGCCATTTTTCCCTATTTTAATCTATATTATTAAAATAAATAAATTATAATTAAATAAATTATTAATAAGAAGATATAAAAATTAGGGGGATTCACTCGTAGGGGCACATCAAAGTGTTAAATTATAACATCCTCCCATAGTTTTCTTTAATAATAAAGTAGGGTCAACTGACATTTTAGCCCTTCTATATTCTAAAACCTAAAATTTGTCAAAAATGAATTGGATTTTACCACGCTCTGCCTAGAATAGTTTCACATTCAAACACGAAACCTAGCTCTAACTTCCAACATCTGACAGAAATCTAAGAAACGGTGAAGGCGAAAATCGTCTTCCGATTTCTCCTTCAAGATATGCGGGATTGTGGGCGGCGTGCGGTCATCTTGAAGGAGCGAGGACGATTGCGCTACGAATTCGGTGGATTTGGGTGCGACAATAGCTCTGCTGTGGTTATTCAAATTCAATAGCTCGGTGGATCTAATCGAATTGAATTCTGTAAATTTTTTTATTGTTGAATCCATTATTATTTTATTATCTGGTGTAAGTTAAAGATTTGTTATTGTAGCTTTCATTATTCAGATTATTTTCATGAATTCATGTTGGAAATTGTTATAAAGGCCTCGATTGATTTGTGTGTAGTTGTACATCTACTTTACATGTTGATTATTTATTTGGGATTAACAATCTATTATAGATAATTGATAGATAATAATTAATGACGGATGATTATCTATTGTAGATATCCAAATTTACCATTACGACTAAATGCGATCAAAAAGATTATGGACAACCAGCGCAGACGAAAATTTTCAGGACGCCAAGAAAATGATCATTTTCAAACCTTATTCATTTTAACACTTTTATATGTACTCATATGCATCTAGTATAGATATCACAAGTTCGATGTAATTCTTATGAATCAAATGTACTCTTTAAAGGTTATTCATTGGAACACCTTACCAATACTCGTGTGTATCTAGCATAGATATCATTGCTTTGACAATTAGGGAGATTCATAGGTTGAGACACTTTCAAGAGTGATATTGTATAGCGTAACTACTGTGAAATTAATAGTAGTTCCTATGTCAATTGTCTGCTTCTAACAATCATAGATATATGAGTTGTTTTTTATTTTGCTGTAAGTAGTAATTCTGTTTAATGAATATCAATAATTTTTTATAATAGTGAAGAAGTGTTAAATATACTAAAAGGGATATGAATGATATATATGTATACTATATATGCGCCTATTTTATTTTTGTACATGCAAATGTCCTAGATGTTTAATGGAATAAGAAAGTGTGACATTTCGACTTTTCGAACGACATGTATACATTATCAAAACAGTAGCTTGTTGATGATAGTGAAAATACTTAATAATATAATCAACATGAAAAGTGACTATTAATATATGCTTTGTGTTTTGTATAAAGTACATGAAACTATCCAAGATGTGTCATATATTTACATATTTCAGCAAGTGGAATTGTTGTTCGCATAGATGTGGTCTTTTGTAACAATCATTCATTTATCATTTTTCCTCCTAATTGTTGTTTGTATGTATGACAGGTCTTGCAATATAATGTGAAATGCCTAGCATTGTAAGTACTATAGTTCATCTTTGTGGAATCTATATTAGATTTTGTGTAGTTATTATGCTTATATTGTGAAATGTATAGAAATCTATACAAGTATATTAATTTTGTACTATAATAGATGATGTGTAGAAATTATAGTGTCGACATATACTTCAATTTGGGATATGTTAATGTTTTACAGGTAGTGTTTTTTATTCTAACAATAATATCAATTTCATTATTTTGTTAATTTTCTTAGTAATATATTAAATTGAAATTTTCGATGCAGATTGGAGTTCTTATAGTTACTACATGCACAACCTCACCACCCTAGAAATTATCACTACAAAATTGAGAAAAGCAGAATACGCCAAATTCAAAACAGAATATAAATGTGTATAAAACTATGAAATATCTATATTAGTTTTGTATAGTTAAATATGAATGCGTAAAATATTATAAAAATATCTATCTTAGTTTGTATAATTTAATATGAATGTTTTAAAACTATGAAATATCTATCATTAATATGTGTTAAAACTATGAAATATCTATCTTAGTTTTGTATAAATTAATAAGAATGTGTTAAAACTATTTTGTGTCAATTACAAAATCTCATTAATATAAAAAAAAGTTAATGTTAAATTAGCCTTAAGTTTCAGAGTGATATAAAAATTATACTACTAATTAAATTAATGTAGAAATAATAATTATTGGTTGTTTTTTGCTAAAAGGGTATTGTAGACTTTTTATATTTTAAAGAATGCCCTTAAAAATAATAAAAAACATGTTAGACCCTTAATATTTAAGAAAATGTAAAATATAGAACCTTTTATTTAAAATTGAAAATCATTGGGTATTTTTTATAATAAAGAAAACCAAAGAACCCTATAACCTAAATATACCTAAAAATTACTATAATATAGTAAAATAAAAATATCAAAACAATTTTTTTATTTGAAAGTAAATTTTTATTTATTTATAACTTTTTTAGAAGTAAAATACATTTTTAATAAATAATTTAATATTGTAAATATAATAAAATATGTGTAAATTGCAATTTTTATCAAATGTTTGATTGCTTAACGTATTTTATCAAAGATTTGAAGATTAAGTGAAATTTTTACAAAATTTTAGAAGTTAAATGCTTTTTATCCTAATATATACTCGCGCGGTTGGAGTATATTGCAATAGACTAATGATCAACTGCCCATTGTTTTTTGATTGTAAAATGTTCATTATAATTAATGTACATGAACCAAGTACTGTATAAGTATTTAAGAAGGGTTTTTCAATATATACAGACTACAGTTATCAATTCAACGAAATCTACTACCTAATGAAACAAACCTACTCCACATCACACATGGGTTGAGAGCTCAAATTAATGTTGAAAAATATATATTCCACAAAATATAAAAAGTTGAGAGCAAGTGGATAGAAGAAGTGAAGAATTTTTTTGGATCATTGTCGACTACCACCCCTTTTTGTAAACTGAACCTTATAATATTAATACATACATTCATACCCCATTTGCCATCTTCCAAACTAACTTGTGTTCACGGGTCTCTCAAACTCAAAATAATACTCGTATAATATAGTACTATTTGATTTTTGAATCCAAAAAAATACAATTATTTAATATAAAGTACTTCTTTCTTTCGATGTGATATTGAGAAATCGACAAAAAACAATGTATCCATAGAGCTAAATCTTCATTTTCGCACTTTTTTTCCAATTCCATGATAAGCTAGCCGAACTTAGATAGACGATCGTATAAATTTCTACATTTGCTCATCTTGGAAAAGAACAACTTTGCTTCAGATGAAACTTGTTTGTGTTAAGCTCTTAGCCCATAAGTCCTCCAACATCAACCATGCACATACTTTTGGTTCACTTTTATCACCTATCACAGGTTGATTGAAATTCGAAAGACTTATGGTTCTCATGGCTTCTTGATCATTCGCATCTTTTTCCCTCTGTTTTCGTGTTGCTCAATATATATATATCGATTACACCCCATATATTTTTAACATCTTCAAGCCCCATTTGAGTCAACACCATCTTCATTTTGCTTTATTATATAATGTGAATCGTGTATTGCGATTCAATAACAACATACTACTTTCGTTTCAGACTAATGGACTCACTTCCTTTGTAATTTGTAAAAGAAGCGTGATCATTAGTTTGGAACAAAAGGAGTAGCATGTTAGAAATCGAATGAAAAGTACACACACAAAGAAATTTACCTCCAACATCAATTTTGTATTTTGTTGCAAAAGGAAAAGTATAATTAATTAATATTCCATTATTGCACCGTCTGGCTCTACCTTTCCTCACCAATATATTGTGGACCATTGTAGTAGTAGTATAGTATCATTAATCAATCTGAAGACATTGGATTTTGGAATGCACAACTTCATGCAGCGTGCTTTTCAATAATGCATCACTGTATGATCATGAGTCACGGATTTATATTATCTTCACCTTAATTTAGTTACTACAATATTTGTTTATAATTTTGAAAACCTTTATTAATTTGATCTCTTGTAACTCGATTCGATCGGTTCTTACCCCGATCTCTGTAATTTAATAATCGTATTCGATCAACCCCAACGATAGCCGATCGACTACAAATTAATGTAGATTAAATTTCAAACCAGCAATTAAACAGCAAGCAATCTCAATCGATATGATAAACGTTTGTATATATAATGGTTGAAAATTGACATTAAATTATAACTCGATCTATTACTTACCTACACAATTAAATACAGCTACTACTTTATCTATCCCCGTATCTAAGACGGCATCATTTGCTCGGACACATGCAAACACATTAAATACACCAGCAGTACTTTAGACAAACAATTTCCACTGCCCTGAATGCAATTTACAATTTGCGAGCAGCTTGCATGTTATCGAGTCAAGGTTCAACTCTCGCATTCAAATCGAGCTCAATCTATTCGAACAATATATTTCTTAGTAAACTTATGCAACCAAGAATCGAAAATTTAAAATTTTGGTATATACATTGCATATTATAAAATACTGTAAAACATAACTTCATGACGCAGAGAATATAATATTAATAATTTAAATTAACATCATATGAGGATTGTTTGTTAATTAGTACTAATTCTTAATTTATTGATTAACTTGTTGAGATTGAAGTGATGATTCGAAAACAATGGATGTTTAATTTGCTTTTGGTCCCATAGTCACAACAAGTTCAAAACCCTTTCATTGATCGATCTACAAAATCCCTCTCATCAGCTGATTCTCATTCAACCTGCAGGGTCATGGCCTCCTCCTCCTCCTCCTCTTCCACCACCACCATTATCTTACTGATCAGCTTCTTCTTCCTCTTAACACAAAGTAGTCATGTTCGTCGTCCCAGCAACTCATCATCTTCTCCAAATTCAAATTCTCATTTACAGTCACTCTGTTTAACAACTCCATACCCCGCCCCCTGCTTCCGCACCCTCAAGCTCTTCCTCCCAATCAACATCCCTCCCACCGATATTCTCACATTCCTCCTCCAAACCCTCAAATCCGCCTTCTCCCAGGGCCTCACCCTCGCCGACCTCCTCTCCACCGCCGCAGCCGCCGGAAACCTCCTCGAGAAACAGCGCGGCGCCGTCCTCGACTGCACAGAACTCCACCAGATCACGCTCTCCGCGCTGCGGAAATCCATGTCGCGAATCGACTCGAGGAAGGGCTTCTCCGACGCCCGGGCTTTCCTCAGCGCCGCCCTCACCAACAGAGCCACGTGCCTCGAGGGCCTCCAATCGGCCGCCGGACCGCTCAAACCCTCGCTCCTCGAGTCCCTCGCCGCCGCCTACGCCCACGTCAGCAACTCCCTCTCGATGATGTCCGGGCCGGGTTTCCCGGCCGGCGGGAGGCGCCGCCTGCTCGGATCGTACCCGGGGTGGATGTCGGCGGGCGCGCGGAGGGCGCTGCAGATCCAAGGGGAGGATTACGGCGGCGTGACGGTGGCGGCGGACGGGGGAGGGAATTTCACAACTGTGAGCGAGGCGATCGATTTCGCGGCGAATAACAGCGCGGAGAGGGTGATTATATACGTGAGGGCAGGGGTATATCGGGAAAACGTGGAGATTCCGAGCTGGAAGACTAACATTGTGTTGCTCGGAGAAGGGAGTGACGTCACCGTCATCACGGGGAATAGGAGTGTTGTTGATGGATGGACTACTTTCAGATCTGCCACACTTGGTAATTAAATTAAATTAATCAATCAATTAATTAATTATCATAATTATAATTATTCGTTGATCTCAGCTGTATCTGGGGATGGATTTCTGGCCCGGGACCTAACCTTGGAGAACACGGCGGGCCCGGAGAAGCACCAGGCCGTGGCCCTCCGGATCAACGCGGACCTAGCAGCCGTCTACCGGTGCACCATCACGGGGTATCAGGACACCCTGTACACGCACTCGTTCCGCCAGTTCTATCGAGAGTGCGAAATCTACGGAACAATCGACTTCATTTTCGGGAATGCAGCAGTCGTCTTCCAGGGATGCAACATCGTATCGAGAATGCCGATGCCAGGTCAGCACACGGTCATCACGGCTCAATCCCGGGACAACCCCGATATGGTCACAGGGATCTCCCTGCAGAACTGCTCGGTTTTGGCCACGGATGAGTTGTACTCGAATGCAAGCATTGTGAAGAGTTTCTTGGGCAGGCCTTGGAGAAATTATTCCAGGACGGTGGTCTTGGAGTCCTTCATCGACGATTTTATCGAGCCCGAGGGGTGGAGTAGCTGGGTTGGGGAAGAGGGGCTGGACACGTTGTATTACGGTGAGTACGAGAATTACGGGCCTGGGTCGAGCACGGATGGGCGGGTTTCTTGGGCGGGTTACCATGTGATGGACTATTATGATGCGTCTAACTTTACGGTTTCGGAGTTTATTGCTGGGGAGGAATGGCTGGGTTCGACTTCATTTCCTTACGACGATTGGGTGTGAATCGAGTGATAGGAATTCTAGCATCGTAATTATTAAAGAAAACTATGCACAAACATTTTGAGCACGACTGCATTAATCTTATGGAGACGAGTTATATGCACATCTTATACCACCAAAAGCGTACCAAAAGAGAATTGTTATATTTACCATCAACATAATCTTATCAAGGGGCCTAACTTCTTTGATAATAATAATAATAATCACGATTCAGGAGAATCGTAGCTTGGAGTAAAGTTCTCCGAGAGCAGCATACAATGGATCAGCAGCCTTGGGTCTGTCCACAGTCCCAAGCAGAATATCAGCTGTAGTTAGATACGGGTCCCCGTAGAAACGAAGATTTGTATCCATTCTCGTGGCAACAATGTTTCCCTCAAGTGAGACTCCAACAAACGCACCTGGGATTATGATATCAACAATAAAAATGCATATCATGGTTAACTGAACTAACTATTCTCGTATATGGTTCTTCATATATATATATATATATATACACACGATTTTCTCAAAAGAACAAATAATAAAAAAGTTAATTACTGAACTTAAAACAGTGTTGTAAGTTATAACGAATAAAATTCGATTTATTTTCTTCAACACCAAGCATCCGCTTACTTACAGATTCAAGAAATCGCAATATTGTTTTCTTGGTTATTGGGTTATTAACAAAAAAAAAAATACTACTACTATTTCAGATAATGCAAGAACATTGTCAAAATCATACCTTTGCTGCAACTGTAAGTGTAACACATGCCGGAACCTTTTTCTCCGGCTCTCAAATCTGCCTCTACAACTCTCCCAACGGGTCCAGCTGCAGCACTGCAACCGGCACCAAGAGAAAAATGCATGCGACTGGAAAATGTTTTCACGGCATTGGAATCATGCAGTACGATTATGAAATCCATGAGTTCACCTCCAACCTATAAGAGAAAAGGTTCATGTCATAGCAGATGAAGATAAAAGGGTGTTAGCAGGCCAGTTTTTGTGTGGTGTCCAAAACAAAACAACATACTCCTACAAAAAGTTCACAAGACCCTAACAACTCATCTACTCTCTAGTTCTCTCTGTGTTTTTTTTTTTTTTCATTTTTTCCCATAATGTCCTATGGATAGTTTCATATGCACATTTGTTACTCGATACATATTAGCAAATCAGGCGGATTAAAATATATCGGCATTAGTTCCTAGATTGCGAGTTATATACTAACCTGTAAAATAAAAATAAGTGAAATAAATACTAGCGCTGAGAAAAATTATTCCATACCTGGGCTCCCCATCCCAACCCAAACGAGAGTATGGCAGAAGGCGCAGACCACGACCCATCTGATCTTCGGGAAACAACCAACCCAGTCCCAACTTTGTACGCAAGCAACACACCAGCTTTAACAACAGTCAGGATCGCTAAACCTTGGGCTCCTTTCAAAACAGCAGCAGGGATAGACTTCTCAGGGTTCAACCTAGACACCTGTTCATTATACTCTATAAATGTCACTTTTCATATTCATTCTTTACTCAGATTTGTTATTGTTTATAAAGAAAATAAGAAAGTATACTATCATTTATTCTCTCCTCGATCACCTCTACAAACATCTCAAATAAGAACCAAATCATAACTGCACATTTCCCTATAGATTTCACAAATCACTCGCTTATTTTTAACTAACAATAAATTTTCAATCATTATTTAATTAATTGACATCGCATCAATTATCTTCTTATTTTTTTCGCTCTGCAGTTAGTCACACTCTCGAAATCCATTTATTACTTTTGATATAAAAAGACACAATTTTTCATGAGCGAAAGGAAAGACGAGCACCTGGCAATAGCTCCTCAAAGTATTCGAAGACTTGTAGATCTCATGTTCCATTGACAAACCCACAGGAAGATTCAACCACCCTCTCGAGCTAGTCCAATCCATCACATCATGCTTCGCAACTTGCGTAGCATTACTAATAGTATTGATCAACACACCCTGCAACGGATCGAGCCTATCATAACAGGTGTCGCACACCCTCTGCGGGTTCCTCTCCCTAAACTTAACAGGCAACAAGCACCTCCCTTCCGAGCACGCCCTGCAAAATATCCCTCCACAAAAGCGGCAATGGTGCCTTCCGCGGGTGAAAGCCGTAAATAGAGAATTGCACTGCATGCAAGCTGTTGTGGAACTATCCGGAAGCCACTCGGGTGGTTCAGCTTCCAACACCTCCTTGTACGCGTTGCAATTAAACGGGTTTGGCTCAAGAAGTGGCGGAGCACTCGGTGTGTAAACCGAAGAGTGAACAAAGGTGTCCCCGTTTTTTTCAGATCCAAGAAATGAAACGTTCGAGCTCTGCAACTGTGGGAGCCCGGGAGGGCCTTTGTTACGCCCGGTGAGAATTGCGAATATGCCACCCAAGACATTTTTCAAGTTCACCTCAGGTGGGCCAGTTCTTGGTAGGGAATTGTAAGGGCCATCGTCCCCAGAGTCGTACCCTCCATCGGCAAAGTCTTCAGGGTCGAGAGGGAATGGATACGATACTTTCTGATTCGAAAGCTCCGAGTGATGACCTTCTTCGGGAGTCCAATCAAAGTCATCTACGTAAGATAACTTGGTATTATCTTTTTCGAGACTGGAAAGTGAAGCGTATGATACTTTTCCTTCTGGTGCCGCCATAGATCATGACCCACTCAGTAGATTGTTAACAAGGAAGACGACAGCAACAAGACGAAGAAGAAAAAAAAACCTAGACAAAACAACAGTGAATAATTTAACATATATCAAATTAAATAAACACACATACGAAAGAATGAATCTTTATGTTTGATTATTGATTATTAGCTGGATTTGAAATTTAAAAGACAAAACATAATCAGAGCTTCTTACCGGAGAGCGCGTTCTAGGGTTACGGAGACGGGGCGATAAATTAAATCAAATCAATCGTGATGATAGAAGACGTGAATCGAATTGTGATTATCCGGGTGGGTTAATTTGATTATCCCTTGATATTGGGGATTGGAAAATTAGGGTAGGATTTTTATGTGTACGTTTGAGAAGAGAAAGGGATAAAGAATAGAGAAGAGAAGATGAAGGGGTAAAGAAAAGGAACCCTATTACAACACGGGAGTTGCTATTTGCACCCCTACAAATGATAAGTACACCGCTTATTGCATACACCTATTTAAATTATAATTTTTTTTATAAATTTTACTTAATAAACCCCTTGAACTATCAATAATACTCTTTAAAAAAAATAACAATACACGTACCTTTTAATCTTTTATAAACTATAACATTATTAAATTATATATTAATTAACACAATAAATCAAAATCTCCGTTAATTTAAAAAAAAATTATTATCACTTTTCATTAATATTAAAAAAAACATATAAATTTTCAATATTATTCAAACTCAAATATAAAAAAGTTTGTTTTGAAATAAATTAAAATAAAATAAATAAAAATAATTTAAATTAATAATTTTAAATATACAATCTAGTTAATTTCACAATATTATTAATATATTTTTTTAAAATATTTAATAATTTATAAGAATTATTATTATCATTTAATTTCACAATATTATTAATATTTTTTTTAAAAATATTTAATAATTTATAAGAATTATATATTAATTAACACAATAAATCAAAATCTATGTTAATTTAAAAAAAAATTATTATCACTGTTCATTAATATTTAAAAAAAATCATAAATCAAAATCTGTGTTAATTTAAAAAAAATTATTATCACTGTTAATTAATATTTAAAAAAAATCATAAATCAAAATTTGCGTTAATTTAAAAAAAAATTATTATCACTGTTAATTAATATTTAAAAAAAAATCATATAAATTTTCAATACTGTATTATTCAAACTCAAATATAAAAATATACATATATATATACACACAAAATATAAATTAACTAAAAAGGATAAAATAAAAAAATAAAAAATAAAAAAAAACAAGAATTTAATAATATAAATCACTTCCAAATCTAATTCTTCCTTGTCCATATATGCATAGAAGCGAAAAAAACAAAAAAAAACTTGCGTAAGAAATGAAAAAAACAAAAAAAGACTTGGTATGAAATTTATGAAAAAGCGAAAAAAAATAAAAAAATAAAAATAGGTGTATGAGAATTAATTATATAATTAGGTTAATAGGGATATAATTGACTTTTAACTAAATAATATAATTATGATTATAATTGAGTCGGTGTAATTGTCATTTTTGAGGGTGCAAATAGCAACTCCCTTACAACACGTTTTCTTGTTTTTTTTATCTTTTAATATTCAGATATATTCATTATTGTAATCATTCCGTCACACTAAAATTATAAAGTAATTATTGTGTTACTTGAAATTTTGTTACTTCGATTTTTTTTTGTTGTACTACAAATTTATTTACATTTATATCACTATTTTTTTTAAATTAATTATTTTATTATTTAAACATCAATACTTAATATAATTATATTTTATATTATTAAACACAAAAAATCATTAAAATCTTATTATTTAAACATTAATAGATTCAATACTTAATATAATTATATTTTTTATTATTAAAATAAATATTAAAGTTGTTTTATATTCATAATATAATAATATATTTTTATCCATCTCAAAAAGGTTCTATTTCTTTTGTAATTAAAAAAAATACAGATATATTTTATTTTATTTTATTTAATGACACATAAAGTTCTAAAAGTATATGATATTTATATTAAATCGTAATCATAGTAAAACAATCACTATCACATGCAAAATTCAAAAGTTAATGATCAAACATGAAAAATACATTATGTAATATCCATATTTATCTTAGTTGATCACCTCAAAAGAAAGTACAGTAATCAAATTAGGTAAAGCCAACATTTAAAAAGGGACAGATGGTGTAAACTCACATCACAAGTAAATCCATCATATATATCATATCCTTAGTTTCTTTCCAGGATGTGGTGACTCGTCATCATAAACCTTACCATCCTCGTTTTTCTCACCACTCTCGCCCTTTTTCTTCGCAAGTATTTTGTTTATCTTGTGCAGGTCGTTGGTGAGTTTCTGATCTCTATTCTGTTTGCGGGTCTTGCGACCATCTTGCATCTTCACACCAAACTGGAATGCGGCTTTCGGCATTGCTTCCTTCTGCTCATTGTACGTAGCCCATTCCTCCTCCGTCTCAAAGTCCCACCGGTGAAGCCGTCCCTTTGCCTGTAAAATAATGCAATGATTCTTGTGGGTTACAATTACAAGTTACCCTTGAAGTTTGTGGTATTACATAAGAATTAGAGTAATATATTTTGAACCAAAACCTGACTGTAAAAAATTAGTCATCAAATATATTACACAACTATACGACTCTAATTTTCCACTTTTTGACCTTTCCGTAGTATTCCAAATTTAGGCCCGACTATTTGTTGTAATTGCAAAGATTTTCGTGGTAGAACTCAAGTGCAAACGCAGAATGTAAAATGTTTTTATAACTTTCAATTTAGCTCATTTTTAGAATTTAGCCAAACCTCAAAGGGCAATTTTGTAATTACAAATTATCCCTAGTTTGGGTGATAGAATAGTCATGGTATGGTATCTATCTTAGCATCTAGAAAATAATTTTTTTATAGCAAAATTTATGTTGTGCTTAATTCATTAATATTTTGAAATGAAAAACAAACTCACCCGTCCACCCATATCCATTTTAGTCAAGTCGCCTTCATCATCACTGTCGACAACCTCACGGTTATATTCTTGGTAACCAGGATAGCATTCAGAGTAGCTCTCGGATATAAAATTAGGGTCTTTTTCACGAGCATCCTTTTCCCTTAGTTGTTGAAGCCTCTCATCATCCCTTTTAAACACAGATCCTAAGCCCCTATCCTTCTCTTCTTGTGTCATACATTGTGGGTCCAGCAGGACTTCTGAGCCAGGTTGCATATCATAAGCCTGCATGTCTTGCTGTATGTACTGGTCAGGGTAAGCCATTTGTTCAGCATATTGGTAGTTCTGCCACTCCCCCTGGTAACCACTAGCCAACGCTTGTGCTTGCAACGCATCATATCCGTTCTGAATTATTAAACAAATATAATAGCACATAGAAAACACGGAGCAATCAAAACGGGTAGAAAAATCAGTGGCATAGCAAAGCAAGGTTAGTGGAGTAGTAATTAGAAAAAATGGGGATTTTTAAAAGAAACTAGCCCTGAATTTAGCCTGATTATGAAAAACTCCAATTATATTTCAAAATTAAATATACCTCATAAAGTGCTATCGACACAAATTTGAGGTTTGTATGATCAACGAATACCCTCTCTTGGGGATGCAATTTATAAAAGAGAATGAAATGTAGAAGGTATTCGTAATTTTGACACATAATTGGGATTATTGCAATTAGACTAAACCTCCCAAAGGGTAGTTTTTGTAATAAGCCCAACATATATTTGCAATCTAATGGAGTAAATAAATTATGTCTGAAGCAAAGAAGTAAAAATATGCACTGACCCCTTCTTGCCAACCATGTGACAGCTCTGTGGGTGGAACTGGGCCATAGGCGGGCTCAGCAAAGTAGGAATTTTTCTCTTTATTTCGAGGAGACTCTTCCATGTCCTCTGAAATCGGACTTTGGCTCATATCTTTACTAGGAATAGAGTAATCTATACCTTCACCCACAAAAATATCATCTTCCTCTTTCCTAATAGCAGTTGTTTCTTGTTTCTCATTTGGGTCAGGGAAATTCTTATTGGGTAGAGGGGGAGGCGGTGGTAGGATTTCTCTTCCATTCTGATTCTTCAGAGTATCAGATTTCAATATTCTCTCATCTTCCTCATATCCATTAGAAACTGATACAGTCTTTCCTGTTTTAATGTCATATTAGAACAGGCAATTTAACACAAAGGAAACAAATACTGAGGCAAATAAGAGAACACATTGTTGATTCCTAAAACCAGCCTAGGCACCTTTTTCTCTGACTAAACCGTCAGTTTAACGTTCAGCAATTTTTACAGCATTGGTCCTACCTCTTTTAGCAAGCATCCTCGTAAACAGATTTTAGTATATCTGAGTGTTTAAATAGCACCTTAATGTCTAGAACATTTTAAGAATGAAAAATCAGTAGCAAACTTAAAGGATCATTTGCACTAGAAGATTGCATGTAGCAAAACTCAGAGAACAGAAAAAACAGTTTCACACTGTACTCTTCACCTTTTGGATCTCTGTCTTTCTTCTTCTTTTTCATAACTTTTCCCGATGACCCAAGGCGAAGATATGTCATGATCTTAGCAATTCGGTCTAAAACTGAACCATCAACACTCACAGTAACCATTTCCTGGAAGGATCGAAAAAGATAGAATTTCCAAAATAACCATCATCCAACAACAATGAATATTGGCACTAAGAGAATTGACATGAAGAATGAAGTGGGAAACTGTTTCACCTCAGGTATAGGACAATCAGCTTTACTTCTATGGACTGTGGTTGGAATATCATGAGAGAACCCATTTTCCTGGAATACATGCAAAGTAGAATTTTTTGGTTAGACATAGCTCATAGAGCAACTTTTGTGCAAAAAGAAAAGGAAAACCTTTTAAGCTCTTGAAGAACATTAGCATTGGCCTTTACACCCATACTCAGAAAAGTAGTTAAGTTAAAAAGTTGCTAAATCAAGTTCGTACTTCGTACACTTGACTAAATTACAAGTAGGCTGAATGATCAAGCACAAGAAAAATGCAAAGAGGGAAAAGAAAAGGAAGTTTACAAGGTTTCATTTCATTAGGTGTTTTCACTTTATTTAAACTCAAAATGCAGCACTTATCACTTTTGGGTGTTCAATGAAGTTTTGAGGAAGAGCTATGTTCCTCTTTATCTTTTAAAAAATATATATATTTCATCTAAAAATGAGAGATTTTAAATAAAATTTTGAAAATTTTAAAATTTACTGTTATACAAAGCAAGCTACAAAATGACTACATGTCTAAAGCACAGAAAAATAGATTATCTCACCATGTTATAAATAAAAGCCATTCGCCCAGGGAGGAACATTTCATTTGTTTTGATGACAGTTGATGGTTTGACTATCCACTGATAAATCGACTGTTACAAGAATATTACGTCATTGAGATAACAAAATCAAAATCAGAATCAAGTTCCATACTCAAACTACCTTGGAAGAAATAATACCTTTGCTGATGCAGTGCGGAAAGCTACTGGCAGGTCATCCTTTGGTCCTCTGAAAGAGAAGTGATGTTTTTCAATGCACAAGATCAAGGAAAATGAAGATTATCAAGGCTATATATATGGATATATAACATGTCATTTTTATGCATCGATATTTAAGAAATAATGTCAGTTGGCAACACATCAGATAACTGTTCTTGGGCTTCTGCAAAGCGGTCAAAATCTCAAACATGGTGACTGTGCATCACATATCAGATACGTGTTTGCTTGGCTTTTGCAAACTGGTCACCATCTCAAACAATGTAAGTGTGCATCCACTGTTACATTTTCTTTAGCACAAAAAAACAAACGCAACAGTTTGGAAGCTATCGGAGTGCTTATAGTAAGCAGGTTGCCTCACAAACCAGCAAGGAGAAAACAAATACAAGAACGTATACAAACCAGGTCTCTATACACCTACATAAAGCAAGGTTACATACTTAGACTTCCCATCATTCTCTTCTCCAGGCTCAGGCTTCTTGTCTATTTCACTTCTCACTTTATGAAGCAAAGCGAAATCCAGTCCTTTCACCAAATGCGTGTGCTCAACATCACCTGAACGGCATAATCAGGCCCCTATAAGTAAATTGACACTGGGAAAATAACGAGCAAAACTCAAGACTCGGTAATCATATCATTAATCATCCATGTCAACAGACTTATGTTAACCATTTTCAAAATAATGATTTAGCCATTAAATATAAACAATGGCCAAAATAATGAAACCGGATATGCTGAAACTACAAGTTAAATTATTTGTATTCAAACGCATGATTGCGCATAAGAGATGCAGGTTTGAAAAAAATGGTTGTCGATAATACTGAGAACTAGTTGGAGTAATAAATAGTTAAATGGCTACCAATAATCATTTATGTTACTCCTATTTAAGATGGTCATGCTGGAATAAAAAAGATACAAGTGTTAATGTGCCATATCATATGCACACTTGACCTTCTTGTTTAGTTAACTACCATCTCGAGAAATCAAAGAGTATCCGAAGAAGAATGTATGTCACCCCATAACATACAAGATATTTGCTAGCATCACTTTTAGGTGATAATACTAATTACTAGCTAACAGTAGCAATGTAAGAACTCCTACCTCCAAGGTATTTGCTCTTCTCGATAGATAACTTGTGCGCATCAGCAGCCCTGTTTATCACCGGAATAAGTTTTTGTAATTAGACGCAGAAACATAAAAATGTACTACATGTTACCGAAATATGTATTGACCAGTGGAAGAAATATCTCACAATAGGTCAACATTTCCAGGCGGAGCAACAGCGTGAAAGGAAGTCAACTCGGTAATCTCATAATCAGGATTCTGATCTTCTCTCCGTTCTTTTGCTCGGTCCCGGTATTTTGGCAGCTCCGGCTCTTCCGGTTTCTCCTCTTTGCTGAGAATTTAAATCAGCACCTTCAGAAAACTAGTAGTATCACGCAAATATATACATACACAACCGGAAAAAGGAGAAAAAAAAAAGCTTTTCCCCTCATTCTGATAGAAATTACTAACATCAACTAACCAAAGTAAAACACGGAAAACATTAACAAAATTTATTAAGAAAAATTGATTACTCCATCAGACCTATGACTGGAGGACTAGAAAATGCGAGCTTCATGAGCATTTGAAATATACATACATTCATACTTATATTTATATTTATATATATATTGGACGTACTGGGGGCGGCGAACGGTCTTTTCCTTGTGATTACGCTTCGAAGACATCTTTAAACTTGAACGCAGATTCAATTGATTAAGTGAATTTGAGAGTTTAATTTGATGATAGCTTTCGCGGATAGGTTAGGGCTTTTGGATGAGAAATTCTCTGCTACTGAAATCGTTAGGAGATAAATTGATCGCGAACGGAGTGAATTTGAGAGTTTAATTTGATGATAGCTTTCGCGGATAGGTTAGGGCTTTTGGATGGGAAATTCTCTGCTACTGAAATCGTTAGGAGAGAAAGATGACTCGACGAGGTTGGTCGTTGGCTTGGGTCCTTGAATTTACGTATATACCCTCATTTACTTCGTACAAACATTTTTATTGTATAATTTTTCATTTTTATTTATAATTATATTTTAAAAAATTAATCATCGTATTAATAATTTAACATGTATTACATGTATTAAATTTTTATGATTATTTCATTATGTAATAGAAATTATAATATTATTTTTAAAAATTAATACAAATGAGTAGGGGTGATTATTCGGGTTCGGGTATTTGGGTTTGTACCCGCACACGTTTGGGTTTTTAGGTACACGTACCTAATAAATTTGGGTAAAGGGTCGGGTTATGGAATTTAGTTTTAAAAATATTAGGTATTAGGGTACCCGATTACCCGTTCGGGTATACCCAAAATACCCGATTAATTATTTAAATTAAAATAATAAATATTTTAATATATTGACTATAAATCTAAAATATTATATATATAATAAATGATATTTTTTATTGTTTTTTTATTGCAATTTTAAACTTTAATTGATATTTTTTGGGCAATTACTATCGTACTCTATATGTACAAAGTATAATACATATAGTATATTATTGAATAATTATTAATAAATATTATTTTGATGAATAATAAATATTTTTGTAAATGATGATTTATGTTTTATGTTATGATTATTATAATTTTTGTGAATGAATATTTATTTTTTGTACAAAGTATGATACACATAGTATATGATTGAATAATTATTAATGAATATTGTTTTGATGAATAATAAATATTTTTGTAAATGATGATTTATGTTTTATGTTATGATTATTTTAATTTTTGTAAATGAATACTTATTTTTTATACTTTATTTTGTATTTTTTGTATTTGTATTTAAGGATGATTATTCATTTTTACAACTAATCATGTAATGAATTTTTATATTTATTTAGATTTTGTGTAAAATTTATAGATTGTAATTTTTATTGTTGGTCGGTTAAAAATAAACTAATATTGAATTTGTATATTATTATTGAATTTTTGTTAATTAATATTTTAGGGTAATTTTGGGTACTCGATTACCGTAATCGATTACCCGGCCCGGGTATTGGGTACTCGTTTAACTAAAAAGGGTCGGGTTATGGGATGAGTTTTTTTTTTGTTTTTTAGGGTACGGGTACTCGGAAAATTCGGGTACGGGTACCCGTCCGTACCGAATAGTCACCCCTACAAATGAGTAATAAAAACATTTTTAAAAAATGACGATAACATATTAATATTGAATTTTAAAATTAAAATTAAAAGTTATTTGAAAAAAAAACATTTATCCTTCACGTAAATATTGAATTTTAAAATTAAATTAAAAGTTATATGAAAAAAAACATATTTTAAAATTAAAATTAAAAGTTATATGAAAAAAAAACATTTATTCTTTCGTCACTTAAAGCTCGTTTGGATGAGTTAATTAAAAAGAACTTAAGAGCTTATAAGATGTTCTTATAATTTCAAGTTGAAGTAGTTTTAAGAGTTTGATAAAATAAATTTATAAACTTATAAGATTTTCTTATTTGTTAAATTATAAAATCTTATGTATAGATAAAATTACCAAAAAAAAACATGTTATATACGAAAAAAAATAATTAAATGAACAAAATAATGAATTTTGAATTTTTGTATTTATATAAAAAGTATAATAATTTTAAAAATATTTTAATCTTTTATTATTTAAATTATTAGAGCTTGTATGCGGTATAAAAAAACACTTTATAAAACATGTTCATGTTAAGAGTCATGGACAGTTTATACTACCTCTATCACAACACAATTGTCACATTATACATCGAACATTTGCCAACATTTTTCTCTCGTTCAAGTTGAGATTTATTTTTGTTGCTAACCTGGATTGCGAAATTGTTCGTAACTTAAGACACGCTTCGATTGCAGTTTGGCTGCTTCTGTCATACTAGAGTAAAGACTGACCTTTTTTATGGTTATGTATCGTATGTATACTATCCACAATCAATCACATAGGACATGCGTCCCTGGAACATCAATTAAAAAAAGGAACAATTTACCTCTTGGGTATTAAGCACACGCAACTCTCAACAGAGAAAATCTATATGCAATCTCATGAAAAAGTTCATTCGATTAAGTCATGAAATTACCCATGCAGAGATTAGTCAAGAAAAGGGAGGATTACGGAAATCTGCTTCAGTACAATTCCATTTGCACTACTTTTCTTAAGCTCGGGATGGTTGAATTCATTATGGGGGAGGATGATAAACTGACCCTTGTTATCATTCTTCTCAACAGCCCAACCAGAGTTCTCTACATGGTTGTCGATGAACTTGTCTAGAGACGGGCCTTCAATGTTGATGGCCTGTGAAATAATCATCTTAAGACCCGTAAAGAAAAACTAGGACTTTGGCTAGGTACCTCAACAGACAAAGTGTTAAAAACACAAGCATGAAGGAAATTCCTAGAAAAGAATCCATACCTCAGCAAGAACGGATCTTGGGACTTTTCGGTAAGTTAGGGAGAGGATATGAATAGTATAAGCTTGAATTGCTTGCTCAAAACCTGATACAACCAGCTATGAATGTTGGGTCAATGCAAACATGTGCAATGACAGTAGCAACTGAAGGAAGAAAAGTAGGAACAGTGACTAATCCCACTTTACCTGGTATAACGTCTAATATGTGATGGTTCTTAGCAGCTTCATCCCAAAACTGACGGAATCTGGCAGTCTGCATTATCATAGGGCCACAATGAAATTTATTCTTTCAAAATGATTTCCAATATAAGTATGAAGCCAAAGGGACTACATTTCATAACATCAAGGAAATTGAGAATACACTAAACTAAACCTACCTCCAAGTAGTGAGAGAGAACAATAAGTGTCTTGAATTGCTCTTCCATTTGCTGACATTTGTCATGACAGAAAAGTCAACCCATAAAGAGTGGTAAGATCAGGAAGTCAAAGTTATCAGCAATATATCCAAACCCAAATTAAAAGTAATGCGATGAAATGCCCATAAGACTGGAAAGCTGAAATGGAAAAAGATCCTCGTTTCTTACATTGACGAAACAATAAATTCAATGTAAACAAAAGTATCTAAATACACGCATATCCTCTAAACAGGAAACTAGAGAAGATCAGGTCCTTAATTTCCATCGATAACACTAATCACAAAAGCACAAAAGATTCAGAAAACATTTCACTTATATCATGTATGTAATCTACTCTAATTTCGTAATTGTACAGTTTAAGCAAAAAACGACGGGCATTAAAAAGGGTGTCGTAAAATACCACTCTTTCAGGAATTAGAAAGAGGCATAGGCTAAAATCAGGTGCTGGCATTGCCATCAGAGCCTGCAAAAAAAGTAATAATACACAAAAACTATGGCATAAAAATCTCTTGGGAAATCAGGAAAAGGGGATCCGTTTTTAGCTTGAGACTCCACTTACCTTGATCAAAATCCGAGCAACAATTTGAGTACTCATTCTCTCCGGCTCAAACTGCATTTTATTATTCTAGGAATCAAAATTCTAGTGACAAAGAATAAATATTACAAACGGGGAAGGTGCAGAACCTGGTAGAGACGGAGAAGGCACAAGTTTGCATTCGGAACAATTGATGGAATGGCCCCTTGGACTGCTCTATTTCATTGACTGCCCTCCTTCTTAATTAATCAATAAAAAAAATTGAAATACAAAATACTTATTATTAAAAATATGGAAATGTCATAACTACCCCGTTTCAATCCTCTAAAATTTTAGTAAAGTTTTCTCCTCTTCGTCTTCGTCGTCCACTCAAAAGCAAAAAGCAGAAATCAATACATTTTTTGTTCGGCTCGAAATCATCAAACAAGAGCGGGAGCTACGCGAACATGAACCCTAGCCCACAACGCCGGCGTCCGATTCGAGCTACGTGAGTTGCTACGCAAAGGCAAAAAAAAAAAACCCTAGCCCACAACGCTGGCGGCGAATTTAAGGCACTGTTAGTTTAATTTTTTCATTTTTCCCCTCTTCCTCATCTGCACGAAAGCATTGCTGGGAATTGTAAATGGTCACAATGTTTTGGTGAATTCATAGAGCTTTCTATCTTTCATTTCGTGGTTTCCAACTCTTATTTCAATTCTTTCATCTTTTCTTGATTTTAATTTGAGAAATTTTCAATTTTAGTTTTAATTTCAAATGGTAACGGGGTATCTATTCAATTGTGACCTTGATTTTGGTTTTCAAATTTGTGTTGAATTTGATTTTAGTTTTCAGTTTTGTGTTGTTTTTGGTTTTGGATCTGTATGTGCTAATTGTATAATTTGTATGGTATAAATTGCTAATCTATTGTTTTTTCGCCGGATTATTGAAAGAAGAAATTCAGTGTGTACTGAAATCCGGCGAAACAAGACAAATATTTCTACTGATCTTATTAGGTTGGTTAATTTGAGCAAAATTTAGAATTGCAAATGCTAAGGATCCTGCGTTTGTTACTTAAAATCGATTTAACGGTAAACTTGTGTTAGTTCTATTACACAATTGTGGGATTATTTCTTAATTTGCTTCTCAATTACGTATTTCGTTCTTAATGAATCTGCTTTCCTGACTTGTGTGTAATATCAGCCGCCTTCGATCTATTAGGTCAGGAACTCATCAGAAAAATCAGCCTCTAATTGTATCCAAATTTGCCTTACTTATGCTACTGATCAATTATATAATCCGGAGTATTTATTTAGTGTCTCTGGTTTGTTCAAATGTATTCTTATGTTATAATGTAACATGAATTCCCTTATTGATTGGCTTCTACTAGAGAGTGGCCGTGGACTCCTACATGAGGATACTATTATTACAAAATTTGATAAGAGATTCAAGATTTAATAGGACTTTTTCTTTCTTTTAGAATAATATTTATTTTAATGTATTAAGATGTACTGTACTTTATTGATGGTATATATACAATTGTAAGTATTTTTTGTTTATCTAATAACAAAGTTTAATTTATTTCTTTAATGATAATTTTTTTAATATTATATGTTTTTTTGATATTTAAAAATGAATAAATATAAATTTAAAAAACAAAATTATTTTGAGAGAAAATTTTTGACATCTTTCACAATTTGTGTTTGATTTATCTTTTGGATGAAAGGAGTGAAAATTAAAATGAAAATGTATGGCGGGAGCTTCTAATGAATTTCAAAAATTTCAAGACATACTGTACCTGAGCATATGTGTAATACACTTAAACATTTGAGAATTTGAATACACATACTTATGAGTAATAATAAGATACCTTATACAATTCTGAACCATTATAGTGAATTTCAAAATTTTAAGACATATACCTAATCATACGTGTAATATACTTAAATATTTGAAAATTTGAAAATACACATACTTAAGAATAATAATAAGATACCTTAGAAAATTCTGAACCGTTTCATATGAAAACAACCTTACAAGCAATATGCATGTATATAACTCGTCGTTTAAGCATATCACATATGTAATAGATTGATTTTCCATACACCTAAGAACTAAAAGTTATATACCTATATTCATTCAAGTAAATTAACTTATATTAGTAATTAAATTGTAATTTCAAGTAAATTAACTTTATATTAGTAATTAAAATGTAATTTTATTAAATTAACTTTATATTAGTATTTAAAATATAATTTCATGTAAATTAACTTTATATTAGTAATTGAAATGTAATTTAATGTAAATTAACTTTAGAATAATATTTAAAATGTAAAATTAATGTAAATTAACTTTTTATTAGTAATTAAAAAGTAATTTTATGAAAATTAACTTTATATTGGTATTTAAAATGTTCTTTCATGTAAATTAATTTTATATTAGTAATTATAATATAATTTCATATAAATTAATTTTATATTACTAGTAATTAAAATGTACTTTCATTTAAATTAATTTATATTAGTAATTAAAATATAATTTTATGTAAATTAAATTCTTATTAGTAATTAAAATGTAAAAATTAATTTTATATTAAGTAATTATAATGTAATAATCAAATCTGGATAAACGCCTCTTTTGGAGCAAAGTTCAACAGCAAGCTCCGAAGAACACTTGATGATGATGCATTGATGCCTAGCTCATCAATCAAACACTTTGTTGTCCAGAGACAATTGCATTCTGGTTCAACAACTTCCCAAAATTGGCAATTCGATCACGGTTACTATATGGAGGAAAAAAATTGGGGTTTAGGGATTTGAAATTCCGCTTACTAGTTTGAACTTGTAGAAGAAGAACAAGGGGTTCCCGTTGTTTTAGATGAAGTCGGAATTACTCGATTCGGGTTCCTTCGTCGGCGGTCGCGGGTTCCTTCGTTTTTCTGGTTTAAGCATAGATTCTGACACAATGAACTAAGGATACGCACCACCACCATTTGCAGCCGGCAGAAATGGCAAAGAAAGATTATTAGCACTAACTCTAACTCGTCGGTCGTCCCCGTTCCCCCGGCGCCGCCTCCTTCCATTTCTCCTTCCTCCGTCGGCGCCGGCGAGAGCATTCGCTGCCCTTGCTGCTACTCCTCCAACCCCACCGCAAGATTTCTGGTTAAACGATTTGGATAAATTGGATTTGAATGAATAATTGGGTAGAGTTTGGGTTTTGTTTGGGCTGGGTAGGATTTAAAAATGGGTTAGGGTTATGTTTGTATTGGGTAGGATATTTGAATATGGGTTAAGGGTGTTAATGTAATTGAACATTTATTTTAATTAGTAAATAAAGAAAAGAGTATATGATAAAGAAAAATTGTGAGAGGGATAGTTCATTAATAAACAACTTTGACTAGGGTACTTCATCAAAGCAGCCTTTGCATTCACACTGTAGGTTTTCGACGAGACCTGCAATTAAATTAAAATAAATTAAATGAAAACCAGAACAATTAGATGAAACACACATAAAATTAAGAAAAACACAATTTAAAATAAAATAAAAGGAGGCATATGAATCCGCAATACTTGTTCGTTGACGTAGTCTTCAAGGTCGGGTAGGATGTCGGGGTTGTAAGGATTGACGGCGACTAGCTGCTCCACCGTGTACGATATCTTCTGATCCGACGTCGTATTGCTCATCTCTCGTCCCATTGCTTCACTGCTTCTCAGAATTCAGAAACGTTAATATTTTGAATTTTCATTGAAGAAAAAGAAGTGTGGATACCATTCAGTTAGGGTTTTGAGTTCGTTGGACTGTATGTTAAAGTACTACTTTACCCTCTCATACATCATCCATCTCAGCTATTTCACCTGGCTTATTATTTTCATACCCAACCAATTAATTGTATATTCGTTGATTAAAATTAAGAAAAATATTACTATTTTTTAATTTTTTGACCCAAAAATTAAGGGGAAATGTATTTTTATGTTACAAAGTACTTTATAATAAGTAAAGTTTGAGAAATAATTAAAAAAAGTAGAATATTTTAAAATTAAAAACTAAAATAATTTTTTTTATTGAAAAGTGTGTATAATTAATTGAGACATTTTAAAAAAATGTTCATAAATAATTGGGACAAATATACTATTATATTTATAAAGTAAAATTTAATTTTTTTTTTATATTTATTATTTTAATGTTTAAAATATTAATGTAATTTTTAGTAAAAAAATGTATTTCACTTACAAATTAATTATAAATAAATAAAAAATAATTTCCACAAAAATAAAACTTTTTTTTACATTTCTATTTGATGATATTTGAATCAGGGTAGTTTTGGATAAGGTTTTCATAATTTAATAAGGTGATACTGTGATAGTATTAATTGGGCATCAATCAACGGGCGCGGATTGAGGTTTAACTTTTCTGATTAATTAATTATTAATATTAATAAAAATAATAGTGAAGAGATTGGAAACAGTGGTAAAGATAATTAGGAAAAGTTTAATTAATTATGTATCATTAATGGAAAACTATGTCACGTAAACGGCTAACCCGTCCGTTGTATTTATTCTTAAATATAGTATTATCAAGATGGATATTTTTTACTACTACTTGGGGCCTCTCACTTAGATTATTTAGAGCATTTGATTATTCATATACGTAGTCACTAATAAATAATTCTCTATCTCCTACTAATCCCCACATGAAAATGCTACATTTATACTATGTGTATAAAATCTCTACACATCGTCAATAAAATTTAACACGTTAGTGCCTGTTTGGTAGGCCTGTTAAAAGCAAAATAAGAAAGTTAACTAAATAATCTAGCGTTTGGTTTTATTTATTTGGGTCTAGGATAGATAAACGGCCCGTTAGTAAATACTGTACTCCTTCAATAGAGTTAACAGCCAAATTTTGGGTGGACCGTCTTAGGACATGTTCTTTTGAACTTAATTTCAGTCCAGTTCAATTCAGTTCAGATCGCTTCAGTTCAGTTCAGTTCAGATCGCTTCAGTTCAGTTCGTTTCAAAATAAATTAAAATAAAATAAACAAAAAATAAATTGAATATATAATTTTAAATATAAAATCTAGTTACCGTCATAATATTATTAATATTTTTAAAAAAATATTTAATAATATATACAAATTATTATTATTTTTATAAAAAATCAATTCAGTTCAATTCAGATCGCTTAAGTTCAGTTCGGTTCAGATCGCTTAAGTTCAGTTCAGTTCAACCGGTTTCGGTCCAAAAGAACATGTCCTTATTTGAACAATGACTCATATTGATGACAAACATGACTAATTTACCCTCATTTATTTATAACAAAAAGGTGTTTTCTTCTGCAAGATTCTAAAAACACTTTTAAAAAAAAAATTGACTTTTGTTATAAACTCAAGAGAATTGAGAGAGAATAATATAGTAGAAAGAGAGACAATATGAGAGGAGAATAGAATTGTTGTGAATTCTTGTATTCATTCATATGGGGAGACCCCTTTATATAGGATACAAAGTAGGGTTTCTGTCTTGTTCACCAAGAAAGGGTAAACTAGTCATTCACTAATTAATAATATTTATAACACTCCCCCTTGAATGACTATTTACAGGATTTGCTGCCTCGTTAAAACCTTGCCAGGAAAACCCAGTGGGACAAAACCTCGACGAAGGAAAAAGAGTACAGTCTGCTCCCCCTGATTGTAATCACCGAAGATCTTTGACTTTGTGATCAATCAGTCTCATTAAAACCTGTAACTAATAAAACCATATAGGAAAAACTTAGTTATTCAAGTATACATTTTGGTCTTCAGGACACAGCCTTTGAATTTTCGAGTTTCACATTCATTTGTATTATTGTATATTTTTCGTCCTTCAGGGACATGCCTTTACCAGACATCTATATTGACTAGAGTATTCGCAATTGCTATAACCGGCCGGTAACTCTTCTGGAGTATTTGAGATGCATCTAGTGTTCAATATACATTTCTTGACAAATGAACAATAATGTGAACTTCAATTCACAATCATTTGAACTTCAGGTTCAATATCTCACTTTATCTCGAAAACAAACTCATATGGAACATTCTGATGTTCTCATTATTATCGAGTGATGTACATGCCTCGTTAAAAACCTCATTATAAAACCCTGTAGGAAAAATTTTTCGAGGAAAAGAGTACATGACATTCACATTTATATTGTGGTGATTGTCTCGTTAAAAACCTTTAACTAAGAAAACCCCGTGGGCAAAAACTTAGTAGAGGGAAAAAGAGTGCAATCACTGGTCTTCGGGACCAATCACTAGTCTTCGGGACCTTGTCTCAATATCAATTTTTGTCCATAATGACATATATAATATGATATTGTACTGAAGGTACCGGTATACCGATCCAATCGATATATCGTGTGTGCGGAAGCGTGTAAAGCGATAGATCTACTATGCCATGATCTTAGTGCACACATATATATGTATAGACACATATTTATATATATATATATCCAATATATATATAGAGAGAGAGATAAACAAGAACACTTACAACCGGTGTAGCGTGCCTCGTTGATGTTGATGAAGGTGGTGTTGAGTCGATTGAACCACCTTCATGGATCAGCCTTGAGAATGACCTCGTCACTCTTCTTGTCTAGATCGCCCGGATGTTGAAGCCGCACAAATGGCCCGGCCTCTACGTGTTGCACACGAACCCGGATGATGAACACCTTGCTTGCATGAAGTGGTTCTCCAAGAACACTCTCTATTCTCTCCTTTAGTTGTGAATTTCGTGGCTGATGTTATGTATTATGAAAATCTGATTTTCATCCATATATTAGCATCATTATGCATGTCATAACACCCCATTGTAACCTCCAACATAATGGGCATCAATTATGCACCATTAACATGCAAAAGGAGTTACAAAGGAGGTGAAAGGTCATGCCACATACACATGCCACTATGCATTGTATGTGGTCCCACTTGCTTGTGTGGCATGCCATGTCACACTATGTGACATGCATCCATGCAAGCCATGCATCCCATGCATGTGAATTAAATCCACGTAAATATTGATTCTAAATCAATATATATATATATTAAGCATCGTACATCATCTTCGAGTCCGTGTGTGACCCTGTAGGTATAATTATCGATCAATATTATATTGCTCCCAGCAATTAATATTATCGAATAATCATTTAACATCCATAGACGACCTTATGACTTTATCGATTGCACACGTAGGATCGAAGGACATATCCCAACAATCTCCCACTTGGCCTTCAGAGCCAGTGTGCTGCCAACTTCCTGTTGTCACTTTATGTCTAAGTTTGAACTTGAGGCAAGACTCGAGTCATCCTCAATCGGTTCAAACCTTTCTTGGACTTTGAGACAGACTGTAAAACCAGATTTATCACTATGATACGAATCTGGACGTGGCCACGTATTTTCCACAGTCTCGACTCTCCAAGTGGCCGTTAAGACATGTATCCCATTATAAAATGGAGGACAATCCCATCTTGTCAATCCAAGCTCTCCCACTTGCTTCCTGATATACCCAATAACAAGTTTTATAACCTCCTTTTACGAAAGGCGTTTACTTGTATCAAAGTACATCATTTCACAATGGAATCACTCTGGACTACTCAGGTCAGAGGAAATTGCTCGACAGTCAATGAAATAGTATTATGACTCGAAATCTTAAATACTATTCCAGTCGGGTCTGTTCGATCATTAGCTCCCAGCTAATATCTATGTAATTGTACTTGATGTCCCACATCACTAGCCCATGAAGCGGCGCTATAGTACACATTACAATCTAGTTCTTTGTATTATCGGTTTGTCCGTACTCGATTATACGAACCAGGAACAGCTAAATGATTCAAGTATATCAGTTCAACCATTGGGACTTCATTATGCGGTAAGTCGACCTCATAACCCAATTGATATAACTTAATCATTTGGACAATTCATATAAATTAAACCATATTTATATGAAGAATTATGTATTATACATATGAGTGAATGCTTACCAAATCTCCAAAAGTATCTAATACAGTAATAGAAATCACAACCCATCTCTAAGATGTCTGATATCTATTGCAGTCGTGAAAGTCTCAAGCTTAAACTGCTGGAGAGGTTTAGAAAGCGGGTTTGCAACCTTATCAAAAGTTGCAACTTTATTATCTCGATGTCTCCACAAAATTATCTCCCAGATAATGTGGAACTTCCTGAGCACCAGTTTTAGACTTGTGGTGCTTCCTAGCTCATAGGCTTGCGCGATAACTCTACTATAAATAGAGATCTATCGGATGGGCTGAGCTAGTTACGCCACCTAGTTCATTCAAGAACTTTCAAATCCTAACTGCCAACATTACTGCATCCAATGCAATACTGTGCTCAGCTTCTGTAGTTTAATCATCTATATTGCATTGCATGGAACTATTCCAGCAAATTTCACCTCTAACCAGACAAAAGATATAACCAGATTAAAATCGGAAATTATCTTAGTCTGTTTTGAAGTTAGCATTCAAACAGCTTGTTAATATCAACTCCTTTTGTCTTCCAAAGACAACAAAATATTCTTTAGTCCATCTAAGGTACATAAGAATATTCTTGGCCGCAGTCTAATGCGCCTCACCTGGGTTTCCTTGAAACTGACTCGTCATGCTCAAAGCATACGATACGTCCGGTCGTGTACATATCATGGCGTACATTATAGACCCTATTGCCGAAGCATAAGGAATGTTTTCCATCCTCTTTTGCTCATCAAGTCCCGTAGGGCCTTGCATCTTGCTAAGAGATGTGCCATGACTCATTGGAATGAGACCCTTTTTGGCGTCTTTCATTCTGAACTTATCAAGTACCTTATCAATATAGGTCACTTGACTAAGTCCAAACATCATTTTCGATCTGTTCTTGATGCCCAATATGTACTGTGCTTCTCCAAGATCCTTCATTGAAAAACAATTCCCAAGCCATTCTTTAATAGAATTAAGCATAGAAACATTGTTTCCAATAAGGAGTATGTCACCGACATACAACACAATTAATACAACGTAACTCCCACTGATCTTCTTGTAAAACAAGACTCTTCCGAGTTCCTCTGAAATCCAAATCCCAGTATGGATTCATTGAACTGAAGATTGCTACTCCGATATGCATTCTTAATTCTATAAATAGAACTATAAGCTTGCATAATTTCTCAGCCTTATTAAGATCGATAAAACTCTTTGGCTGTGTTAAAACACAGCCTCTTCTAGAATCCAATTCAAGAAGTTAGTTTTAACATCTAATATTACCATAACTCATTATCAAGATGAGTAGTAATGGCTAAGATAATCTGAATGATTTAATCAAAGCAATTGGTGAAAGTTTTTCCATAATCCACCTCGTGAATAAAACTTTTACCATCAACCTTGCTTTGAAAACCCTAGGTTTTCCATTCATGTCTATATTGATCTTGAAGAACTATTTGCACTCAATAGGTCTAGCCTCTTGATGCAAATCTATCAAGTTCCAAACTTGATTACCAGACATTGAAATCATCTCGGATTATATGGCACCATGCCAATTTTTTTTTTTAGTAGCTGCACTCGTCATAGCTTGGATATAGTTTGAAGGTTCATCGCTTTTCAAAAGCATGACTTCATATCTCTCATTGATCACAATACCTAAGTATCTGACTAAAAGAGATATATGCCTTCTGGACCTACAAGGGCTGGTATGGTTTCCAAAACCATAGGAATACTCTCAACCCAGTCTTGAGTATTCATCATTGGTTGTTCCACTTGAACCTCGTTCAAGATAACCGAGCTCCCACTGACTTTCTAGGAAAGATATCTCTTTTCAAGAAAATCACCATCTCGAGCAACAAAATATTGTTCTCAGATAGATCGTAGAATTTGTACCCTCGAGTTTCATATGGACATACCATAAGGAAACTTTTATCCCATTTGAGTTCAAGCCCTGTAGAGATAAATCTCTTCATAGAAGCTATAGAACCTAAAATCTTGATGAAAACAATTTAGGGACCCTCCCTTTCCATACCTAGTATGGTGTCTTTATCAACAGCTTTTGACAGTGTCCTATTCAGTGTATAGGTTGAAGTCAAGAATAGTGTGTTCCCAAAAGAGTTCAGTAGTTCAATTAGACTCATCATCGATAGATCGAACTCTATCTAATAGAGTTAGTTTTCTCTTTTCCGAAACATAACCTTCATGTGCTTGTGAACTAATAGGTTCCACATACATCAGTATGGATCATCCCTAATTAATTACTCACATGTTCTCCTTTCTCCAAGAAAGATTACATTGTTATCTTTTCAATCACACATCATTCACATGTATCAAATGACTCCAAGTCAAATGATTCTAAAATTCCTTCTAAAAGAAGCTTCGTTACATGTTTAGATTTTGATTTGATCTAATCAACAATGTTTCAGTTATGTCTCATTGAGACTTATTCGATTTGGCCTTTGGTCTTAATGATATATGTGATTTTGTCAAGTTAAAGTATACATAAACCATATAATAATCGTGCCAAAACAAAGAATAATTCACAATTAAAATAGTTACCAAACTATTTAATAGTGAAAAACGAATCCATCAGTATCCAATACTGAACCAATATTCATTGTTTATTGAAGGTACGAAATTACATAGTTATAATACTAAAACAAGGCCCTAAGGCAAAACAACATCATATGATCATACGGCTAATGCAGCGACCTTCGCTCCATTTCTCGCCCTAGATCGACATCTCTATTCACCAAACTTATACTTCTATGTAGTTCCTTCACATGCAAATGTGAGAACCACATTTGGCATCCAATACCCAAGAAGTAGAATTTGTGAAGTTTAATGTCTATAACATTAATACCGGAAGATGAAGCAACCCCGTTCTTCACATCTTCTTTGAACTTTGGGCAAATTCAATTATTCCCAATAATTGAGTTTCATTCAAATTTCCCATTCAAAATTATCTCAATGTCAAAACGTGATAAATCGTAAGTGAAAAATCGAAGTTTTCTAACCAGCGATATTATCATGCAATTGAAGCCCTATCTCTCATAAAATATGAGGGAGCCAACCAGACAATCGATTCACGCCATCCAATGGCTCGAAAGTCTCTAATTTGTGTCAATGATGAACTTAAGTGTTTAGGATTAAATCACTCCCCGAGGTGTAAATAATCATAACCTTATAATCCATCAAATGAAAGACAAATTAGGCATTTGTTTTGAAATTGAATAAAATATGAACTTTTATATGTTTGCAAGTAGTGTCCAACACTTTTGCAGTAGACGCATTGAGATTCCCTAGGAACTCTAGTAGCCTTCTTGCCCATGCTCTTTTGAATACCTCATCCCTTATCATAAGAATATCCCTCTCAGGGTCCTTTTTAATTGACGACTCATCATCTTAGAAAAATTTAGGAGATCACTTAAAACAAATAATCCAATTATTTGTTGTACATGTGGTCCCTATAGGTTTCTCTTTTCCAGCCTAGCTGAAGCGATGACCCTGGTTATTCAGAACTTTTCAATCTTAGCATATTCCCCGAACATGCTATTGAGTTGTTCAATGATATCTTAGGATGTGGTTATTTAACACATTTTTCTTCGTATTTGAGGACCATCCTCAAATTACGTTGTTAATCAAGAAAATTTATGTTGTTCAATTTTTCACAATCAAGAATTGAACGAAACTTGAATTGAGTTGATATTAGACATGATAAACTACAAAAGAAAGATAAATAAAGTATGTAAACATCCACAAAGCGGTAAACAAATAAGGTTGTCTAACAATTGTACTTATTTATTTCATTTTGTTCAATTGATATCCAATATCATTGTCCCTTAGAACAAAACGATCCCGAGATCCTCATCTTGTAAATATTTAAGCCGACTGAGTCCGCACTTAAGTATTTCAAGATAGGTAGACATACCCATGTCAATGATATCTAATATCACTCTCGGTCGACGAGAATCTCATTCTCATCTCATGTCTCGATAGCCACGCCTCCAGTGGATCTATCGATGAGAAAACCAAACTCACGTGTAAGTGTCTAACCCTTACTCCCACTTATCCCAAGATAAAAAGTAGTACCCCGCTGAGGCGGACCTACCAACTTATGATCGAGGGCTTTATGGGTGTGATGTTTTGGACAAGACATTATACTCATTATTTTGGGAACTTGCATGCATAGGTTTGTTTATATGTAAGTTGAACATTTATAGCATAAAACAACCTATAACTAGCAAAGCAAATAAATACGAAATCGAAAGGCCCCTAGAACCTCACAACTCTCAAACGAAAAGATTAAAAGCAACAAAATAGGCCTTGAACATCTTCTGGACTGGTCCTCGCCCTCCGTTTTAGTTCTGTGCCCTCCGATTTTGGTCAAATCTATTCCGTACCCATAAAACCACGAACAACGCCCACCGTTTCACAACCAGCGGTCGCTGAACACCACCGGCGGTCGCCGTTTCCAAAACGGCGCCCGCCGAAAGGTCCGGGAACAATCTGCCAAGAAAAAGGGCTTTCGGCGGTCGCCGTTTCCAAAACGGCGCCCGCCGAAACAAAACAGCGCCCGCTGGAGCTACAACGGCGCCCGCCGTTTGGCTCCAGCAGCCCGGTTTTGTCCGTTTTGCTTCGTTTTGCTTCGTTTCTTCTCGTTTTCGCCAGAGAGCCGAGATCCTCCATCAAAACATGGACTAAGTCCATCGCTTACAAGTAGTACAATACAAATATAATAGAAAAACCTATCTATTACAATTGATTCCAAGGGACGCAGCCCTCAAAAGACTATGGCCAATCGAAACGTAAAAAACGACGAATTCATTCACCCGACCACTAACGGTGGCCGGCCTTACATCTAATCACATAATCACAATTAAACAAATAATCCAATTATGTTGATTTAACCTTCGTGTCCAACACAAAAGTGTGCACGAGCCCTAGGCTCTGATACCAATTGAAGGTACCGGTATACCGATCCAATCGATATATCGTGTGTGCGGAAGCGTGTAAAGCGATAGATCTACTATGCCATGATCTTAGTGCACACATATATATGTATAGACACATATTTATATATATATATATCCAATATATATATAGAGAGAGAGATAAACAAGAACACTTACAACCGGTGTAGCGTGCCTCGTTGATGTTGATGAAGGTGGTGTTGAGTCGATTGAACCACCTTCATGGATCAGCCTTGAGAATGACCTCGTCACTCTTCTTGTCTAGATCGCCCGGATGTTAAAGCCGCACAAATGGCCCGGCCTCTACGTGTTGCACACGAACCCGGATGATGAACACCTTGCTTGCATGAAGTGGTTCTCCAAGAACACTCTCTATTCTCTCCTTTAGTTGTGAATTTCGTGGCTGATGTTATGTATTATGAAAATCTGATTTTCATCCATATATTAGCATCATTATGCATGTCATAACACCCCATTGTAACCTCCAACATAATGGGCATCAATTATGCACCATTAACATGCAAAAGGAGTTACAAAGGAGGTGAAAGGTCATGCCACATACACATGCCACTATGCATTGTATGTGGTCCCACTTGCTTGTGTGGCATGCCATGTCACACTATGTGACATGCATCCATGCAAGCCATGCATCCCATGCATGTGAATTAAATCCACGTAAATATTGATTCTAAATCAATATATATATATATTAAGCATCGTACATCATCTTCGAGTCCGTGTGTGACCCTGTAGGTATAATTATCGATCAATATTATATTGCTCCCAGCAATTAATATTATCGAATAATCATTTAACATCCATAGACGACCTTATGACTTTATCGATTGCACACGTAGGATCGAAGGACATATCCCAACAATCTCCCACTTGGCCTTCAGAGCCAGTGTGCTGCCAACTTCCTGTTGTCACTTTATGTCTAAGTTTGAACTTGAGGCAAGACTCGAGTCATCCTCAATCGGTTCAAACCTTTCTTGGACTTTGAGACAGACTGTAAAACCAGATTTATCACTATGATACGAATCTGGACGTGGCCACGTATTTTCCACAGTCTCGACTCTCCAAGTGGCCGTTAAGACATGTATCCCATTATAAAATGGAGGACAATCCCATCTTGTCAATCCAAGCTCTCCCACTTGCTTCCTGATATACCCAATAACAAGTTTTATAACCTCCTTTTACGAAAGGCGTTTACTTGTATCAAAGTACATCATTTCACAATGGAATCACTCTGGACTACTCAGGTCAGAGGAAATTGCTCGACAGTCAATGAAATAGTATTATGACTCGAAATCTTAAATACTATTCCAGTCGGGTCTGTTCGATCATTAGCTCCCAGCTAATATCTATGTAATTGTACTTGATGTCCCACATCACTAGCCCATGAAGCGGCGCTATAGTACACATTATAATCTAGTTCTTTGTATTATCGGTTTGTCCGTACTCGATTATACGAACCAGGAACAGCTAAATGATTCAAGTATATCAGTTCAACCATTGGGACTTCATTATGCGGTAAGTCGACCTCATAACCCAATTGATATAACTTAATCATTTGGACAATTCATATAAATTAAACCATATTTATATGAAGAATTATGTATTATACATATGAGTGAATGCTTACCAAATCTCCAAAAGTATCTAATACAGTAATAGAAATCACAACCCATCTCTAAGATGTCTGATATCTATTGCAGTCGTGAAAGTCTCAAGCTTAAACTGCTGGAGAGGTTTAGAAAGCGGGTTTGCAACCTTATCAAAAGTTGCAACTTTATTATCTCGATGTCTCCACAAAATTATCTCCCAGATAATGTGGAACTTCCTGAGCACCAGTTTTAGACTTGTGGTGCTTCCTAGCTCATAGGCTTGCGCGATAACTCTACTATAAATAGAGATCTATCGGATGGGCTGAGCTAGTTACGCCACCTAGTTCATTCAAGAACTTTCAAATCCTAACTGCCAACATTACTGCATCCAATGCAATACTGTGCTCAGCTTCTGTAGTTTAATCATCTATATTGCATTGCATGGAACTATTCCAGCAAATTTCACCTCTAACCAGACAAAAGATATAACCAGATTAAAATCGGAAATTATCTTAGTCTGTTTTGAAGTTAGCATTCAAACAGCTTGTTAATATCAACTCCTTTTGTCTTCCAAAGACAACAAAATATTCTTTAGTCCATCTAAGGTACATAAGAATATTCTTGGCCGCAGTCTAATGCGCCTCACCTGGGTTTCCTTGAAACTGACTCGTCATGCTCAAAGCATACGATACGTCCGGTCGTGTACATATCATGGCGAACACCAACGTATATCCTTCTGGGATCATATTTTTATCCAGCGAGTAATGCTCAACCTCAATTGCTCATTTCTATTTTCTTGAGTGCTTCCGGCACACTATTATTGATTTAAGTTTTGGATCCAAATTTTCTAGAGCAACTCTGGAGGCAAATATGTCGTTTAACGACTTTTTATTTTTCCATGTTGATGACAATTCATTCTATCAACCAAATCTTTCATCATTTCCCAAAATATTTAATTTGGTTGTTCCGCAATCCCACTTTCTATTATCATGTGCACATGCTTTTTCAATGGGATTTTCATCTAACTCTCTTAAGGAGGTTTTGAGGGTGACTTAATTTCTTTGTTTTTCCGCGGATTTATTTTATATCTTGAGATCGATCTACTACGCTTCAGGCGTATATTAGAATCAACATTTAAGTTGATCTCTTTGGTATTTGAACTCTTATAGTTCATTTTATCACAAATATATGTGATTTTGTCACACCTTCATTAATATGTAAATGAATTTGGCAGATTACTTGCTAAATATTGCAAGTCACTTATTTTCATGAACTTCAGGTTCAATTGATTGGTGCGTAGATCTAAAATTAAAGATCGTTTTCATTCCATGAAATTTCTCGGCTTTTATATCTTTTATATTCTTATCTCCCCCTAATGCCGAGAAATGATCTTCCTTAAATATGTAAATCAACATAATTGCTGTAAACCGATCTGCAAGATCGCGGGCTCAAGATATTTAATATACCTTATTTTCTATTATGCCCGTTCATACACTTTAGTGGTGATATGAATATAAGTTGCATATTTCAAATTAATTCGCAGATGGGAAATAACAATTTCCAGGCACTTAATAATAATAATCATGATATGCATCATTTTCAGTACATTTGTAGTACTCGTGGGGATAACTAGTAAAGCTCTTCCAGAGCTCACTCTTAGTATGTGATCATTTGCATAATAATATATTTACCAATGATCCTTCGGGGATACAATATCTTTCCAATGATCCTTCGGGGATCAAAATAAATTTCAATATATAATTTTTTCAGAAATTACATTTAATTGGAATCGAGTTTTTCGATATTTCATGAGTACTCACATAATAAGATACATTTGTTCTCGATTTTCAAAAAATATCATTCAAAGATAATTCATATGACGATAACAATCGAATTTGGCTACTATGAGTATCTTGATGTAACTTTATTAAAAACATTTAATGTTTGAACTTTGCTTCTTCAGGAGCAATTAATAAAAATAATTGTTACATCAGAAGTCATTGATTTGATATTTCTACGGGAATAACATATCGTAATGTTCTTCAGAAACATTTAAAACTTATTGCTACTATGAGAGCAATTTAATTTGTTATTTCTCAAATAATATCAAATCAAGATGTTCTTCCAGAACGATTAATATAATATTTAAATCATGAGTATATGTTCTTCAGGAACATTCAATTTAATTGATTATTAAGAATACTTGATTTGATATTACTTCAGGAATATCAAATTATAATGCGACTCAAACTTGCGAGATGTTACTTTCATGATAGCTTTATTATATGCTTCGACAGATTTTAAATCTCATAATCCAATGTGGAGTCAATCATACCACGTTTTGGTAGTACGACCAACTTCGGGTGATCGTATCTTTCTTTTAAATCTTTCCACAAAGCTATTGGATCTTTCACGGTCAATTTTCAAAGTTATTTTCGAGATTATTAGTATATAATCATAATCAATTTGATATTGATATTTCTGTTGGGATATGTCCTTCGATCCTACGTGTGCAATCGATAAAGTCATAAGGTCGTCTATGGATGTTAAATGATTATTTGATAATATTAATTGTTGGGAACAATATAATATTGATCAATTAAATCATACCTACAGGGTCACACACGGACTCAAAGATGATGTACGTTGCTTGATAAATATATTGATTTAGAATCAATATTTACGTGGAATTAATTAACATGCATGGGATGCATGGCTTGCATGGATGCATGTCACATAGTGTGACATGGCATGCCACACAAGCAAGTGGGACCACATACAATGCATAGTGGCATGTGTATGTGGCATGACCTTTCACCTCCTTTGTAACCCCTTTGCATGATTATGGTGCATTATGATGCCCATTATGTTGTAGGTTACAAAGGGGTGTAATGGGATGCATAATGATGCACTTATATGGATGAAAATCATATTTTCAACACACAAAAAAGGATCAGCCACGAAATTCCACTCAAATAGAGAGAAAAGAGGTGATCTTGGAGATTCATTCTCAAGCAAGCAAGGTGTTCATTATCCGGGTTCGTGTGCAACACGTAGAGGCCGGGCCATTTGTGCGGCTTCCACATTCGGACGATCTAAAGGAGTGACGAGGTCATTCACAAGGAGAGCTTCGAGAGGCTGATTCATTTGAGGTGGTTCAATCGACTCAACACCACCTCAACGACATTAACCAAAGTCAACGATCACCAAAAGTAAGTAATCGTTGAACCTTATATATATATATATATATATATATATATATATATATATATATATATATATATATATATATATATATATATATATATATATATATATATATTGGATGTGTATATATATATGTTTATATGTGTTCTTATACACATTAAGTGTGCACTAAGATCATGGCATAGTAAATCTATCGCTTTACACGCTTCCGCACACACAGTATATCGATTGGATCGGTATACCGGTACCTTCAATTGGTATCAGAGCCTAGGGCTCGTGCACACTTTTGTGTTGGACACAAGAAGTTTAATCAACATAATTGGATTAATTGTTTAATTGTTATTATGTGATTAGATGTAAGGCCGGCCACCGTTAGTGGTCGGGTGAATGAAATTGTCGTTTTTTACGTACGATTGGCCATAGTTTTGGAGGGCTGCGTCCCTTGGAATCTTTTGTAATAGATAGGTTTTTTCTATTAAAAAAAAATGTATTGTTCAATGTGTAAGCAATGGATTGAATCCATGGATCGACATTGGATATCGGCTCTCTGGAGAAAACGAGAAGAAACGAATCAAAACGAAGCGAAACGGGCGAAAACCGGGCTGCTGGAGCAAAACGGCGGGCGCCGTTTGTGCTCCGGCGGGCGCCGAATGGATTCGGCGGGCGCCGTTTTGGAAACGGCGACCGCCGAAGGGTTTTTTTTGGGGCAGCCCCGTTTTATACCCTTTTGGCGATCGCCGTTTTGGAAACGGCGACCGCCGGATGTGTTCGACGACCGCCGTTTGTGAAACGGCGGGCGCCGTTCGTGTTTTTTGGGGTATGGATTAAGGTTGACCTAAATCGGCGGGCGCGGAACTGAAACGGCGGGCGTGGACAAGTCCAGAAGATGTTCAAGGCCTATTTTGTTGCTTTTAATCTTTTCGTTTGAGAGTTGTGAGGTTCTAGGGGCCTTTTGATTACGTATTTAATTGCTTTGCTAGTTATAGGATGTTTTATGTTATAAATGTTCAACTTACATATAAACACCTATGCATGCAAGTTCCCAAAATAATGAGTATAATGTCTTGTCCAAAAACATCACACTCATGAAGCCCTCGATCATAAGTTGGTAGGTCCGCCTCAGCGGGGTACTACTTGTTATCTTGGGATAAGTGGGAGTAAGGGTTAGACCCTTACACGTGAGTTTGGTTTTCTCATCGATAGATCCACTGCAGGCGTGGCTATCGAGACATGAGATGAGAATGGGACTCTCATCGACCGAGAGTGACATTAGATGTCATTGACATGGGATGTCTACCTATCTTAGACTTCTTAAGTGCGGACTCAGTCGGCTTAAGAATTTGCAAGATGAGGGTCTTGTGATTGTTTTGTTCAAGGGAACAAAGATATTAGATATCGATTGAACAAAATGGAATAAATAAGTAGCTTGTTAGACAACCTTATTTGTTTACCGCTTTGTGGATGTTTACATACTTTATTTATCTTTCTTTTGTAGTTTATCATGTCTAATATCAACTCAATTCAAGTTTCGTTCAATTCTTGATTATGAAAAATTGAACAACATAAATTTTCTTGATTCACAACGTAATTTGAGGATGGTCCTCAAATACGAAGACAATGAAAATGTGTTAGATAACCACATCCTAAGATATCATTGAACAACTCAATAGCATGTTCGGGGAATATGCTAAGATTGAGCGGTTCGGTATGACCAGGGTCATCGCTTCAGCTAGGCTGGAAAAATTGAAATCTATGGAATCACATGTACAACAAATGATTGGATTATTTGTTTCAAGTGACCGCCTAGATTTTTCCTATGATGATTATTTGGCAACCGATTTCATACTTCAATCTCATTATGGTTATAATGCCTTTAGGCTAAATTTTCCATATGAATGGTTTGAAGAAATCGCTTCGTGAGCTCCACGGGATGCTCAAAGCTGTTGAGCCGGCGATAGAAAAGGACCCTAAGAGGGAAATTCTTATGATATGGGATAGGGTAGTCAAAAGAGCATGGGCAAGAAGGCTACTAGGGTTCCTAGGGAATCTCAATGCGTCTACTGCAAAAGTGTTGGACACTACTTGCAAACATATAAAAGTTCATATTTTATTCAATTTCAAAACAAATGCCTAATTTGTCTTTCATTTGATGGATTATAAGGTTATGATTATTTACACCTCGGGGAGTGATTTAATCCAAAACACTTAAGTTCATCAATGACACAAATTAGAGACTTTCGAGCCATTGGATGGCGTGAATCGATTGTCTGGTTGGCTCCCTCATATTTTATGAGAGATAGGGCTTCAATTGCATGATAATATCGCTGGTTAGAAAACTTCGATTTTTCACTTACGATTTATCACGTTTTGACATTGAGATAATTTTGAATGGGAAATTTGAATGAAACTCAATTATTGGGAATAATTGAATTTGCCCAAAGTTCAATGAAGATGTGAAGAACGGGGTTGCTTCATCTTCAGGTATTAATGTTATAGACATTAAACTTCACAAATTCTACTTCTTGGGTATTGGATGCCAAATGTGGTTCTCACATTTGTATGTGGAGGAACTACATAGAAGTGTAAGTTTGGTGAGTAGAGATGTCGATCTACGGGCGAGAAATGAAGCGAATGTCGCTGCATTAGCCGCATGATCATATGATGTTGTTTTGCCTTAGGGCCTTGTTTTAGTATTATAACAATGTAATTTCGTACCTTCAATAAACAATGAATATTGGTTCAGTATTGGATACTGATGGATTAGTTTTTCACTATTAAATAGTTTGGTAACTATTTTAATTGTGAATTATTCTTTGTTTTGGTACGATTATTATATTGTTTATGTATACTTTAAACTTGACAAATCATATATATCATTAAGACCAAAGGCCAAATCGAATAAGTATCGATGAGACATAACTGAAACATTGTTGATTAGATCAAATCAAAATCTAAACATGTAACGAAGCTTCATTTAGAAGGAATTTTAGAATCATTTGACTTGGAGTCATTTGATACATGTGAATGATGTGTGATTGAAAAGATAACAATGTCATCTTTCTTGGAGAAAGGAGAACATGTGAGTGATTTATTAGGGATGATCCATACTGATGTATGTGGAACCTATCAGTTCACAAGCACATGAAGGTTATGTTTCGAGAAAACAAACTATATTAGATATAGTTCGACCATTCGATGAGAGGTCTAAATGAACTACTGGTCTCTTTTGGGAACACACAATTCTAGACTTCAACTTATACACTGAATAGGAAGCTGTCAAAAGCTGTTGATAAGACACCATACGAAGTATGGAAAGGGAAGGTCCCTAACTTGTCTTATATCAAGGTTTGGGGATGTGAAGCTTATGTGAAGAGAAATATCTCAACAAAGCTTGAACCCAAATCGGATAAATGTTTCTTTGTTGGTTATCCAAAAGAAACACGAGGGTACCACTTTTATAACCAATCCGAGAACAAAGTCTTTGTTGCTCGAGATGGTGTATTTCTTGAAAAGGAATATCTTTCCAAGAAAGTAAGTGGGAGCTCAGTTGAATTGAACGAAGTTCAAGAAGACTTGAACGAGGTTCAAGAAGAACAAACTGAGATGGAGACTCAAGACTTGGTCGAAAGTACTCCAGTGGTTTTGGAAACCACACCTAACCCTCGTAGGTCCGAAAGGCATAAATCTATCTCTATTATTCAAATACTTAGATATTGTGACCAATGAGAGATATGAATTCATGCTTTTGGAAAGCGGTGAACCTTCGACCTAATTCCAAGCTATGACGAGTCCAGCTACTGAAAATTGGCATGGTGCCATGAAATCTGAGATGATATCAATATCTGATAATCAAGTTTGGAACTTGATATATTTGCATCACAGGGTTAGACCCAATGAATGCTAATAGATCTTTAATATCTAAACAGACATATGGAAAACCTAGGGTTTCCAAAGCAAGGTTGATGGTAAAAGTTTTATTCACGAGGTGGATTATGGAAAAACTTTCATCAATTGCTTTGATTAAATCATTCAGATTATCTTAGCCATTACTAATCATCTTGATAATGAGTTATGGTAATATTGGATGTTAAAACTAACTTCTTGAATTGGATTCTAGAAGAGGCTGTGTTTTAACACAGCTAAAGAGTTTTATCGATCTTAATAAGGCTGAGAAATTATGCAAAACTTATATTTCTATTTATGGAATAAAGAATGCATATCGGAGTAGCAATCTTCAGTTCAATGAATCCATACTGGGATTTGGATTTCAGAGGAACTCGGAAGAGTCTTGTTTTACAAGAAGATCAGTGGGAGTTACGTTGTATTAATTGTGTTGTATGTCGGTGACATACTCCTTATTGGAAACAATGTTTCTATGCTTAATTCTATTAAAGAATGGCTTGGGAATTGTTTTTCAATGAAGGATCTTAGAGAAGCACAGTACATATTGGGCATCAAGATCTGTCGGAACAGATCGAAAATGATGTTTGGACTTAGTCAAGTGACCTATTTTGATAAGGTACTTGATAAGTTCAGAATGAAAGACGCCAAAAAGGGTCTCATTCCAATGAGTCATGGCACATCTCTTAGCAAGATGCAAGGCCCTACGGGACTTGATGAGCAAAAGAGGATGGAAAACATTCCTTATGCTTTGGCAATAGGGTCTATAATGTATGCCATGATATGTACACGACCGGACGTATCGTATGCTTTGAGCATGACGAGTCAGTTTCAAGGAAATCCAGGTGAGGCGCGTTAGACTGCGACCAAGAATATTCTTATGTACCTTAGATGGACAAAAGAATTTTGTTGTCTTTGGAAGACAAAAAGAGTTGATATTAACAAGCTGTTTGAATGCTAACTTCAAAACAAACTAAGATAATTTCCGATTTTAATCTGGTTATATCTTTTGTCTGGTTAGAGGTGATATTTGCTGGAATAGTTCCATGCAATGCAATATAGCTGATTAAACTACAAAAGCTAAGCACAGTATTGCATTGGATGCAGTAATGCTGGCAGTTAGGATTTGAAAGTTCTTGAATGAACTAGGTGGCGTAACTAGCTCAGCCCATCCGATAGTTCTCTATTTATAGTAGAGTTATCGCGCAAGCCAATGAGCTAGGAAGCACCACAAGTCTAAAACTGGTGCTCAGGAAGTTCCACATTATCTAGGAGATTGTTTTGTGGAGACATCGAGATAATAAAGTTGCAACTTTTGGTAAGGTTGCAAATCCGCTTTCTAAACCTCTCCAGCAGTTTAAGCTTGAGGCTTTCACGACTGCAATAGAGATCAGACATCTTAGAGATGGGTTGTGATTTCTATTATTGTATTAGATACTTTTGGAGAATTGGTAAACATTCACTCATATGTATAATACATAATTCTTCATATAAATATGGTTTAATTTATATGAATTGTCCAAATGATTAAGTTATATCAATTGGGTTATGAGGTCGACTTACCGCATAATGAAGTCCCAATGGTTGAACTGATATACTTGAATCATATAGCTGTTCCTGGTTCGTATAATCGAGTGCGGACAAACCGATAATACAAAGAACTAGATTGTAATGTGTACTATAGCGCCGCTTCATGGGCTAGTGATGTGGGACATCAAGTACAATTACATAGATATTAGCTGGGAGCTAATGATCGAACAGACCCGCTGAATTAGTATTTAAGATTTCGAGTCATAATACTATTTCATTGACTGTCGAGCAATTTCCTCTGACCTGAGTAGTCCAGAGTGATTCCATTGTGAAATGGTGTACTTTGATACAAGTAAACGCCTTTCGTAAAAGGAGGTTATAAAACTTGTTATTGGGTATATCAGGAAGCAAGTGGGAGAGCTTGGATTGACAAGATGGGATTGTCCTCCATTTTTTAATGGGATACATGTCTTACCGGCCACTTGGAGAGTCGAGACTGTGGAAAATACGTGGCCACGTCCAGATTCGTATCATAGTGATAAATCTGGTTTTACAGTCTGTCTCAAAGTCCAAGAAAGGTTTGAACCGATTGAGGATGACTCGAATCTTACCTCAAGTTCAAATTTAGACATAAAGTGACAACAGGAAGTTGGCAGCACACTGGCTCTGAAGGCCAAGTGGGAGATTGTTGGGATATGTCCTTCGATCCTACGTGTGCAATCGATAAAGTCATAAGGTCGTCTATGGATGTTAAATGATTATTTGATAATATTAATTGTTGGGAACAATATAATATTGATCAATTAAATCATACCTACAGGGTCACACACGGACTCAAAGATGATGTACGTTGCTTGATAAATATATTGATTTAGAATCAATATTTACGTGGAATTAATTAACATGCATGGGATGCATGGCTTGCATGGATGCATGTCACATAGTGTGACATGGCATGCCACACAAGCAAGTGGGACCACATACAATGCATAGTGGCATGTGTATGTGGCATGACCTTTCACCTCCTTTGTAACCCCTTTGCATGATTATGGTGCATTATGATGCCCATTATGTTGTAGGTTACAAAGGGGTGTAATGGGATGCATAATGATGCACTTATATGGATGAAAATCATATTTTCAACACACAAAAAAGGATCAGCCACGAAATTCCACTCAAATAGAGAGAAAAGAGGTGATCTTGGAGATTCATTCTCAAGCAAGCAAGGTGTTCATTATCCGGGTTCGTGTGCAACACGTAGAGGCCGGGCCATTTGTGCGGCTTCCACATTCGGACGATCTAAAGGAGTGACGAGGTCATTCACAAGGAGAGCTTCGAGAGGCTGATTCATTTGAGGTGGTTCAATCGACTCAACACCACCTCAACGACATTAACCAAAGTCAACGATCACCAAAAGTAAGTAATCGTTGAACCTTATATATATATATATTGGATGTGTATATATATATGTTTATATGTGTTCTTATACACATTAAGTGTGCACTAAGATCATGGCATAGTAAATCTATCGCTTTACACGCTTCCGCACACACGGTATATCGATTGGATCGGTATACCGGTACCTTCAATTTCTGCAGGAATATCATATCACGATGTTCTTCAGGAACATTTAATTTTGATATTTCGTCAGGAATATCATATCATGTTCTTCAAGAACGTTTAATTTTGATATTTCTTCGAGAATATCATGTCACACTGTTCTTCAGGAACATTAAAAACTTTAATTGATTTAGTAAACATAATTAATTTGATATTACTTCAGGAATATCAGATTATAATGTTCTTCGGGAACATATGATATTACTTCAGGAATATCAATTAAATTATAATGTTCTTCGAGAACATATGATATTAAGAAGAAGGGAGGAGAAGTAGATATATTTATAATTATTAATGAATATAAACAAACATATAAATTCTAAATTCTTGCCTTGTAATTCGGATCTTGGATGAGTAGAACTTCGATGAAGAACGCGGTTGAGCTTTCGTGCTGATAACGTGTTATAAACTCAAGAGAATTGAGAGAGAATAATATAGTAGAAAGAGAGACAATATGAGAGGAGAATAGAATTGTTGTGAATTCTTGTATTCATTCATATGGGGAGACCCCTTTATATAGGATACAAAGTAGGGTTTCTGTCTTGTTCACCAAGAAAGGGTAAACTAGTCATTCACTAATTAATAATATTTATAACAACTTTGCAATTTTTTCATCCTATTTCAATTTTAGATCTTCACCCACTCAATCATCTACAAAATCATACCAATAAATGAAAAAGAGGAGTGAATCGTTTCCCTCTCTGTTCCTGGAAGAACGTCCATCAGACGAAGAAAAGAAAAAAAATGAAATTAGGGTTCTATGAGAATTGAGTGCGTTTTTAATTTGTGATTAGTTATTTATTATTTGAGAATTATATTTTTGGCATATTCGTATACATGTGTCTTCGTGAAAATTACAAATTTCCAATAATAAATCTTGTTTGATTTTATATATATTTTTTTTTTTTGGATTTTTTCATAAAAGCAAAATTAATAAAGAATTTATGTTTCTTGATTTTCTTAGAGAAAAAAATATTTGAAAGCAAAGTTTAAAAAAAATCTAGATACAATATAAAGAAAGGGTAATTTTGTCATTGGTTTATCCACAACAGTTGTTGTGTTTAATAATGACAACTTAAAATGTACCAAACACACAAGAATAATAGTAATACTAACCAAGAGAGATATCCTACCCAAAACATAACTTATTTTGAATTTACAAATATGGGCTACCAAACGAGGCCTTAATGTATTATTAGTGGACATATTGAAAAGAAAAGTGTATTTATAATTAGTGGACATATAATTCAATTCTCTACAAGACTACAACCAATTAGGTAGGTAATTTATAATAGAAAATAATTTAATTATTTTTTAAGAAAATGAAATAATCAGTTTTTTAATATTAAATGTAAAATTGAAATTTAGAATATTAATCCAAATACAATTATATTCGTATGAACTTAATTTTTTAGTTGAATTTTATCAAATTTAATTATAGTAAGTAAAGTATTATTAAGATTTTGTAAACATTTAGTATATAATTTTTATATAAACTTAATATAATATACATAATACATTAAAAATTCACGTGTCAAAATTTTATATTACTATGTATAGAGACTTAAATGTAGCATTTTGGGGACGAGTTCAGACCATACACTACGGCGACTAGGGAGGTAGGTTGACTACTTTTTCGATTATTTTATTATTAAAACTAAAAAGAAAACAACTTGAAGGTGCGACCATACACTCAAATCGACCGGCCACTCATGCATGGTTGCCTGCCACATTTCTCATTCTAATTGGTCCATCAATTATTAAAAATATATTTATATTAAAATTATTATCTTTTTATATATTTATCAAAACTAAAAACTAAAAATACTAAAAATTATATTTTTTTCACTATCTACAAATCAAGATCAATCTTAACATAATTTAATATATTAATAAAAAATCTCTTTTTACCTCTTAATAAATTCAAATTTAATATAAATTTATTTTTGGGTTATTTGATTTATTCTGTAAATGTAATTAAAGAAAAAAAAGTTATTATAAAAATAATATTAATTATTTTTAATAATAAATACAATATTAGATTACAAATTACTATAAAATTATTTTATTTTTAAAAATAACAATTAATTAAATATATAAATAATATAAAACATATTTATTAATTGAAAAAATTCATAATATATAAATAAATTATTTTATTTGGGAAGTTGGGTTTGAAGGTGGTTGTTGATAAATGTGGAAAAATAAAATGAAATGGTTGAGTGGTTAATTGTATAGATGGTGGAGAGAGAAAATAATATTTAATTAAGTAGGTTGAGTTGAAAGTGGTTACTTAGTGTATATTGTCATAGATGTTTGACTATGTACTAAAAGAGATGATAATGATTACAAAAAGGGAAAGAGCCATGTATAATAGTAGAATCATAGAAATCTCACATAAGAATCAAATTCCGATACACCGTTAGAGATTTAAATGTAGCATATTGGGGACGAGTTCGTAAATGTTCGACCTTATATGTACTAAAAGAGATGATAATGATTACAAAGGAAAGAGTTGTTAGTGTAATATGCTACGCAGTGCACTGCCGCAGCGAGTCGCTAGGCAATGCGATGCAGCAGCATACTTACACGTTTTTCTCTTTCTTCAAATTGTGCACTGTTGTGCATCACATATATTATGTGTGATCTATTTAGCGCATGATCTGGTTGATCCGTGCGTGTATATGCAACCAACACTCGTCGAACATTGAAGAGTGATGCAAGGTGTTGCAGTGTTGAGTGTGGAGGCCGATTCACGCCGAGAAGACGAGAAAACGACGAGGAGATGATCCAGGCCAAACGGCGACCGCCGTTTATGAATCAGCGGTCGCGGGAGTTCACCAGCGGGCGCTGGAATGGGTTCAGCGGGCGCTGAACTCGGAGAAAGTCGGATCGAGGATCTGCATGTTTTTGGGCTTTTCGGCGGGCGCCAAAGTGGATTCGGCGACCGCCGTTTTTCAGCAGCGGGCGCTGCCAAGCAAACAGCGGTCGCTGTTTGCAGAAATCTGGCAGCGCGGAATTACTTGTCCTCCAAGTTTTGTCCCCCATATATAAACCCTATGTGCGTGAATAATAGGGTTAACACCTCCAGAACTAGAATTGAGATTATAGCTATTACGAATCTTGTAATTACGTTCTATAATTGTTCTAGTAAATTATTGCAGCGGCAAAAAGTGGACGTAGCCCTCGTTAACGGGTGAACCACTATAAATCTCGTGTTCTCTTTTATTCCGTATTTTTCGTTCTTGCTTGTTCGTATTGCCTTTCAAGAGGGAACTTCGGACGCGAATTTCCCAACAACTGGTATCAGAGCGCTAGGGTTATAGCGATCGGGGAAAAGCGATGACGGACACCACCACTTCGTTTGGGGTTACGAAATTTGACGGGAATAACTATGGGCACTGGAAGATGCAGATCGAGGACTACCTTTACGGGAAGAAGCTCGGAATTCCTTTGAAGGGTAGACCGGAGAAGATCAAGGATGACGAGGAATGGGAAAGCCTCGACAGACAGGTGTTGGGATTGATACGTTTGTCCTTGGCTTCAAACGTGTCATTCAATGTGCGCTCAATTACCACAACCAAGGATTTGATGGCTGCCCTATCAAACATGTACGAGCAACCTTCAGCGAACAACAAGGTGTATCTCATGAAGCAGTTGTTCAACCTGAAGATGTCGGACAATGCAAACGCAGCCAACCACATCAACGAGCTGAATTCCATCTTGGATAAATTGAAAGGAGTCGGGGTGAATTTCGATGATGAAATTTACGCCTTGATCCTACTTGCGTCTTTGCCGGATAGTTGGGAGCCTATGCGGGCAGCTGTTAGCAACTCTATGGGGAAGGAGAATCTGCAGTTCTCCGAAGTTAGAGATAAGATCCTAGCCGAGGAAATCCGGAGAAAGGATTTCAAGGGAAAGTCTTCCAGTTCGGCCTTGAGTGTGGAGAACCGGGGGAGAAACTCGGGTAGGAATGCTAACAGGAACAGAGGGAGATCCAAGTCTAGGAGTGGAAGAGATAGCTCGAAGTCCGAGGATAATGAGTGTTGGAATTGTGGGAAGACGGGGCACTTCAAGAGGGATTGTCGCTCTCGGGGAAAGAACGACAACAAGAAGAAGGGAACCGCCAATGCGGTGACACAAGAGGATGACGACGATGGGGACGTCCTTCTCTTATCGGTCGACTCACCGATCGATTCCTGGGTTCTGGACTCAGGGGCTTCTTTCCATACTACTGCACAGCGAGAGGTAATGCTGAATTATGTCTCGGGTGACTATGGAAAGGTTTTTCTTGCAGATGACGAGTCACTCGATGTAGTCGGGATGGGAGATATCAACCTAAAGATGTCAAATGGGCAAACTTGGAAGATTTCCAAGGTCAGACATGTGCCGGGGTTGAAGAGGAACCTAATTTCGGTGGGCCAGCTTGATAGTGATGGTCACCGGGTGTCATTTGGAGATGGGTCGTGGAAAGTTTCGAGGAACGCCATGACCATAGCTCGAGGTCATAAGACGGGCACACTTTACATGACGACGAGCGTGAGGGACTCGGCTGGTGTTGTTGATAACACCAAGAAGACCGAGCTATGGCATTGCAGGCTGGGGCACATGAGTGAGAAAGGGATGAAGATCATGGCAAAGAACGGGCTGCTGCCCGAACTCAAGGCGATTGAGTCTCACGTGTGCGAGAGCTGCATTCTTGGAAAGCAGAAACGAGTGAGTTTTTCCAAAAGTGGAAGGGAGCCCAAGGCGGAGAAGCTGGAACTAGTACACACGGATGTTTGGGGTCCAGCTCCCGTCGCCTCACTCGGAGGATCACTCTATTACGTTACCTTCATCGATGACTCCACTAGGAAGGTATGGGTGTACTTCATGAAAAATAAGAGTGACGTGTTCTCTGTTTTCAGGAAATGGAAAGCCGAGGTTGAGAATGAAACAAATCTCAAGGTGAAGTGTTTGAGGTCCGACAACGGTGGTGAGTACGTTGACGCCGACTTCAAACAATATTGTGTCGAGAGTGGGATCAAGATGGTGAAGACTATTCCGGGGACCCCACAACAGAACGGAATAGCGGAGCGAATGAACAGGACGCTAAATGAGAAGGCCCGGAGTATGCGGTTACACTCGGGGATGCCTAAGATGTTTTGGGCATATGCCATCGACATGGCGTCTCATTTAATCAACAGAGCACCGTCAGTTCCTTTGGAATATCAGATTCCTGAGGAGGTTTGGAGTGGGAAGAAGCTGAATCTGTCCTACTTGAGGGTGTTCGGGTGTTTGGCGTATGTCCATATCGACGAAGCTGCTCGTAGCAAGCTTGATCCTAAATCCAAGAAGTGCTTCTTTCTTGGATATGGCGGCACGGAGTTCGGGTACCGATTTTGGGATGCCGAAAATCATAAGGTGATCCGAAGCAGAAATGTAATCTTCAACGAGGCGGTCTTGTACAAGGGTAAAGACGAGGTTGTTGAAGAAGGCGTTGATCCCGTGGGAGAAACGGAGGAGGTTCCGGTGAAGGTCGTGGAGACCGAGGAGATCGAGGAGGGAAACACGAGCAGCGAGGATGAGCAAGATGAGAATGCTCATCCCAACATCGATCCAGTCACACCGAAGCCGTGGAGGTCGACTAGGGTAAGAAGACCTCCCCATAAATTTTCACCTTCCCTTAACTACATTTTGCTGACTGATAGGGGTGAGCCGGAGAGCTACACCGAGGCTATACAAGCGAGGGATTCGATCAAGTGGGAGTCTGCCATGAAAAAAGAGATGAGCTCATTGATGTCGAATCATACTTGGGAACTAGCCGAGCTTCCGAGGGAGAAGAAGGCCTTGCACAAAAATGGGTCTTCCGGGCAAAGGAAGAACACGATGGAAGCGTTCGGTACAAGGCGAGATTAGTGGTGAAAGGATTCCAGCAGAAGGAAGGGATAGACTACACGGAGATCTTCGCTCCGGTAGTCAAGATGGTAACCATCCGGGTGGTGCTTAGCTTGGTGGCACAAGAGAACTTACATCTTCAGCAAATGGATGTAAAGACCGCATTTCTTCACGGAGATCTAGATGAAGAAATTTATATGAAGCAACCGGAGGGGTTCGAAGTCCGAGGCAAGGAGAAGCTGGTGTGTAAGCTTCAAAAGAGCTTGTATGGGTTGAAGCAAGCTCCTAGGCAGTGGTACAAGAAGTTCGACATGTTCATGAAGCGAGTCGAGTTCACGCGGTGCGAGGCGGACCACTGCTGCTATTTCAAGAGCCTTGGAAGAGGTACCTACATAATATTGCTCCTTTATGTAGATGATATGCTGATAGTCGGGGCGAGTTTGGCGGAGATCGACAAGCTCAAGAAGAGTCTATCGAGGGAGTTCTCTATGAAGGATTTGGGTGCTGCCAAACAAATCCTGGGCATGAGAATCACGAGGAGCAAAGATGGTCTTGAGTTGTCTCAAGAGGAGTACCTGAAGAAGGTACTAGCACGGTTTAACATGGAGGATGCGAAACCCGTGGGCACTCCTTTGGCTAGTCACTTCCGTTTGTCAAAGGAGGACTCGCCGACGAGCGAGAAGGAGATGGAGCATATGGATAAGGTCCCTTACGCCTCTGCGATTGGGAGCCTTATGTATGCCATGGTGTGCACGAGGCCTGACATTGCCCATGCAGTGGGAGTTGTCAGTCGGTTCATGAGTAATCCGGGGAAGCAACATTGGGAAGCCGTCAAGTGGATCTTCCGATACTTGAGAGGGACTTCCAATTTTGCTTTGAGGTTCCGAAAATCAGATGTGGGGTTACTCGGGTTCGTGGACGCGGATAACGGAGGTGACATGGATAGTAGGAAGAGCACTACTGGGTACGTGTACACTTTCGGGGGTACTGCGATTAGCTGGGTGTCGAGGTTGCAGAAGATCGTAGCATTGTCGAGTTGCGAGGCGGAGTACGTCGCTGTGACGGAAGCCGCGAAGGAGATGATGTGGCTACAGGCTTTCCTGCTAGAGTTGAGACAAGACCACTCGGGGAGTGTCTTGTATTGCGACAGTCAGAGCGCCATTCACTTGGCAAAGAATCCCGTGTACCATGCTCGAACGAAGCATATCCAGCTGAGATATCACTTCATTCGATCGGCCTTGGAGGAAGGCGTTTTGGTGTTGGAGAAGATTCTTGGGAGTAAGAATCCGGCCGACATGTTTACGAAGGTGGTGCCGTGCGAGAAGTTGAGGTTGTGTTCAACCTCGGTTGGTCTTCTGGGATGAGGACCGGGACGCCGCTGCAATGGGAAAGGAAGATAGGGGACGTGAATCAGCTCCAAGTGGGAGATTGTTGAGTGTGGAGGCCGATTCACGCCGAGAAGACGAGAAAACGACGAGGAGATGATCCAGGCCAAACGGCGACCGCCGTTTATGAATCAGCGGTCGCGGGAGTTCACCAGCGGGCGCTGGAATGGGTTCAGCGGGCGCTGAACTCGGAGAAAGTCGGATCGAGGATCTGCATGTTTTTGGGCTTTTCGGCGGGCGCCAAAGTGGATTCGGCGACCGCCGTTTTTCAGCAGCGGGCGCTGCCAAGCAAACAGCGGTCGCTGTTTGCAGAAATCTGGCAGCGCGGAATTACTTGTCCTCCAAGTTTTGTCCCCCATATATAAACCCTATGTGCGTGAATAATAGGGTTAACACCTCCAGAACTAGAATTGAGATTATAGCTATTACGAATCTTGTAATTACGTTCTATAATTGTTCTAGTAAATTATTGCAGCGGCAAAAAGTGGACGTAGCCCTCGTTAACGGGTGAACCACTATAAATCTCGTGTTCTCTTTTATTCCGTATTTTTCGTTCTTGCTTGTTCGTATTGCCTTTCAAGAGGGAACTTCGGACGCGAATTTCCCAACATGCAGCAGCAGCTAGAGTTGGCCCTCTGCTAGACGTTGCAGCAGCGGTCAAACCTAAATCCCTATTTTTTAGCAAGTGCCTAACAACTCGGTTTTTAAGGGATTTAGTTGAAGACTAAAGACGCACCGTTGCAACAAGTCTCGTTGAAGCCACTGATGCAAGGAGTTGCGCAACAGTGATTCAGTCTACGCAAGTGTTGCAGCATCAGTCAAAACAGATTTCCTAATTTATAGGAGTAGCTCAACAACTCGTATTTCAAGGGAGTTTGTTGATGTTTTGGGCCTATAAATACAAGGAGTTTTCAGCACATTCCTCACCAACTTCAGAACACCTTTTCATCTTTGTGAAAAGTCTCACCCGAGCTTTTCTTCTTCGATTATTCTCATTTCATCAAGAGTGATCGACTTTTTCAACTACGAAGCTTTGTATCATAACACATTCAGCTGTAGTTTGTTTAGTGTTGGTTTGGTTGTGATGTTTGAATACGATACCTAAGGAATACATGTGTGTATGTCCGAAAGGTAGTCTAGTGTATATTCAAGATCACATTTTGTAAAGACAATCGATCTTTATTAATCATTTTTGCCGTAAGGCACATTCGTATGAGTATAATTTAAATACCTATACAAGATTAATTTCGTTGTTTTTTATTGCTTTTCATTTTGTGTGTGTGCGCGTTCGTTTGTTTGTTTTTCACGTTTTTCATTATTCCGCTGCACTCTTTATTATCGTATCAAAATATACATTAATATATTTCTGATATTATAAATAATCTACTCAAACAAAGTAAATCAAATAATAAACAAACAAACTTATTTTCTGCAACGCGCTGCTGCAACACCTGAATTGTTGCTCTGCGTAGTGAGTGCTGCGTATTTCTCTATAATACCTAAGCACCTCGCACTTTCAAGAGCCTTGTATAATAGTAAAATCGTATGTAAATCTCACACACGAATCAAATTCCGATACACCATATTTTTTTTCTTTTATGCTTTTCATCAAAATGTTCGAATATTCATTTTTTTTACCTGATTTTAGGATATACGCCATTCGATAAATTGACGCATTGAATATGCTTTTCGGATATGCGGACGTTCTATTCACACTTTAACATGTCTACTGGTAATTCACCAAATTTTAATTCTTAAATTGAAATATTAAAATTTAAAAATATATTACAGTATTATTTTTATTTTTTAATTTCAAAACAATTTAGATGGGTTGAATCTTATTATGAACATTCTTAGAGGGAGAGTAGAGATAATTTTTATTTTTGACTCCTAAATTCATGTATATTATATACCGTGAGAAAATATGAACTTTTTAAAACATCATCTAAATCTTAAAATAATTCATAATCTAATTAATTAAAAAACTTTGTAATATTGGATAATAATAATGAAAAAAAAAAACGTAGATTTGAGCGTTTGAGTACGGTGTCATAGGAAAGTAGGATAGGATAACGTTGAAAATAATAAAAGCTTTGACCTTCAAATCAAAATGTCGGAAAGATAAAATAATTAGTTTATATATACACCACCATGGTCCAAGAATAAATAAATGTATTACTGTTCAAATAAATAGAATTATCCACTGCGCTTTCAACAACAAAACAGGGGACTCGCTAATCCTCCTTCTGTTAATGGTCGACTGGTTTTTCTTTTTTTAAATAGCTAGAGCGGTATTATTACTTTTCACAAAACAAAGAAAGACGAACGGAACTTTCGTTACTTACCGCTCTCCTCTGAATTCCCAAAACCACCAAACTGCCAAACCCGATAGCGGTTTCGGGGAATGCATATATAAACCGCGGCTACCTCTTCTCGGTTCATTTCATTATTCCCCACATCATTTCCAATTCCAACGGAACCCCCAAAATTCGTTTCGTTTCTTTGTTAGTTTGTTATCAGAATCAGTCGCCAATGGCGGACCGTGTTCTCACTCGCGCCCACAGCCTCCGCGATCGCGTGGACGCCACTCTCTCTTCCCATCGCAACGACATCTTTCTCTTTCTGTCCAGGTAGGTTAAAAAAAAACACAACTCCGTAGTAAATTATTTTTACTGCGACGTTTAATTTAATTTACTTGATTCAGGATCGAAGCCCACGGAAAAGGGATCCTGAAGCCCCACCAGCTCCTCGCCGAGTTCGAAGCCATCGACAATGCGAACGCTTTCAAAGAGCTTCTCCAGTTCACCCAGGAGGCGATCGTGCTGCCGCCGTGGGTGGCGCTCGCCGTCCGCCACCGCCCCGGCGTTTGGGAGTACGTTCGGGTCAATGTCAACGCCCTCGTCGTCGAGGACCTCACCGTGTCTCAGTACCTCCAATTCAAAGAAGAGCTCGTCGGATCGTAATGTTCAGATCCATTCAACTGTTTCCGTTTTCTTTGGTTTATACTTATTACTGTTTCTGTTGTTGTTTTTGGCAGTGTTGATGACAACTTTGTCCTCGAGCTCGATTTCGAACCGTTCACGTCGTCTTTTCCCAAGCCGACCCTCACCAAGTCCATCGGCAACGGGGTCGAGTTTCTCAACCGCCACTTGTCCGCCAAAATGTTCCACGACAAGGACAGCATGACCCCGCTCCTCGACTTCCTCCGCGTGCACCACTACAAGGGCAAGGTTCGAAATCAAATCTCTCAAACATTGTTATTGTTCAAAGCCGTATCATCTAAAAGTTTGATCTGTTAGAGAAATTTAATAGCTTGACATTTATATCAATGTGTCAAATATATTCTCAAATACTCTCTTCACTTGTGAACTGATTTTAACATCTTTGAGAAAGCCCAACAACTGGATAATTAAATTCAGTTGAAGTTGCCTTTGGCAGGAGTTGAACACACTCTGGTACCATGTTAGAAGCCACATTATCTAACAGTTCGAACTATTAAAGATGTTAGCAGGTTATATATATTCTCTAATAGTTATTCAGTATTATTTTCATATGTTCCTGAGAAATATGACTCTTTTGTATTTTGTGAGACAGAATTAGACCTTTAAGAGTAATTCATAAGACTTTGATTTGTGCACAGACTATGATGCTCAACGACAGGATTCGGAACATATTTTCATATGTTCCTGAGAAATATGACTCTTTTGTATTTTGTGTATTTTGTGAAGTAATTGGTCATGTTTCTCCAAGACAGAATTAGACCTTTAAGAGTAATTCATTTCGACTTTGATTTGTGCACAGACTATGATGCTCAACGACAGGATTCGGAACCTCGGTTCCCTGCAATCTGTCCTGAGGAAGGCAGAGGACTACCTCTCCACGCTCCCGCCCGAGACCGTTTACTCAGACTTCGAGTACAAGTTTCAGGAGATCGGGCTAGAGAGAGGGTGGGGCGATACTTCCTCTCGAGTCTCGGAGATGATTTCCATGCTCCTGGACCTCCTCGAAGCTCCCGACTCGTGCACGCTCGAGAGGTTCCTCGGACGGATTCCGATGGTCTTCAACGTCGTCATTCTCTCGCCACACGGTTATTTCGCTCAAGAGAACGTCTTGGGATTTCCCGACACCGGCGGCCAGGTCGTCTACATTTTGGATCAAGTCCCCGCTTTAGAGCGCGAGATGCTCAAGCGAATCAAGGAGCAAGGACTCGACATTACTCCGCGCATCCTCATCGTATGTTCTCAAGGGCCTTTTCGCCTTTTTTCTTTGTGTTGAATAATGTTTGACTCGATTGTGTTGTGTGTGTATAGGTGACTCGGTTGTTACCGGATGCGGTTGGAACGACTTGCGGCCAGCGGCTTGAGAAGGTTTTCGGAACAGAGCATTCGCATATTCTCCGAGTTCCGTTCAGAACCGAAAAGGGCATTCTTCGCAAGTGGATTTCGCGGTTTGAGGTTTGGCCGTACATGGAGACTTTCACTGAGGTAAAATAATTTTACTGCTTACAACTTTGTCGTCACACGACCTTGTTATATGTATGATTATTTATCGTGTCGTTTCTTAGGATGTTGCGAAAGAAATTACATCAGAGTTGCAGGCCAAGCCTGATTTGATCATCGGAAATTATAGTGAAGGAAACCTTGCTGCTTCCTTGTTGGCTCACAAGTTAGGAGTCACACAGGTACGTAAAAAACAAATACATCTAATTTTTTTATATTTGTGTGACACTTGTTTTGCTTAGTTGAATAAGTATCAAATAATACTACATAACACTAGAGTAAACGGATATGTAGGTCTCGTGTACAACCAAAAAGTGCGAAATTCTACTAAAATTATCAAACTGACCAACTTTGATTTTTCATAAACTTAAAAGATTAACTCTGGAATCGAACTGTGTTACCTTCCTTTGTGAAATTATCTCATTTTCTTACATACTATAACTCAAGTAGTTTGTAACATGATAACATTTTTTTACAGTGTACAATTGCTCACGCATTGGAGAAGACGAAATACCCCGACTCCGATATCTACCTGAAGGAATTCGACGAGAAGTATCATTTTTCATGCCAGTTCACCGCCGATCTGTACGCAATGAACCACACCGACTTCATAATCACAAGCACGCTCCAAGAGATTGCCGGAAGGTTGTTGTGATCATTAATTTTTCAAGTCGATATTTCGATTTTATAACCTCTAAACCATCATTAAATTTGAAAACTTACATTTTCGTGTTTATGGTAATCATCAGCAAGGACACCGTCGGGCAATACGAGAGCCACATGGCGTTCACTATGCCCGGACTGTATCGTGTCGTCTACGGAATCGACGTGTTCGACCCCAAGTTCAACATCGTCTCCCCCGGAGCCGACACGAACGTCTACTTCCCTTACACAGACACCGAGAAGCGTCTCACCTCACTCCACCCTGAAATCGAGGAGCTTCTGTTCAGCAACGTCGAGAACGCCGAACACATGTGCGTTATAAAAGACAAGAAAAAGCCGATCATATTCACCATGGCCCGACTGGACCGCGTGAAGAACCTCACGGGCCTGGTCGAGCTCTACGCCAAGAGCCCGAAGCTGAGGGAGCTGGCGAACTTAGTTGTGGTGGGCGGGGACAGGAGAAAGGAGTCGAAGGACTTGGAAGAACAGGCCGAGATGAAGAAGATGTACGACCTGATCGAGGCCCACAATCTCGACGGGCAGTTCCGGTGGATCTCGTCTCAGATGAACCGCGTCAGAAACGGGGAGCTGTACCGTTGTGTGGCTGACACGAAGGGGGCTTTCGTGCAGCCCGCGTTTTACGAGGCGTTTGGGCTCACGGTTGTCGAGGCCATGACCTGCGGGCTGCCCACGTTCGCCACTCTGCACGGTGGGCCCGCTGAGATTATTGTGGACGGGAAGTCCGGGTTTCATATTGACCCGTATTGCGGGGAACAGGTGGCTGAAACTCTGGTGAGGTTCTTTGAGGAGAGCAGGGAGGATCCGTCTCACTGGGAGGCGATTTCGACGGGCGGGCTGAAACGGATTCAGGAGAAGTGAGTTACTAATGTACTGTTAACTATTAAGTGAGTATAATAATTCGTCGATGTGGGTCTTATACTGTTGTTTGTGCAGATACACTTGGCAGATATATTCGGAGAGGCTGTTGACGTTAGCGGGGGTTTACGGGTTCTGGAAATACGTATCGAAGCTTGATCGTCGGGAGATAAGGAGATACCTTGAGATGTTCTACACCCTCAAGTTTCGCAAGTTGGTGAGTTTGTTTTCTGTTGTTTTGAAGTGAAACAATATTTTTGTTTACATCTCATTCAATTTCTGATGAGAAAAATATGGTTTGATTTTTGGTTTGTGTTGTTTGTTTGTGTTGTGTAGGCTGCAGCTGTACCATTGGCTGAGGAGTAATACTGTGAGCTGAGGAGTTTTTGAAGTTAATTTGCTACTTCAAACTAAATAAATAAAAATTGGCATTGGCTGCAGATGCTGCTTTCTTGTAATTCCAATTTTCAATGTATGATGGACTATGTGACCCTAATTTCAATATATTTTTTAACTTTTCTGTGATTTTTGTTTGTCAAAACTTCTGTTTACATTATTTTTGTAAGTCTATGTGACCCATAAGGACCTGACTCTCTTAGCAAAATTTGAGTGCGTCCAATTAATGCTCAAACTTAGTCACGAATAAACTATTTATCAACAAGTCGCCAAATTATCATTTGTACTTTCTTTACACATCAAAATGACGTTTTGAGTGATCACATTCCAAACAAAATTATACTTCATGATGTATATATGTTTTTTTCTCTCATGAAACATTTGATATTTTGTATTTAAAATAATATTTGGACTATCACAAAATATTGGGATAGCATTAAATCTCTCAAGGGCTCTTCAGATCACCCTTCCTAACCACATTTCTATTCCTCCCAAAAATTAAAGACTACATCCTATGATCAACTCATGAGAGTTTGGACGAATCTCATCCATCTGATTATATTTATAACCGAAATTGGATGCCACATGACGTTCGTTAGATGACCAATCATGCATCAACCGAAGAGAAACGACATCGTTCTATGTTGCGCGACTGGATTTTACCCCTAATGTCCAAAATGTCCGAAACAAGCTCAAACACCAATTAAATTTTGAATACATTTCTAACCGATACAATATTCAATCTAGTTTGAAATAAAAGATGCTTATTTCTTTAACTCAGCATCATAAATTGCCAAAACTACCAAGTCAACCATGAATGAAAGAAATTAAAATAAAATCAATCAAACAATTACCACACAAAATAAATTAAATCAATATTACATTAACCTTCAACATTGATCATCATCATCATCACATTGCTCCTTCAACCTGTTATTTTCTATACACTGCACCACATAATCGAACATCTCGATCTCACACGGGATCGTCAATCCTCCACTACGGTCGAACCCGAACTCCTCCTCCGCTTTTTCCAGCAGAACTTTAAAAAGAGGGTCCATAAGGTATCCTGTGGGGATGATGAATCTCCGGAGGTCGGGCCCCACGTACACCGCCAGGTATCCTCTGGGGACATCTGGCGGCGGCTCTGGGCTCGGACAACTTTCGTCGTCCGAGTCGGAGTACACATTTGAACTCTTGAGCCGCATGTTGACCGCCGGCGATATGCCAGCCGATCGAGGGCTGCTGCCGGAGACGTTTTGCCATTTCTGGATGATCCCTTTTAGCCGTACGATTTGGCCGATGCCTGTCACCTTGGTGGTTCCAGATCCATTATCATGATCCATTATATTGTTGTTAAGAGAATAATGAATACAGTGTAGTATTATATAGTAGTGCTAGTAATTAGCTAGCTAGCTAGGCCTAGGTATATTAGCTTGTTGATAATTGATCGATTGTGAAACCTTCAATGATTAACAATCACGTGCGGTGCGGGAATATTTGGTTGGAGATCTGGTCGATCACGCCATGCAAAACAAGAAATACTGTACATCACATATGCTATATTGATAAATTAATTAATTAACCCATCTTCCATACGGTGGCAGGGGCAGTGGCGACGGGAGTAGGGTACGTAGTGATTGTCAATTATTAATCAAATGACAAATAAATAAATAAATAAAATACTAAAAGAAATTAATGAATGAATTTTGTACAAAATACAAGTGCATAATATTAATTCACTAAGATAGATGTACTAATATATTTTTATCTTTTAAAACAGTGCATAGTGATTTTTGTAATTTACAAACTAGCTATATATTCATTGTTTAAGAGATGAAATGAGTAGTATTAAACAAAAAAAATTACTTAAATTTGTATCACTCTATAAATTGTTTTGAAGGACATAGAAATTACTACTTTGGTCCTTTAAAATTTTGTTTACTTTGTTGAAGTAAAAAAAAAAGGTATTTTTGTCTATTAATTTATAATTCAAATCACATAAAATACATTTTCAAATCAAGGATAATTTTATTTTACATTTTTTATTAATCAAGGTATTATAAATTTATTATTGTTGGTGCACGATTTAATTAAACACAGGTATCTACTGGACAGGGGGTTCTGGGTTCATCGACACAACAAATTACATGATTTTAGAAGGGAGAATAGGTCGATTCTGGAAAATAATATGAAGAACACGAAATGAAGAAGATGAAGATCTTGAGCTTCTAATGCTCTCGCTTTTATTGTCTTTTATTCAAGTGTAAAATATTGCCAATGAATTTCCTCCTCCCTTTCTCCACTCAAAATCCCTCCTTTTATACTCTTACACAAGTCTAGCTTTTTTACAGGTATTTAACCTGCACAGGGCATATGAAAGACATGCATTGTACCTCATACTCCACTATCTCTTCTATTTGACCTCAAACTCCACTATATTTCCCCATTAAACCCTAACTCCCACTTGGTTGACTTTCTGAAATGTCCACTGGCGATCTCTCGGCGCGGTCTGGAACTTCATCCTTCTGCCTCCTATTCCACTGTCAGGGCATCTTTCACATCTGGCTAGATCCCTCCTGTCTGGTCAGGGCGATCTTCATGTCTTGGTTTGGGCAACTTTTCCTGCACATATTCTCGGGAATATTGGCCCGAGCGATTCAGACATTCTTTTCGGCTTTCTCGAAGGTTGACTTTCTCGTTTGCTGACTTGGCGGTTGACTTTAGACAGTGTCGTTTACCGAATTTTTATTCCCCAACAATTATTATAAAAAAGAGTAAATTAATTAATATAATACCAATGATGGGTACATAACCACGGGTTTTAAAAAGAATGGTAATTTTGGAATGTTACATTTTATTACAATCAGAAAAAAACTAAAATATTTAATTATAAACAATTATTTAAATGTGTTTTTTTCGAAAATTTTCGTACTTTTTTTTTTTGTTCTTTAAAAGTTTGCACCGATGAATAAAAAGTTTTTTTCATAATTTTATCATTTCAATACTTATTTATTTACGTTAATACTAAAACTTTTTCACTTAAATTATCAATTATTTACACAAAATTATACATCTATTTTATAAAATTATTTAAAACATAAAAAACTAAAAAAGTACTTATTTTTTCTTAAATTTATACCCCTGTTTTTAATTTGTTGTCAATTTCTGTAAGCATACTTTTTGGAATAGTATACTTCCGTATAAATCATGTTGTTATTGTTGTACCCGCCTACTCGGTACTCGGTAGTCTGTACAATTTATACTAACCAAACACAACGCAAACAATGGTGGGTCAACATTTGTCCACGCGAAGCGCATACATTCATCATCTCTTTTCGTGCCTTATCTTCTCCCGTATCATATTCATATGCACACTAACTTCATTCCGACCGACGCACAACCCACTCTTCTTCTTCTACTTCTCCATTTGCCAATTCAATGGCTTCTTCAATTTCCTCTCTCCACACAACACCCTCTCTCAGTCTCCTCCACGCCCAAACTCCTAAACCCGCATTTTCCCACCTCTCGCTTTCATCAAGATCTTCTTCACAGTCTCTGTTTCATGGCCTCAAGCTCTCTAACCCCTATGTCCTTTCACCCCCTGTTTCTCGGAAACCTACCGTTCTTGCTGCCAAGGTAAGATATTTCTGAAATTTACCGATCAGTTTGACCTAATTCTTGAACTGTTTTGTATACCTTTTAAATCACCATGGATTCGAGTAAGCCACCCCTTTTGCAATGAACAGAAGAAGTACAAAAAAAATCAAATCTTTAGTTCTTACTTTTGAATTTTCAGAAATTTAACCAACCTATTTGGCATAATGTGTGACAACTGACAACCCACTTCTTGAATTGTTTTGTAAAGTTGCAAAGTATTTAAATCGCCATGGATTTGTGTACATTATGATATAGCAAGTAAGCCCTCTTGGAGGTGCTGGAAAAGAAGAATAAAAAATAATCTTTAGTTCTTAATTTTGATTTTTTTTAATTGTACTTGTGAAGGTGACTGAAGGGACTATGCCACCTGCATTTACATTGAGAGATCAAAATGGGAAGACTGTGAGCCTCTCCAAATTCAAGGGGAAGCCTGTTGTTGTTTATTTCTACCCTGCCGACGAGACCCCTGGTTGCACCAAGCAGGTAACAAACAATGTGCTATACCAACTTTATTTTTTCAATTGCAGAATTAGTTTAGAGAGTGCGGTTTCGAAGGTCCATCAGTAGTTGGAAACATTGATGAATCCCAGAGGAAGTTAGAGTTAATTGGTTGTGATTTATATTTCCAAGGGAAAAACATGGACAAACAAATCCAGGTCTTTTTTTGATAGACTTCAGAGGCTTATACGATTTTTACGATTACCCATGTATGTGAGATTGAAGTTGTTCTTTGGTTGATTATTACTGAAAAAATGAAGAGAAATTTGAGGGATATAGGGTGTAATATATATAATGTACAAGCTTAAGTAGGTCTAGCACTCTAGCTGGTTTTGTGGTGACACGTACATCTTTTTGGGATGTCAAGACCTATTGTCTATGTAGCACACTTTGTTATATGTAGGCAATAATATACTTTCGTAGAGAACTCTCGTTTTGGGGGATGAAATGAAACTCGAAAGGGAGGGTCCTCCTTATAAGCCCTTATTACTGTATATGTTTGGTATTTATATTTATTTATAAATTATTTACTAGGCATCTACAAAAAGAATTAATGATGTTAGAGAGCTCATGCGACGTTTACAAGCTTATTTGATCCGAGCATGACCAGATTGAATAATATTGGTAAATAATGTTTTCATAATGTTTACAGGCATGTGCCTTCAGGGACTCTTACGAGAAGTTCAAGAAAGCAGGAGCGGAGGTTGTCGGGATCAGCGGGGATGGTTCTGCATCACACAAGGTACCACCAGAGTTTTGCATCAGTATTCCCCACCCTTTTTTTTTTTAAAAAAAGAATAATTTACAAGCAGATTGAGGTTTGACCAAATTACAAAAAACTGCCCTCGTGGTTTTCTACCATTGTACTGAACTATTGTGGACTACATAAATTGACGACATCATCGAATATTGTTGCAACATGTAAGAGGTTGTGAGCAGAATGTTTATCAATCTTCACTTTGTCTGCCCTCTTCTTCTTTGCTTGTCAATTGTCATATGTCATGTTTACCAATATATTAATATATTTATGTTTCTTATAACTCTTACATGTTGCAACAATATTATGGACTATGGTCATCCTATATAGACTATGGTTTGTAGATTAACAAGACAAAATTTAATCTTAGTTTATGGTTTACCTTTAATGAATGCTACATCCTCTACAAACCATAGTCTATATAGTTTAAAATGCTTGCAAGACCACATCTCGTATTTTATATTTTAAATCTGTGGGAATTGAGTGGAGCTATTTAAATGTTATACAGGCATTTGCTGAGAAATACAAACTTCCATACACCCTGCTCAGTGACGAGGGCAACAAGGTTAGAAAAGATTGGGGGGTCCCATCGGACCTTTTTGGTGCACTGCCCGGAAGGCAGACTTACGTTCTCGACAAGAATGGAGTTTGCCGCCTCATCTACAATAATCAGTTCCAACCCGAAAAGCATATTGACGAGACCTTGAAGTTTCTTAAAAGTGTTTGAAAACGACCCATCTAACTTCCGCTTTAATTCGCCATTCTTTTCGTTATTCTTGTTGTGAGATATATATAACCCCGGGTGTACAATATGTTTCCGAGGAAGGATGGCCTTTTGCTGTGGTTGCCAATTGTTTTATGTTCATATGTAAACAGGTCCACTTTGAGGGTGAGAAATGCCATTATCCACTTCTGGGTTGCATTTTGTTAATTGCCCAGTTTTATATACTTGCCCTTGCTGTACTTTTAGGTTTGAGGTTTTTCATTAGTTGGAGTGTTGGACATATTATTCAACCTCAACCCTCCCATTTGTGATATTACGATGAGAGCAGTTGTACATCAGCCCACACCAAAAAATTGGATGGTTGGACATGGAAGAAGCATTAGCCTCTACTGGCATAAACTGGACTTGAGCGTTTCATGTCAGTAGAATAGAAATAACACGAGGAATGCGTTTCGCGAATCTCGAACAAATATCGGGTCATCAAATGTGATTATGCTAAACTAATAGTAAACTTTTTGGGATAGTTTCTACAACATGCACATGTGATGCTATGTTGTTGAATACTAGCTACTCATTCTTCACAACGCCACAAAGTGACTCTTTTAGTTACAAATTACTTGTCATATTTGTTTGAAGCACAAAGTAACTCTTTTAGATACACATTATTTGTGATATTTGTTTGAAATTCAGTCACCCTTTTACAGTATATGGTGTGTGACTGTACATAATTACTCCGAACGATATTTGAAGATTTTAAATTAAATTTTAATTAATACTTAAGTGATAGTAGAGGAATAGTAAAACTCCAATTATTTGTATAGTAAAAGACAAAATTATAAACGTAGTATTACAATCAATCAAATAATTAACCAAATGTAAATGGTTTCCCAAGTTTAGGTGGCGCGCGTGGAGTGTCCTATTTTTGGATGGGTGAATTAATGGTAGCTGCACCAAGTATGCCCATGCATGTCCTCATTGGAATTCACACATTTCATGAGAAAGAAGAAGAAGAAGCAATAAAGTCAAGCTCCATCTACCTATTGGTCGACATTTAATGTCTTAAATTTGATTTTTTTTTTTCTTCTAAATTTTAGTATATGTGTATAAAATCACTGAATTATTTGTTCCACAAATAAAATAAAATCCTAGCTAGTATAAAACAATAACACATTAATTTAGAGTTTTCAATCATATACAACTCCTTCGATATAACACTTTTCTTTTGTGTCACGTGATTCAAAAATAATTGACACTTTAAAAAAAAATTAGTTTTTTTACTTTAAAATATAAACTTACATCTATTTAATTAATCACATATTTTTAAAATTTTAATCTTAATTACTTTATTTTTCAACTTAAAAATACATGTTTACACTTTACTTTTTTTGTTAAAAAGTCAAAAAATAATAGATTACATTTCTTAACTTCCATGCTTAAAGATGTGTATGTAAAACCGAAGAAGTTGCACAACTTTTTTTACTTAGAGGGTGTATTCAATCAAGTCATCACTCCCTTTATCTACTAAAAATAGACAAATTTGATCAATGTTGATTTTTTTTGTCTATCCAATACATATGATAAAAAGTATAAAAAATTGTGAAAAAATAATTAAACTAAATTTTAATAGTTAAATTTTATTTTAGTTATTTTTTCATAATTTTTGTATACTGTTTATAATATTTATTGGACGGACAAAAATAACCAACTGTGTTTATTTTAGTGGACAGAGGGAGTATATGATTTTTATGGACTTTTAAAGTTTAGAGTATTCAATTCGAATTTTTAAAAGTTTATTTAAAATTTTGAAGCATTCAATACGAATTTTAAAAAAAAATTAAGAATTTATAGGTATTCAAAAGTTAATGAATTTTAAAAATTAATGGAATTTTAATTTATTTATAACGTCTAAACCATGATATGAAATAAGCGGATAAAACAAATTAATTAGTAGTATAATACAACCATTTTAAGCTATTAGTAAAATAGGTCTTGCTAAATGGGCAGATTTTGCCTATGGGCAGAACTCCCTTAAAAAATATATTTTAAATATATTATGATATTTTAATTATTTTTTTTACATATATTATAATTAGATATAGTATATAAAACATATATTGCGCAACAAAAATAAAAAAATAAAATTTTAAATTAAAGATAATGCATATCTTTATATTTATACTTATTTATATCAAAAAAAATCTATTAAATAAAAAAATCTATTTTAATATATAATAATGAAATATAAAAATTGAATTCTAGGATCTTTATTAAATTAGTTGTATTTATCATTATATAAAAATAAAAAATAAAAATAAATTTGCGCATTATGCCCATGGACAGAATCTGCCCATATATAATGTAGTAAAGATATACCTAATAAACAACGGATTATTATGAATATCAAATAATTACCTATCATACACGCGTTTTAAAGTGCCTATTTGCATAATGCTCTTGTTCCCCACTTCGAGCTCGGTTTTTAGGGTTGTTTGTTTTCTAGGTTGAAGAATACGTGAGATTTTTAGGAATTTTTATTTCAATTGACATATTTATTATTAAAAAAAATAATAAAACATAAAAATATATAAATAAACATAATAGAGTTAAAAAATATGAAGAAAAAAAACATTAAAAATAATATTATATATTTGATATATATATACTATATATAAGTAATATTAAAAATATTAATAAATTTGTATGAGTAATTTTGGTAAAACAACACATCTAAGTAATGCTTTATAATTAAATCCTTTAATTTTTCTTAATTATAGGAAAGTGTAACATTTAGAAATTAACCTTTGGTGTTAAAACACGGTTTTATCTATCTACTCCAGGTGGAGTACAACATGTACATCTTGACCGTAGATTTAATATTATTATATTAAATACACACGCAATCACCCACACCCGACGTGTATGGTGTATGCATCTACAGTTAAGATGTCAGCAGGAGTAATGCTTCAGGAGTAGCATCTCATAGACCGTTAAAACACATGGGTGGGTAGTTGCGTAACTACCAAGAGTATTATGGTAATTAATTTACTATTTTTTATAATTATAAAATTAGTAATACTCTAAATAATAATAAAATTTAAAAAAACATATCTTTAATTCAAAAATGTATTTTATAGGATTTAAATTACAAATTAATAAACTAAAATACTCTTTTAATCAATTTACTCAATTTTTATTTATTAGTAAAAAAATTATACTTGTATATATAACAATCGTAAAAATAAATATATTTATTTATGTTAATTTTAAAAAATATAATTATTTTTTTTAATTTGAAAATTATATATATAAATTAAAATTTGAACAGTCATAAAATGAGGTATTATTAATATTTTGAAAAAAAAGAAAAATAGTTACATACACTTCTGCATTCTTTTTTATAATTTCAAAAATTAAAATTTCTTTTTTTTAATAACTTTCTAAAATATATAATATTTTTACATGTTATTAGACTAAAACCTCTTCTTTTTTTTTTTTTTTATAATTTCAAAAACTAAAATTTCATTTTTTCCTAATAATTTTACATGTCATTAGATTAAAAACTCTTTTTTGTTTTTTTTATTTATTTATAATTTCAACAATCAAATTTTCTTTTTTTCTTAATTACTTATAAAGTATAATATTTTTACATGTCATTATTAGACTAAAAGAAATATGCCGCCGGAGGCATAGCCGAGTGGTAAGACATTTGGTGATCGATATGATGTGTGTACGTGTAATTCTCCGGCGACACAAGTTTAAACTTCGGGTGAAATCGAATTTAATTGAAATATTATGAAGTTTGTTTTGGAGTGAGACTTGTTGGCTCTCTTCCACAGATGTAGATGTCCGTTACTCAAGCACATCCCTTGATTTACATCATACCCGTGTGAGACCTGTTGGCATTCTTCCACAGATGCTACTCGAGAATATCCCTCGATTTACATCCTACCCGATTCTCTTCCACGTCTGCTACTTGATCATATCTCTCGATTTACATTCTAATCAAATGTATGATACTCGGGTACATCTCTCGATTAATTACATCCTACCCGATTCTCTCTCACGTTTGCTACTTGAGCACATCCTTCGATTTACATTCTACTCGATCGACTCTCTCATTGTGTATGTTACTATGTTAAATCCTTCAATTTACATCATACTAGATTCTCTCCCATTATAAGTATTTGATACTCGAGCACGTCTTTCGTTTTACCTTTTACCTAACCGAGTGATTGGATGTGGAGTTTCTCGTCTCTCCAACTTATATAAAAAAAAAAAATTGACAAATATGGTAGTCCAACCGTGTATGATAATAACATTATTATATGCTTGAAATGCAGTCCATAACATTTACATTTACCCCTATAAAAACATATAATTGCCCATTTCCCCTCTTTCACTATGATTTAATTCACTGCCCTAACTAATTCATAGGCCACCCAAGTTCACACTCACACACAACCCGCCGCCGCCAGCACCGGAAACCACCGCATAATCCACTACAAGCATGGCCCTCCATTCTCTCCTCCTCGCCATTCTCCTAATCGTATCCGCCACCACCCGTTCCGCCACGAAATCATCAGCAAATCGCGACCTGGTCCGGAAATCCTGCGCCAACGCAAGCTACCCGGACGTCTGCCTCCGCACGCTCTCCTCCTACGGCGGCGCCGCCCCCAGCACCCCCCGCGAAGTCGCGCAGCTCGCCGTGAGGGTCAGCCTCGCCCACGCGCGAAGGGCCTCAAATTTCCTCTCCGATCTGAAGGGACGCGGGCGGAGGGAGCGGAGCGCCATCGGCGACTGCGTGGAAGAGATGGGGGACTCCGTCGACTACCTGAGGAAGACGGTGGCAGCGCTGAAGCACCTCCGGCGCGGCGCGGATTTCCGGTGGCAGATGAGCAATGCGGAGACGTGGGTGAGCGCCGCCCTGACGAACGAGGACACGTGCCTCGACGGATTTAAGGAGATCGGCGGCAAGGTCCGGTCGGACGTCCAGCGGAGAATCACGGATGTTGCGAGGGTCACGAGTAATGCGCTTTATCTGATCAACCTACTCGACCACTAATATTAGTATTTTAGTTTTTAAATATTCTCTCTCCGTATCTGCTTCATAATTAATTAATTAATTAATTTAGTTATAATATAAACTTTTGCAATAAAATTCCCTACTCTTGTTTCATTAATCAAACATTTATTAATATTTGTAGTTAATATGGCCGATTTACCCGCGGGTTGACATAGTTTGTAGTCGGAAGTTTACACTGAATGCACTCGATGATTCTCCTCTCATAAAAAAAATTGTAATTAAGGCCCTGTTCTTTCGGACTTAATTTCAGTTCATTTCAGTTCAGTTCAGTTCAGTTTTATTCAGTTCAGTTCAGGTCCGTTCAGTTCAGTTTCAGTTCAGTTCAGTTTTTAATAATAATAATAATAACAACAATAATTATAATTATTATTATTATTATAATAATAATGATTATTATTATTATAATAATTATTATTATAATAATAATAATTAGGGAAAAATGGCAATAAGGCCATTTTTCAGCATTTTTTCGGCAATAAGGCTTTCGAGAAATTACGCGTGCCAATTAGGCCGCCTAAAATGTGCAAAGACATCGTTGCCCTCGCATATATACACATTTGAACAAACGGTTTCAGCAATTAATTTCATTATTTCCCGCACAACACACGAACTCCCACACACGAAACCCACACCTCTCCAATTACTCTCTCTCTTTTCTCTCTCGGCTCCCGCTCGAAAACTCACAGAAAACCGAAACCAAGGTCGTAACCACCACCACAGTAACACACACACACGAAATCCTCTCATCTCTCTGCTCAGTTCGATTATCAGATGGCTCCGTCGAAGAAAACCGCCGCCGCGAAGAGAACCGCCGGGAAGAAATCGACTCCAACCGCCGCTGCTGCTTCAGAAAATACGGAACGGAGGCTTGTTCAGTACACTCCGTCGAGTGAAGATCAGGCGAGCCCTATCCCTCAGCCTGCCGCCGGCGAGAAGAAGGAGAGGAAGTAAGTATTTCGAACCCTAATTCAACCGATTTTCAATTTCAATCTGTTAATTTCCATTGCATGAATGAATTTTGTGTGTTTTGATGGAGGTTCGGTGTGATTATGTGTTCATCAGTGTTGATTGTGTGTGTTGGCGGCCGTTCAGTGTTAATATGTTCTGTTCAGTGTAAAATTTTCCTGCTCAGTGTTTGTTTATGCCTGCTCAGTGTCTCTTTATGCTGTTCAGTGCAATTGCATGGCCACTCAGTGTTGATTGTGTGTGTTGGTGGCCGTTCAGTGTTAAAATGTTATGTTCAGTGTTAAATTGTCCTGCTCAGTGTTAAATTATGCCTGCTCAGTGTCTCTGCATGCCACCCAGTTGCCTTGTGTGTGCCACTCAGTGTTGATTGTGTGTGTTGGGTGTATGTTCAGTGTTAAAATGTTCTGTTCAGTGCCTCATCATGCCTGTTCAGTGCCTCATCATGCCTGTTCAGTGCCACTGAGTGCAACTACATGGCCACTCAGTGTTTGTATATGCCTGTTCAGTGTTGTATATGCCTGTTCATTGCTTTGTACTCACATCGGTGTGTTTTTTTTTGGTGTTCCAGGTCCTATAAACAGATGAGGTCCAACTTGCTGACCATCATCCGGACTATTGATGAGATCAAGGACAAGCTGAAACCGGGGCACGACGAGTATTTGAAGATGACCCCCTTCTACCATCTCTTCAAGAGCATAAAGGATCAGAGGCTGACCATCCTCCACACCCGAAAGAGCGACGCTGCGATAGCTGCCGTGCTGGAGCAGATGGATGCCGGTGATCGTACTATTAAGCTCGGCAGCAAAGATGTCCGGATCACTCCCGAGGATGTCGATCTTATTTTTGGAATCGTAGGCGGCAGTAGGAAGCTCGATATCAGTTCGAGGTCCAAGTGTGATAACAAAAGATTCAGGGAGAGGCTGTTCCCGGGGGAGAAGACGCTGAACCCGAAGCTGCTGAAGTCAAAGCTTGATATGTTGGTGAAGCGTCGGAGTCGCAAGCCTCAGGCTCTTGCTGATGTAGCTCGGCTCCTCTCGTTGATAGTGATCGGCACTGTCTTCTTCTCCACTTCCTCCGTCACGATCCAATGGAAGTGGTTGGATTATGTGGTGGATCTGGAGTCGATGCAGAGCTACAACTGGGGCGAGGCGATTCTCAAGGCCCTTTGCGACTCGGCAGCTGCGAACAGGGGCAACCCGCAGAATACACAAGGCTGCACGATACTGCTTCTGGTATGTGCTTCTACTTGCTGTTCTTCACATTCGTCTTGCCGTCTTTTTTATTTTTCATTCCTTGATATTTACCTTGGGTTTTTTTTTTTTTTGGTTTTTGTGCAGTTCTGGCTTTGTGAGCACACAAAGCTGGCAAAAAGGCTGGAGAACGAGCACCTCCCCCGGGTCCTGAACTGGCATCTCAATGATCTTTCGAATGTGACCAAGGAGACCCTAGTGGGTCTCGCGGACGAGGCGGTAAATATCTTCTCTCTTTCTTCTGCTTCTTTTAATTCTGTTTTGTTTTATGATTCAGTGTCCGTCGACTGATTCTGAGTGAACAGTGTGTGAAATATTGAGGTTCAGTGTTTATTGCTTGCTGTTCAGTGTGGTATTCATGCACACAGTGCTTGTGGATGGACAGTGTGAATGATGTTCTGTTCAGTGCTTATTTATGCTGTTCAGTGTCAAAGTAGGATAACTGTGATGTTCAGTGCTTATTAATGCTGTTCAGTGTCACTCACTTGAGGAGGATGATGTTTTTTTGAGTTCTAACGCGTGCTGTCCGTGTCCGACAGGTGGATGCTCGTCTACTGAAACACGGCAAGACGGTGGCGGAGACCCAGGCGTACAGGGGCCACCTTTCTTATAAAGGAATCGTGAACACTCCGCGTGCGGCGGAGATCGAGGACGAAGAGCAGTCTGAGGAGCTGCCTTCTGGAGAGGACAGCAGTGACGATGACGAGCATCCGGGCTCTGATTCGTCGAGCGAGGAAGAGGAACAAAAAGGAAAAGGCCCCGAGGGCGGGCCTTCTGGAGACGAGCAGTCGTCAGGTGGGGAAGACGACGACGACGACGACGACAGTTCTTCCGGGCGGCATCCGATGGAGATGGCCTACATAGCCCCGGAGCCGGAGGAGGAGGCTGGGCCTTCCGAACAGCAGCCCGATGATGAACGCCCTGCTGTTTCTTCTGCTGAATCCGAGAAGTTGCTCAACAACCTCCTGTCGGAGAATCAAGATCTCTCCGACACTGTGAGGGATCTCCAAGCCCAGCTCGAGAGCACGACTTCTCAGCTGAACAAACTGACAAGTGCTAACGCCGAGCTGGAAGGTGATAACCAGCGTCTGAAGAGCGAGCTTTCGGAGCAGCTTGCAAAGATAGACGCGGAGACGGAGAAGGTCCCCGGGGCAGCAGCAGGCGAGGCAGGTGGAAGCTCCGGGGAGGAGGAGGAGGAGCTGAAAATTCTGAGGGCTCGAGTGAAAGAGCTCGAGGAAGAATTGATCAAGGCGAGTGATCAGAGTCGTCCGGTGACCGAGGCGGGCGAGGATCGAAGCTATGGTGAGGAGGAGGAAGTGCGACTTCTGAGGGCTAGAGTCAAAGAGCTCGAGGGTGAAGTGACAAATTTGAAGGATGAGTTGGCTGACTTTCAGTTGTCTTCGTACATGAACGACTACGACAAAGTCCGGCTCGAGAATCTGGAGGGGGACATGAAAGCGCAAGAAACCGTCCACAGAGTCCAGATCGAGGCTCTGCAGAAAATCATCAAGGAACGGGAAGAGGAAATCTCGAGTCTCCAGGCAGAGTTGTGCGTCTACGAGATTGAAGGCGAAAAGGACGATGAAGAAGAAGGGAGCCCGTTGAGACAGGAAGCCGAAAAAATAGAGCCTTCGAGCAAGGCGAAGACCAGGTCGATGGTACGACTGGTCAAGGGCAGGAAAAGGAAGCCAGCCAACGGCGATGACGACGATTTTCAGTACGATCCCCCTGCCCCTGCCGCAAAGAAGAAGGCGATCAAGAAGGGTAAAAAGTTGGAAGCAAGCCAGAAACCGGTACGGGCTGATTTCAACGACGCACATGTCAAGTTCTTGGTCGACGTGAACAAGGATTTTCACCTGAACTGCGGATTCGAATTGGAGCCGGAAGTCCTCGACAAAATCATCCTGCACAACAGCGACGAAAAAACGTGAGTGAAGTTTCTTTTATTTCTTTCCTTCACATTCTGTCTTTCTTTCTTTCTTTCTTTCGTTTTTTTGTGCTAAGAATGTGGTTTTTTTCTTTTTCCCTTTTTGTCAATCAGGTGGACAATGAAGTACTTTCCCCGCATAAACACAGTTGTGACGGTGTCTGACATGACCGAAATGATGAAGTGCACCTTCATCAACAATCATGTGGTCGACGCCTTTGCTGAGTCGCTCCATCGAGAACACAACAAGAAGCTGGAGGCTCTGATACTCCCCGCGCACTGTTGGGTGAGTCTTTCCTGCCTTTGCATTCAGTGTTTTTAATGGTTGTTCAGTGCTGTTGTTGGCCGTTCAGTGTTTTTATGTGCTGTTCAGTGTTATTGCTGTTGATCAGTGCTTATTAATGCTGTTCAGTGTTTCTAATGTGCTGCTCAGTGTTTGTGTTTGCTGTTCAGTGTTATTGATGGGTGATTCAGTGTTTGTGTGTGGTGCTCGGTGTTTCTAATGTGCTACTCAGTGTGTGTGTTTTCTGTTCAGTGCTTTTATGTGCTTTCTGTTCAGTGTGTGTGTGTGTGTTTTCTGTTCAGTGCTCAGTGTTTCTAATGTGCTGTTCAGTGTTATAATGTCCTGTTCAGTGCTCATTGAGTTCATCCTTTTTTTTTTTTTTTTTTGTTTTTTTTCCTTTCTCGCAGACTTCCATCGTCCTGGGACGTCATGACAACCAGAAAATGTACCAAACAATCACAGATATGATCCCGTGCGTGCGAAATGGGATTATACTTTTCCCGATTGTGTCGCCTGGGATGAGTAAAACTTCAGCACCCAACCATTGGACGCTGCTCGTCTGCGACTTCGTCCAACGGAAATGGCGATTCTACAACTCGATTCAACCCAGGAGGGCGAAATCGAAGGACTATTACATGGCGAATGCAGCGGAATTGGTACGTCTACTGTATTTTAGCCGATTTGTTTTTTTTTTTTTTTTTTAAATGTTCGCTTTCTAACGGTAACTGATAAACTGTTCGCTTTTCAGAAGGAAAATGTAGAAACCAACGTGGGCCAAATGCTGGAGAAAGCGGGGAAGGATGGTTTCCCGATATATGAAATCGAGGCTGTGAAGCCTCTCCCACAGCAAGCCCCAACTCTGTATGTATCTATCTATCAGTGCTTATTAATTAACCCATTCAGTGTTTATGTGTTTCTGTGTTTCATTTTATGCACTCAGTGTTATATTTATGCATTCAGTGTCAGTGTTTCTCTTTAACTTTTTAACTCCTTTTGCGTCTGTGTGTGTGTTCAGGAATGAATGTGCCTTGTACGTATGCTACTACATGGAGAAGATTCTGAAGAAAGAGGCCATTCCGGACAAGGTCAGGACGGAAGAGTTCCAAGTATTCAAGGCTCACGTGATACGAACCATCCTGACCATGAAGGAAAAGTAGCGATCGTGGGGGGGCTGTGCGCGTTTTTTGTTTAGTTTTGGTTGGAAAAAAAACAAGAAGTATTTTTCTGTTATTCTATGAACATGAATCATGTGATTGTGTTTGGATTTAGTTTCTGTAAAAAAAAATTGTGTTTTTTGGTTCATATTTCTGGGCAGTTTTAGTTGAACTCGGTGCTTATAATATCTGTTCAGTGTTAATTCTGTCTGTTCAGTGTTAATTCTGTCTGTTCAGTGTTAATTCTGTCTGTTCAGTGTTGGCAGTGTTTATTCTTCCAATTCAGTGTTATCAGTGTTAATCTTGTCCACTCAGTGTTGTCACCAATTAAGACTTATTGAATTGAATCGTTTTAAAAAATAAGCATATGCAAATATTACAAATACAAGAACAATTAAAAACACCCCAAGAGCATAACTGAACAAGAAACAAATCACATAATGTTAAAAATCCTGTGTTTTTTTTTTTTAGATGACAGTCAGTCAGTGTGATTATGAGCCAAACAGTGCCTGTCACTGACAGTCAGTGTTTTTTCACCCCATTCAGTGTCACTGATTACAGAAATCATGTCGAGAAAAAACACAACAAAAATCCAAATAAGAAAAAGCCTACTAACTAGGGTACAGGCTCCGTGCACGTTTTCTTGTTGTGATTGCCGACACGTCCGCACCTCCCACACTTCATGGCTCTCGGGATGTGCTCACCCCTGGACGGAATCCTCTTCTTCTTAGGTCTTCCAGGAGGCCTCTTCGTTGTCGGCGGCTCGATCAGGACGTTCTCTGGTACGTTCGAAGGTTGATCAAACATGGAAACCGGCTGAAGGGGATCGGCATAAGACCTGACGTAGCTCTCTGCACGGTAAAACTTGTCCACGAACGAGGCCATCGGCTTCCCGGACCGCAGAATGCACGCAGCTGCGTGGGAGCACGGAACCCCCGTAATCTGCCACTGACAGCAGGTGCACGTCTGATCGGCAATGTTGACCACGACGGACGGAACGCACTGCACTTCGAAAACAGTTTCGGACGACCCCACAACCACCCATTTCCTGCCTTCGTTGACGGCTGCACTCAGCTTCTTCTCAACGGACGGGCAGAATTCCTTAGTCCATCCCCTGCTCCTGGCCCCCCTGTCTGATTCAGTGTTAAACAAGGCCAGTCAGTGTTTGAACAAGGGCGACAGTGTTAAAAAAGGGCCAACAGTGTTAAACAAGGCCAGTCAGTGTTTGAACAAGGGCCAACAGTGTTAAAAAAGAGCCATCAGTGTTTGAGATGTGTATTATTATTATTATTATTATTTTTTTTTCATACCGTGGAAAAATGTCATCATCTGCAGCCTGATGTTGTTGACCAACGCCGTGATCGGAAGATGCCAGGCTTCCAAGATCCATTTATTGAACGACTCTGCGGCGTTGGACGACATCTCCCCGTATCTCTTCCCCGAGAAGTACACGTTGGCCCAATGCTTTGGATCCATGTTCTCGAAAAACACTTTCGCTGTCTGGCCTCCCTCTTCCAACAGCTTGTCCATGCTCAGTTGGTAGGCTTCGACGGTGGTTGCGTAGGCACATTTCAGGAAATTCCACACCAAGCTGTCTCGTAAAACCTTGGTCGCCCATCTGCCTCTGAATTTGTCTTTCAGGTTCATCTTTAAGTGAAGGATACAGTAGCCGTGCGGGGACCCTGGGAACACCCTGCTCATCGCCTCGAGCAGCCCGAGATTCCTGTCCGACACGAACGTGACAGTGCGAGAAGGAGATAGGATGTGCTTCAGGTTGTCCAAAAACCACTTCCAGTTGGCATAGTTCTCGGAATCGACAACTGCGTAAGCCAGCGGGTACAAACCAACATTCGCGAGGGACACGAAAAAAAAAAAAAAAAAAAAGAGAAAAGAAAAAAGGGTGAGAAACACTTCAGTCAGTGTGAATATCACTCATTCAGTGTTGAAAATACATATTCAGTGCTGCAAGCAACAAGGGTCAGTTTCAGTGTGCATTTCAGACCAGTCAGTGTTAAAAAGATGGATTCAGTGCGTGCTCAAAACTGTACTGCACAATACCTCCGTCGCCGTCCTTGCCCGTAGCAGCGAGCAAATGGCCCTTGAACCTTCCCTTCAGAAATGTGCCGTCCAGAAACAGCAAAGGGCGACAATGGTTCATCCCGTCGATACAAGCCTTCATCGAGATGAAGACTCTGCGAAACTTCCTGGACGCCTCGTTGAATTCGAGCAGCAGGTGCGACCCAGGGTTGGAATCCGATATTGCCTGCAGGTGCTTAGTCAGCGCGCCGAAGGAATCTTTATCGTCGCCGTGAATCATCTTCCTGGCCTTCTCGAGCGCATCCAGAGCGAGGCCAGAGGATATCTCCAGGCCGTAGTGATGCTGGAAGTTTCTCACGATTTGGATCGGACGAGTCAGTGTGCTTTTCCGTACCTCCTCGACTATCAAACTGGAAACCAAGTCCGAGCAGACGCGCCTGTGCTTTAGGGATCGAAAGCACGCGCCGCAGCTGTGCTCGTTACTCAGCTGCTTGACGTAGAAGAAGCCGTTGCTTCGATCCATCACGGCGCACACAGACCAGCTGCATCCCGTGCTGCTTTTCTTCGAGCACACGGCAGAAACCTTTTCGGGTCTGTTCTTCACGTACTCGAAATCGAATCCCACTCCGACTGCCATCTTACAGAGTGCGTTTCGAAAGTCCGGGGCACCTCCTCTGAACATCTGACCGACGCCCGAGATCTCTTTGTCCCAGCCATCGGTTAACAGCACTTTAGAACTCGACGGACCAAACAGGCGGAACATATCTTCTGCTTCGAATCCCTCGTTGTTTTCTGCTCCAGTCGCACTGACAGCGGTACTGTTGGACACCGTCGAGAACACGGAACTAGAGGTGTGGTCTTCAGTCGCGACGGAAATGTCGATGCTCACCCGAGGCAGCTTGTGAAGCGCAGCTAGGGATACCATGTTCGACATGTCCGCATCGGTTGAGAGCACACAGTTTGGGAAATCGGGTACAGAGTAATGCATGCCGTACGCGACGTCTCGGAGCTCAGGCCACTGAAGCTCGACTGTTTCCTTCAGCTGGTGAAGGGCGGCCGCACGGGAGGAATCTATTCTGGACACCAAATTCTCACCGCCGAATGCACAAAACGCAAAAACATCGGCCCCTACTGAAAAAAAAAAAAAAAACACAAAAAATAACGACTCACAGTCAGCGCACGATTTTTTTAACGAACGGCTGGAATGCATGAAATGAAACACTGAACTCAAACAGTGTGATTCAATGTGTGTCCCTGTCTGTTCAGTGCTAAAAAAGGGTGTTAAGTGCTATTAAAGTGTGTTCAGTGCTGTTCAGTGCTATTGGAGTGTGTTCAGTGCCATAAAAGTGTTTGTTTGATTGTGTGGTTCAGTGTGTGTTGCCTCAAACAGTGTTTTTAAGACCTGTTCAGTGTTAAATGCACAGTCAAACAGACAGTGTTTTTGAGGCCTGTTCAGTGTCAAAGTCAGACAAGACAGTGTGTTGTTGTTTTTTTTTTTTTTAAAAAAAACTCAAAGAGTCTTATTAAGCAAGCAGCAAGTAATTCAATCACGAGCAGTACAACGAAGACAAGTCGTCGTCAAAATCAAAGGAAACAGAATAAACGACAAAAAACAAGATTAACAACAATAATAATGAGACGGAGGAAGTCTTGGGTCACGACGAGGGGGGTCCCTGACCGGGCGCACCATCGACTGGCCATTTTGATCGAATACGCCAACCGAGAAACTTCTTCCTCCGGTCCAGGTAACCCGGATGTTCCAGCCTTCATGCACTCCAAACTCTCGAACGAGGCGTTCCCAGTTGAATCCGTGGATGGCCGTTTGATTCCGATGAGTGGTGAGAGGAACGTGCCATTTCTGGTCCAGGGAGTCCGTCAGAACGATGAAATTCCCCATTTCGTCCTTGATCGGACGAACAAAGGCAGCCGGGAGGGGAAACTTTTCTTTATGCCAACGGCCATTGAATCTTTGCTCGGTCCAGTGAGAACCATTCCAAGATTCAACCCCCCGACTTCTTGCCGTATGTCCTGGCTCCCAATCCAGTGTGCCCGGTCGCCTAGGCATCATTGGTGGCCCCCGACTGATTGGCCCGGCATTGAATCTTTGTTCGGGCGACGAGGGAGGACTATTATTGAAAAATTCCGCCTCGCTTGGTGTCGGTCCTGGCTCTCGATCGAGTGTTCCCCTTCGCCTCGGCATCGTCGCTGGATGCTCCCCCCGAACGAACAAAAATGAGATGAGGAAACCAGGGAAATGACGAGGTATTTATAACCGTAATCACACTAACAAGGCAGTAAATGCCTCAACCCTCAACTAACATGGCAGGCATTTATTGAAAGGGAGACAGGTCAATACCTCAAAGGAAACAAAGTCAACACACACTGATTCCTGTAACACATTGCATTTCCAACAAGATAATAACAGGTACCATATTCTTTCTGACACTGAATGAATCAAATAAACACTGAATCCATATTGCTAAATATGGATGGATTCAGTGTGCAACAAGGTGGGTACAGTGTGTAAGTGCAATTAGCCAAGCTAAATGCACACTGAACAAAGCCATTAAACACTGAATGAATCAAACAAACACTGAATCCACATGGTTGAATATGGATGGATTCAGTGTGACAACAGGTGTCTACAGTGTGGATGAGCAATTAGTCCGGCTCAATGCACACTGAATCAAGCAATTAGACACTGACTGAAAACAAGCTCAGTCAATCCACACAATGTGTTACAGGAATTAGACACTGACTGAACCAATTTAGCACTGAATGGCAAGCTCAGTGCAGGAACACTGAGTGCATGGTGAATTACACACTGACTGAACAAAATAAGCACTGAATGGCAAGCTCAGTGCAGGAACACTGAATGCATGCGCACTGAACACGAGTGCATGGTGAATTAGACACTGAATGCAACGAAAAAACACTGAACATGCATAATAAAAAACAATCAACACTGAATGCATGAACAATGCACACTGAATCAATCCACACACACACTGTGCATGAACATGCTGAATGAATCTTTTAAGCACTGATCGGGTACGTGGATTTCGAAAATCGCGTACCTGGATTCGAAATCGACGGCAAGGAGGGAGGCGGCGCATCTGACATCTGAACTGAGACAGGAACGGCGGCGGCGGCGAGCAAATCGATCGATCGATCGATGCCAAGGGACACGGACTGCATGGAATCGATTATCGCGGCTGAGAATTGGAGCTGCTCACCGGCGGCGCATCTGACACGGACTGCTTGAACGCGGCGGCGACGGAGATGAATTCCCTCGGCTCGATTGTGAATAGCAGCAGCGACGGCGGAGCTGAGGGAGAGAGAGAGAGAGAGAGAGAGAGAGAGAGCAGAATTGAATGTGCCCGAATTTTTTTTTTCCCTCAGCTCGATTTCTGAAAGGTAATATGGAAGGGTAATTTCGTCCTTCCATAGACATTTTTGTGGCCTGATTGGAACATTTTGGCCTAATTGACACCAAAATTACAAATTGGCCTTATTGGTCAAAAAATGCTGAAAAATGGCCTTATTGCCATTTTTCCCATTAAAATAATATTTTCAAAAAATCAAAAAAACCAAATAAAAATGACAATATTATTTATTATTATAAATTTAAATTTAAATTAAATATTTTAAAACTTTTAATTTTAAAGTAATTTTTTTCTTAAATAATATTTAATTTGAAATTTGAAATTTATACTCATTAAATCATATCATCATTTTTATTTTTTAAAATCATAAGTTTATTTCTTATTTTTTAGAAGTTTTATTTGAATTTATATTATTAAATTAAAAAATGGTTGTAAAAAATTATACATTAAATTATTTATAAAATCAATTCAAAAATTCAAATATAATAAAATAAATTTTTAAAAAAATGTTGTATTTTTTTAAAATAAATTTTTATTTATTTATGATTTTTTAAGGTAAAACACGTTTTTACCAAAAAAATCTTAATATTTTAAACATTAAAATAATGACATTCAGGCAAAGTGAAAATTTTATGTTTAAGTGTAACGTATTTTATTAAATCTTTTGAGGTAAAACAAAATTTTTACGAAAATTTTGAGAGTTTAAAACTTTTTACTTTGTATATTATTGTAAACTACCTTCGGAACCAATACATAACGAAACTTTCATTCGAGCTCGGAAGTAGTTTTGGAGTACGCAAAGGGAAAGGATTGAACCTACAAGATTTTGATTTCGGTGTACCTTAAGAAGAAGTTCCGAAGTAACCAAAGTCTTTTAAAATTACTAAATGAATAACGAGAATTATGCATAATGAATTCATTTGGGACAATATCCAGCAATCCAAACCAAATGTTGACTTCTTTGATTTCTCATTTAGTATATAATAATGTACTTATAACAAATGTTTAGAATTAATTCTAACAATGTTATTTTACTGTGACATTCTAATCCCTTAGACTCATTCCATATATTTTTACTCTTGGGCACTCATATTTTTTATTGCATACAAAACATACATTTTATCCTCTTATTCCATTTCGAATCCTTATTGTTTGAAGAAAACTATTAAAATTTTAATTATATGTGACTAATCATACTATGTGTATCAATTTCATAGATTGCAAGAGATACAACAAATTAATAATTTTAAAAATAGGCTTGAAGTGTAAAAAAAAATGTTACCAAAAGAAACAAATTAAAAAAACACATGTTTTAAATATTAATCAGTTTTCAATTGTGCTATAGGTGCTAAAATACGAGTCATAACTCATCTATGATTTTTATTATTTGGAATTCTTTGGTTTGTTACAAAGCTCATGACTGTACTTGTACATCGTATGTTCTAATTCAAAAATATCATAGTGTGGTACAGTGGTGTGTGATGTGGGTATGTTGTTATTACAACTTCCTAAAAAACAATTAAAGCATTAATCATTGCTTGCTTGATTTTATGTAATCCACTAAACAAACTTGTCGGAATTTCAATGGACACATTTCAGAGGTTATACGAGATCAACGAGCGTAGTGACACTTGCCTTGTGGATTGCTTTGCTTTGATTCTCTTCTCCCTGTGTCGATATGTCACAGTTGTTGTGTAACATCTTTGATATCTTATTTATGTTTGTGAAGACTGTTAATGAATGACATTTGGTAAAATATAGTGTAAGAATAAAAAGCTCGAATAAGGAAGCTATTTGTGTTTGGAACATAAAAGCAGGAGAAAATACTACAATTGATCATAACAACATTCATGATTAATTATGAAAATATAAAAACACCAAAAATCGAATTCAAATAATTTTATTTTTTATAAGCGGATAATTTGTTCATTTTACAATATACAATAATAGATAATTTGTGCTCTCTTAGCAATATAACCGCTTAGCACTCCAGGCAATATCACGGGAAAGAGGTTCTTTTGGCAATACTACACAATCATTTGCCGCGCTCGATGTAAATATAACCCTTGTCCGCCCATCCTGTTCGTTCCTAACATTTTAGAGGCCCTAGGCAAAATATAAAAATAGACACTTCACATTTAATTATATTACTACAAATGTTTTTGAAAAAAATCATTCCATCTACTTACTTTCTTAAAAATAAATTTATCAAAAATACTTAATTATGATTTAATTAAGTTTCAGTATATAACTAAATATACACACTTAATATATAACTAAGTATACTATATTAAAATGCACGTAAATTGCACAAAATAAAAAATGTATATAACAATTAAATTTGCACGTAAATTGTACAAATAAATTTATTATATCAAAATGCACGTAAATTGCACAAATAAATTTATTATATCGAAATTCACATAAATTATATTACATGAAAATTCACGTAAATTATATTAAAATTTGAAAGATCTTTATAAAAATCTAAATTTTATTCTGGCATCTATATATATATATATATATATATATATATATATATATATATATATCACTATATATATATAGCTAAGGGGAGTAGTGCCACGTATCACTCCCCTTTTGTACGCAATTTGTATGCATAGGTTAATAGGCATATTAGATTTAATTAATTCCTTCCATTATCATGATATGCAAATTGTGGTGTCGCCACGTATAGCTCCCCTAAATTAGGTGTGTGTATTAATTAGGTAATATTTGCATTTTTTTTTTACATTATCAACAACAAAGCAAAAAGAATTCTGCCCGTCATCTTCTTGAAGCTTGCGGATTTAACCCACACAATTGCTTCAAAAGCTCTCCAAACCCGACCACCTGTAATTACGGCAACACATGTCCAGTCCTCTTCTTCTCATTCACAGTTTATTCATTTTGTTATTTTTTTAAGAAGTCGCTCCAATTTCGAGAATTTGTGCGATTTATATAATTCTTGCCGAGCCCATTTGATTTTCATCGAGGGTACGCGAATTTGATCTACGTCTCCAGCCCGCTTCGATTTAACAGCAAAATATTGATATACGTTTTCGTCCTCCTCTTCTTCTCCGCAAGCTCGCGAATTACACATAAGATTAACTCTTCTTCTTCTTAGCGACACTTCTGTAAGTTTCTCTCTTTTAGTAAGTTTCGTAATGAAATTTCGTTTATGTGTTTTGTGTGAAGAATTGATTTTTCGCGCAAATTTTATGTTTTTGGCACGTGTTGGATTTAATTAGGGTTTCTCTTTGTGATTAAATTATCGAGCAAATTGATTTAGAGTGCTTAATGGGAAGACTACATATAATGTGTGCTTAATATGGAAGGGTAGGTGGGTCGATTGTCCACCTCCATTATACAGTACAATAATATTTGGTTTGTGGGAGAGTATAATACTTGTGCCCAATTTGAAGCTCATGTATTTCAACTGATTTAAGTATAATAGCTCTTGTGTGTGTGTGTGTGTGTGTTTGTTTAAATTCCGGTAGTTGTAGAAAACGATGGTATGGATGAAAACAAATAATGGCTTTTATTAATGATGTGTTTGACAACCGAATACAAAGCACGACTGCATGTATTTATAATACATGCAGCAAACCCTAACCCTAAAACAGGGACTCAAAAGTAATAAACATAAAATATAAATACAACTTATGGAAATTGCGAAATAACCCCAAACGCGCAAACCCTAATAATTATGCATGGAGGAGTCGGTCTGGAGTGGAACCAGCTGCAATCCATGCAGCTGCATTGTATACTTCAATACCCCCCCTCAAGATGGGCATACAGATCCTTTATGCCCAGCTTGGAGAGAAGAGAATGGAAAGCGCGCGCACCCAAAGCTTTGGTGAACAAGTCTGCAACTTGATTGACAGTACTCATGTGGAATGGTTTGAATAGACCTTTCTGCAGCCATTCTCTAACCAAATGGCAGTCTATCTCGATGTGTTTAGTGCGTTCATGGAACACTGGATTAGATGCAATGTGTATAGCCGCCATGTTATCACAATATAGAAGGGCAGGCTGAGAATGCTGAATGCTAAAATCTTTGAGAAGCTTTTTAAACCAAATTAACTCACAGACACACGAGGCCATTGCTCTGTACTCAGATTCTGCAGATGACCTAGAGACAGTAGTTTGCTTTTTAGATCTCCATGCAACAAGGGATTCACCAATGAAGACACAGTAACCAGTGACAGATCTTCTTGTTTGTGTGTCAGCAGCTCAATCTGCATCACAAAAGGCTTTCAAGTGAAATGTGTTATTTGCAGGGTAGAAGAGACCTTGACCTGGGGAGTTTTTAAGGTATCTAACTACTCTGAGAGCTGCTGTCATGTGAAGATCAGTGGGATGCTCAAGGAATTGACTCAGAACCTGTATGGAGTAACAAATATCAGGTCTTGATAGGGTCAGGTACAAGAGCCTCCCTATAAGTCTTCTGTATACTGATGGATTGGATAGGTATTCACCTTCATCCTTGTTGAGTTTAAGACCTTGTTCAAAAGGAAATTGGACAGGTTTACTGTCCAACAAGCCACAGTCAGAGATGATATCCAAAGTATATTGCCTCTGATTAATAACCAAGCCATCTGCATTTCTGTCAACTTCAATGCCAAGAAAGAACTTTAAATCACCTAAATCCTTTAGCTTGAACTTACTACTTAAATAAGCTTTTAGCTTGTTAATGGCAGGAAGGTCATTCCCTCCCAGAATGATATCATCTACATATATGAGGAGAAAAATGGTAGAGGCTCCAGTGGTAAGAATGAACAATGATGAATCAGCATTGCTTTGAGCAAAACCATAATTAAGAATTACTGAAAATAGCTTTTCATTCCACTGTCTGGAAGCTTGTTTTAAACCATACAATGACTTGTGCAACTTACAACACATGGAACCATTTGATGCTGTAGAATAACCCTCTGGCAGTGACATGTATACTTCTTCATGAAGCTCTCCATAAAGAAATGCATTGTTGACATCAAGCTGTATGAGATGCCAATTGAGAGAGGCAGCTAGAGCCAACACAGTTCTAACAGTAGCTATCTTTGCAACAGGAGAAAAGGTTTCAAAGAAATCCAATCCCTCTTGTTGTGTGTACCCCTTTGCAACCAGTCTTGCTTTACACCTCTCAATGGACCCATCTGAATTCCTTTTCAGCTTGTACACCCATTTACAACCAACTGTTCTTTTTCCTGGTGGTAAAGGCATGACTGTCCAGGTTTGATTTGCCTCTAATGCCTTTATCTCCTCATTCATAGCATGCTGCCACTCTGGATGCTGAGAGGCTTGTTTAAATGTATTTGGTTCAGAATATATAGCTGTGGACATCACATATCTTAAATACTGACTTCTGAGTTTGCTGAAATTGAGACAATCACTGAGTGGGTATGTTGATGAAGGTAACACACCTTTGACATTTTGATTCTGAGACTTCTTGATGAGGTGACATTGATATTCTCTTAGATAACTTGGTGGCCTAGATATCCTTCCAGTTCTGGTAGTGGGCAATGGTTCATCAGTATGGACTTCAACTGTATTTGATGAATCACTTACAAGTGAGTCTTCACTGTGATGGTTTAGGTCAAGGTCTAAATCAGGTGTTGAACTGGGAGATTCATCCTCTGATGCAATATGATTCTGAACTGGTTTTGTGGTATCTTTGACATACTCAAATATGTCTGGTAGACTTGCAGTGGACTCTGTAGCTGTATTAACTGGTTTGTCATGAAAAGGGAAATTTCCTTCATAAAAAATAACATCTCTAGCTGTGAAAACATTGTGATCTTCTAGGTCATACAATATATATCCTTTAATGCCTTTGGGATAGCCAATGAATATACATTTGTGGGCTCTAGTACTGAATTTGTCTCTCTTGGGATCCATGTTTGTTGCATAGCATAAACATCCAAAGGTTCTGAGGATGGACAAGTTTGGATCCTTCCCATACAGTACAGAGTAAGGAGTGTTGTTATCAATCACTTTGGATGTGGTTCTGTTGATCAGATAGGTAGCAGTGAGTATGCATTCTCCCCATAACTCAATGGGAACATTGGACTGAAATTTGAGAGACCTTGCTACTTCCAAGATGTGTCTGTGTTTCCTCTCCACAACAGAATTTTGTTGTGGTGTATATACACAGCTCATCTCATGCTCAATCCCATGCTCTCTATAAAACTCATTCATTTCAAATTCTCTCCCCTGATCAGTCCTTATTTTCATGACATTGGTTTTGAACTGTGTTTTAACAAGCTTTACAAAGTCTTGCAGCAATCCTCTAGCTTGGGACTTTGAGTGCATCAGAAAAATCCATGTAAACCGGCTTTTGTGTTCTACTATTGTGAGAAAGTATCTGTGGCCATTGTGAGAACTCACAGATAATGGACCCCAAATGTCTGCATCCACTAGCTCAAAATTGAACATTGTTTTCTCAACATGTATGGGAAAAGGCAGTCTAGTTTGTTTAGACTTATGACAAACATCACACACACCAAACTCCTTGGTAACAGAAGGAAAATGTTTATTCATTTTATTCATCAAAACCATGCGGCTTACAGAAGGATGACCCAATCTTTTATGCCAAACATTAATAGAAATACTACTAGCTACTCTACTGTCCTCTTCTTCAACTTTAACAGCTTCAAAATGGTATAGTCCTCCTACTTCCTTAGCTATCCCAATCACTCTGCAGTGTGTATCCTGCACAGTACATTTTTCAACAGAAAATTGCAGAGTAGCTTTAGTATCCATCAATAACTTATTAACTGAGATAAGGTTGAACTGAAATGAGGGCACAAGTAAGACATTTCTTAGAACAATATGAGGACTGAGGATGACAGTCCCAACATGAGTTACCACTGTACTTGAGTCATTTGGCAATTTTAGCACAATAGGGTTACTGCTTCTCACATCTTGCATATTTTTCAGGTTGTTTGTTATGTGATCACTTGCACCAGAGTCAAGGATCCATACCTTGCTGCTTATACTAAGTGAACAATGAGAAACAAGGGTATAAGCATCATTCATACCTCCTTTCTTCTGATGAGAATTCTCAGAGGAATTCTGATTGAATCCTTGCAGCAAAGCACACAGTTGTTTGTACTCCTTTGGTGACAGTTTTACATCCTTCTCTTTCTCCTCTTCCTCTTGATCAACTTGATTAACAATGGCCTTTTGCTGATTACTCCATGGCCTTGGAGTTACTGTCTTGGTTTCCCTAGCAGGAAAACCATTCAACTCAAAACACCTCTCTACTGTATGATTATTTCTTCCACAATGAGTACATGCTGTACTTTTGTTGGCATCATTCTGGTAATTCTTCCCATGACCTGGTGGATAGCCATATAGTTCCCAACACTTGTCCACTGTATGATTGGTTCTCCCACACTTTGTACATTGTACTGATCCCCTTTTTCCACCTTGTGAGGCTTTGTTCCATGCCCTATGGTCATTACTCTTATTATATTCTTGTTTAGCAGCCATAGCATTGGCTTGTGTCCCTCTTGTACTCATATTCTGTAGCTCCAAGTTAGATTCTTCTTGTGAGACCAAGTTGAATACTTGATCCAAAGTGGGTAAAGGATCTCTCAGAAGTATCTGGTTTCTTAACTGCATATACTCATCAGTTAAGCCCATCAAGAAATACAAAATTTTCCTCTTTTCAATTTTCTGTTGTGCTTCTATCATTGCAGGACATCCACTCATTGGACAGACACAGAAGGATTCATGTGCTAATAGTTCATCCCATAATCCCTTTTGCCTGGCATAATAAGCACTCACTCTATCTCCTTCTTGCTTTGTTATCATTAGTTTTTGCTCAAGCATGTAAACTAAATTGTTGTTTGTTTTTGAGAATTTGGTATGTAGCTCAATCCATACCTGTCTTGCAGATGTGGCATAGGCTGTGAAACCAGCAAGTTCAGGAGAAAGGCTCGAAGAGATCCACGTCAGCACCATGGAATTGCATCTTCTCCAATCCTGGTACAACGCGTCTGATGGGGATGGCTCCAGAATGGATCCATCAATGAACCCCAATTTATTCTTCGCAAGGAGGCCCTGCATCATATTTCTACTCCATACCTGGTAGTTCTTCGTGTTCAGAGGGTCGCTTACTAGTTTTATTCCTGGTGACTCTCCATAATGCAAGAAATAAGGGCTTGAGGGTTTTGTGGGATCCATGAGGTCGACAGTTGAGCCACTGGCATCTCCGTCCCTTTTCTTTGGTGATTCTGTCATGATGTCTTTGCGAAATTATTGCTCTGATACCATGTAGAAAACGATGGTATGGATGAAAACAAATAATGGCTTTTATTAATGATGTGTTTGACAACCGAATACAAAGCACGGCTGCATGTATTTATAATACATGCAGCAAACCCTAACCCTAAAACAGGGACTCAAAAGTAATAAACATAAAATATAAATACAACTTATGGAAATTGTGAAATAACCCCAAACGCGCAAACCCTAATAATTATGCATGGAGGAGTCGGTTTGGAGTGGAACCAGCTGCAATCCATGCAGCTGCATTGTATACTTCAATAGTAGTTGGTTTCAGGATTCCAAGTTTTTCTTATTATCAAGGTACACATTTTTTTGTAATGGAAATAGATCTTTAATGGCCCGAACATATTTTATACAGTACTCTTGGTTTTCAGTGGTACTCATTCGGTATTTATGTTCTTTTTCAGAGAAGAGATGCTTTGAGAAGCTTATTAATATGTTAAGTGTGCAAGGCTGCAAGCACATGAGGTGAAATCGATGAGCAATACCATACATAAAATCGAACATGGTAAGAAATTCCTCAAAATTTACTGATTGAACTTGCCCTTGGAATCATTGTTTAAATTCAGATCTGTTGGTTTTGTTTGTCTGATGATTTTTTTGTGTATCAATTTGTGATTTGTTTTGTGTATCGATGAGTTGTGTGTAAATTGATTTCAATTCGATTTTTTTATTTGATTCAATTCACCTTAGTTCGATTGGATCGGATGGACATGTGAGGACCACCTTGATGTGATGAAACATCAGTAAAGAAAGGGCCATGAACTTCGGAAAGAAGACATCATCCTTGTTTCTTACATTCAAGAACACGTTCCTGACAACTGGAGAGTTGTTCCTAACAACAAAGGTACCGTTTGGTGTGCTCACACACATATATAAATAATTTTCTTTTATTTTTGTGTTTATTTAAAAATAAATAAATAAAAATCTAGCTATTTTGAGGGTGAGTTGGTTAGGGTCTTAGGGACTGTAAATGTATGTTTTGGCGTCGACTCGTTTGTGTGTTTGTTGCTTGTTGTGTTTGCAGGTAAACAGCTGAGCGCATGGACTTCCAGGCTGGAGCGCCAAGAGAATTTGCGCTCAAACCAGGAAGCTGAGCGCATGAGCGCCCGAACGCGTGCTGTGCGCCGAGCGCACGAGCGCACCAACCAGCAGCGCTGAGCGCATTTGCGCGTCATGGTGAAGTCGAGCGCATGCAATCGTCTGAGCGCATGCAATCGTCTAAACGCATGTAATGCGCTGTGCGCATGTGTGCGACATGCGTTGAGGCGTCCATCCGGAAGTCAGGCGTGCAAGATTCAAAATGCGTTGTCAACATTTCATCCATGCAATGAAGATGACGATGCGTTCAACTTCAACACTTAGAAGAATTTCAAAGCCAAGTGAAGTTGGAGCGTTGAGGTGCATTGGAGCTAAGTGAAAGTGGAAGCGCCCAAGAATTCATGCGGTTGAAGAATTCAAGAATCAAGAATTCATGCGCTCAAAGAACTCAAGAATCAAGAGTCGAAGAATCAAGTTTCGAAGATTCAAGATTCGAAGATTCGAAGATTCCGGAAGTGTGACGTCAAGAATTTCCGTGTGACGTCAGCCCGGAGTTTACACGTGTGAGCTCCGGCGTTTACACGTGCTAGACGCCTATAAATACCCGTGACCCCGATTTGGAAAATCACTTCTCCCAATCCACTTTCCGAATTAGGTTTTTATTTAGTTGGAGATTTTAGGTGTTGTGTTGTGCGCACCGTGTTTGAGTTTTCGTTGTAGTGCTGTTCGCTTGACGCAATATACTAGGGTTATGTGACTTAGCTCTAAGCGTATAAGTGTTGGGATTCTAGAGTGTGGGAGTGCTGCGTCACTTGGACTGCCTCTAGTATTCGTTTGCCTACCGTTCTCTACTTGTAATAGTTTTCGTTTTATTTTCAATGAAATGAAATCAATTACATAAACACTTGTGTCAAACTCTCTTGGTTCTCATTTCTTCAAGTTTGCAACTGAGCTGAACCGTGTGTGCGTCTGAGCGTCTGAAAGCATTGCGCTGAGTCGAGTGTGCGCCTGAGCGCATTGCGCTGTGTTGTCTGCAACTGCATTGAGTCGTCTGCAACTGCATTGAGTCGTCTGCAACTGCACTGAGTCGTCTGCAACTGAGCTGAGTAGTCTACAACTGCACTGAGCGTCTGAGTTGCATTACGCTGTGCGTCAGAGGTGCATTGCGCTGAGTTTGACACGACAAGTATTTCATACTTAACCAATTTCACGAAAAATTGGTATACTACGTCGAAGACGTAATTTCAATTGGTATCAGAGCGGGACGTCATACGTATAAGACGTGATCCGAATCTTGACTTCATATTTTCCGCTACAATGGAGTCTCCAATGTTAGTTCAACAACCGATAATGCTCACACATCAGAATTACTCTAGTTGGAAGGCGAAAATTACTATCGAAATTAAACGCTACGACTACAGTGCTTGGAGATCAGTGTTAGAAGGCTGGGAACGCCCATATACTATTGATGCTAAAGGCAACAAAATCTTCAAACTTGAACGACACTGGTCTAATGAAGAGCGTGAAGCTTCTACTGCAAACAACAAAGCACTACGTTTCATTTGTGAATGGCTAGATCTCAAAATGTATCAACTTGTCAAAAATTGTAACTCAGCCAAAGAAGCTTGGGAAACTCTCTAGAGAACTTGTGGAGGACACAAACATGTCAACCAATCTAAGAGTTGCACTCTCACTACACTAGTTCATAAACCTCAGATGGGAGAACATGAAGATGACAAAAATAGTGAAAAATTTTATGGAAGAACTTCTTCAAACACCGAATCTGAGTGTGAATCAGAATCGACAGAGAATGCTCCTAACACACCTCAAGCTGATGTTGAGTCGAGAAAAATGTTGGATTTGAAAGAAAGCATCATTAAACTCCAAAGGGAGCTTGAAACTGCAAATACAGAAAAAGGAGCACTTCAAGTGTATCATAAAACATTGACAGGATCATTTGATGATGATCACAAAATTGATGAAATACTGAAGGACACGCCGACTGTCAACTGCATGGTCTCCAAAAATAGAGAATTTTGTGATGAAGGAATTTTCTCAGATTGTGAATCCAAGTCTGAATCTGAAATTGAAAAAGCAACATCACTTGTGTTTCAGAATGGAGTTGTGTCTGATGAAATGCTTGTATTGAAGGAGAATCATTTAGAACTCCAAAAACTCTATGGAGCAGCAATAACTGAGAAAGGAACACTCGAAGTGTCTCTAAAATGTTTGAAAGAGTGCGTTGATGACTTTTCTAAAGCGAAACAAAAGCTCTCCGAAGAAGCTATTGAGTTGAGAAACTTGGTTGAAGAGTCTAACTCTGAAAATTTAAAGTTGAAAGCTTCTCGTAAAAATCTGGAACAAAAGTTTGATGATCTCTTTGAAGAGAAGCACAAATTCTTCAAGGAAGCAGTTGAGTTGAGATCACTATTTGAAAAGTCTAATACTGAAAATTCCAAGTTGAAAGCATCCTTGAAAAAGGAAATTGCTGAAGTTAAAATGCTTAAAAATTTGTTCAAAACTTCCGATGCTGAGAATGATGAATTAAAAACGACTTTGACACAGACTCAGACAGATCTTGCTATGAGTGTCAAAGATTGCTTCAACCTGAAAGCTAAATTGCACATGACAGATGAGCTTTTGAAGAAGATGAACACAAATTCTTCAGTTTTTGATAATGCTACCTCCTTAGTGAATCCAAATCGATATGTTCTAGGATTCCAAAAAGTATTCAACTCCATATACTCAACTCCTGAGAATAAGCAAATGAAGTTTGTCAAGGCTTCCTCTGATAAACATTCCAAAGTTGAGACTGATGGAAAAATCGAAAATGAAACATCTAAGCGAAAGGAGATTGCAGAGGGAAAGAAAATTATGACTTCAGAGTCCAAGGTTGAGATTCCTGAAGCTAGCTCCTCAAAATGTTTCAATGCCAAGTTATATCAGCCTTTAAAGACTATCATGAAGAAACCTAGAAACACTCTATCTTATGAGGACGCCTTCATGAATAAGCTAAAGAAATTGGCTCCAAGTGTCTCTCTGAAAGAAAGGTCCACTTCTTCTTCTACTAAGATTGAAAAGCCAAAGCTAAAGGAAGCTAAGCCCAAGAAGAAGTATGTTTGTCACTACTGTAACAAACCCGGACACATCAAACCTTATTGCTACAAGTTGAGAGATGATGTGAACCGAGGGATAGTGACTGAGAAAATGAACGTATATTCCAAGAGAGTCCGACTTCAAACTCCGTTTCATGAAGATGATTCGATGAAAAATTTGACGGAGTCCTCATCTTCAAGGTCGACACCCAAAATGCTTGCTCCTATCTCTACTAATGTTGAAAACATCAAACGAAAGGAAGTAAAGCACAAGAAAAAGAATGTTTGCCACTATTGCAACAAGCCTGTACATATTAGGCCGTATTGTTACAAAATGAAGGATGATGTGAATCGTGGCTTTATGGCTGTGAAAAAGAAGAATGGCTCAGCACAGCAAGTGAAGAAGCAATGGGTGCTAAAAGTGAAAAATCAAAAAGTCTGGAAACCAAAAATCAAGAGCACTACTCAAAATCTTGAAATCAAGAAGAAATGGGTGCCAAAAGTGAAGAAGAATGAAGTTACTTCTGACTCCACTCCAAGAAAATTTTGTTTACCAAGACAACTGATTTTCTGCAATGTTGTGCTAAACGCTTCTGAGAAACACTCGCAAGGAGTCTGGTACCTTGATAGTGGTTGTTCCCACCACATGACTGGAACGAAGAAATTTCTTAAAGATTACGAACTTGTGACTGAAACCCCCGTCATGTTTGGAGGGGGAGAAAAAGGTATCGTGTTAGGCAAAGGAACTCTCCATCTCAAAGGATTGCCACCACTCAAGAATGTTGTCCATGTTGAAGGACTAGTGGCCAATCTGATAAGTATAAGCCAACTTTGCGATGACCAGCTGAATGTCAGTTTTGACAAAGACTCTTGCAAAGTCTTTGATAGTGAAGGGAAGTGCATTTTGAAGTGTCATCGTGCTAAGAACAATTGCTACGTCTATGGGAACTGTCAAAATGACAAACAAAAATCAGAGGAATCAACTGAGAGAGAAATTTTGGATTTCGTCATGGACACTCTTGCGCAGGCAGCTATGTCTGAGGCTCCGACACCCAAAATCTCCGGAGCTAAATTTGATGCGCTTAAGGACTTGGCGTTTACTTCGAAGACTTCTTCTCCTAAGCTGACTCTTGAGATTCTTATCTATGAAAGTTCTACTTCTATCTTTGTATCTCGAAAGGCCGCAGAAAATATGGAAGAGAAGTCTGACAAGCATGAATTTGAATCAACAACGACCCATATGGCAACCTATGAACGGTTATTAAAATCGACTAAAAGTCGAAGTGTTGATCAAACACTCTTTCGTTCCATGATTGGAAGTTTACAATATTTAACTCCAACTCGACCTGACATTATGTTTAGTGTTTGTATGTGTGTCAGGTACCAAGCAGATGTTAGGATGTGTCCTTCGATCCTACGTGTGCAATCTATAAAGTCATAAGGTCGTCTATGAATGTTAAATGATTATTCGATAATATTAATTGTTGGGAACAATATAATATTGATCGATAAATCATACCTACAGGGTCACACACGAGTCGGAATTACGTTGCTTGTCATATTAATTTAGAATCAATACGTATGGATTTTCACATGCATGGGATGCATGGCTTGCATGGATGCATGTCACATGGTGTGACATGGCATGCCACACAAGCAAGGGGACCACATCCATGCCAATTGGCATGGTGATGTGGAAATGACCCTTTACCTCCCCATTAACCACCATTATTGGTGCATTATGATGCACATAATGGGGGAGTTACAAGGAGAGGTTAATTGTGGTGAATAAAGAGATGAAAACATGGTTTTCATACCACTTTATGATCAGCCACGAAAATCAACACAACAAGAGAGAAAAGAGTGAGAGAATCACTCAAGAACAAGCAAGCAAGTTCAATTCCGGGTTCGTGTGCAACACGTAGAGGCCGGGCCATTTGTGCGGCTTCAACATCCGGGCGATCTAGACAAGAGGAGTGACGAGGTCATTCACAAGGAGAGCTTCGAGAGGCTGATCCATTTGAGGTGGTTCAATCGACTCAACACCACCTCAACGACATCAACAAATCACTTCGTCACCAAAAGTAAGATTTCGTTGATTTCTCTCTCTATATATATATATTGGATGTATATATATATAAATATATGTGTGTCTATACATATTTGTGTGCACTAAGATCATAGCATAGTAGATCTATTGCTTTACACGCTTCCGCACACACGGTATATCGATTGGATCGGTATACCGGTACCTTCAATTGGTATCAGAGCCTAGGGCTCGTGCACACTTTTGTGTTGGACACGAAGGTTAAATCAACATAATTGGATTACTTGTTTATTTGAATCTATGTGATTAGATGTAAGGCCGGCCACCGATAGTGGTCGGGTGGATGAATCGTGTTTTTTTACGTGTTGAATGGCCATAGTTTTGGAGGGCTGCGTCCCTTGGAATCTTTTGTAATAGATAGGTTTTTCTATTCAAAAATGTATTGTTCAATATGTAAGCTATGGATTTATCCATGTATCGGAGTTGGATTTCGAAGCCCAAGCGAAAACGAGAAGAAACGAAGCAAAACGGAGCGAAACGGACGAAACCGGGGCCACTGGAGCCAAACAGCGGGCGCTGTTGTGGCACCAGCGGCCGCTGGTACATGTTCGGCGACCGCCGTTTCAAAACAGCGGTCGCCGTTTGGGTCTTTTTTGGGCAGAATGTTGTCCAATGTTTTGTGCCTTTCCAGCGAGCGCGGTTTTGGAATCCGCGACCGCCGGAGTGTGTTCAGCGGGCGCTGTTATAGTAACAGCGACCGTTGTTCGTGGTTTTTGGGCACAAAATGATATTTGACCTAAACGGCGGGCGCGGAAAGATGGTAGCGGGCGCGGATCTTCCATGAAGTGTCTCCAACCAGTTTTAATGCTTTATTTCATTTTGTTTGAGAGTTGTGAGGTTCTAGGGGCCTTTCAATTCGTATTTATATGCTAGTTATAGGTTGTTTTATGTTATAAATGTTCAACTTACATATAAACAAACCTATGCATGCAAGTTCTCAATAATAATGAGTATAATGTCTTGTCCAAAACGTCACACTCATGAAACCCTCGATCATAAGTTAGTAGGTCCGCCTCAGCGGGGTACTGCTTGTTATCTTGGGATAAGTGGGAGTAAGGGTTAGACCCTTACACGTGAGATTGGTTTTCTCATCGATAGATCCACTGCAGGCGTGGCTATCGAGACATGAGATGAGAATGGGACTCTCATCGACCGAGAGTGACATTAGATGTCATTGACATGAGATGTCTACCTATCTTGGAGTTCTTAAGTGCGGACTCAGTCGGCTTAAGGATTCGCAAGATGAGGGTCTTGGGATCGTTTTGTTCTAATTTATTAAAATGTCAAAAACCAATGCCTAATTTGTTTTTCAAAGACTAAGTTCAACTCGACTCATTCTCACCCCGGGGAGTGGAATGGAGCCAAAGCGCTTGCTTATGTCGATGACACAGATTAGAGACATTCGAGCCATTGGATGGCGTGAATCGATTGTCTGGTTGGCTCCCTCATTTTAATGAGAGATAGGGCTTCAATTGCATGATAAGATCGCTGGTTAGAAAACCTCGAGTTTTCACTTACGATTTATCACGGTTTTGATATTAAGATAATTGGGAACGACGATATTGGATATCGAATGAACAAAATGAAACAAATAATAGTAGTTATGCGAGACAACCTTATTTGTTTACCGCTTTGTGAATGTTTACTTACGTTATTTATCTTTCTTCTGTAGTATAATATGTCTGTCTCAACTCAATTCAAGTTCAGTTCTATCTTGGATAGAGAAAAGTTGAACAACACCAATTTCCTTGATTGGCAACGTAACTTGAGGATAGTCCTCAAATACGAAGAAAAGGAAAGTGTGTTGGACAAACCCCTTCCCGTGCTTCCCGCTGATGGGGGCACGGATGCCCAAAAGGCATCATATGCCCTTGCTAAGAAAGCCTCGAATGAGGTGACATGTTTGATGTTGGCATCCATGGTACCCGAGTTGCAAAAACAATTCGAGTTCATGGAAGCCTATGACATCATAGAAGAGCTCAAGAGCATGTTCGGGGAACAGGCTAGGATTGAGCGCTTCGGTGTCACCCGGGCTATAGCAACAGCTAGGCTGGAAAAGGGTAAACCCGTGGGACCACATGTACAGCAAATGATTGGATTATTTGCTTCAAGTGCTCGCCTCGGTTTTGCATATGATGACGAGTTGGCTACCGATTTCATTCTCCATTCTCTTCATGATGGTTATGACGCCTTTAGGCTGAATTTCCACATGAATGGACTGAAGAAATCGCTTCATGAGCTCCATGGGATGCTTAAGGCTGCTGAGCCGGCGATTAAGAAGGACCCTAGGAGGGAAGTTCTTATGATTCGGGAAGGGGGTACCAAAAAGTTCAAGGGGATTAAGAAACCGGAAGTGAAAGGCAAAGGGAAAGGGAAAGTTGTGGCAACTCCTTCCAAAAGGTTCTTGAAAGCTTCTAAGGTTCCTGGGGAATCTGAGTGTTTCTACTGCAAGGGTGTTGGACACTATAAGCGGGATTGCCCCAAGTTCAAGGAGGATGTGAAGAACGGTGTCGTTCCTTCATCTTCAGGTATTTATGTCATAGACATAAACTTTACAAATTCTTCTTCTTGGGTATTGGATACCGGATGCGGTGCTCACATTGTTTCACATGTGCAGGGACTGCAAAGAAGTAGAAATTTGGTAAAGGGAGATGTCGATCTGCGGGTTGGAAATGGAGCGAGGGTCGCTGCATTAGCCGTAGGATCTTATGATTTGTGTTTGCCTTCGGGCCTTGTTTTAGTATTGAATAATGTTTATTTCGTTCCAAGTATTACCAAGAACATCATTTCTATTTCAGTATTGGATACTGAAGGATTTTCCTTCACTATAATAAATGGTTTATTTACTATTTCAAAAAGTGGAGTGTTCTATGGTTCGGCACGATTAGAACATGGTTTATATATACTTCAACTTGACAATCATATATATAACATTGATACCAAAAAGGCCAAATCGAATGAATTCAATGAAACATACCTTTGGCATTGTCGATTGGGTCACGTCAACATTAAACGTGTAGAGAAACTTCTAAAAGAAGGCATTCTCAAATCTTTTGACTTGGAGTCATTTGATACATGTGAAGGATGTTTGATGGGCAAAATGACAAAGTCACCTTTTCTAGGAAAAGGAGAACGCGCAAGTGACCTATTGGGTTTAATCCATACTGATGTATGTGGCCCAATGAGTTCACAAGCACGTGGAGGTTATTTCTACTTCATAACTTTTACCGATGACTTAAGTAGATATGGTAATGTCTATTTAATGAGGCATAAGTCGGAAGCCTTTGAAAAGTTCAAAGAATTCCAAAATGAAGTTGAGAATCAACTTGGTAAGAAGATAAAAGCTATTCGATCGGATCGAGGTGGTGAATATCTTAGCCAAGAGTTCGATGATCATCTTATGAGTTGTGGTATTCTATATCAACTCACTCCACCTGGAACACCTCAGATGAATGGTGTTTCCGAAAGAAGGAATAGAACCTTATTGGATATGGTTCGATCGATGATGAGCCTTAGTGAACTACCAAAATCTTTTTGGGGACACGCACTTTTAACAGCGGCCTATACACTGAATAGGACACCGTCAAAAGCTGTTGATAAGACACCATACGAGGTATGGAAAGGGAAGGTCCCTAACTTGTCTTATATCAAGATTTGGGGATGTGAAGCTTATGTGAAGAGAAATATCTCTACAAAGCTTGAACCCAAATCGGATAAATGTTTCTTTGTTGGTTATCCAAAAGAAACACGAGGGTACTACTTTTACAACCAATCTGAGAACAAAGTCTTTGTTGCTCGAGATGGTGTATTTCTTGAAAAGGAATATCTTTCCAAGAAAGTAAGTGGGAGCTCAGTTGAATTAAACGAAGTTCAAGAAGACTTGAACGAGGTTCAAGAAGATCAAACTGAGATGGACACTCAAGACCAAGTCGAGAGTGCTCCAATGGTTTTAGAAACCACACCTAACCCTCGAAGGTCCGGAAGGATTAGATCTCAACCTGACAGATACTTAGGTATTCTGATAAATGAGAACTATGAAGTCATGCTTTTAGAAAGCAATGAACCTTCGACCTATATCCAAGCTATGACGAGTCCAGATTCTGAGAAATGGCAGGGTGCCATGAAATCCGAAATGGAATCAATGTCTGAAAATCAAGTTTGGAACTTGGTCGATTTGCCTAAAGGGGCTAGGCCCATTGGATGCAAATGGATTTATAAAATAAAAACAGACATGAATGGAAAACCTAGTGTTTTCAAAGCAAGGTTGGTGGCAAAAGGATATAAACAAATTCACGGGGTGGATTATGATGAAACCTTTTCACCAGTTGCTATGATTAAATCCATTCGGATTCTCTTAGCCATTGCTGCTCATTATGATTATGAGATATGGCAAATGGACGTTAAAACCGCCTTCTTGAATGGGATTCTAGTAGAGGAAGTGTTTATGACACAACCAGAGGGTTTTATCGATCCTAATCAGGCTGAGAGAGTATGCAAGCTTAATAGATCCATTTATGGATTAAAGCAAGCATCTCGGAGCTAGAATCTTCGGTTCGATGAATCCATACAAGAGTTTGGATTTCAAAAGAACATGGAAGACTCTTGTGTTTACAAGAAGGTCAGTGGGAGTTACGTTGTATTCATTGTGTTGTATGTCGATGACATACTCCTTATTGGAAACAATATTCCTATGCTTAATTCTGTTAAATAATGGCTAGGAAGATGGTTTTCAATGAAGGATCTTGGAGAAGCACAGTACATATTGGGCATCAAGATCTGTCGGAACAGATCGCAAAGGATGCTTGGACTTAGTCAAGCAACCTATATTGATAAGGTACTTGACAGGTTCAGAATGAAAGACGCCAAGAAGGGTCTCATTGCAATGACTCATGGTACATCTTTAAGCAAGAGTCAGTGCCCTTCGGGACTTGATGAGCAAATAAGGATGGCAAATATTCCTTATGCTTCGGCAATAGGGTCTATTATGTACGCCATGATATGTACACGACCGGATGTATCGTATGCTTTGAGCATGACGAGTCGGTTTCAAGGAAACCCAGGTGAGGCGCATTGGACTGCGGCCAAGAATATTCTTAAGTACCTTAGAAGGACTAAAGATTATTTTCTTGTCTTTGGAGGACAAGATGAGTTGGTTATGACAGGCTATACGGATGCAAGCTTCCAAACAGACAGAGATGATCTCCGGTCTCAGTCCGGTTTTGTCTTTTGTCTGAATGGAGGTGCGGTGAGCTGGAAGAGTTCCAAGCAACCCACCGTAGCTGATTCTACTACAGAGGCTGAGTACATTGCTGCATCTGAAGCAGCAAAGGAGGCCGTTTGGATAAGAAAGTTCTTAGATGAGCTTGGTGTCGTACCTAGTTCGGCCCATCCGATATCTCTCTATTGTGATAATAGTGGAGCTATCGCGCAAGCCAAGGAGCCTAGGGAGCACCACAAATCCAAACATGTGCTCAGGAAGTTCCACATTCTCAGGGAGATAGTTAGTCGTGGAGACATCGAGATAAATAAAGTTGCAACTGATGATAATGTTGCAGACCCGTTAACTAAACCACTCCAGCAGTCAAAGCATGATGCTCATACGACTGCAATAGGGATACGATATCTTAGAGATGGATTGTGATTCCTATTACTGTATTGTTTACTTTTGGAGTTTATGTAAACATTCACGTATCTTTTATGATATTCAATAATTTCTTCATATAATTGTGGTTTAAATTGTATGAATTGTCCAAATGATTAAATTATATTAATTGGGTTATGAGGTCGATTTACCACATAAATGAAGTCCCAACTGTTGAACTAATATAATTAAATCATAAATTGTTCCTAGTTCGTATCATCGAGTACGGACAAACTGATGATGCAAAGAACTAGATTGTAATGTGTACTATAGCGCCGCTTCATGGGCTAGTGATGTGGGACATCAAGTACAATTACATAGATATTAGCTGGGAGCTAATGATCGAACAGACCCGACTGGAATAGTATTTAAGATTTTGAGTCAAAATACTATTTCATTGACTGTCGAGCAATTTCCTCTGACCTGAGTAGTCCAGAGTAATTCCATTGTGAAATGGTGTACTTTGATACAAGTGAACGCCTTTCGTAAAAGGAGGTTATAAAGCTTGTTATTGGGTATATCAGGAAGCAAGTGGGAGAGCTTGGATTGACAAGATGGGATTGTCCTCCATTTTATAATGGGATACATGTCTTAACGGCTACTTGGAGAGTCGAGACTGTGGAAAATACGTGGCCACGTCCATATTCGTATCATAGTGATAAATCTAGTTTTACAGTCTGTCTCAAAGTCCAAGAAAGGTTTGAACAGATTGAGGATGACTCGAGTCTTGCCTCAAGTTCAAATTTAGACATAAAGTGACAACAGGAAGTTGGCAGCACACTGGCTCTGAAGGCCAAGTGGGAGATTGTTAGGATGTGTCCTTCGATCCTACGTGTGCAATCGATAAAGTCATAAGGTCGTCTATGGATGTTAAATGATTATTCGATAATATTAATTGTTGGGAACAATATAATATTGATCGATAAATCATACCTACAGGGTCACACACGAGTCGGAATTACGTTGCTTGTCATATTGATTTAGAATCAATACGTATGGATTTTCACATGCATGGGATGCATGGCTTGCATGGATGCATGTCACATGGTGTGACATGGCATGCCACACAAGCAAGGGGACCACATCCATGCCAATTGGCATGGTGATGTGGAAATGACCCTTTACCTCCCCATTAACCACCATTATTGGTGCATTATGATGCACATAATGGGGGAGTTACAAGGAGAGGTTAATTGTGGTGAATAAAGAGATGAAAACATGGTTTTCATACCACTTTATGATCAGCCACGAAAATCAACACAACAAGAGAGAAAAGAGTGAGAGAATCACTCAAGAACAAGCAAGCAAGTTCAATTCCGGGTTCGTGTGCAACACGTAGAGGCCGGGCCATTTGTGCGGCTTCAACATCCGGGCGATCTAGACAAGAGGAGTGACGAGGTCATTCACAAGGAGAGCTTCGAGAGGCTGATCCATTTGAGGTGGTTCAATCGACTCAACACCACCTCAACGACATCAACAAATCACTTCGTCACCAAAAGTAAGATTTCGTTGATTTCTCTATATATATATATATTGGATGTATATATATATAAATATATGTGTGTCTATACATATTTGTGTGCACTAAGATCATAGCATAGTAGATCTATTGCTTTACACGCTTCCGCACACACGGTATATCGATTGGATCGGTATACCGGTACCTTCAGCAGATCCAAAGGAAGTTCATCTACGAGGTGTCAAACGGATTCTCAGCTACATCTCATGAACTGCTAACTTGGGAATCTGGTATACACGCCACACATCATCAAATCTTTTCGGCTTCTCCGATGCAGATTGGGCAAGTAATACGGACGAAAGAAAGAGTACCTCCGGCTGTTGTTGCTTTCTTGGCAAAAATATTGTTTCATGGCATAGTCGAAAGCAGAATTGCATCGCACTATCAACTTTCGAGTCGGAGTATGTTGCAGCTGGGAGTTGCTGCACTCAATTGCTATGGCTCAAATAGATGTTGGATGACTATCTTGTTGAGAGTGAACCGCTGGTGCTGTATTGTGACAATCAAAGTGCAATCAAAATCAGCAAAAATCCTGTCCAGCACTCTCGAACTAAACACATCGACATTCGACATCATTTCATCAGAGATTTGGTTGAGCGTGATCTTGTCAGTCTACAACATATTTCAACCGAAAAACAACTCGCTGACATTTTTACCAAACCACTCGACTTTGAGAAATTTCAAACTCTAAGAAATTCTCTCTGCATGTGTTCTCTCTAAGAGTCCACCAAATTTTTTGAAGTCTGAAAGAATAGTTTCTTTACTTCTGAATACGCACTCGGAATTGTCGTGGATTAGTCTAGTCAGACAAACATGGATTCGAGGCCGCTTTAGTCTTCGGACCCAAGTGTATTTATTCCGCTGAATGCAAACATGTGAACTTGGCATATAACTCCCATAAGCTATCATCTACTTAGATCCATAATACCAAGTAACGGAGGACGCCGGATCACTTTGTCCGCCGGCTCCCCTCTTCGAAAGGTAGCACATGGACGTCATAGTTTAAGATGCACTTTAATCACACTTCGGAGATGCGGGATGATCCTCGCTCCCCTCTGACTGATGTAATGAGCATCTGATGCATTTCATATAAAGCTAAAAACTCGTCTGGAGGACACCGGGTCACATTGTCCGCCGGCTCCCCTCTGATGTAGTAATGCTAGTCCCAAGTGGAGTGCCTTAAAAGTTCACCTTGCATTCATGAATTAAAATCTCTTGTGCGGTGCAAACTCATCCAATATGTTTCGACGAAACACGACTGCATCCTTGTGATTGTGACGAAAGACAAGTAAACATGTCTATCAATATACTTCGGTCCATCTCACCGGTTTTTAATATGAGAGTTTTTTTCTTTCTACCTCAAAGTTTTTATCACCTTGCGTGACAAATGTTTTTGGTTGGGCAACAATGCATGAGTTGTCTTTAGGAATGAAAATTTCTGTTTCTACTGCCTCGTTTCACCTCCTAACTCTCCGTTAAAATGTGTTTGAATGTTTTGTTTATGGGTAACGTGAGGTGTGCTAACTCGGGATGTGTTGGTTTTTGAACTTGTATTTTTGCAGATCCGACAGCATCATGTGGATTATTCCTCAAAAGAGAGTTCATCTTGAAGCATCACCGAACAAGAACTTGCGATTCTTTGCGCTCTTACGACCTTCGCACTCTGGCGACCTTTGCGCTCGTGCGTCACAAGAACTGCTTCAATGCGCTGCACTTCAACGCACACGCGCGTCTATGCGTTGTGCGCATCTATGCGCTCGTGCGCTCCTGCGAACTGACGCAAACAGATGCGCTTCAAAGCGCTACGCGCTCTTGTGTCTCCACTCAACGGTCAACGCACACAAGCGCATGCGCTCATGCGTCCAAACTCTTGAAAAATATCCTTGACGATCGGTCTTGACACTTAACGTTTTTTTTATATATATGTGAAATTGGGCCTGGTTTTCATGTTAATGGGCCGATTTTTGGGTACAAAGCCCACTCGTTTTTGGCCCAATCAGACTTCTAGGGTTTTGAAACTATAAATAGCCCTCATTTTTCATTCACATTTTTTTTTACGCTTTCTTTACTCTCTCTTTCTCAAGATCATTCAAAAAACATTCTTATCTTTCTTCACAAATCTCACTAAGTATGGATTATGATTTGCTTTTTCGAATTTAAATTTCTTGTTTGTTCTTCATTTCCTTGACTCTCTTAGGATCTTTCTACTCTCGATTTTGTGTTTGTGACTCCAATTCAAAAATTTTCTAACACTTGATCTTGTGTTTGTGTGTTTCGACTCAGGGAAAATGTCTCACTCAACCGCAAACGACTCAAATATTGTGATGCTTGAATATCTGACGCAACGACTCAAGAACGCGCCCGCGTCTGAGAAAGACGAGGCGTACGCAGAACTGAAAGCGCATAAGGCGCTCATGGCACAAGAGACAAGTTTGATGCCTTCACCCACTGCGTCGCTGAAAACAGTTTCTGAGTCGAAGGACGGCGCGCGCTCGTCAACCAAAGAATCTGAAAAATCTGGTAAGTCTTCGGGGACGCCAAAATCTTCTGACTCAGGGTCGCGTAAGCGGACTATTATCAAAATTCCAACTGCTCACATAAGAACCTCCATGGGAATTCTCTCGCCCAAAACGGTTCAAGAAAAGGTGGATGTTGGTGAGTTGGTGTGCAAGGGTTTTACACCTCGAACAACACTTGAACCCATCGCGGAAACTGCGTCGACAACTCCGCTAACCTTCACAGAAATCGCCGCCAAGGCGTCTGCTGAATCATTGCTCATGCCACCTCCCAAAACAACGACTGTCTCTGGCTCCAAGTCTGATATGTCCAAACCACCGCTCAAACAGCGGGTGAAATATGTTGAGTCGATTGACGAGATTCCTGCTCCCTACTCCTCGGAATTCTACAAAAAGGCTCATGAGGAGCGTTTCAATGAGATGAAGATTATGGAGATTCACACTGACAAAACCTTTAGCAAAGGACAGTTTGAGAAAACTCGAATCACAAAAATGTTGCGCGACCTGTCTCTGTATCATGCTGCTGCATTTCCATATCACTACTCGTCCTACATCACTCGCGTTTTCTATGCGTGCATTGACGAGGATTTCATTGACAAGAAAAGTCCGATGTTTGGACGTTTTTGTTGGGATATGTCCTTCGATCCTACGTGTGCAATAGATAAAGTCATAAGGTCGTCTATGGATGTTAAATGATTATTTGATAATATTATTTGTTGGGAACAATATAATATTGATCGATAAATCATACCTACAGGGTCACACACGGACTCAAAGATGATGTACGTTGCTTGATAAATATATTGATTTAGAATCAATATTTACGTGGATTTAATTCACATGCATGGGATGCATGGCTTGCATGGATGCATGTCACATAGTGTGACATGGCATGCCACACAAGCTAGTGGGACCATGTCTTATGCTAGTTGGCATGATGATGTGGTATGACCATTCATATTCACCATAAACCACCCCATTATGTGTGTTGATGACACACATTAAGGTGGGGGGTTACAAGGTTGATAATGGGACAATTATGTGACCATAATGAGATGAATAAGAGGGTGAAAATCAGATTTTTCACACAACTTAATCACATATTTCGAAATCCACACAAAAGAGAGAAAGGAGAGAGTGTTCTTGGAGAACCGACTCGATCAAGCAAAGTGTTCGTCATCCGGGTTCGTGTGCAACACGTAGAGGCCGGGCCATTTGTGCGGCTTCAACATCCGGGCGATCTAGACAAGAGGAGTGACGAGGTCATTCACAAGGAGAGCTTCGAGAGGCTGATCCATTAAGGTGGTTCAATCGACTCAACACCACCTTAACCAAAATCAACGATCACCAAAAGTAAGTAATCGTTGAACCTTATATATATATATATTGGATGTGTATATATATATGTTTATATGTGTTCTTATACACATTAAGTGTGCACTAAGATCATGGCATAGTAGATCTATTGCTTTACACGCTTCCGCACACACGGTATATCGATCGGATCGGTATATCGGTACCTACAATTGGTATCAGAGCCTAGGGCTCGTGCACACTTTTGTGTTGGACACAAGAAATTTAATCAACATAATTGGATTATATGTTTAATTGTGATTATGTGATTAGATGTAAGTCCGGCCACCGTTAGTGGTCGGGTGAATGAAATTGTCGTTTTTTACATTTCGATTGGCCATAGTCTTTTGAGGGCTGCGTCCCTTGGAATCATTTGTAATAGATAGGTTTTTCTATTATATTTGTATTGTACTACTTGTAAGCGATGGACTTGGTCCATGGTTCGATGGAGGTTCTCGGCTCTCCGGCGAAAACGAGAAGAAACGAAGCAAAACAAAGCAAAACGAAGCAAAGCGGACAAAACCGGGGCTGCTGGAGCAAAACGGCGGGCGCCGTTTGTGCTCCAGCGGGCGCTGTTTTGGTTTGGCGGGCGCCGTTTTAGAAACGGCGACCGCCGAAAGCTCTTTTTTGGGTCAGACGGCTTTTTGCCCTTTCGGCGGGCGCCGTTTTGGAAACGGCGACCGCCGGTGGTGTTCAGCGACCGCTGGTTGTAAAACGGCGGGCGTTGTTCGTGGTTTTTGGGGTAATGACTTGGTTTGACCAAAATCGGCGAGCGCGGAACTGAAACAGCGGGCGCGGACCAGTCCAGAAGATGTTCAAGGCCTATTTTGTTGCTTTTAATCTTTTCGTTTGAGAGTTGTGAGGTTCTAGGGGCCTTTCGATTACGTATTTATTTGCTTTGCTAGTTATAGGTTGTTTTATGTTATAAATGTTCAACTTACATATAAACACCTATGCATGCAAGTTCCCAAAATAATGAGTATAATGTCTTGTCCAAAACATCACACTCATAAAGCCCTCGATCATAAGTTGGTAGGTCCGCCTCAGCGGGGTATTACTTGTTATCTTGGGATAAGTGGGAGTAAGGGTTAGACCCTTACACGTGAGTTTGGTTTTCTCATCGATAGATCCACTGCAGGCGTGGCTATCGAGACATGAGATGAGAATGGGACTCTCATCGACCGAGAGTGACATTAGATGTCATTGACATGAGATGTCTACCTATCTTGGAGTTTCTTAAGTGCGGACTCAGTCGGCTTAAGGATTCGCAAGATGAGGGTCTTGGGATTGTTTTGTTTAAGGGAACAACGATATTAGATATCGATTGAACAAAATGTAACAAATAAGTAATTTTGATAGACAACCTTATTTGTTTACCGCTTTATGAATGTTTACATACTTTATTTATCTTACTTTTGTAGTTTATAATGTTAATTTCAACTCGATTCAAGTTTGGTTCAATTCTTGATTATGAAAAATTGAACAACATAAATTTTCTTGATTCACAACGTAATTTGAGGATGGTCCTCAAATACGAAGACAATAAAAATGTGTTAGATAACCACATCCTAAGATATCATTGAACAACTCAATAGCATGTTCGGGGAATATGCTAAGATTGAGCGGTTCGGTATGACCAGGGTCATCGTTTTAGCTAGGCTGGAAAAATGGAAATCTATGGGATCACATATGCAACAAATGATTGGATCATTTGTTTCAAGTGACCGCCTAGATTTTTCCTATGATGATTATTTGGCAACCGATTTCATACTTCAATCTCATGATGGTTATAATGCCTTCAGGCTAAATTTTCCATATGAATGGTTTGAAGAAATCGCTTCGTGAGCTCCACGGGATGCTCAAGGCTGCTGAGCCGGCGATAGAGAAGGACCCTAAGAGGGAAATTCTTATGATATGGGATAAGGTATTCAAAAGAGCAGGGGCAAGAAGGCTACTAGGGTTCCTAGGGAATCTCAATGCGTCTACTGCAAAAGTGTTGGACACTATTTGCAAACATATAAAAGTTCATATTTTATTCAATTTCAAAACAAATGCCTAATTTGTCTTTCATTTGATGGATTATAAGGTTATGATTATTTCACCTCGGGGAGTGATTTAATCCAAAACACTTAAGTTCATCAATGACACAAATTAGAGACTTTCGAGCCATTGGATGGCGTGAATCGATTGTCTGGTTGGCTCCCTCATATTCTATGAGAGATAGGGCTTCAATTGCATGATAAAATCGCTGGTTAGAAAATTTCGAGTTTTCACTTACGATTTATCACGTTTTGATATTGGAATAATTGTGAACTGGAATTCGAATAAGAGTCAATTATCGAGAATAATTGAACTTGCCCAAAGTTCAAAGAAGATGTGAAGAACGGGGTTGCTTCATCTTCAGGTATTAATGTTATAGACATTAAACTTCACAAATTCTACTTCTTGGGTATTGGATGCCAAATGTAGTTCTCACATTTGTATGTGGAGGAACTACATAGAAGTATAAGTTTGGTAAGTAGAGATGTCAATCTACGGGCGAGAAATGGAGCGAAGGTCGCTGCATTAGCCGTATGATCATATGATGTTGTTTTGCCTTAGGGCCTTGTTTTAGTATTATAACTATGTAATTTCGTACCTTCAATAAACAATGAATATTGGTTCAGTATTGGATACTGATGGATTAGTTTTTCACTATTAAATAGTTTGGTAACTATTTTAATTGTGAATTATTCTTTGTTTTGGTACGTTTATTATATTGTTTATGTATACTTTAAACTTGAAAAATCATATATAACATTAACACTAAAGGCCCAATCGAATAAGTCTCAATAAGACATAACTATAACATTGTTGATTAGGTCAAATCAACATCTAAATATGTAACGAATCTTCTTTTAGAATGCATTCTAGATTCATTTGACTTGGAGTCATTTGATACATGTGGATGATGTGTGATGGACAAGATAACAATGTCATCTTTCTTGGAGAAAGGAGAACATGTAAGTGATTTATTAGGGATGATCCATACTGATGTATGTGGAACCTATCAGTTCACAAGCACATGAAGGTTATGTTTCGAGAAAACAAACTATATTAGATATAGTTCGACCATTCGATGAGAGGTCTAAATGAACTACTGGTCTCTTTTGGGAACACATAATTCTAGACTTCAACTTATACACTGAATAGGAAGCTGTCAAAAGCTGTTGATAAGACATCATACTAGGTATGGAAAGGGAGGGTCCCTAAATTGTTTTCATCAAAATTTGAGGTTCTAAAAGCTTCTCTGACGAGATTTATCTCTATAGAGCTTGAACTCAAATGGGATAAAAGTTTTTTATGGTATCCATAAGAAACTCGAGGGTACAACTTCTACGATCTATCTGAGAACAATATTTTGTTGCTCGAGATAGTGATTTTCTTGAAAAGAGTTATCTTTCCTAGAAATTCAGTGGGAGCTCGGTTGTCTTGAACGAGGTTCAAGTGAAACAACCAATGATGAATACTCAAGACTAGGTTGAGAGTATTCTTATGGTTTTGGAAGCCATACCAGCCCTCGTAGGTCCGAAAGGAATAAATCTATCTCTATTATTCAAATACTTAGATATTGTGACCAATGAGAGATATGAATTCATGCTTTTGGAAAGCGGTGAACCTTCGACCTAATTCCAAGCTATGACGAGTCCAGCTACTGAAAATTGGCATGGTGCCATGAAATCTGAGATGATATCAATATCTGATAATCAAGTTTGGAACTTGATCACGGGGTTAGACCCAATGAATGCTAATAGATCTTAAAGATCTAAACAGACAGATGGAAAACCTAGGGTTTTCAAAGCAAGTTTGATGGTAAAAGTTTTATTCACGAGGTGGATTGTGGAAAAACTTTCACCAGTTGCTTTGATTAAATCATTCAGATTATCTTAGTCATTGCTACTCATCTTGATTATGAGATATGGCAAATGGATGTTAAAACCGCCTTCTTGAATAGGATTCTAGAAGAGGATGTGTTTATGACACAACCAGAGGGTTTTATCGATCCTAATCAGGCTGAGAGAGTATGCAAGCTTAATAGATCCATCTATGTATTAAAGCAAGCATCTCGGAGCTGGAATCTTCGGTTCGATGAATCCATACAACAGTTTGGATTTCAAAAGAACATGGAAGACTCTTGTGTTTACAAGAAAGTCAGTGGGAGTTACGTTGTATTAATTGTGTTGTATGTCGGTGACATACTCCTTATTGGATACAATGCTTCTATGCTTAATTCTATTAAAGAATGGCTTGGAAATTGTTTTTCAATGAAGGATCTTGGAGAAGCACAGTACATATTGGGCATCAAGATCTGTCGGAACAGATCGAAAAGGATGTTTGGACTTAGTAAAGCGACCTATTTTGAAAAGGTGTTTGATAAGTTCAGAATGAAAGACGCCAAAAAGGGTCTCATTCCAATTACTCATGGCACATCTCTTAGCAAGATTCAAGGCCCTACGGGGCTTGATGAGCAAAAGAGGATGGAAAACATTCCTTATGCTTCGGCAGTAGGGTCTATAATGTACGCCATGATATGTACAGGACCGGATGTATCTTATGCTTTGAGCATGACTAGTCAGTTTTAAGGAAACCCAGGTGAGGCGCGTTAGACTGCGACCAGGAATATTCCTATGTACCTTAGATGGACAAAAGAATATTTTGTTGTCTTTGGAAGACAAAAAGAGTTGATATTAACAAGCTGTTTGAATGCTAACTTCAAAACAGACTAAGATAATTTCCGATTTTAATCTGGTTATATCTTTTGTCTAGTTAGAGGTGAAATTTGCTGGAATAGTTCCATGCAATGCAATATAGCTGATTAAACTACAGAAGTTGAGCACAGTATTGCATTGGATGCAGTAATGTTGGCAGTTAGGATTTGAAAGTTCTTGAATGAACTAGGTGGCGTAACTAGCTCAGCCCATCCGATAGTTCTCTATTTATAGTAGAGTTATCGCGCAAGCCTATGAGCTAGGAAGCACCACAAGTCTAAAACTGGTGCTCAGGAAGTTCCACATTATCTGGGAGATAGTTTTGTGGAGACATCGAGATAATAAAGTTGCAACTTTTGGTAAGGTTGCAAACCCGTTTTCTAAACCTCTCCAGCAGTTTAAGCTTGAGGCTTTCACAACTGCAATAGAGATCAAACATCTTAGAGATGGGTTGTGATTTCTATTACTGTATTAGATACTTTTGGAGATTTGGTAAACATTCACTCATATGTATAATACATAATTCTTCATATAAATATGGTTTAATTTATATGAATTTTCCAAATGATTAAGTTATATCAATTGGGTTATGAGGTCGACTTACCGCATAATGAAGTCCCAATGGTTGAACTGATATACTTGAATCATATAGCTGTTCCTGGTTCGTATAATCGAGTACGGACAAACCGATAATACAAAGAACTAGATTGTAATGTGTACTATAGCGCCGCTTCATGGGCTAGTGATGTGGGACATCAAGTACAATTACATAGATATTAGCTGGTAGCTAATGATCGAACAGACCCGACTGGAATAGTATTTAAGATTTCGAGTCATAATACTATTTCATTGACTGTCGAGCAATTTCCTCTGACCTGAGTAGTCCAGAGTGATTCCATTGTGAAATGGTGTACTTTGATACAAGTAAACGCCTTTCGTAAAAGGAGGTTATAAAACTTGTTATTGGGTATATCAGGAAGCAAGTGGGAGAGCTTGGATTGACAAGATGGGATTGTCCTCCATTTTATAATGGGATATATGTCTTACCGGCCACTTGGAGAGTCGAGACTGTGGAAAATACGTGGCCAGGTCCAGATTCGTATCATAGTGATAAATCTGGTTTTACAGTCTGTCTCAAAGTCCAAGAAAGGTTTGAACCGATTGAGGATGACTCGAGTCTTGCCTCAAGTTCAAACTTAGACATAAAGTGACAACAGGAAGTTGGCAGCACACTGGCTCTGAAGGCCAAGTGGGAGATTGTTGGGATATGTCCTTCGATCCTACGTGTGCAATAGATAAAGTCATAAGGTCGTCTATGGATGTTAAATGATTATTTGATAATATTATTTGTTGGGAACAATATAATATTGATCGATAAATCATACCTACAGGGTCACACACGGACTCAAAGATGATGTACGTTGCTTGATAAATATATTGATTTAGAATCAATATTTACGTGGATTTAATTCACATGCATGGGATGCATGGCTTGCATGGATGCATGTCACATAGTGTGACATGGCATGCCACACAAGCTAGTGGGACCATGTCTTATGCTAGTTGGCATGATGATGTGGTATGACCATTCATATTCACCATAAACCACCCCATTATGTGTGTTGATGACACACATTAAGGTGGGGGGTTACAAGGTTGATAATGGGACAATTATGTGACCATAATGAGATGAATAAGAGGGTGAAAATCAGATTTTTCACACAACTTAATCACATATTTCGAAATCCACACAAAAGAGAGAAAGGAGAGAGTGTTCTTGGAGAACCGACTCGATCAAGCAAAGTGTTCGTCATCCGGGTTCGTGTGCAACACGTAGAGGCCGGGCCATTTGTGCGGCTTCAACATCCGGGCGATCTAGACAAGAGGAGTGACGAGGTCATTCACAAGGAGAGCTTCGAGAGGCTGATCCATTAAGGTGGTTCAATCGACTCAACACCACCTTAACCAAAATCAACGATCACCAAAAGTAAGTAATCGTTGAACCTTATATATATATATATTGGATGTGTATATATATATGTTTATATGTGTTCTTATACACATTAAGTGTGCACTAAGATCATGGCATAGTAGATCTATTGCTTTACACGCTTCCGCACACACGGTATATCGATCGGATCGGTATATCGGTACCTACAGTTTTGTGTTTCGGGGAAAAGTTTATAAGTTCCAACCTCGTGAGATCAACGAGTTTCTTAAGCGGTCTCACATCAAGTGCAACTGGACACGTCCCTCTGACGAGGTTGCTCAACAGGATTTGAAGATTGGAACTTTTCTTACTGACGGGAAAAAGAAAACTGAACTTCCGAAAGTTGAAAATCTTACAACAATGTTTGGCCTGCTCACACGCATTGTGGCTTCGAACTGGTGTCCGCATGCGAACAACAAAACAATCACCCCTCTCATACTTCATGTGCTGTTTAGACTCAGCACGAAGCAGCAGATCGACGTCGGAATGCTGCAATTTATTGAGATGGCTGAGATTGTGAGAACGCCAAATGACAAGTTGACTTCACAGATGGTGCTTCCTTTCCCGTGTCTTATTTTCCACATGCTCTTGAAACAAGAATTTGAGTACAACCCTGATGAAACTGCTGTTGAACACCCAATCACCAAGTCGTCTTCGATTCGCATATCTCCGAACTACCTGACGCAATCAAAGCGTCGCAACGACCTTCCGTGGAAAAAGTTTGTTGATGAAGCGCTTGTGCCAGAACCCAAGACACCACCACCATCTCCCTCTGCGTCGCCGAAACGCTCAGCTTCAAAACGTAAAACTGCCAAGCGCAAAAATGTTAAGGCACCAGCTTCTCCTCCACCCAAGCGTTCCAAAATTGAAATCCCTAAGGAACAACCTCCAGTCCACCCGAACCAGCGCTACACCAGACATCCAATGGATGGTGACTACTCCATTGTGCCGTCTCGCCTGTTGAACGATCTCATCGCCAAATCGAACAACCTCGCTCGAAGGCGCGAAGCTAACATTCGCACTCAAAATGAGTATCTCGAAGCCGAGGATGAGTTCTTTGCGTCTCTGGATCGCTATCATCAGGCAGCGCGTCAAGGGGGAGGAATTGGATGTTCCAGTAGAGAGCCGTTACACAATACTTATCTCTACTGTCTAATGAAAGACATCTTGCAAGAACTTGAGTTGGAGAAAGTTGTTCAACCGTCTACGACGTCAACAGATGCTGCTCAGGCGCCTGTGCCAACAGCAACGAAGAAACCACTCACTGTGGAGATTCCTGTTCCACGATTCTCAGATGTTGAAGGAAGCGGTTCACAATCTAACATTCCAAATATTGGAAACCCTCTTGTGTCTGCAGGTCTGGAAAGCGACGCTCAAGCACTGCGCTCGCCACACTCGTCTGGTGCTGGAAAAACGCCAACTCCCCAAACGACGAAGAGCGCAATTGAAGCGCAAAAGAGAATGGACAAAGGCAAGGATGTTATGGTTGAAAGCGATGATGAAGATGATAACGGTGATGAACAATCAGACGATGATGAAGAGTTCACTGAGCCAATCACTCATGGATTGATTGATGAAGATGAAGACGATTTCATAGACATTGATGCTGCTACCGATGATGACGACGCACAGGAGGCGTCACCATAAACTTTCAAACTTTTGATTGAATTATTTCTCTGAACTTGGTTTGTAATATTTTATGCATCAAACTCTTTACTCTTGCATGCATATTTTGGAACTTCGGTTCTACTAAACTCTGAACTTTCTATGCTTGTGGGTTTTCGAACCTTGAACTTTTTTCCTGCTTTTATGTTTTTGATTGATTTCAAGTTTTTAGTTAAGTTTTTCTTACTTAGCATATTTCTCTTGATTCATGATTGTTTGGTTGAGGGGGAGTGTTATCTAACTCAACTGTTTCACGAGTTGTGCCAAAAAGGGGGAGATTGTAAATGTATGTTTTGGCGTTGACTCGTTTGTGTGTTTGTTGCTTGTTGTGTTTGCAGGTAAACAGCTGAGCGCATGGACTTCCAGGCTGGAGCGCCAAGAGAATTTGCGCTCAAACCAGGAAGCTGAGAGCATGAGCGCGCATGAGCGCCCGAACGCGTGCTGTGCGCCGAGCGCACGAGCGCACCAACCAGCAGCGCTGAGCGCATTTGCGCGTCATGGTGAAGTCGAGCGCATGCAATCGTCTGAGCGCATGCAATCGTCTAAACGCATGTAATGCGCTGTGCGCATGTGTGCGACATGCGTTGAGGCGTCCATCCGGAAGTCAGGCGTGCAAGATTCAAAATGCGTTGTCAACATTTCATCCATGCAATGAAGATGACGATGCGTTCAACTTCAACACTTAGAAGAATTTCAAAGCCAAGTGAAGTTGGAGCGTTGAGGTGCATTGGAGCTAAGTGAAAGTGGAAGCGCCCAAGAATTCATGCGGTTGAAGAATTCAAGAATCAAGAATTCATGCGCTCAAAGAACTCAAGAATCAAGAGTCGAAGAATCAAGTTTCGAAGATTCAAGATTCGAAGATTCGAAGATTCCGGAAGTGTGACGTCAAGAATTTCCGTGTGACGTCAGCCCGGCGTTTACACGTGTGAGCTCCGGCGTTTACACGTGCTAGACGCCTATAAATACCCGTGACCCCGATTTGGAAAATCACTTCTCCCAATCCACTTTCCGAATTAGGTTTTTATTTAGTTGGAGATTTTAGGTGTTGTGTTGTGCGCACCGTGTTTGAGTTTTCGTTGTAGTGCTGTTCGCTTGACGCAATATACTAGGGTTATGTGACTTAGCTCTAAGCGTATAAGTGTTGGGATTCTAGAGTGTGGGAGTGCTGCGTCACTTGGACTGCCTCTAGTATTCGTTTGTCTACCGTTCTCTACTTGTAATAGTTTTCGTTTTATTTTCAATGAAATGAAATCAATTACATAAACACTTGTGTCAAACTCTCTTGGTTCTCATTTCTTCAAGTTTGCAACTGAGCTGAACCGTGTGTGCGTCTGAGCGTCTGAAAGCATTGCGCTGAGTCGAGTGTGCGCCTGAGCGCATTGCGCTGTGTTGTCTGCAACTGCATTGAGTCTTCTGCAACTGCATTGAGTCGTCTGCAACTGCACTGAGTCGTCTGCAACTGAGCTGAGTAGTCTACAACTGCACTGAGCGTCTGAGTTGCATTACGCTGTGCGTCAGAGGTGCATTGCGCTGAGTTTGACACGACAAGTATTTCATACTTAACCAATTTCACGAAAAATTGGTATACTACGTCGAAGACGTAATTTCAGGGACATTATGAGATGCCGCCTCCAGTGAATTTAATTATCTCTGGCCGGGCATCAAGCGTGGGGACTTCACTCGAGACGAGGAGAAGATGATCATCCACCTCCAAGCTCTTCTCCGCAACCGATAATTACTATTTCATTTCATTTTTTTAAATTCACATGCTACCCTAAGGATACTGCCCATCCGCCTTACTCGAATCTTCAAGAGCTTGATAAAAAAAAGTTGCATGAAGAAATGTTCTTGAAAATCCAGTTACTTTTACCGGTCGATATATGTTTCATAACGTCACAAGGAGAATAAATGCATGAGTAAAGTGTTATCTAGCATATCATGATAATTATTTATATTTTAACTGTTTGGCACTGCAATTCCCCTTCTTCATAAATAATTTTTTATTCTTTATCAACAAACGACACGTTTGATTCCACTTCTGCTGACATTATTTACAGGTATAATTTACATTTATTTGATCGTTTGAGCAAATAGTACACAATGCCAATGAGAAGAGAATAGTTTTGTTCTTGGATTATGATGGGCTTTGTCCCCAATAGTCGAATGCTGTGAGAGATTTGTCTCTTTTTATATACAGTAATCCTTTTCATTATTTTTACTGTGGTTAGTTTTTTTTATTAAATTGTATTTTTGGTTTTTCAGATGTGTAGTGCTATAATTAATCTAGAAGCCATGACAAGGTGATTCTTGATGGTTGTTAACTTTTTTGTCTACATTGTATTGCTTTGTGACTAATAATGATTTCTGATTTTCATTTCGTTTGCACATGGTTTATTCAGGTATATGATCCCAAACCTAGGGGCCTTCGTCTTGCATGGCAAGACGATCGAAACCTAGTATATATATATATATATATACGCGCACTTATGTTTGAAATTTGTTGACAAGTGTGAGGAATATAGATGACGATGACCTTCTTTATAGAGATGATATATACCACGATGCACTTATTATATAATTTGTTGGAAAAAACATGTGCATTTATTCCCTAACTCTTTCAAAACAAGTTAAATATTGTATATATATAAAATTAAACTAAATATTGTATATATACAAAATTAAACTATTGTATACTGTATGGTTGATTTAGAGCCTTAGATGTTGGACGTTCTCCATGAGAAATCCACTCTATTTAAAAGATCTATTAATAAATATAAATTAGTTAACGTTTTTTTTTTTCGATTTTGGAAGTTAAATGAAAATCCATATACTAAGCAAGAGAGCAGTGATCTTAATTCTTATATTTTTTCAAATGATGTTATATTTGACTTTTAAATTAATTTACGCTATTAGTATAAATATAAATGCGAGAAAGCGTAGTGATATTAATTCATATATTTCTTCAAATGAGGTTATACTTGACTTTTTAAATTTAAACTATTTCTATAAATATAAATTTAGTGGCGTAGTTAGAAAAAATAGATGTGTAGAGATACTATTCCTTTTATTAAAACCTAAATAGATTTTTATTGAAAATTTTGTCGAATAAAATTTTTGTGAAAAAGAATCATACAAACTGTTTTATTGGATAGTTTTTGCTGGTATTATAATATGTTTTTTGAGTTGGTTTCTAAGGTTAAATTACGACACAAATAAACGTATATTTATATGTAGAAAATGTTGATTTTTAAAATAGTATAAGAGTCAGGATTTTGAGCTCGGAGCTTCTTTGCCGGATTATAATTACCAGATTTTTATCTATTGTCTATCGTTCTCCATTTTCGCTGGGTCGCAGGTGCTCGCTATTTATAGAGTCAAGCATGCTCAGGCACATGCACATGCAGACCACGTAACCCCCTTATTAAAGCTCAGTTAAGTTGCATTAAATAATCTTCCCAGAGCTCGGGTTGTTAAAGTCCAGTTCCTGTCGTCATGCATGGCTTTGGCCTTGAGCCTCGGCCCTTCTCCCGCATGCCGGGATAACTTCTTCCTCTTGGCCCGTGATCTAGCGAGACTTCATAGTTTGAGCCGGTGGACCTGGGCGCACGTGTCAGAAATGAGATTTTTACCCCTCAATACATATATCATATAGAACATTTTTTGTAGTAATGATTAATGAATTATTTATATTAATTAAGTATTTTTCATTAATTTAATAATGTAATTTAATCAAATTTCACTTACATTTTCATTGTAAAGAGACAAAAATGTCATTCTTAAACGACACTATATATCAAATTAAATAGTCACCACTTCCAAACTAAATTAAATGACCCTTCCCAAAGTTTTGCTTGTTTTACATATTTTCTTCACTTATTACTCATTTTTGGTTAATTGAGAAATGAAAGTGCCATAATTTTAATATTATTACTTTATTTTATCTTCATTTTTGACGTTATTTATATCATACATATAAGTACAATTTATTATAATTATATATAAATAAACATGTTGAAAAAAAACACATATAAAAATACACAAATATAGAGAATATTATTCAACAACACTAAAATTATCATTACTAACACATAAATTATAATAATTCACAAAATTTAAGGAAATAATTATTTATTTTTCATTTAAAAAGAAATATATATCCTTGCAATTTCACTTACTTATTTAAAAATTGCTCTCAACTACTTATTTTATTAATTTAAGAATATATTTTTACCCTCAACTTTTTGGTTAAAAAACTTTTTTTTATCTTCATTTTCTACTTATATCATACTTATAAGTACAATTTATTGTACTACACACTCAATTAAAAATAAATAAACATATTGAAAAAAAACACATATATAAACACTACAAAAAAAAAGGAGTTTTTGCGACCACACAATGTGGTCGCAAAAAACGGGTTGTGGTCGCAAAAGTGCTATTTGCGACCATGTGTGGTCGCTAATAGTTGGTCTCAAATGTTTTTTTGGCGACAACAGCGCGGTCGCGAATATATTTGCGACCACGCTGGTTATTAGCGACCACTATATGTGGTCGCTAATGCTCCACGCTGATGTGGCATTGAGCGGTGACGTGGCGCATTATTAGCGACCACGCGTGGTCGCAATTGCTGGCAGTCAAAACTTCGGCCTGGAAGTATTAGCGACCACGCGTGGTCGCAAATACATATATTTTTAAAGACCGATTATTAGTATTAGCGACCACGCGTGGTCGCAAATACCTATTTTTCTGAAAAAAAAATATTTTAAAAATGCAATTTCCGACCTGCAAATCAATCCGAACGCAATACAAACCGAATCCAAAATACAGTTTAAATACAAATACCATCCAAAATCATCATAACAATTATTCAAGTTCATCAACATCATCCTAATAGAATAGACAAATAGTACAATCAACCTAAAAATAAGCTACGGTGAGTCACGGGTCAAATCACGAGCTGGAGAAGTCGAACCAGGAGGAGTAGTCGAACCACCTGCACCTGATGTCGAAGGAGGTCGAATATCAGGAAACATTCTAGCCATGTGCTGGTTCCAGAAGAGCATGTCAGCCAGTTGCTTCTCGTACTCAGCCGGGGATAATGCAGGAGAAGGTTGAGATGTCCTTGAAAACGAGGAACGAGACGATACTGATGGAGAAGAACCTATAACACACAATATAAAATGTAGTCTTAGTAGTGGTATTGAAATTGTTGATTTGATTTAAGTTCAAATTGTTTTAGGGAAGACTCTTTTTTTTTTAATTATATATTTTAGCCTAATGTTTGGAAAAAAATGAATGTAGTAGTAAACAAGCGCAACTTTTGGAAAGAGGATAACATTCACTTAATACAAAAATACCAACTTAATACAATAAAAAATACTACTGCTAATAAAAATAATTACTACTACATTCACTTAATACAAAATAGTATACCAACTTTGTGTGACTACTACATTCACTTATTTTAAAATTTATTAAATAACTTAATACAACATAGTATCCCTGCTAATAAAAATAATTACTACTACATTCACTTAATACAAAATAGTATACCAACTTTGTGTGACTACTACATTCACTTATTTTAAAATTTATTAAATAACTTAATACAACATAGTATCCCAGCTAAATAACTTATTTTCACAACTTCTAAAAGTATTAAAAAAACAAAGTTTGGTCAATCAAGACGAGAGAGAATCCTCGATCAGTAGCTGAAAATCAAACATTATAAAGCCAAGTTTTAAAGCATGAATGTTCTTAATTACTGAGTGCTCTAATTGAATAATATTTAAAGTTTGAGAAGTAGTAATATGCCTAAAGATGCAAAGACTCGTGATAAGACATTGATTGATAACAGGATAGCTTGTATCATTTGTACATATTCAGGTCGGTTACTATTTCTTTGGGTAGAAAATCAAATGCAAACATGATTTAAGAACACACAATAAACAAGTAAGCATAGTATCACAGCTTTGCCTCAATATAGTAAGCATAGTATCACAACATGATTTAAGAACACACAATAACATTGAGCCCAAAAATTCAAGAACACAAAACACACACAAAGCCCTAATAAAAAAAACAAGCTCGTTTTTTTTACAATTAGAAGGGGGAACAGAGAGTTGAAAACCCTAAATCTATTTTTAATTGAAAATCGAAAATCCTAAATCCATTTTTAATTGAAATCGAAAACCCTAATCAAAGAAATAAAATCGAAGTATTACCTGGATCAGAAGCTTCACGTCGTCTCCTGGATCAGAAGCTTCACGTCGTCGCCTCACCAAAAATATCCTCGCCGGAATTCGCCTTCGCCGGAATCGCCTGGGAAGAACTCTCAAAACAAGCGCAGCAGAAAATGTGAGGAAGAAAACAATCTGCCCGCTGTTATCTGTAAGTTATTAGCGACCATGCTATTAGCGACCACGCGTGGTCGCGAAAACTGTACACGCTGGCAGTCACTTAACCTATTTTCCACCGTGGAAAATAAGGATTTCAGAAATACTTTATAGCGACCACAGTTGTGGTCGCTAATGTCTTTAGCGGGAGTGATACTCTTTGCACATCGATGCGACAGCATCGATGTGACATTATTATTATTTTTTTTATATTTTAATTAATTAATATAAATATATTAATTTTATAATAAAAACATGTTTTTCGAAAATATTAATGAAAATTCATTTTTACCAAAAGTAAATATTTTTACATTTTTGAAATCTACAAAATGCGCTGTTAATATAAACATCAATTTTAAATATCAAATAATTCATGCGTTTCTAGTTACTCGTACACGCAATTAAATTTGTTCCGATTGTGAAAACATATTAATTTTTTAGTTCTGAAAATTGCGCAATAAATATAAACAAATACAATGAGACTTTTAAAGTATAAAATTGTCGTAAAAACTTTCAAACACCTTAATATAAATAAATTATACTATAAAATACTTATTATACTTTAAAATATTTAATAAATAATTAAAATACTAAATTAAATTTAGGGCCGTTACACACTTTTAAGCCATTAACAAAAAAATGTAATTGTTTATATTTATTGCGCAATTTTCCGAAACAAAAAATCAGTAATATGTTTTGAAATTCGGGATAAATTTAATTGCGTGCACAAGTAAGTATAAACACATGACATAATTGATATTTAAAATTGATATTTATATTACGTGCGCATTTTGTAGGTTTCAAAAATCTAATTTTTTTACATTTTCATAGAAACGAGTTTTAATTAATGTTTTCGAAAAGAAAAGCGTGTTTTTATTATAAAATTAATATATTTTTATATATTAGAATTTATAAGCGTACTGCAGTCCGAACATTCAATTTATAAATTCACTGCAATCCGCTTTAATTGTAAAGTTGTCTGACTAAAGAGTTCTAAAAAGCCAAAGAGTAAAGGAAGAGTGGCGGCCACAAATGTATATCAGGATATTCCACCTGAAACTCATCATAGAAATAGCACATCACAAGGGATTTGGACGAGCTCTCCTGAAGAGAATCACCATCGGGCGAGCTTTTCACACGGTCCGAGACGAGCCTCTCCAAACTCCCCACCTTCAAGTTTCTTAATTTCTCAACAGGTTTCACCGCGCTACAGTAGCGTTCGCCGGAGTGAGTCACGGGTGGAACTACGAGGCTCTAAGATGGAGAAATATTTTCCTCTCTACATAAGAGAATATATTGAATCATACACGGATGTGGTTGGAGACGGTAATTGCGGTTTTAGAGTTGTTGCTCTCGCAGTTCTCGGAAATGAAGACCAATGGCGTACAATAAGAGGTGATAAGAGGTGATATGCGAAAAAAGAGAATTATATGATAACGTTATAGGTGGTCTTACAACCATGTCATCCTTGGACCAAACTATTAATCACTTCGATGGTCCATGCAGCCCGGCTAACTATTTCTCAGTACCTGACTGTGGATACGTGGCTGCAACCACATATAATATCTTCATAATAACATTCGGAGAAACTGGCGGATATTTATGTCCTCCTGTAGCTTTGAAACCCTATCATGCACTCCCGAGCGCAAGGGTGGTGTTAGGGCAAGTCAACAATTTTAATCATTGGATATTGGTAAGAAGAAAAACTCATGGTTTTTATTTATAATGTATTCTTTGCAGATAATAACTATAACTTTTATTTCAGTTGCATATGAGATCCGACTATCATCCAGTGCCATGGATATCGAAATACTGGATCAACATAAGAGACCCATCCGCATATGGTTTAGAGTTTCAGTTTCAAGAACAAATGGATCTATACAATTATCTGCACAACAATAATGCCCAACAAAGTAATGATCAATTTGAGGCTGACAAAGATGCCAAAAAATAAGCGAAAAAAAATCAGTTTTACAATTTTTTTTGAAAAATATGTTATTAGTATAATTCTTGTTTGTTTTCTAATTTAAATGTATATCAAACTTTTTTTCTATTTGTTTTCTAATGTAATCAATTTTTTTAACATGTGAAATTTTTTTCTAATGTAATCAATTTTTTTAACATGTGAAAATGTTAACGGTAAATAAAGTGTGTAACAGCGCTAAATTTATTTTAGTATTTCAATTGTTTATTGAATATAAAAAAGTATAATAAGTATTTTATAGTATTGTTTATTTATATTAAGGTGTTTCAATATTTTTATGACAATTTTATACTTTAGAAGTCTTGTTGTATTTGTTTATATTTATTTCGCAATTTTCAGAAACTAAAAAATTAATATGTTTTGACAATCGAGACGAATTTAATTGCGTGTATGAGTAAGTAGAAACGCATGAATTAATTAATATTTAAAATTGATGTTTATATTACCGGCACATTTTGTAGATTTTAAAAATGTAAAAATATTTACTTTTGATAAAAATGAATTTTAATTAATATTTTCGAAAAACGTGTTTTTATTATAAAATTAATATATTTATATTAATTAATTAAAATATAAAAAAAAAATTGAATTGCTATTTGTCACATCGATGCGTCGCATCGATGTGCAAATAGCATTCGTGCTTTAGCGGCCGCGTTTATCAACTGCGACCACGTACGTAGTCGCTAATAAGTACGCGGGGAGTTGGCGGCATTTTTTCCTGAAAAAATAGCGACCACGTGGGTTTGCGACTACACGTGGTCGCAAAAACCTCTTAATAGCGACCACGCCCCGTGGTCGCAAAAAACGTGGTCGCTAAAGGCACTTTTTCTAGTAGTGAAATACACAAATATAGAGAATATTATTCAACAAGAGTAAAATTAACATTACTAACACATAAAGTATACTAATTCACAAAATTTAAGGAAATAATAATACTTTATTTTTCATTTAAAAAAAAAATTTATCCTTGCAATTTCACTACCTTTTTAAAAATTACTCTCAACTACTTAATTTATTAATTTAAAAATATATTTTTACCTTCAATTTTTTTGTCAAAAAGTCAATATCACGATCAATATTTTTTTAATCTCTCACACGTGACCATTGCGGAAAAAGTATTAAACATCTGAAAAAATTGTAGTATAATAGATTTTTCGAAGAGCATGTTTGCCTCGTGCAAAACAATTCCTATCAATATTTGTGTTACTTTTTTTTTTTTTCTTTTCTTTATATTTACTTATATGTTACACACTAATGGGCACAGATGGTCAACGTATTAAAATTTATTTTAGTTATTATTTCTTAATTTTTATATTTTATTTATCATATATATTCGAACGACAAAAAAAAGTTAACGTTGACCATCTATGTCAATTGATGTGAGACAGATGAGTATCCAAGTATTCGGGATGGAAATATGAGCGAGTAATTCGATCATGATGAATGTAATTTGAACGTCTAGGAGCACTTCTATTGAAGTACGTTTTTTAAAATAAAAAAATTATAAAAAAATATATTTGATCCGTTAAAATAACTTCACATTTATATATTTTTCAATAAAAATAATATATTTTTTATTATAATATTGGTGATATACACTATAAATAATCAAATTTATTTAAAAAAAATTATTATTAAAATTTTATTATATTATTTGTAAGATTCTCTACAAATCACTGAATTTTACATGCATAACATACCAATTCTAAAATAGAGCGAGTGACCCCGTAATTTTAATTTTGAAGTACTCCACCAGGGTTTAATTTAAAAATATATTTTACATTTACTATTTTTTTTAATCAAAAATTAATTTAAGAACTCGTGGATTTACCCTTACCCCCAATCTCTCCATCGTCATCTTGCTCAACCACAAAATGGTGGATGCTCTGCTGCTATCGGTTGCGCCAAAATTTCCTCTGTTTTTCTCAAACACTCGGAAACAACCCAATCACTCTTTCGGTCTCAGAGTGAGTAATCATTTTTCTCATAATTTCTCTTTTTCTCGTACTTAGTTCTGTTAGATTACGTGTATGACTTCCTCGAAACTAAAATATAAATTTTTATCTTCATGTTAATGATTCAATTAATCCAGTTCAATGTTTTTGGTGGGTTTCAAGAACCCTAGATTCCCTTCGATCCGTGCGGCTTCTCTTATGCATTTAGTTTGCAGCAGGGGAAATGCGAAGATTATGTGAATAAACATGATTCTTGGAGTTGTAATTCACTTATAAATAATCACCTCAGTGGAGAAAGATCATCAGCACTTGAGAAGAAATCGAACGATCCCTTTCCCGACGATTATACCTTATCATCTCTGATACTGTACTATGCCCGGAATAATATGTTCTCTGAAGCACTCGGAATCTGGGATGAAATTCTCAACAGTTCGTTCGTGCCCGATCCCAAATTAGTTTCCGAACTTATATTCATCTACGGTGCAATGCACGATTTCGACACAGTCGACACGATCCTTCGCCAAATGCAACTGAAAGATTCCCGACTGCTGCACGGCATTTTTAATCGGTCCATATCATGTTTTGGCAAGAGGGGGCACCTCGACTGCATGGACACGATGGTCAAGAAAATGAGCTCCATGGGATATTCCGTTGATTCCACCACCGGGAATTCTTATGTATTGTATTACAGCAAGTTTGGTTCTTTGGCTGACATGGAAACCGCTTATGGTCGTCTCAAGAGGTCAAGGATTCTTATCGAAGAAGAAGCAATTAGAGCAGTTTCGTTCGCGTATATCAAGGAGAATAAGTTTTATGACTTGGGTCGTTTCTTGAACGATGTGGGCCTCGGTAGGAAAAACACTGGCAACCTTCTTTGGAACCTTTTGCTATTATCTTACGCTGCGAATTTTAAAATGAAGAGCTTGCAGAGGGAGTTCGTTCGGATGGTGGAGGAAGGGTTTCGTCCTGACTTGAACACGTTTAACATTAGAGCACTCGCTTTCTCGAGAATGTCTTTGATGTGGGACCTGCATTTGAGCCTTGAACACATGAACCACGAAGGTGTGATTCCTGATCTCGTGACTTACGGCTGTATTGTGGATGCGTACTTGGATAGGAGGCTGGGGAGGAATTTGGAGTTCGTCTTGAAAAAATTCGATTCGGATGATTCTGTTTTGCTAATGACAGACCCGCTGGTTTTCGAGGCTTTGGGGAAAGGTGACTTTCATTCGAGCTCGGAAGTAGTGTTGGAGTACGCGAAGGGAAAGGAATGGACCTACAAGATGTTGATTTCGGTGTACCTTAAGAAGAAGTTCCGAAGTAACCAAGTCTTTTGGAATTACTGAAGTGAGTAATCATATGGTGTGGGCATGCTGTTATTACAACTGCCAACCTTTTCTACACATTATTCAAAATCTTTCTGGGAAGCAATTTTTACTTCTTAGACTTCTTTAACCAAAATATACGTATGAGTTCAAATCAGAGTCGGATGGAAAGAAGTTGGTATTAATTCTTTGCACAAACACTAAAAAAATGAAAACATTAAGTCTTCGTCTCCTCCTTCCTTTCCTGGATGTATCCATTCACCGAATGTCCCTTTGCACCGTCAGTATCAGAGTATATCTTCTTGGATTCAATGACCTGCCCCAAAAATTCAATCAACATTCTGTTACATAGACAGTAAGAAAGGCCATGCATTCATGCACATCCTAGATATTAGACTTCTTCCTTGATCAAAGAGTTTCGATCAGACTCACATGTGAATGAAAATTGCTGTTAACTGCTGACTTCCTTGGACTCAGATTCATTGAAAAGCTAGGCATCGACTCCTCCGCAAGCTCCCGTAATCTGTTGAGCTCGGGCAGAACCTCATTCCCAAGGTCAGGCCTGTCTTTCTTCCTCAACTCCGTGCACTTGAGCGCCATCTTGGCAAATGACAGCGCCTCCTCGACTGGCCAACCGTGAACCTGAGGGTCGAGCATCTCGGAAAATGTTCCCTTCTTGATAGATCTTTCTACGTGATGGGCCAGGCCCATGGGTGGCTTAGCTGTTATGATCTGCAGCAGCATTACCCCGAGCGAATAGACGTCGGACTTGATGCTGAGCATGCCCGTCTGCTGATACTCAGGGTCTATGTAGCAGAAGGTTCCAGCTGCGGAGGTCATGTGGTACTGAGTGACAGTGTCAGCAACAGAAGGAGGGACGAGCCTGGCCAGGCCGACATCGCTGATCTTGCTCACGAAATTGCGGTCGAGAAGGATGTTTCCGGGCTTGAGGTCTCTGTGAACCAGTGGCTCAGGCTTGGTCTGGTGGAGGAAGAGAAGACCTGTCCCGATCTCGGCTGCTATGCGGAACCGGAGCTGCCAGGATAGGATTGGTGTGTTGCCTCGACGAAAGAGGAGGTCATCGAGGCTTCCGTTGGCCATGTATTCGTAGACGAGGCATCCGTACTCAGGGCAGGCTCCAAGGAGGAGAACCATGTTGGGATGGCGAATGCGGCACAGGACCTCAACCTGGATCGTATGGTGGAATGTTGCGGGAGAATAGAAATAAGTATCACGGAAAGGTATGTATATACATATATTAGGCAGAGTCACGGAATTATTAGTCCTGAAAAAATTAAATGGTCCATTTTGCAAAATAGCTACGTATCTTATACCTCAATCTCAATAGGTTGTAATTCACCTGAAATCGGGCAAGTGGTTCCACACACGTGATTGAAATTTGGTGATATTAGGACTGAAATTCAACTTTGTATAGTTATATTAGTACTTTGCATACATTACATTTTGCAGAATCGAGATTGCAATTTTAGCAATCAAATAAAAAGAGGGTCTTTGCCTAAACCTGCCCAACCGGCCGAATCGCCAGTTGATCAACTGGCAGTTAGGGAATGGAGAAATCTCCACCGCACCAGGACCCCCTGAACCCTGTTTTGCCTTTTCATTTTTATAAAAATAAATAAAAAATGTTTGAAAATAGTCGGTTGAACCGTCAACCAGCCAACCGCAATTGACCCACCGGTTGCCGATTACAATTTTCAACTGGTTGACAACCTGTTGACAGTGGTTTTCAGAGCGGTTGGCCGGTTCCCGTTGGGTTTGTGCAGGTCTATTTTGCCATTTTTTGATCAAGATTTTAGTTTACGATCTCATAGCCAGTTATGCTTGCTTATCTAATTTACTTTTTCAATTATATGTTCTCAATTTTCTACATTTTGAGTCTTCAAATATTAGATAACATTAATTCCTGACAAAAAGGATCTCACCTCTTGCTGAAACTGTGACTTTCCTTGGGCAGCATCTGGACGAAGAACCTTTACCGCCACCTGCGTGTGGTCCAGGTAGCACTTGTAAACCGGCCCATACCCGCCTTCCCCAACCTTACGATTTTCGGAAAAGTACTCTGTAGCTGTTTCGATTTCCTCTATTGAGTACTTCCGATATCTGACATCCCCCTGAGCCAACTTATGAAGCACCTTATCCTTTTCCTCTGATTCTTTAAGTGCTTTCTTTTCGGCACTTAATCTTTTCTGTGACTCGAGTTCAGCTAGTTTCTTCGCTTCTTCGGCTTTCAGAATGGCAGCTCTGCATTTTTGCTTTTCATTCTCTGCAACTGCTAGTGCGACTTCCTCAGCTTGACGGGCCACCTCAAGTTTCTGCTGTTCTCCGACTTTCCACCGGTGAAGCTCCAGTGCCTAGAAAGACGTGGAAAATATGAATATGGTTATCGAATACTATTATTAAAAAAATTATAAAAAAAATAATAATAATACATTCTGTTTTGCTGTGAGTGCTTCTTTGCAGGCTGTGCTGTACATGTCCATTGTTTGTTTGAGCTCCTGTTTGAGCCTTCTCATCTCTGCTTCCACGTCTTCCTGCATAATTACTATCAGAGAATGTTCGTCCAAGTGATCCATTGCAAACAAACACAATTCCTTGTTCTGTTTCATTTTCGTGGGCGTGTGCGTGTTAAATAATTTAAGCCTCCTTTTTTTATTGCATACCATGTTTTGGGATCCTGTCCATGAAGTGTTTCCACTTTCCTGTGAGCTGGATGAGTAGACCCCGAAACTGTTACTCGCATCGGATGACCGGGCATTGGAGATCGGAGACTCTAAGCTCATCCGGCATTCCATGTCCGAGCTATTTGAAAGACGTGGGGCCATCATCATATCCTGATCCAAGTATTGATTCATCCGTTCGTTGTTTGGCCTCTCTGAGCTCACGAATGATATGTCGCAGTTATCAGGCATCATGAGATCTCCATATGATCGATTGGGAGCTTTGCATTCTCTAGTGAACGGTGACCTGCGCAGAGACGGTGTTTTAATAGGTCCCAAACCCCAATGTCTATTTCTTGTTTTTTCATGCATTTGGACTTGAAGAATAGTGCTTTTTTAAAATTACTACACCCCCTTGACATTTATTTGTGTTTCATATTACTCCTTCAGGAGAGGAGATACATGACTATAAATACGAATTTCAGAGTTTTTTTGTTGTAATATCGTTTTTCCGCTTTGAAATTTTGTAGATAACTGGAGTTTCTTTTTCTGCAATGTCAGGGGGGCAAGGTTTCGGATACGACCTTATAAGATCATCATAAGTCGAGCTTACCTGATCGAATCCATGTCATGGGATGGGATGGTATTCGCAGGTATTCCTGCTGACATGGGAACAGTAATATCTCATTAGTTGGTGAAAAACTCTTGGAAAAGGGTAAATTACAAAAGGTAACTCTTGAGGTTTTACCTGATTGAAATAATTAGTGCAAACTTTCAACTATTTTGTTTTGTAATTAACCCTCTTACAGAAACTGAAGTTCAAAAAAGGGATTGTAGAAAAACACAGACCTCGTGTTCCGTAGCCTTGTCCGAAGGGCGAGTCGCCCATGTGAGGGTTACTCGCATTCTGCATTGACCGAAAACTTTCTCTCAACTGCGAAGTGAAGGCGGGTCTGACTGATGACACTCTCCCTTTCGAAATTACGTGCACTGTGCAGAAATCAGGCGCCCCTTTGGTAATGCTGCCTGGGATATCGACAGTCTTGAATCTTCTGTGCCCAAAGATTTGTAAGTGCCCCGTCATTTGTAATTAGGTAATGCAAAAATAATTCTATACAAAATGACAAACACACCCTGAAACACTCAAACAAGACGAGTTTTATTACCTAGCGAATCCTCCACTCTTGACTGTGGAGCCCACCACCAAGCTCTTGATCTTGCTGTTCTTTACGTAGTCGCAAATGGCTCGTGCTACGTCTGTATCTTCCAGTACAACTTCATTCACTTGTATCTACAGTATAGAGATTGTCTTGTGTTAAAAATAAATTGAAGTTTGATTATAAATGTGACGGGTTAACTAACTGAGTCTTACGTCCTTGCGGGTGCAGAAGCAACGGAAAGGAAGAAAGAGTTCCTTCGCTTGGCTGTCGGCTGCAAATTATGACGGTCATTAAAAGAAAAAAACATATGTACAGCATGTGATCTCAGAGGATGCGATGCACATGCATGGCGCTCAAAGGGGGATCAAAGCTAGATGGAGATTCTCGTAAGAATGATTTTTTCATGTCAAGGCATCAATTTGAGAACAATTTATCGTATATATATTTTTCTAGCAAAAAATGGAAATCTACGATAAAAAAAATGCAGATGGATACGTACATGGAGTAGGAGCAGAAGATGCCTTGAGTTTGACATGGAGGAGAGTTACATTTTTGCCCTTCCCCAACAGATTATCAACTGCCCATTTCAAAGCTGCTTGGCTCCCTTTGTCTTTGTCTATCGCCACCGCAACCGTTTCTTGGTGCAGCTTGGTATTCTTTTCGCCGTTCATCGACATCGCTCAATGTTTTGTAGTATTTTTTTTTTCCCTTTGATGAGAAGTATTAAAAATCCACTTTTTTCCAGTTGAATATTTGTTCAAAAATCATCAATGGTGAGGATTATGGATCTCTATCCTCTCCATTGATGATTGAACCTGGAAATGAAACGAAAACCTAATTAATCAATCAATTCCCATATTTTATTTTATTTTTTTTTTGGTATGAGGTTGCATGTTTTTATTACAAGGCCTCAAACCCCCCTCCTTAAAACATGGGGTTCTCTTTAATTAAGACCATGCAAAATTGTTTACAATCTCTTTCTTTTGAATTCACATTTTCCAGATGGATTTAAATTATTTCTTATTTTAGTTTAGTTAAATAAATAAGCTTAGTCTTTAGAATTAATAAAATGTTTAGATTTCATCTACAAGTATTGAAAATGTGATAGTTGTTTAAACTTTAATGTTTATGGTCAAAAGTTTGGCAGCCTAGAAGTATATAGTAAATCTAAATATTTGATGTGGTTGCAAATGATGTACAAAAGTCCAAACATTAATCATTCTCACCTGCTTTCTTATAAATTCATTACACAGCTCGCGTGTTGATTGGGATACTTTTTTTTAGACATAAATTATTGATTCAGTGTTCTCCTTCCGTTCTAGAGAATTACGTTGCAAATAACCAGCGAAGGAATACTTGTTAATAATTTATACTGTGCTCATTTTCAATTGAGTTCTATACACGTAAACATGACAATAATTTTGTTTGGTTTGTTCAAAAATTCAAAAATCAACTGGATGAAACCAATAACTGATAACCTACATTCACTAGACTTCACATGTTGTCTTTAAAATGATTTGACTTTTTTGAAATGCCATGTAAAAAACATGTCATTTATATTCAAAATTAAAAAATACTAGTAATTCATGTTGAAACGGGGTGCTAACGTGCGGTCTCACGCCTAGCGCACACACGAGAGCGGGAGCCCGAATATGCACTAGAAAGTCTCTTTCTAACTCAAAACCACATGGTACTAAGTAGGAGAAATTCCTAGGCTTATATAATAGGCTCACTTCTCTCAAACTTTAAATTTAGGACAACTCACAAGTGACTACCACAACATACAATTTTAACAATTCAATATTAATTAAAATAAAATATCATTAAATAAAAAAAGCCATTACCTAAATCTATAACACGATTATGATCACTCTCCTCTTTCTGCAAAGTTCTATGAACGTCATTATGCCACCTTAATTTGCCATGTGTTCTGATTTATCAAAAAGATCTATTTTTTCATGTATGTTAACCTTGAAAAATATAATCAATTACAAAATAATAATCATAGAGGTTGTTATTACCTAGATCTAATACAATTTGTAGTGATTGAGAGCACTACACTTACCCCGCTGAATTATATAATTAATTAATGAAAAAAATATGAATAAAAATAACAAACACAATCACTCCTATAACGTTCAAACCCTAATATTAGGGGGAAAATCACATGTAAAAAGAGCAACGTAACCACCTTAAGATCTTTTTATTTATTTTTTCTAGTATAACACTTTTTTTTTCTTCTATTATATATTATATTTCTATTCTATTTTTTTCTTTTTTAACATTTTATAAAGTGTACAGTATTTGGTTTGTTATGTTTTTCTTTCCTATTGTTATTTTTACTCTTATTTACTTTTATAAAGTGTATTTTGTAAGGTGAAAAGGTATACAGTATGTTTGTAATATTAATGGCCAAGGTGTACTTATTAAAATTTAAAATTATAATTATTTTATTACTGTAAAAGAGAAAAAACGGAGACAAATCATCCAATCTCACAAAGCGAGAAAATTGAAAAATCCGAGAGGGAGAGAGAGTAGAGCCGTAGAGTTGAGAAGGAGAATCTTAGAATGTGGAAGTTGAAAGTTGGCGAAGGATCAAGCCCATGGCTGCGTTCTGTAAATGGACACGTTGGCCGGCAAACGTGGGAGTTCCATCCAGATCTCGGCTCTCCCGAAGAGTTCGCTGAAATCGAGAAGCTCCGAGACCACTATCACAATCATCGTTTCGAGAATAAGCATTCTTCGGATCTTCTCATGAGACTTCAGGTTATCCAGCTACGCACATTTCGCCGGTGATTTTTCTCTAATTTATTAGCAAGATGACTGAAATGTGTTGACTGTGGATTTCCGCTTGTGTTGATGCTTAGTGAGTTTCGATTCAATTCATATTTGTCTTTGAAAATTTTAGTTAAATTTTATTAGTTGATTAGGTAATACTCTCTACTAGTTTGATTGCCATCCACGTTTCTATTTCAAGTAGGCTGAACAGTGGACTATAGCTAGTTCATGTAGCTAGAGTGTTTGATGAATTTCCCCAATGGATATAGGTTGATCATAATTTTTTTACTCCTAGCACCAAATCAATTTGCATTGAAAGGTAATCTTGACAATTATTTCGGAAAGACGTCTAGAAATGCATGAACGACTGGCACATCAACTGTTGAATATTCTTATTATGATTCATATAAACATGATGTTCACTGTGGATTTCCGCTTGTGTTGCTTCGTGAGAATTCTATGGTAATATGATTAATATTTGACTTTGAAAAATTTTAACTACAGTAATGGGTTAAAGTTAAATTTTATTAGTTGATTAAATACTACTACTAGTTTGACTGTTAGCAGCATGATATAAGTACAGTATAATTTTCTTCTGACAAATTGTAAACTATTTTCTTATATAGCATGTTAAGGGTTATTCTTAGTAATGTAGAGGATGTCCTACCGACGGAATTAGGAGAGCACTAGCATAACGTTTTAGTACTTGTCTCTATAATCTCTCAAGTGTTCAATGATGGTTGAATTGTAACATAAAACTTGTTATGTAATACCATGTGATTAACTTTCCGTTTTGAATATTAGTTTTCCAAGGATAACCCAACCACTGTGAATTTGCCTCAAGTAAAAGTGAAAGATTCAGAAGATGTTACAGAGGATAAGGTAGTCAATACATTGAAGAGGGCCATCAGTTTCCATTCAACTCTGCAGGCTCACGATGGCCATTGGCCAGGGGACTATGGAGGTCCAATGTTTCTTTTGCCTGGCTTGGTGCGTGTTGGATTTTGGTGTTCATGCTTTCTTAGGAACTTAAATTATTTATTTAGAATTTTGCAAATTGAATTGCCACCTTAATTTGTCTTGCATTAGTCATTGTTTTTCAATCTCAGTCTTCCTCCTTTATTTATCATTGTATGGAACAGGTTATTACACTTTCAATTATTGGGGCGTTAAATGCAATATTGTCGAAGGAGCACAAGCGTGAGATTTGCCGCTATCTTTACAACCATCAGGTGAGATTGTAGAATACTTAATGGATGATGCCTTGCTTCTAGAGTGTCATAAAATAACTATTATTTTGTTATCTCTTGTACATTTGAAGAACAACTTGTGCCAAAAGTTATCTTGTATTTAGTTATTTCCTATGCATTTGAGGAGCAACATGTGTTCACAATTATGCAATTTAACAGAACAGGGATGGTGGATGGGGTCTGCACATTGAGGGGCCAAGCACCATGTTTGGTTCTGTTCTAACCTACGTGACTTTGAGATTGCTTGGTGAAGGAGCAAACGATGGAGATGGAGCCATGGAGAAAGGTCGAGACTGGGTTCTGTGTCATGGTGGGGCCACTGCAATAACATCTTGGGGAAAGATGTGGCTTTCGGTAACTCATCCATCACCTCATTGTCCATGCAATTTTCTCTAATTGGATCTGTGTATTTCAACTTAATTCTCTGTTTTTGTCTTGTTTTCTTATATGCCTAGGTGCTTGGGGCCTTTGAATGGTCTGGAAATAATCCGCTGCCGCCTGAGATATGGCTTCTTCCCTATATTGTTCCTTTCCATCCAGGTAATGTGTACTAGAGTTTACTTTTTTTCCCCATCGTTTTCTTCTGTTTGTGTTGCAAGTGATGTTAAAACTTGTCTTTTCCCTTTTCATTTATGGGTAACACATACTATACTTAATATGGTGAAGGATGTTTTGGTTTATGAATGTTTGGCTTTGATCTTTACTTTGGTAGACTACTCAGTACCCTGCTGTTGGTTGGATAAATTCTCATATGATACAGATTTTGACATCTTATTGCGAAAGTGTTTGGACTTGAGATTCTGAGGTGGGGAGAGATAATGGAAGAGTATTTAAAGCCTTCTCATTAAATTTTGAAGTCAATTACATTTAATTATAGTTGCGACAATCTCCCAAAGATTTACCTCATGCATTCTCTGCACAGCCATCAGTTGTCTATTGAAATCTATGAGCTCTGTTTTCCAATGACATTTCACATAAGGCCTCATTGTCGTCTGGAGGAAGCACATTTTATGTTGAGCATAATTAATCTATTTATGTGTCCTTTTCATAATGCCAAATCCTTTTGCGGATTACGTGATCCAATGGAGAGTATTTTGTTGCATGTGTTCTGACTTTATTTTGCCTGAGAAGCTTGTTTTTCCTGTCATCCATTTTGCAGGAAGGATGTGGTGTCATTGCCGAATGGTTTATCTCCCCATGTCCTATTTGTATGGGAAAAGGTTTGTTGGCCCGATCACACCCACAATTCTTTCTCTAAGAAAGGAACTCTATACAGTTCCATACCATGAAATAAACTGGAATAGTGCTCGCAATGAATGTGCAAAGGTTCGTACGAGTTATATAGCTTCCTGTAATCAGCATCATAATCATAATTATAGGTTGCGAAATGATGTTTAATCTTTCCAGTCTCGCAGATTATATTTGAGTGTTTGTGAGTTATTCTTTATATCATCTTTGTATCTACTCTCTCCAGGAAGATCTATACTACCCGCACCCTGTTGTACAGGATATACTTTGGGCTTCTCTACACAAGTTCGTGGAACCTGTTTTGATGCATTGGCCTGGGAAGAAGTTGAGAGAGAGATCTCTTGTTTCTGTTATGGAGCATATACATTATGAAGATGAGAACACTCGTTACATATGCATAGGCCCTGTAAACAAGGTATACTTTAGACATTTATCATTAGTACTCTTGTAACATACTTGATGATTTTACACTAATAACTAGGAATAATGCCGTCCTGAAAGTGTTTCTATCTCAATATATTGACATGTTGCGCTGATTTTTCTCGACGATCTGTCCTCATTTTGATGGTCATTACCTTTTTCTCAGTAGATATCCCTTATGTTTGTTCTTGCAAGTTTCTTAAGTTGATTTTACTTTAATGAAAACTTAATGGTGCAGTCAAAAAACATCTCACGTGTATTTTCTTAATGATACTTTCAGGTACTAAATATGCTTTGCTGTTGGGTGGAAGATCCAAACTCTGAAGCTTTTAAGTTACATCTTCCAAGACTCTATGATTACCTGTGGCTTGCAGAGGATGGGATGAAAATGCAGGTTCAGTTTATCTATATATAGCACTGAAATGTTTTATTTTTTAAGTTTTTTTCCTTTCTTTCTATTCTATTACTAAGCAACATATTACGTATCAGGGATACAATGGAAGTCAGTTATGGGACACTGCGTTTTCTGTTCAAGCTATACTTTCAACGAATCTGGTTGACGAATTTAGCCAAACTTTAAGAAGAGCACATACATTCATAAAGAATTCACAGGTTACCCTTGAATTTGCCATTAATTCATTTATGATAACTAGTTACTTATTCCTGTTGATTATATTATAATTTCATTTTATCTTTGGTTTTAAAGGTCTTGGATGACTGCCCCGGCAATTTAAATATTTGGTATCGTCACATTTCCAAAGGTGCTTGGCCATTTTCAACTGCAGACCATGGTTGGCCTATTTCGGATTGCACTGCTGAGGGACTGAAAGTAACAATTTTAATCTGAAGAGTTTTTATACCATCCCCTCAACGCTTTTTAATATAGTATAATAATCCTGGTAACCAATACCTCTCATTTCAGGCTGTTCTGTTACTTTCAAAGCTACCAGTTGAAACAGTCGGCGAATCACTTGATGCAAAGCGGTTATATGATGCTACAAATGTTATTCTTTCACTACAGGTACTATGTTTATGAAAAATTGAATATATATTGTCACAAAAATTGGAGGTAAACTTGGTTTCATTGTAATCAAATCCTTCAACTTCGCTGTTTATGATTCGTTTATATAGACCATAATCCTGTGGACTTAGCAGGCAATAACAAGTCTGCACGGTCTAATAGTGGTGTGAAATAGTATGTTACGCTGTTTGTGTGTGTGTCATTCTCATTGACGTATTATGATTAATGTCTCTTGCAATGCCTCACATATATCAATTGAAGCAGCTTGAACCTTCTACCATCGAGATAAGGACTGTACTAGTCTCTAAGGCATAAGAAGTCTCATTATGAATGGATGATTGTATGATATAATAAGCTGTATTCTAAATGACTGTGTGGACTTCACTTGCAATATTTTGAATGTAGAAAGAGAAGTGTTTGATTAATTCAAAGTTGTTTTGAGTTTGGCTGCTCAAGTAGAAGGATTATATAACGTAAAAATATACGTGGTCTTTGGATATGTCAATATACCAATTCAAGTAGCTCAGCTTTGGTGCAAGCTATAACATATGAAATTTCTGTTATTTTGCTTTATTCATAGGAAAGATTCAAATAAGGTTTTTTCCCATGCTACTACTGTGACAAACTGACTTTCTCAAATGTTGACAGTTGCTTAAATTTTAAAATTTGAGAATTTAGAAATATACCCTAAGAACAATCACACCAAAATCCAAATTATCAGTAAAATTAAAAAATTTGATCAATAGCGAGTAGCGGTAAATTAAGAAATTTAAGCTTAGATCAGAAATTCCTTCTTTGGTGATGTGAGTTTTAGTTTTTATGCATCCTTCCCGCTTCATTAATTTCTGTAACATATTTTTTCAGAACGCAGATGGAGGCTTTGCAACTTATGAACTGACAAGATCCTATAGTTGGTTGGAGGTAAGTGCTTATATGTGCAATTGTGCATGCATACCATATTAACGAAACTGTTGCAGCTACTTGTTGAATTTAATTTTTGAAAGCTGATGAATGATGATTGAACCTGATTCGATTTGGGTAATTTTTTTATTATTGCCTGAGTGATGAGTGATGACGCCGTACGGTCTATCTATGGCCTGGACCGTTCTTGATTACATTCTGAACCATTGCTATGCATTTGCCTTTTCATTCTTTGAGATGCTCTTACATTACTCTTTGAGATCATTTATGAATTATATTAAGCATGCTTAGGTTAATTTCTATGGTGTGATTTGGTCATCCAAGTCTTACCTTAGGTGTCTTATCTTATTGATTGCGATCTGGAAGGTATTTATTCATGCTAAATGTTTCTGTCACCGGTGTACATTGAATTCAAACGTGATGAATTCCCCTTTGCTATCATTATCTGTTATGTTAACTTTGACATGATTTTGTCTGTCTTACTAACAGCTAATAAACCCTGCCGAAACTTTTGGTGACATCGTCATTGATTATCCGTAAGATACCTTTTCTGCTGTACTTCTATAAGCAACAACCTTTAAATGTTTTTATTTCGGATATTACTAATAGATATCAGACGTGGATTTGATATCCTATATTGTCTCTCTCTAGCTTGAATATTCTATTTTTCTGTAATGCATAAAATTCTGTGAAACCACACGTGGGACTAGACGAATAGAAATTATATAATGTATAGCTCCTAGCCTCCTACCATTTGGATATAGAATCTCAATAGATTTGGTAAAGGGAATTACCTTCCGTCGGTCATTTAATCCATTTGAACTGCACTTTACAGCTATGTCGAGTGCACTTCAGCTGCTATTCAAGCATTAACAGCATTTAAGAAATTATATCCTGGCCACCGCAAAGTAGAAATTGAACGTTGCATAGAAAAAGCTGCTAAATTTCTTGAAAAAATTCAAGAAGCAGATGGCTCCTGGTCAGTTTTCTTATTGTCACTTTATTGATTAGCTTTTTTAACCTAAGTTCTTCACATGGTTTGGCTTTGATTTCTAATTTTCTATTTTGAATCAATTATGACAGGTATGGTTCTTGGGCAGTTTGCTTTACTTACGGAACATGGTTCGGGGTCAATGGCCTGGTGGCAGCCGGTAGAAGTTTCCGTAATTGCTCTGCTATTCGCAAGGCTTGTGATTTCTTGCTGTCTAAACAGCTTCCATGTGGTGGTTGGGGAGAGAGTTATCTTTCATGTCAAAATAAGGTTAAGAATTTATATATATGTTGATTGTTCTTTCTGTTATCTGATGATATAGATTTGTTGGAACTCAATACTTAAGAAAATGTCTATATGCTACTATGCTAGGAACAAAATGGTTATATCGGGTGTTGAGTAATTGTGTAATCTAGAAATTAATTAACCACAAGGCCCTGGACTGATCATATGTTGTGATTGTAGATGCCAACTGCAAATATTGAGATATAATTGTGAAAGTTTTATAATCCGATATTATTCTTTTTTGTCACTCTTATGGGCTCATTTCGGGAGAAAGTCATTTGATAGTATATTATGAATGTCCAAGATGTTTCAGAACCCTGTAAACTCTAGTGTGTAGATTCTATCAACAGACAAGATACATGGTTTGATTATATCCCTTGTAATCAGTCTACGTGAAATTCACGCAAAGCTAGAACATTTATTATTCTTGACAAGTCACACCTGTGAATAAAACTGCATAATTAAGTTCTGAGACCAATACTCCAATTGAATTGTCCTGTTTGATGTTAAAATTTATATACTGTGAATTAACTTTACTTAGATAATATATTCATAGATACTCAAGTGTTTCAGAAAACACAGTTTTTTTATTCTTAATTTTTCAATTAAAACTCGCTGATCAATATTTCCGAGTGAATTATGTTTATCCATCAGTAAGTAAAGCCTTCTGTAAAACATGTTGATCCAATTGCTTACTGCTTATTGCTTACTCTGTTAGTCTGTTTATAGACGGTTGATCAATACTAAAATAAACGCTCCATTTACTCAGGTTTATAGTAATCTAGAAGGAAACAGGTCTCATGTGGTAAATACGGGATGGGCTTTGCTGAGTCTCATTAGTGCTGGGCAGGTAATCAAATTTCGGGAATAACTGCTTGCATTGGACTTCAGTATCTCTTTCTTGTGTTACTAATTTACTCGAACAGTTTATGCTTTTGAACTATTGTTCGTGAGACAAATACAATCTCTTACCATAAATACCACTAGTAGATGTTAAAAATACTGAATTTTATTCAAACCAATTACAATAATTAATTATGAAATGAGGGAACCAACTCGAGTGTTTTGTTTTGTTCCATTGTTGCCGTGCAGGCTGAGAGAGACCCCTTGCCATTGCACCGTGCAGCAAAAGTCCTAATAAACTCCCAGTGTGAAAATGGAGATTTTCCGCAACAGGTAATTCTGTCGCTGTCTACAATTTCGACGTGCACCCTTATACGACATGCCAGTATCTTTGTTAGTTGAGAAATTGTTTTAAGACTCCATTGTTACTGCCTAACATGATCGGTTTTTATAGGAGATAATGGGTGTCTTCAACAGAAACTGCATGATCACGTATGCTGCATACCGAAACATATTCCCTATCTGGGCTCTTGGAGAATATCGGGCTCGTGTTCTACAAATGGAATGAAATTTTAATCAGCTAGGGATGAATGAATCTTGAAGTTGGTTTTAAGAACATATTTATTTATCTTCCGTCATGTGCACTTGGTTTTAGTGAGGGATAAGTTCATTTTATGCCCATAATCCAATTTATGTTTAGTTTAGCTTTATTTATTTTTGCATGATTGGATAGATTCTAGAAGTTTGCACTGAGGTCCAGATAAAGTGAAAAATAGGCTAGAGTACTGATAATACTCTAAAACCGAGTCCCAGCAACCACTACTTGTGTTAATATTGTATGATTTGTTTTGATTTTGTAACATCACGTGCAAAAGTATTAATAAGAAGAGGAATGTATTACATGTAATATGACAAAGATGACAGTAATGTTAAATGTATGATAAAATTTCTCACTATTGTAAAGTTCTGCAAATTTGAAAAACTCACACTATGTTGATAATTAATCACTACAAAATGTATGCCAACTACGTTGATAAGATTTAGTACTCTCTCCCAACAAAGATGCAATACTTTCTTTGTAAATTAATTACAAAGAAAGTATTGCATCTTTGTTGGGAGGGAAGAAGTATATAATAAGATTAGTCATATTTCATTTTATATGATTATTATTTTCGCACATGTCACAAATTATACTCTCGCATTTTCATAAGAACGATCACACTTTCTTTGTAATTTACTAAAGAAATGCGACAATTCTTATCAAACCGATGTAATATATAATTATTTTGGTAAAACATTTGTATCAATACAAATTTGAAAATACAGTATTACACTTAAACTCGATTCCGTTGGATTGAATAAAGCTGGTCTTATCTAAATAATTTTTTTACGAAAATAAAACAATATTTATGACTAATATTATAAAAATATTATGACTAATATTAAATAATAAAGTATATTATATATTTGAAATTGTTGTTTTAATTATTTTTATTTTATTTTATTTATAAAAAAACTTAATGAAGCGAAATAGATTTGAAACTATAACATAAAAGATCAAGTACTTTATTATCAATTAATTAAAAAAAAATTGATGAATGGAAAACCTTTGAAGATAATCGATTAATTGATTATCACCAAAAGAAGGTAGTGATACATTGGGTAATTTTCTCGTAGAGTGAACTGGTCATCCTGCCGAATGCCGATAACAAAAGAGGAAGGTCCCGATTCCGGTCCCGGTCCTGGTCCCACCGACTAATAAACGCCAAATCCGAAAAGTGTGAGTACTGCAGCTTCTCTCTCTCGAACTCCGTTTAGATTCCTTTCCTTGTCTTCCACTTTTCTTTTCATTATTATATTTTTGAATTTCAAAATTCAAACCCCCCATGAGGCTGAGGAGATTCAATACAAGTATAATCTAGCTACTTACTTTTGCATCTTCTTCAATCTCGATGCAACTCAGCTAGTCTTCAGATGTAAGTTTTCCTCTTCTGATTTTTTGTGGAAATTGCGAATGAGTTAATTCTATGGGCTGTGCTCGATTAACTTTCCCTGATGTTTTTATGAAATGCGCAGCGTCCGATCTCTGTGTAATTGTGTAAATCTCCAACGAAAATGAGGACGCATCTGAATACGGTGAAAGGGCACGCAGCTCCGAGGGTGGGAAACCAGCAAGCAGCTTTCGAGCTGAAGCAGCGCGTGCTTCTGGCGCTCAACAAGCTCGCCGACAGGGACACTCACCAGCTCGGGGTAGACGATCTCGACAAAACAGTCGAATGCCTCACGCCCGATGGCATCGCTCCCTTCATGTCTTGCATATTAGATACAGATTCCGAGAAGAAGAGCGCGGTTCGTAAAGAATGCATCCGCCTCATCGGCACAATCGCCACTTCCCACATTGGTCTCGTTGGGCCTCATCTCGGGAGGATGGTGGCTAGCATTGTTAAGCGGCTCAAGGACTCAGATTCTGTCGTGAGGGACGCGTGTGTGGAAACAGTTGGTGTTTTGGCTACCAGATTGAGTCGTAGCAGGAGCGAGACGGACGGGCTCTTTGCCCTGCTAGTGAGGCCGCTCTTTGAAGCCCTGGGAGAGCAGAACAAGCAAGTCCAGTGCGGCTCTGCATTGTGTTTGTCGCAGGTCGTTGACTGTATTCACGATCCTCCTCCTTTGGTGTTGCAGAAGATGCTGGCAAGAACTGTTAAGTTGCTCAAGAATCCGCATTACATGGCAAAGCCAGCAGTCGTCCAGCTGAATAAGAGTATCATTCTGGTCAGTCTATGTTCATAGGAGTAGTAAATATGTGTACATTTTTGTGTGATAATCGAGCCATAGTCAACGCATACTTATGTCAGTCACCCGAGTGATAATACTCCTTGCTTATTAAATTCAGGCAGGTGGAACTCCGACGCAAAGTTCCTTAAATTCTGCAATGGCAAGCATTCAGGAAGCTCTGAAGAGCAGTGACTGGGCAACGCGGAAAGCTGGTTGTGCAGCATTAGGAGATATTGCTTCTTGCGGTGCCGCGTGCCTAGCCTCGTTTCGCACGTCTTGTATCCGCTGTATTGAGTCGTGCCGCTTTGACAAGGTTATTAGTTGTGTGTTTAACATTTTCTTTAGTTGTTACTGTTGAAGTTTTGTTTCGTATATGCTTAATTTGGACATTCCGTTTGTTCTTAAATAGGTGAAACCGGTAAGGGACACAGCTTTGCAGGCCTTGCAGCTCTGGAGGAGTCTTCCTGGGACCAATTCACCAGAACCTTCCGAAGCTGGATCTTCTGTTAAAGGTAATCCGGCCTTGATTTTTGATGTGGTAGAAACTGTAAGAAGCACATATCGAAATTTTTTGCTATCTATCTATTCCAAAATAATGCTCATTGAATTTATATGTCTCACTCCAACTCCCCAGACTTTCAAGAAAGAAAAAAACGAAATAAAGGACAAATTCCGACGAATTGGTATTATCAGTGATCAGCTGTGAGAATAATTAAAACAGTTAATTACATTTAATGTTACAATGTAGTGTAATCATCCGTTTATCGTGTGATCTCACAAAATTTGTTATGAGACGTGATTTTGATATCTTCATGCTGTTTTTTTTTTCTATTTCTGGCATTTTTACAACATGCTTTTATGATTTATTTCAAAGTTATTGTATTGCTGCAGAAACATCGTATAGAGATGACTATGGTGATATTACCAGTGCCAGTGAATCAACATTAGAGGGACATGCACTAATGAAATTTGGTAGCGAATTCGCTAAGAGAAGGGTTCCTCTTTCTTCCAGAAAACCCGGAAGAACTTTTGTCGAGAAGTCTCAGCAATCTGGCACAAATGATTGGAGAGTTGAAATCGCGGTTCCAAAGAATCGTAACATTCTAGTTGCAGACAATCCGAATGATGAATCTGATGCTAGTTCTGCTATCAATAGATGTGAAATGACAAATTCTGATGCCAGAAGTAGTAGTCGTATTGGATATAATTATGTAGAAGTGGATGACAAGCATGAATGCTCGTCTGTTTCAAATCTGTTCACTGCTAGCATTAAACCAAAGGGTGTAACGGCACATTGCGATGGTTCTGATGAGGCTAGTTTTATGAAGTCAACTGGAACCAGTCGAAGGTTTGTAGAGGACCAAGTTAGTATTGAAGAGCAAAGATACCTGGCTAAAGTGCATGATCGAAGAAGCTTAGATTCAACCATTACGGAATCAGCTTCTCGAACTGTGAGAGAGTGTTGTTCACAAACAGAAAAGGATATGGTGTTAATTAGACAGCATCTATCGGAGATTGAACATAAGCAATCTAGTTTGATGGATATGCTAAAGGTAACTGCATTGGTTTCTTAACCACTTACTGTTCTTTATAGTTTTTTCAAAATTTATGGTTATTTTTTACGATTACTATAAAACCCTTTAGGTGTTTTTATTTTTTTTATCAAATATTCACTCAAGGCCTCAATAAGCGTAAATTGTAAAATAGTAGAAATTAATGTCAAGTAGCTATTTGTAATTTTAAAATATAATTATTTGAGATGATGAACTTGTAATAAGACAATATCTGGATTCTGGAATGCCCATTCTAGAGAGTAAAACGAGATTCTGATGGAGACTATTTTTTTCAGGCTTTCACAACTTCAGTAATGCATAGTGTATCAACGGTGCAGATGAAGGTTTCAAATCTTGAATCAGTGGTTGATAAAATGGCCCAAGAGCTTGTTCATGGGGGAAGAAAGTCAGATGTGTCCGCACCCAATTATCTGAAGAGAAGTCCATGTGTTATTTCCCCAAGAATTTCTACTTGCACTCCAAGGGCGTCTGTGGAGAGCAACAAACAACCACCTTTACTGCCAAATAAACACGCGGGACTTTGGGAAAATAGAGTTACTAGTAGTAGATCAAACGGCTTTGGGAAACAAAACCGTGACATGCGGACTGATGCATCTCTTAGACCAAGCCAAAGTTCTTTAGGAAAGGGACGTCCAACCAGCTTATGCCCCGAGACTTGTGTAGATCGACTGAGTAAAAATGATGTTTTGAATATTGTTTCTCCTACAAAGGCAAGGCTGAATAAACTGGAGACCCCGAATAGCCACTGGAAAGTTATGAAAGACTATATATGTGATGGGGATCTGGACTCCGCATATGTTGAAGCTCTGTGTTCAAGAAATGAACTTCTTTTGTTCGATCTTCTGGATAGAACGGGCCCTGCTCTGGAGAAGTTATCCAACGAGACTGCCAGTGAACTGCTAAGCATCTTGTCTAAGTACTTAATGGAGCAAAGATTTGTGAACTCTACAATCCCTTGGTTGCACCAGGCAAGTTCATAATCATTGTCCCGTCATTATAATTTCTTGAAGCATTACTAATTATGTTGTTACCTACAGCTTGTGGACCTCTATAAAATCCATGGACCGGCTTATCTCATGCTCTCTGCGAAAGCAAAACGAGATCTCATATATGCTATCCAGGAAGTTGCCAATACAGATGCTTATGATCCTGCAGACAGAAAACGCCTTACCGAAATAAGCATAACATTGCGCCAGTTTTGGGGTTAGCCGTTTTTTTCTTAATATTTTTACTATCTTTGCATGTTGTAGCTCAAATTTGAATCAGTTCTGTGTCAATATAGATGGTTTAACCCTGCGTCTCCTGTGTCGTCAAAAATATTTATTAGCATCTATTTGAATTTTAAATGAAAAGCTAATAAATATCATCTGGAAAAGTCATTGAGTTATTATTACCTGCATCATGCTCGCGCATTCCCTGCCTTTTGTACTAGTACCATTTACTCGACAATGGAATCATTCTACGTCTCTCTCCTTTCCCTCCCCGTCGTTTCCATCACATTCTCCCTTCCCTACCGCAAGAACGAACCCTTCTCTGCCATCGGTCCCCTATCCTAGCTGGACAGGCGATTATATAATCGCCAGCTTGAGTTCTGTTCTACAGGCATGGATTGCAAACGAATTGTTACGAGTCGAGCAAGAACTTATAGAGCGATATTGACTAAAATTTAAACGAGGATGGCAAAAATAAATAAAAATGAAATGCTCAAGATCGAATTGATTTATAAATTATTTTAATTAATTAATCATTGTATGTAATTTTAAAAAATAAAATTATTGTAAAACGGTGTTCACGCTCAGCTTGTTTACGGTAACGAGTTGCTCAAGCTAGATTTGAACTTGAGTTTGTACTATCTTGACTCGAGCAGCTCGCAAGCGTTAATTAGTAAGTTGACTCATTAATGTGTTGGTAAATAGAATCACAAATGGCAGGCAATGAGCGAGTTTACTACTAATCAGTAAAGAACCTTAATAGTTATCTTTCCGTACAATCTTCGATAAATAATCGAGTCTATCGACCAAAGCATCAAACATAAATATGCACTATGAAAGGATGCTAATCGACTGCACAATTCAGCTACTCAAAGATCGGTCCCAGATAAATGGCTCGGGTCTCAGACTGCTCAAGTACCTGCTACGTTATAATGATATCGACGACACTACTAAAGAGGGGAGATTTAGATACAAACTGAGAAAATGCATACAATACACATCAGGTACCCCCTATTACCTCTACTTCAGTATCTTAAATACAGTAATTGAAAGAAGAAAAAAAAAACAATATTATCATATTTTTCTCTCCTTGTTATCTATGCGAAGAAGGAGAATTAAGTGTGATACATACATAGCCTCCATAGCCTTGACACAAAAGGATGCATGCAGCACCCATTTCGAATTCCTTTACTCTGCAGTCATGGGATGGATGCAGCACCTGAAACGAGCCTTTCTGACGGTGGTCATAATTTCCGTCTCTGCAGTCTCGAGCATCCCGACAACCTCTTTAAAGGAAGGCCTAACATCGGGATTAGCATCCCAGCAAAGGGTCATGATCTGACTGAGAGCAGGAAGACAGTCGCTGGGGATGGGCGGACGAACGCCTTTGTTGACAACAGCAAATGCTGCCTGAACCGCAGTCATGTTCTGGAAAGGGAGCATCCCTGTGATTAGCTCCCACAGTACTATACCAAAGCTATATACATCCACTTTCTGGTTGTAAGGCCTATGCTGGATCATTTCCCTGCAAGGCATCAATTTGCACGTCTCGTGAAATATGTTTGAGAAGTTATTTCAGCTACATTATGCACGTTAAGATTCTGGTGAAGGAAAAATAAGGTGGTGTGTTATAAACCCATCACTACTTTTTCACCTATAAAGTATAACTGGAATTTTAAAAGGAAATGATCAGATAGATCATCTTACTGTATCATGCATTATCCGAATAAATCTTATTACGCGTCTAGGAAAAAATTCAATATTCTTTTTTACTATATCATGCAATCCATCGCACTTTTCTCCTAAGTCCTATCCTCAACAGAACAGGGATATCCTAAATTACATCTTTCTAAAGTACCAGTGTCAAACTTTCAATCCGTCATGTAAGGCAGTAGAAATGGAATACGACAAAAGTCAGAATAACGATAGTGAGTGATAGCTCAAAAAATATTCATTCCAGCCTTGGATAGACAAAATAAGATTTTTCTAAATATTTCTCTTCTTAGAAAATTAAAGGAACACTTTAACCACAAATGTGAATGCATACTACTTAGTATCCGTGGACTTTTACATATGCTACAAGGCTATAACACTATATGAAATATTAATGGCAGAATACGATATGTACAATGCAAATAGAGCTGCACAGGAAGCATTTCATGACAGATATTAATGGCCAAGGTAAAAATGATTGTATGAAAGATATTATCAATAACATTGCAAGCAACTTATCCAAATATAATGATGATTTTGGTTGCTCAGCATCAATGATCAAAACAGATAAAAGTGAGCTAAAAGAATAACTACAAGATTTTCATAATAAACAAAAAGAATCACACAAAACAACCTAGACTAACTACAAGATTTTCATAATTCATGTAATGAGATCCCATTAAAAAAGGTCAATCAGTGCATCATCAGTAAACCAAAGTTTCTTCTTTCACTACATATCACCACACGCCTCTTCTGCAAACCAAAGACATGATCATTGTTATCCAATCACCATTGATATATCTTTATCTCTAGATAATCTGAGAGAGAATCTTAGAAGAGTGATTTTCTCAGGAGTATAAGGGAGAGGCTAAAGGTAATTGTTTCAGACTACTCTAGACAAAAAGTCAACAACAGCAAAAAATGTCAGTAAGTCAAATTGTCAACATAAAAACACCGCACTCAGCACCCCTCCTAAAACTATTGAAATCAAAAGAGACAATGGACTAGAAAGACTAAAAGAAAAAACAAAAACTTCCTAAATAGAATGAATGGTAAGACAAGGAAGCCGAGAAGTATCACTAAACAATGAGCCACGTAACTAAAGAAACCCACAAACACGGAAGAGTGTGGCAATACAAAGAAATAATAACAATACTTACGGAGCCATCCATCGGTACGTCCCTGTCTCTGGTGTCATCCCTTCCGTCTGTACCTCAATACGAGCCACTCCAAAATCTGCAATCTTTATGGATTTGTCAGCAGAAATTAGAAGATTGTCTGACTTCAAGTCCCGGTGAATCAAATTCAACTCATGCACATACTCCATCCCCCTCGCTACATCCAATGCCTGATTCACAGCCACTTTGAGGGGCACAGCACGGTTCTGACGTCTTGTCAGGAACTGGCGCACAGACCCACCTTTGGCATATTCAGTCACAATACACCAAACCATGGGTTTGCGGCATGCACCTATAAACCGCACAATATTAGGGTGCTTCAATGTAGCCAGCATAATCACCTCCTGTTGGAACTGCTGCTCCATCAGCTGGGCCCTTTCTGGGTTATTCTCTGGCTTCTCCAAAAGCTTAATTGCAACATCCTCACCATTATAGGTGCCTCTGTACAGCTTTCCAAAGGCCCCCTGAGCAAAAGCGGGGCCCATGTTGAGTTTCCTCAAGTCAATCGTCCAGTCATCGTAGTTACCAAGTCCCTCGGTAGGATACCGAGTGTCTACCAAAGCTTGTGCCAGGGCATCATCACTCAATCCCTGAGAGACTCTACCATGGTTGACACTAGCAGCAACGGAATAGTTTATGGCATGATTGAGGCCCCTGTGTCCCAAGAGAGTTCGAGAGTCATTAGATCCAACACTGCTGTTGTCCACTGACATGGCAACAGAGCCTCCACCACTGCTCATCTGCAAGCTTCCATAACTTTCGATTGACATAGTCGAACCCTCGTTGAGCTTGCGATAGAAATTTTGCGAGACATCGTAATTGTCGTGATTATTGTTTAGGCCTACGAGTCCATTATATTTTGGATCCTCCAACATTTTGTTTTGCTATAAACTGAAGCAGTACAGAACCTTGACTGCCTTATTATATCTCTACTGCATAAGTATTTCCAAGCTCAAGCTAATTGACCAATACCCTACAAAAAGACGAGGAAAAAAGAAAGATCGCATCAATTTCTCCGACAAAGTTTGCTTCTACATCTTTTATTATCCAAATTACAGAATTTACTAACAGTAAGATAAATTTTTGCTTTAGAAACCATTCATACTCTGAGCTCGTATTGAATTTCAACAAAAATGTAAAAATAAATATATAAACTTTAACCAATAACAACCCCCATCAAGAATCATCCGGCACTTAAAAGTTAAAACTTCCCCCAAAAAAAATAACCGTAAAAATCTAACATACGGTCAGAAAAAGTAATCATAAACCCTAACCTGGCAAAAATAAAATCAAGTGATGCGAAGGATACTTTAAGAAAAATATAAATAAATAAATATAAAAAAACCTCGATCGAGAGCGCTCGACTTATAGTTGTTCGACTGCTACAGATAAATCAGACGTCACTCTACCGGAGCTCAGTGAATTTACATCCCTAACCCTCCTCTTCCCCATCTCCGCACAAGCCTCTTCCACTGTTGGACAAGCGAAGGTAGAATGAAAACGACGACGTCTTGAGTTCTAGTGAGAGAAAGTAGCAGCAGCTGGGAAGAGAGAGAAACCCGATGATAATGAATGGAAAGTATCTGCAGAGAAGAAGCAAGCAGGATTTTCGTCTCCTTTTTTTTCTATTTATTTATTTATTTAAGAAAAGAAATAAAATCAAAAAACAAAAAACTAACGATTAAGATGGAATGTCCGGTCGCACACACTGTTGGCGTGCTAGTGGTGTCGATGGGACCCACGTGGCAGAATGGTTCAAGTGGAACCGTCGATTTAATCGACTGTGACTAATCATGGAGCTGGTGGGACCCACGCCGGAATTAATCCTCTGTCACTCACTAATCAATTTGATACTCAAAAATTAGTACTAGTAAGTTAATGAAGTGATTACTTTTTACGTTGGAATTTTATATATTGAATGTCAATACAGTATTTTGATTTTGGGTTTTTTTCCAAGCTACCCTAATAGTGCTTAATCCATGTATGTTGTTAATCCATGTATGTTGTGATATGTGTATTTTGTAAAGAGTTAAAAATAAAATATATGGTAGAGAAAAAAAGTAATTTCCACATGTCACAATGTTTATGGTGTTAGGACAGTAAATTAAAATTAGCCTAGAATAAACCTTGATTTTGATGGTAACTCGAATTTAATTTAATACTACTAAAATGTAAATTAAAATAATACACCCATTATTAGCTTTTGTCCGTATTATTAAACGTGTTATTAGTATGACAAGAATTTTGTTTGGAATCAAACTTTTTTTTTTTTTATTATTCTATGATACTCGCACTATCTTAATTAATTTATCACAAACATTAATAGTATATTTGGTAGTATTTTTTAATTTTTTTCTTCATTTTATTGATTTAAATAATTTTAATGGTCACATACAGATTTATTTTTATGTGTTATCAATGTTATGATAGTATTCACATTTAACATACAAATAATATGGTTCATTGTTTGGAAAAAGGATTTAAGAAAAAAGGTAATTTGATATTTAAAATTGTAAAAAAAATATAAAATATTTAATTTTTATGATAGTTTTACTGAGAAATTATTTATGAAAGTAGTAGTGTATGCACTATAAAACATCTCTTTTTAAAAGTAGTAGACTAGTAGTGTAACTATGCTCTATAAAACATCTCTTTTTAAAATATTTCTAGTGGTACTTAGAACACTTCTTAGGAAGTAAAAAATGCAACTTGTCAGTCGTGTGTAGGGCTGCAAACGAGTCGAGCTGTTCACGAGCAGCTTGCGAGCGGCTCAATCAACGCTCGACTCGAACTCGAGTTTGATCGAGCTCAAGTCGAGCTCGAGCTGCTCGAGCCGCAACACGAGCCGAGCTCGAGTACAAATTTCACGTCCACGAGCCGCTCGCGAGCGGCTCGAATAATAGTTTATATACTGAAATTTTACAAAAGTACCACCATATATATACACGTATTTTATCCCATTAATTAAAAGGTAAATATTAAAGTTCAAGTAGAATAGACGGTCCACAATTTCTACTGCTCATCTCCGTCTTCGTTCCTTGACCTTTTTGAATTTGTCTCTTTTGTAGCTCCCTCATCGATATTTCACAACCATTCAAGAACATGGGCCACGTCGCCCATCTTTCCTCAGATTTGGTGGATTTTCTCTACTTCAAATCTGGTCTTTTTTTTCAAGATCTGATTTCAGACCTGCTTGCTATAGAATTTTCAATCGAGGACTGTCAAGGCATAATTGAGTCGAGCTCGAGCCGAGCTCGAGTATTCCATAATTTGGGCGAGCCGAATCCGAGCGTCAAATATTTCAGCTCGACGAGCTCGAGCTCGAGCTTATACAAATTTCAGTCGAGCATGCTCGATTAGCCTAAAACTCGACTCAGCTCGACTTGTTTGCAGCCCTAGAAGATGGGAGGAAGTATTATATAAGTCCCATTATTGTTATTTTGGACTGAAATCAGCTGAACTGAACTGAACTGAACTTAAGCGATAACTGAACTGAACTGAACTGATCTTAAGAGATCTGAACTGAACTGAATTGATTTTTTTAAAATAATAATAATTTTTATAAATTATTAAATATTTTTTAAAAAATATTAATAATATTATAACAGTAACTAAATTTTATATTTAAAATTATAGATTGAAATTATTTTTTGTTTATTTTATTTTAATTTATTTTGAAACGAACTTAACTGAATTGAACTAAAACGATCTGAAATGAACTGAACTGAACTGAACTGAACGGAAGCGGTCTGAACTGAACTTGACTGAAATTAAGTCCAAAAGAACATTAATGGGACTTATAAAACTACATTAAACTACATTTATCCCATGACAGTTGTCCCATGACAGTTGTCCATCTTTTTTGTTATTTACAAAAAAAATGTTGATAAAAAAATAACAACAAAAAAATAAATTAAAATTTTATAATTTGAGATAAAAATATCGAATCTACATTTTTTCTATCTTCACAATTTGAAGATTGAAGGTATAAAAAACAAAGAATAAAAGATCCATAAATAGTGAGAATTAAAGAAAAAATTGATTTGTATTAATTAATGATGTATACGAGGAAGAGAATATCAAAATGATAATTAAAATAAAAAAAATTAAAATGTCTAGAAGATGAGAGGAAGTATTATATAAATCCCACTAAATGTATGATTTTTTTTTAGCTCAAAATATTAAACTACATTTATTCCACGACCGTTGTCCATCTTTTTTGTTATTTACAAAAAAAAAAATGCACATAACTAATGTTAGATAAAAAGAGTACAATGTAAAGGAGAGTGTTAGAAAAATAATAGTACTTCGAAATATTTAATTGTTATTTTATAAATAAAATAGAGTGATGTACAACGTGTCTTAGAAATATTTATAATTTTAGGAAAATTTAATGTTACTTTTTGTTATTTTAAAAACTAGAATTTTCCTTTCCTTAATTACCCATTTTATAAAAAAAGTAAAAAAAAAAAAGTAGAATTATGTGCAGTGTTTCACACAAATATTTTAATAAAAATTTAATATTATTTATTTTTATATGAAATTGGTTCATTTGCAATGGAACGATCCAAAATTAAACATGCACAATTTTCAACGAGACATAAGAGTAAATTATTTACTTATATAATAAGAGCATCTATAATGTCTAATGATATACTTACAGATAGATATAATTTAATTAACATTTTACTAATTATTTGTATCTATCAATTTGTACATGAATATCATAATAGTTTATACACGTTAAACTCACAATATAAAATACATATCAAATTGTACTTTGTATCAAAATATTTAATACAATATTTTTTCTCTCTTTCATTAGTAATTATGATCTACTTCAAGTATAAATTGATTAGACAAATGTATGAAATTGTATCTAAGAATATCATGAATTCAACCGAAAGAGTATTGTATTTGTTGGGGATTCACTAAATAAATAAATAAATGATGTAGGTGGGCCCCAGTTAAGTAAGCCGAGGTCGTGACTCGTGATACTAAAACTCGACCCTTGTGTCATGCACATCGCATATACTGACTATATTCGCATGGATTTATTATGTAGCCAAAAAATATGATAAAACACACAATTCCCAAATCCGAAATTCAGATATTTTCAATTCGCGTTGCTCTGTACTGACGATGGCGGCCTCATTCTCGCAGTCGCCGCCGCTGCGAAATTTCCATTTTCACGATTCCAAGAGGAGTAGCCCACTGCCACGGCCGCCCATACACATAATCATCAACGCGAATAATCGTTTCCATTCATTTTCACCCAAATTCAAGATTCCGGTTCTTGAAACCGGAGCTGCTCAGGTACCGTTTCGTTTCGTTTTGTTTTCCTGTAATAATTTCTTGTATGTTCTTTGTGATTAATTTATGTATTATTTCGATGGGTGCTTTGTTCGTTGTTTGTGGGGATTATAGAACCAAATTTAAGGGCGGATTCATTTGAGAGATTGTGGTGATTTCACCTTTTCAAGAAAATGTAGTCACTGTCAGTAGGGTTTAACTATGAGACTTGTTTTTATTTTTTATTTTTTTGGGTCTCATTTTCCGTTCTGATATCAAGTTCCGCAGCTCGATCACGCCTCGACAACAAAGTCGGAACATGGGGACCTCGTGTGGCCTTCCCCGGGTGATCAAATCCCTTTTTGGAAGAGGGAGTTCCCTCTCACGGATACCCACACCGAGGATAGCCCTGTCGATGCCCCAAAGGACCCTGACCCAATGCACATTGTTCACGTTGCAGCAGAGATGGCACCCATAGCGAAGGTCGGTGGGCTCGGTGATGTCATCACCGGGTTGGCCCGCGCGTGTTCTGCCCGAGGACATAAAGTAGACATCTTCCTGCCTTTCTACGAATGCATAAACAGAGGGCAAGTCAAAGGACTGGCGTTGACCGGTACATACGACTCGTTTTGCGAAGGAAGGTGGGTCCCGACGAATGTGTATCGAGGCGTGGTCTTGGGCATCTCTGTGATGTTTATCGAGCCTTTGAATCACTTTTTTAAGGGAAAGAGTGTGTACGGAGGCTCGTATGATGAGCTGGAGGCATATTTGTTCTTTAGCCGGGCATGCCTTGAATGGTTACAGGTTGGGAAATTATAGTATTAGCTGTATATTAATTTTAAATGAGTCCGAGTTAAGGTCTGTGGTATTGTATCACTGCAGGTTTCTGGAACCCAGCCTGATATTATTCATGTTCACGAGTGGCAGACGAGTGGTGTGTCATTGATGTACTGGGATATGTATCATTATCTCTCGCTTAAGGTTAAAAATTAGTAGTATATATCTTTGCAGTGGTTTACGAAGATTGTTTATTGTTACTTATAATATGATTTTGTGGCGTCTTGTCTTTTGTAGAAACCGAGGATTGTGTTGACGATCCACAATATGGAGCACTATGGGGAATGCAGGTATAATAACACGAAGTACTGTGTACCTCTGAAGTTTTCAGTTGAAAAATAACAATTCAAGAAGTGTTTGTGACGTCTTATCTTTTGGTTCTTTGGTAGGCAAGAGGAGCTTAGCAAGTTTGGTCTCAACGGATCCATATATGCGACTGAAGAAAAGGTGAGTTTAAACCAGTCTTTTTTAGCATGTCTGTTATTTTTGATTCTCCAGACGAAACACAGGAGAGATTAGACATTCTAACTGGATTTTTATCTTGGAGTTACCATTAATTTGTAGCCGCTTTCTCTGTTTCAAAATCTGGCAGGCTGTGGACGAACGAACTATAGGGCATAACCCTGAGAGATTAAGTTTACTGAAAGGAGGCATTGTCTACAGCAATGCAGTAGTGTAAGTTTTTTGTGAAAATGAGAAATGCATTTTACATGCGTTTTACGGCATGGAAAATTAATTTTACAGCTTCTAATCTTTTTTGTGATCTCCAGTACAGTTTCTCCTACATATCTAAAGGAAACACTTTGCTCCGGGTGGCTTGCTGGTACACTGATAAGACACCGTGACAAGTGAGCACCTGATTACGTATCACTTTCAAAATTTTACATGTAGTTTTTTTTTTTTTTGTCTTTTTCTTGCTTCTTGGGTTTGACCTGGAAGATATCGTTCACAGGTACTTTGGTATTTTGAATGGAATAGATACTGAGATATGGAATCCTGCAACAGATGCATTCTTGCCTGATAAATTTTCTGGTAATTATATTACGAGTAATTTTTTGGGTCAATTGTAAAAATTACCCTGATGTTTAGATTAACTGCAAAAACTACCCCTGAGGTTTAGTTCCGTATAAAAATCAAACCCACCCTCCTTTTACACGCCATTATTTTTCAAAACACCCCTTCACTTTTGTAGAATATCACAATTATCCCTTCAAACGTTGAGGACTTATAATCTTTCACCTTGATATTTGGAGTTCAATTTTACTTTCGAGGACATGCAATTAACTCCGAGCTACCGCTTTTTTGTGATGTTTTTTTATTTGGCAGCTAACAAAGTCGATGGGAAGAAGATATGCAAACTTTATGTTCAAAGAGGGGTTGGCTTGGATGTTTCTAATAAGGGCCCTCTTGTTGTATGCATTACTCGATTAGTTGCTCAGAAAGGACTTCACTTGATTACCAATGCAATCAGACATGTAGAGTCACTTGTAAGCATCTCTCCCTCCATTTTTGTTATGTACAATAATATGTTAAATCCCCGTCTCTTTAATTGCTATAGTTTTATGTGTAGTAGTAATATGTTTTTTCCCTTAAATAACTTTATTTATGGTTAAGTTGGATAATCAAGAGTTAGCGTCCACTTAAAACATGCGTTGATTGGGATCTGTTTATAGGGCGGGCAAATGGTCATATTGGGCACAGCTCCAGATGCAAGGGTCGGAAGAGAGTTTGAAGGTCTTGCTCAGTTGGTAATAAATACTATTTTTTATTATTACCTGTTATTTTTGTTGGCAAAGAAAACTTGTTTATAACCTAATTCATAACTGACTTCACCTCTTTGTGTAGCATAACCAAGGTTCTAGCATCCGAATTCTTCTAATGTATAGGTACATATACTTCCAAAACCTTCTGAATGCATCTATCTATGTTCTTAAACACTTTTTTTCAGTGTGCAAAATGCGAAAAAGGCTCTACAGTTTGGAATGCAAGTTACATCTAACCCAATATGTTATATGTGTACCTATATATATATATGTATGACTTTTGTTTTGTGGGACATGTAGTGAGGAGTTATCACACATGCTATATGCGGCTGCCGACATTGTGTTGGTTCCTTCAATATACGAGCCATGTGGACTTGCTCAAATGATTGGAATGCGTTATGGAGCGGTATATATAATTGCTTACTTTACGACTATGCCATCCATTTAGTGTACACTTTGAGTACTTGCTATTTAAAGAGACTGAGAAAATACTAAACAAAAACATAACCATGAAAAACTAATACCAGGTACCTGTGGTAAGAAAGACTGGTGGTCTTGCCGACACAGTTTTCGACATGGATGATAAGTTGCACCCCGAGATAGCAAACGGGTAATATGATGAATTTTAATAACATTTGTTTTATTTAAGATGAACACAGTTTACTCAAATAAGATCGTTGGTTTTCATTTATGTTATCCAGCTTTGTATTCGAAGGGATTGATGAAGGGTCTTTGAACTGGGCTCTCGACCGTGCTTTTTCTTACTACTGTGAAAGTAAGTAGATAGCTGTCAGTCGGTCTCTGCCATGTTTTATAAATGCCATGAATTAAGCTGTATTGGTCGGTTTGTTTTGGTGCAGAACCCGATGAATGGCGTGGTATAGTAAAGAAGGTGCTGGAGATGGACAATAGCTGGATGAACACGGCAGGGAAGTACATTGATGTCTACAACTCCGTAAGGGCGAGAGATCAATGAAATAAAATCTTCAGCGATCAATGAAATAAAATCTTCAGCTTAAGCACACTAATAAGTTGGCCAAAGAATGTGTAAGTTGATCAAGAGAGAATATTTTAACCAAAGGAACAATACAACTAATTTAAAGTATGTATTCATTCATGCAGCTGCATTTGTTCCAATACAACTACTGGGTTGTTCCAATACATATCGCTATCACATAGCCAATTAAAAATAATTATCCGTCACTAAAACAACGAAAAAGCTAGAGTACAACCATTAAGTATCAGGCATCTCCTGAGTTCCCCGTTTCTCTTATGCCTAAAACCACCTATCATGACAAGCGAATAATGAAAAGCCGAAAGAAAAAAGAAGCAAATTGAAAGATGTATAACTGACTGTCCCAGATTTCAGCCTTATGTTGTTTTACCTAAGAAATCCAAATAACAACCCAGTAGCCACGCACACAGAAAACTATATTAAATGAAGAGGACAGACGGAGCCAAGGAGTCCCGAGCAACGATAGCAAGCATGACATTAACTAAAATGTCACCTCAATGATCCCAGTCAGCATCAACTCCTTATGCTGACTCTCTGACTGAAGAGATCCACGGCTCACTCCAAATCCTTCTTGGAAAGACCGTCTAACCGAAGAGTGTCAACCAAATTATCCGACAGTTGATTTATTGAATCAGTGGCTGCTGTATTTCCACTTGTATCTGTCGTCGAGTTGGCTCGGTGTTTAGCCTTCCTCTCCAGTGAGGTTTTCTCACGCTCGTCATAAAAGGTGAAGTCATCAAGCAGGGAAGTATCGGGATCATGACTCTTGAAGATCTTTAGCATTTCAACTCCATGTTCCAATTTCACCTGAAACATAATTGTAAAAGTGTAATTTTCATCAACTTAAATAATCTTAATTTTCATCCTTCTACAATTGTATTTTTAACTCAAATAATTATTATTTTCATTAATGTATAACTGCAATCTTCATTAGGTCCATGTGAGCATGGACACGGGTCCATAGTATACATTCTCTCACCCCCACCCCCAAACAATCTGTGAGCGAGATTAGGCAAGGTATATATAGGATTAAGCACTGCGTAAGCAACTAAATGGGGCCTATTGCCGGAGTGAAGACTAATCCGGGGTTAGGAGGGGATTTTTAAAATAGTGACCTTTATTCTAGTAGTTGTAGTTGTTCAAATGGCTGTAAAGAGGGATAAATCAGTGAAGCAGTATGAAAATGATACTGTTCTTTGACTCTCCTGCGGACCTCCCTCAGAATTTTTCCTAACAGGGGCAAAGGGCTAGGTTCATTTTTTTTTTCATCATAATAATAGAAGAAATCTTGTTCAGAGAAATCTTCTGTCCTTTCTAATTATAGAATATATACCGCAAGAGTAATTATTTTTTCATGCTTTTTTAACCTTTTGCAATTTAAGCACAATTTGGGAAGATAAAACCTGATCTCACAGGTCTTTTTAACAAACTGTATTCGATGATTACTTTGGATAAAGGATAATCATACCTCTTGTGAATCTCGACTGTGCGTGACAGGTTTGTTGTCATTATTTTCAAGAAGTATGTGGCGAAAGCGACTGTTGGGTACATCTTTGATAATATCCCATTTCACAGGAAACTGACCACTCCACCTATCCTGCTGCCAGTAATCAGCATCATTCTCGAAGTCAACAGGCCCAATCATCTCAGCTACCCCACAGAACTGTCCACTAGCATTAACCTGAATGTCATAGAACACTTGTCATCAATAGAATGAATATACCAATCGGCAATTAAAAAGCAAAATTTTGCAAGTTTCAACTGACAAATAGGGAACACCACAAAATTACTAGTTAAATGTCTTGTAAAAAAGTGTTCAGGGAAAATCTTAATCTGCTACCACAACGTTAAATCCAACATACTAAATGACTACACGAGAAATGGGACTGTGGCATCATCCATAATGATGCAAGCAATCAACCAATTTCAATGGCCCTTAGAGAATTATGACAAATGATGTCTCTCGCATAATTACTTTAGGAGGGTAGCTCAATCTCAAGAAATACGCCTAGCAGGACAATAATCAAGTTCATCCGCCAAATACTCATACCAAATACCAAATACAAAATACCAACAAAAAAAAAAAGGAATGGTGAAAAAGAAGTGAAGCAAATATTAACATCACAAGTTGACAAACTGCTCCTTGAACATGGATATCCAGGTATTCATCTAGCCATCCTTCTACAACAGGCAACGGGGCTAAAGATCTTTTTAACAAATATGAGATTAGCCAACGCAAAACTCATTGTAATTACTTCAAATGACCCAGATTACTTTTCACTACTATGCTTAGTGGACGTGCAATTATTCAACACAATATCAGGTTTTTAGTTATGTTCTAGACCCGAAGATTCTCCTTGAGAGGATTACAACAAGGAGACTGTGATAAAGTATTCAGTTAAAACTTAAAAGTTTCACACACACATACATACATACATACATACATACATACATACATACATACATACATACATACATACATACATACATACATACATACATACATACATAGTCTGCTTCTTGAAGAGATCTAGGAAAAATTGAGAAGAAAACATGAATATTACCGAGAAAAGGAGGAACACTGGACAAATGCCTTCCATGTCTTTTGACTCACGATAGGCAGCATCCAGTTTTCGGTTTCCCAGTGGAGTGCTGGCCCAAACACTGTATTTTATACTTTTATGGATATTGTCTTCGCTGAAAGACTTAATAACAAAGAATTTTGCACGTTCATAATCGGTTATGAAATCTGGGGAGTTAATGTGATCGACATGAAACCTAGAAATAGATTCAACATCTTTTTTGCCAGCTGATGAACCCTCTTCAGGACTACTCATGTTTTTGGGCTTCGAAGCTCTTGGTCCTCGGTTCCGGTCACTTGATATACCAGGTGTATCTGTAGACAAGTTAAAAGCGTCCCGATCCCTTTCACGTCTTCCACCTTTGTCACTGGCTAACCGAAAGCGGTTAGAACTAGCGCCAATAGTGTTTTGATAAGAACCGCCCTGGGAAAAATGCCTAGTTGAGGAGTTTGCCGCCAGCCCAAAACCCTGATACGGTGCCTGCCATATTTAGTAATAACAAAGAGTGAGGGCTTAGTAGTGAGTGCCTCCATCTAGCTTAAAGACAATATGCTCCATAAATCAATAGTAAAAAAAATGCCCATGTTGGAACATAATGCATCATCAAAGTAATAAAAGAAATAAAAGGAAAAACAAGCGAAATCAAGAGCAGTAACAAAAGATAACACAGGACACAATGTTAGCAGATACTATTCACAGTGATATCATCGGTTTACTTTTATATGAAGGATATGATGGAATAGCTTGGTAAGTGGTAACTTAAGTAATACAACTAAATGGCAAAACACTAAAGTAACAGAGTGCGTATTGGCTTTGATTCAATCATTAACATTGCTATGACCATGCAGAAAAACAGGTATTGAAGGATGAGTTTTAAGAGGGAATTCATTAGTTTGATCTTGGCCTGAGGTAACATAATAGTTACCTCCTTAACGAACCAATAATCTCCCTAAACATTTTTGGGGGAAGTTTCACCTATGTCATCAACTGATTGAGCCTTTAAATTTCAGCCACCTTGTCCGGTTGTAATTGCTTCATATCCTCATACCCTCTCATTTCTTACCCGACTTAAGTTGTCCTTTGTTCATAACCACCACAGTCAAAACATAAAACTTGATCCCAAGTCACTCAAGTGCATTTTCCTTGATAAGTCATCTAAAAGGTTGCGAGTGTTACTCACTTATCACTAGATATTGTACAATTCTATGGATATTCCTTACCTTGAAAATCAAAATTTATTTCTCAAATCCAGTATTGTACAAACGAGGAGGTATCAAAGACAACTGTACATGAACAATCCAGATTTGAGATTTAGAGCATTTCAAGGTACTAAAACAGAATTTTAAGGTACTTAAAGATGAATCTGGGGCGTGATCTTCAATTTAAAAAGTCTACAAATCGTTAAGGGTATACATTGATGTGAGTTGAATCGGAGCACAAACTGAACGAAGATCAACCAATGGTTATTGCTCCTATGTTTTGGGGAAATCTTGTTACCTGGAGTAGCAAAATGCAAGTTGTAGTCTCACGAAGTAGTGCAGAGTCAAAATATTGTGCATTTTTTCCACTAGGAATGTGTGAAGCAATGTGACTACAAGAATGTTTAGGGAACTTAAAGTTGAGGTGCGGGACTTAGCTACGATGATCACTAACAGAAGAAAAATATTATAGACCATGACAGAAGAAAACACTTTGGGTTTGACTGACACTTCATTTTAGAGAAGGTTAACAATGTGAGTTTTCAACTCAGCTATATCCTAGCAAATAAGGTTGATGTTCTTATTAAGGCTCATCCGATGGTCAGATTTGATGAGTTGAATTTCAAGCTTGGTTTGTACAACATATTAACATAATACAACCTAGCTTGAAGATTTAGAATATTAGATTTAGTTTTTTTGTTAAAAGGAATAACTTTTAGCATTAAATCATTTACATTTTGTGATATCGATATTCCTAATTATTATCAATTATTATTAATTTACTGGAATATTATTCCAGACTGAGCTAGATATGTATTAGGTGGTAAAACAAGTTATGTAAGAAATAAGAATATTCTCCTTATCCATATTCCTCTTCACCGTCTTTTCTCTGCATCACTGTATGTGGGTGAATGTGCAAGGTTGTATCAATTTTGGCACATGGTGTAAAATTTGTCAAAAACATATAACAAACCTGCGCAACATTTTGCTCGTATGATCCAAGTATGCCAATAGGTTGATGGTATACAGTTCCAGAACTCAACGGAGATATGAACCCGCTAGTATCCAAGGAATTCGAACGACTTGACAATGGTTCGTTGGACCCAAATTCCCCGGGGAATTTGTACGGGTCATGGCCACTATTTCCCGAAAAGTCGCCTCCACCGAAAGACCCAAACGGTAAATAGTAAGCTGACCCTGACCCGAAATATGCATTGTCCCCAAGGTTTTCTTGGTTGCTACTTCCTGATGCCATTAGTTCATTCTGTGAAGCTGGACGTGCTGAAGTAACATGTGGTGGGCCTGGTGAGATAGGTGGTTGATAGTAAGGTGGAGTCACAGGCATTTGATGAGGAGAAAACAGTTGACCATCAATCATAATTGGAGAAAGAGGGCTGGCAAGCGGGGAATATTGTCCATATGCCATCTGGGAGTCAAAGCCATAGCCCGGAGGGAAGAAGAGCGAAGAATTATCATTGTACATTGCCTTTAACAAAATTAAAACACACAATTTAGTATCTGTAAGGCTTCACTCCATAAACTCATGCACAGAAAACAATAGTATTTTCGCTCACCGGAGGTATAACATTCAAGTTGTTGGCATTAACATAGTTTGAATGTTCATTCCAGTTACCACTACCATTTTCATAACCTGGAGCAAAAGAAGTAAAGATTAATGCACTAAGTAAGAGGATGAATAAACATCACAAACAAAAGAACTGGGCATGACTGTTGTATTACATAACACCCAATTGACTGGACTTCTGTTGCTCCATCCTTTTAACCCTCTAATCTCAATATTTACATACTATAATGTTCAAACCTTAAAAAGAAAAGAGGGGTATCATCAATGACCTTCATCTGCACTTCAAGATACTAATAGGTTGTTTTCTGAGTTATTAGTGGCTACTTATGGTATCTGCTTTACTGCTCTTATCTCCCTACTCAAAACTTACACCTCTGTTTCTTTTCAACCATTTTTTCTTGGCATGAGCAGGCACCAAGATGTAATCGGGGTGTTAGAGGTAAATGAAATATGGAACTAGCACTACCCAAAAAATGGCACCACAGCAAGTTATCTATACATAAGAAACTATAAACTTAGGATTCCATGATCTAGTCTGACATCACAAGAGAATATGCTTAATAGCAAGGCAGACAACATGACTGGAACCGTTGTAGTATGACCTGCTAATCCTAGAGGTTCATGGATTGAAAGGTTCAAATGCACAATAGATTTCATATTACTAGCAGCGATGCTAATATCTCAGATAAAAAGATTAATCCTGGGGAGTTTTTCCGGTAACCTCGAGTAAAGCAGAGAGAGGTATGGAACATATCCCATATGACATTAGAACATGGAAATTGATGTTATTAAATAAAACAGCCATCAAGAGAAGAAAAAATATCAATTCTGTATGTTAAGATTCTCAGTGTCTAAATATTGTTTTGCTAGAAAATTTAACCAGCTGGTTTATACTATCAAGAATTACCTGTATAATAATAACCTTGTTCTTGAGGGGCATATGTGTTGAATTGATGCATAGTGGGCAGAGCGCCAGTAGTTTCTGCCGTCACGTGCTGGTTTTTAGCATTCTTTGAAGCCCCTGTGATGATTGCATCCGGAGTAGGATTTGTAGAAACAACCCTTTCATCTTTTGGTGAAGTCAGCTAATGATAGATGCAAAGAGATACAAATGACGCGTCAGCTACAGTAGTTAAAAATATATGGATCAAAAGGCACAAACACAGAAAAGAAAGGACTCCAGATGACACACCTCTTCAGTTAAATTATGCAGCTCGGCAGCTCTGTCTCCTGCACTCACAAAAGAATCCAAATATTTTCAATAAAATAATACTGGTAAACATTTAATCCACAATTTTGGGACAAAGTATGATAAAACATTGAACATATAGCATTCAACAAACAGATTCTTGTTACCTATGGTATTACAGAAAACTATGTCATAGGACAAGATCATCTAATGGAAGATGATATGATGATGGTGACTGGGGAAAACAAGAAAAAGGAAACTAGTTTAAAAGGTTCTTGAAATAAAAATAAACTTGGGGAATACATAAAGCACTATTAAATTGAGGTTTGGTATAGGGTGATGCATGTCAAAACTTAGGAACGAACGAGTTCCAAAGGGAATGCTAGGGCTGCACTTCTTTCTGATATTGTGGATCAGAAATGGGGCACAGGAGTATACACAAACGTAAGAACAAGAGCTAGGAAAAATCCTGTCGCCTCATATTTAGCATGAAAATCAAATCCAGAAATTTTCAATTCAAACCTAGTAACCACATTTATTTTTGTAAGGAATTCAATTAATCACAGTTCGTCAAAAATGTAAATATAAAAATCTTTCTTTGACAAACCCTAAACGCTAAATTTCAAGAGCAGGGATTTGAGGGGCAGAAAGCCATATTCCACAAGAAACAACAAACGTGCAGCTTGAATTACAATTAATTCTTGAAAAAAAATGCATGAGAAATGAAATTCAAATCAAATTCACTTGTTCCAGACACACAAAATGAAAACCCCCAAAATTGAAAAAAAAATTGGATAAAAAAAATTCATCATTAATGTACAGCTAATATTCAAACATCATACTCCCAACACACGAAATCGCAATCACAGTCGAGTATAATCAGCCGATAATCGCACTTGAAAAGAAGAAGAAAGGAACAGTAAATCCAAAGATGAGAACGAACCAGTAGATTGGATAGGGGCGAACGGATCGAGGTTCTGTGGTTTCGCGTCTTCCATTGAACTGAGTGAAATCAACTTACAAATCCAATAGAAAATTGAAAGCCGAAAAAGGGGAAGCAGCTGAAAAACCAGATCCGCCGGAGCTATTACCCAATCGAAGGATCCAATTAAACGATACTCAAGCCTGTGTGCCGGAAACGCCCTCTTAAACCATTGGTAATTTTGTACAAGTTTGTGCTGGAATCTTGAAACGCAGAACGGGTTCGCGGGGGGAGGGTGTTTGAAAACAAAAAAAATTAACAGACGGGGAAAGGGTTTTAGGGAGACGACGTATTTACATATATATACATACAATATTCATATAATATCTGCAATTATGCATGCATATAATTGTTTGGATGTAACCATAATTATTTCAAAATCTTATTCTTGATTTATAAGATTTTATTATTTTTATATTTATTTATTTTTATTTTCCATTTTCTTGTGTGCGTGTAATTTAGTGTTTAAATGCACCACTTTTATACTGAATTGAACCAATGTTTTAAAACACGTGACTCGTATTTGAGGCGTTTTTCACTTGAGGCGTGAGGCGTACGCCTTGAGGCGTAACGAGGCGTACGCCTCAAATTAAAACAACAAAAAATATAAAATTATTAGAAAAAATCTATTATATTATAATTATAAAATGAAATTTAATTTATTATTAATAAACTAAGTGTTATTTAAATAAATTACTCGAATACAATGTTAAATAATTCAAAATCTAAATATTTTCGTTCAAATATCATTGAAAATCAATGTATAAAGTTAGAAAAAGACAATAGAGAATAAAACAATTATGAAAAAAAAAATTAAAAATATATAAGTTATTGAAAATAAAGAAATGTATAAATGAGAAAGAGAAAGAAGAAAAAAATTGTACAAAAGAGAAAAAATGTAAAAACAACATACTTGAGAAGTTAAGTTTCTTATAACGAGAAATTCAATTAAAAATTTAAAGTTTGAGACGATAAATAAATATAAAATAATAATATTTTAAGGTTAAACTAATTGATCATAGAATAAGTCAAGTATAATTAATAACATTAACTTAATTATAAAATTAAAATGTCACTTTTTAAAAAAAAATACAAAAAACTAAGAAGACCGCCTCAGACTAGTCGAGGCGGATGCGCCTCGACTCGTACGCCTCACGTCTCAAGGCGTATAAATTTTAAAACGGTTTTGACTCGTGCGCCTCAGAACATGGAATTGTCGAGGCGGTACGAGGCGCGCCTCGAGGCGTACGCTTCGACCGTTTTTTAAAACAATGAATTGAACAGATGAATTTTGATACGTGTAGAGATAATTTTATTTTCAAATACCTTTTGCCTTTTTTTAAGGTCAAATCAATCTGTATTTGATTTACAAATTCAAAAAATTAATTACTATCCTTTCTTTCTCATTTTTATATTTATTAATCCTTTTATCTTTTTGTAAGTGTCAGACTTTGTAAATTAATTCTAAACACTAGTGAGTGTAAGAAAGTATAAACTCATTAGTACTGCACAAGCATGTGGTGATAAACTGTGGTGATGTTGGTAGTCAAGTGGTAAAATTTGTGGTGGTGTGAGTAAATTTTCGGCGGCGCAGAGCTCGAACCTCATGTTGACTCTTTTTTACATGTGTCTGTTACTCGGGCACATCCCTTAATTTAGCTATTCGGACACATTCTTCGATTTACATCTTATTCGATCGAGTAATCTCTTATCGAGAGAGAAATGAGTTTCTCTCGTCTTTTCTCTTTATAAAAAAAAGTGTAAAGTAATTAACTTTAGTTAAAGGTTTGATTAGGCATTGTCAAATTAATAATAAAAAAAATACTATATTATGTAGTGTATTTATTATTTAAAAGTTTTTATAAAATGATATTTTTAATTCAACTATAAAAAAGTCAAAATATACCTAAATTATAAGTACAAAATGACTATTTAGTTTGCATATGTCAGAGTCGAGTATTGAGTATTGAGTTAATCGAGCATGCTCGACCAAAATTTGAATATGCTCGAGCTCATGGAGCTGAAAATTAAATGATTCTCCGCGTCTTGATTTGCGAAAATCAAATGGATCAAGTAATTGAGAGTCAACTGTAAAAATCTTTTGGTGTATTAAACGTCCACACAAACGTGGCTTGCTGTACTGAATAGGATTTTGGAATAGGTAATGTAGACAGTTATAGGGAATTGTGAAGGATTGTGAGTTATCGTAAACGTCCACACTAACGTGGCTTGCGGTAACGCAGCGATTCCAAACAATTCACCTTAGTACTGAGTAATGGTTTACACTTAGGTACGCTTTATAGTATTCTTCCCAACGAAGTAACGCTATAATGATGTACGACCGAAACAAATCTAATTGCTAAATCATTTGGTAGGTAAACGTTCACACTAACGTGGCTTGCCTTACTTGATGGGATTTTAGATGTAATTAGTAATTTAATGATATTATTTGAGGGAGATAATATCGGACATTAAATTAATTGTTTGTTTAAATGTGCTTATAGGTTTAGAGAATAGCTATGAATCCACTTTCTGTGATACTCAAGGAGAATAAACTCACTGGCCCCAATTATATTGATTAGAGGAGAAATTTGGACATTGTCCTGACTGCTGAAGAGTACAAATTTGTACTCTATGATGTGTGCCCTGCTGAGCCCACGGATGCCTCAACTAATGAGGAAAAGGAAGCATATCGGAAGTGGAAAAAGGCTGATGAAATGGCTAGGTGTTATATTTTGGCTTCAATGTCAAATGTACTCCAAACCCAACATGAGTCGATGTCCACTGCCGAGGATATGTTGTACAACCTCAAGGATATGTTTGGGCATCAAGATCGTGCGGCAAGGCAAGAAGCCATGAGAGTCCTTATGACAACTACTCAGTCTGAAGGAACGCCCGTTGGGGAGCACGTTCTTAAGATGATGAGTTTGTTGAATGAGCTTGAGATCCTAGGAGCTGAGACGCAAGTCGACATCATACTCCAGTCTCTGACCCCTAGTTTTGAGCAGTTTCGCATGAGTTATAATATGGGTAAACTGTCTTATACTCTTGCGCAACTCCTGACTGAACTTAAGGCGGCAGAGGGGATCTACAAGAAGGGCAAGTCTCAAGCGCTTGTGGCTACCAAGTCCAAGGGATCGAAGCCTGTTGGAGGTAGGGGCAAGAAAAGGAAGCAAGCCTGGAAACCCAGTGGTGCCAAGAGGAATGGACCACGAGTGGGGGCTGCCAAGCCAAGGGGAAAGTGCTTCCGATGCAATAAGTCTGGACACTGGAAGTCTGAATGTCCTCTCAAAGGTACGAATTTTTTTTTAGTCGTAAAAACATAGTCAGCGGTATTATCTACCAGAAATCTGGTGTGTAGATATGGAACCACTGACGGTATGTGCATTTTGAATGCAGGGGTTCCAGAAAACCCGACGACTTAGAGAAGAAGAGTTCGAGTCTACATGGGCAAAGCTGTAGAGGAGGCAGCTGTTACAGTGGAAGACATTTATCTGCTTTAGTAGTTAAATAGGATTTCATTTCAAGTTTAATGCTTTATGTACCCTTTAATTTTAGAAAGAACATTGTTCTGGATTTCTATTATTTATGAATGGATATTTTATTTCTTTAATCATTTGATGATTTTGATAAGAAATAATGGCATTATCTATTCTGGTACATTAGATAGCAATATGTGAATGATGAATCCTAAGTCTACCACGATGCAACAAATCGTTCTATAACTTGTTTTACTTGTTAGATATATTTCTTTGTTAATCATTATACTTGTGAATTCTTATACTTAGTAGTATTTATTCAAATAAGATTCAAAATGTCGAAATTGATTTGATCAATTAAAGTTGAAGGAATGGACCTTCCGACCTAAGAATTGAGTTTGAAAGATAATACAACTAAGCAAACCTTTCTGGATAAAGGATAGAATTCAGACAAGTGTTGAGATTGATTACTGATATATGCAGACGTTTGTGTAATTAGAAAGGTGCGAGTGATTCTTTCAAGAATACTCGATGATGGATTAGAATACTTGATGTGCCATAAAAGCAAAGTGTTTTGACTAGTCAATGGACACCAAGCTATTATGGGGAACCTTCGAAGTATATCCATTAGAAGCCTGCGACTTGGTCGCGGAGGCTATCACCTATCTAAGTAACACATAAGCATAATCAAAGAATGGGATCGGATCCCAAATGACTGCACCATACACTTACGTGTAGAAATGGTGTGTCGGAAATAAGAAATGGAATTCTAAAAGTAAAAGGACAAGTTGTTCGGAACTACCTGTGTTCTATGGATATTCCTAGAAACAACGGCACATCCCATGTGGTTGTAGGATATCCTAGATGAACAAAACATTGTGTGTTCAATAGTACTATGAATCAGAAGGACGTTTTATCGCCCGATTCTTAGAGGAAGACTATTAGATGAACCACAAAGCCCGAACTGACGTAATACCTTGGAAAGAGAAAAAGGACAAAGACTAGGAACCAGCCAAACCGAGTAGTGATACACCACACACTGCACCTACTGTTATTACTGTTTATACACTGGAATGCCATTGCAGTGGGAGGTTGTTGGACAACCGAAGATCTTCATAAGACTAGAAGAGTTTCGAACTCTGGATCTAGTAAAGATGAAATCGATCCCTAGCTCTGCACAAGGGCGGTACTAAGTCTAAATGTGCCTGCTTAGAAAGCAATAAGCATTATTGTTAAGAGGCAAGATCATTTAGAGTACGAGCTTAGTAAATTCATTTATGGATTGTTACAAAGCTATTAAATCGTGGAACTTGCGAATTGATGAGACAGTCCATTGATGGATTCATCAAAAGGCATAGACGAAAGGTGTATTAGAAAACGTAATGGAAACAAGGTGGTGTTTCTCGGAATTTTATGTAGATAACATTTTATCATTGACAACAATGTAAAGGTGTCGTCAGACATAAAATGGTGGTTGTCTAAATGAATCGGGATATAAGATTGAGTAGAAGTTGGAACATGTTCTTGAGATCTTTCGATCTAGGGATAAGAACATTGTACTTCTCCTAGATATCTTATAAGATTATGGTTTGTTTTTAACATGCATAATTTTGAGAAAGGTTATTGCCTTTCAGACACAGAATATATGTCTATCTAAAGATATATGTTTCAAACACATGAAGGAGATAGATACAATCAAAGCAGTTTCCTACACTGCAAGTGTGGAAAGCTTGATGAATGCAATGTTGAAAAACGAGAACCATGATATCAACTATGCAGTTAGCGTAGTGGGAGGATATCAAAGTAATCTCAACTTGGATTACATATTCTCAGATCTCAAATCAGAGAAGGACCAGTGTAAGTCGATATCAGGCTATGTGTTCACTTTTGCAAGAGGTGGAACCTTAAAAATGAAAGAGTGATAAGCATGACGCTTTTCGGACTCTCTCATAACCGAATAGCAGCCTCAGAGGCAGCGGAAGTTTTGGTTGGGTTCCGGAATAACCTCTGGACTTGGATATGACTCTTAGTTTACCAAGGGTTATTGTATAGCGGTGCATGGAAAACTGGAAGAAGTCATAAGTCAAAAGGTGATGATAACACATAGAGCAAGTACCACCTGATACGAGTCATCGTCGAGGGAGACGACGCTGTAGTCACCAAGATAACTTCAGAGCGGCAACCTAGATTACTCATTCACATGGTACTTCTTGGAAGTACTAGTACATTTTAAGCACGTGATGAGTATGGGAGTCGGGAGTTTGGAGGAAATGACTAGACCTTAGTACAAGTGGGAGATTGTTGGAGTTGTGTACTTAATGTCTAGATTTAAGTAACGGTAACTCCCGATCATAGCATTTAATCTATTTAATTAATAAACAATTGTTTGCGTTTAATTATTCGATAATTAAATATATGCAAATATAGTCCTGGATTCTATACGTTGTAGTTAGTATGGTGTGCGACGTCACACAGAAGATCATACTATCGGTTACTCGAATTTAATCAAACAGTTGCTCACGACCTAGATGGACACGGACCAATCCATCGGTATAGTCGTTGTGTGAGAGAGAAAATAATTTGTCTTAATTATTTTATCACACTTGTACACGTGGTGTATTGTGTTGGAAATCGATATCCCGGGTCATTAAAATTTGCGGAAAATAATAACCCGACCGAAATCCTTGATCGCCGGAGATCCGACCGCGAACCACCGCACGAGCCGAGGCTCGACCAAGCACCGCACGGGCGAACCCGCGCGCCCAGCCGAGCCCCCGCACGGGACTCGCGATCATCTCACGATGATAGCTGGGATGCCTCACGGCATCCCCGGGGCTGCTCGTAGCAGCCCCCGCAGCGAGTCCACGACTCGCTGCCCAGCGGGGCTTTGCCCCCGCACGCATCCGCTGCGGGCGAACCCGCAGCACGTACGGGGTCGCTGCGGGTGACCCCGCAGCTTACCCGCGATCGATCCTAGGATCGATCGCACCCCCGGCTCCCAGCCGGGGTCTCGCATGCCCGGCGGTCGAACCCTAGGGTTCCGACCGCCACCCTCGGCTTCCAGCCGATGGCTTTCCTCGATCCCCGCGGGGATGTCGACCTCGCGGTCCATCCCCGTCCGCGGAGCTCGTCGTTTACCGGATCGTGTGTTCATGTATGTATCACAATCATATTCACATAAAATCATAGAAGGGAGTTTATGATTTTACCTTTCGATTCGTTGTGCGGAGAAACGAAATCAAGATGATGACCTTACGATCTTCCCACGTATTCCTTGCACTAGCTTGAACGTCGGGTGGGCGACGATCTTCCAAGCTTATGGATCCTCTTCAACTCTCTAGAATATCAAGTATGATAATCTTGTCTTATTGTTATTTGAAAGTGAAGACCATGTAGTGCTTTTATAGGCTACGTAGGGGATCTAAAGGAGGTGGAATATTGGGCTTCCAATATTAATGATTAAATTGAGCCCAAGCCCAAATCTATTAATCTCCCATTAATATTAATTAATTTATTTTCCACTATATAAATTAATTGCACTCCCAATATTAAACCATATTATATCAAATAATATTTCTCCGGTAGTATTATTTATTCCGTGTATTTAAGATTTAAATATCCATGAATAAAATTAATTTATTGCTAATTAATTTATTCATCTCTTGAATCCGAGACTAGTACCATTCAACCTTAATTATTGTGCGGAACAAATCCACTAATGAGGTTTACACAATAATTCCTTATGAACTCATCTCGGGGATATTATCAACCCTTCCGAGATACACTTTCCCGTCAAGTATTCACGGCATGCCATATATAAAATATAGTGACCCAACTTAACCGGTAATTAACCCAATAATTAAATCGGTTAATTCCTTTGGAAAATCAAAGTCACATATATTAAATATACACACCCGCAATAGTATCGGGGATTAAGAATAAAATACTCTGAGACTTGAATCGATTATCGCCGGCAATCCTAATCGATAAATCTCAAGCGATCCGCTCAATACACTAAGTGTACAAGTGTGATAAAATAATTAAGACAAATTATTTTCTCTCTCACACAACGACTATACCGATGGATTGGTCCGTGTCCATCTAGGTCGTGAGCAACTGTTTGATTAAATACGAGTAACCGATAGTATGATCTTCTGTGTGGGGCCCGACACACCATACTAACTACAACGTATAGAATCCAGGACTATATTTTGCATATATTTAATTATCAATAATTAAATGCAAACAATTGTTTATTAATTTAATAGATTAAATGCTATGACCGGGAGTTTACCGTTACTTAAATCTAGACATTAAGTACACAACTCCAACATATTGGGCGGATCGCTTGAGATTTATCGATTAGGATTGCCTTAGATAATCGATTTAAGTCTCATAGTATTTTATTCTTAATCCCCGATACTATTGCGGGTGTGTATATTTAATATATGTGGCTTTGATTATCCAAAGGAATTAACCGATTTAATTATTGGGTTAATTACCGATTAAGTTGGGTCACTATATTTTATATACGACATGCCGTGAATACTTGACGGGAAAGTGTATCCCGTAAGGGTTGATAATATCCCCGAGATGAGTTCATAAGGAATTATTATGTAAACCTCATGAGAGGATTCGTTCCGCATAATAATTAAGAATGAATGGTACTATTCTCGGATACAAGAGATAAATAAATTAATTAGCAATAAATTAATTTTATTCATGGATATTTAAATCTTAAATACACGGAATAAATAATACTACCGGAGAAATATTATTTGATATAATATAGTTTAATATTGGGAGTGCAATTAATTTATATAGTGGAAAATAAATTAATTAATATTAATGGGATTAATAGATTTGGGCTTGGGCTCAATTTAATCATTAATATTAGAAGCCCAATATTCCACCTCCTTTAGATCCCCTACGTAGCCTATAAAAGCACTACATGGTTTTCTCTATTCTCATAACTTGAAGATCATAATTCTTCTAGAGAGAGAAAGTAGAGAGAGAAGGAGATCCATAAGCTTGGAAGATCGTCGCCCACACGACGTTCAAGCTAGTGCAAGGAATACGTAGGAAGATTCAAAGGTCTTCAATTGATTTCCTTTCTCCGCACAACGAATCAAAAGGTAAAATCATAAACTCCCTTGTATGATTTTATGTGAATTAATTGTGATACATACATGAACATACGATCCGGGAAAACGTCGAGACCGGGATACGGGGATCGTGCGATCCCTGTCGGGATCGAGAGGGGCGGCCGAACCCTAGGGTTCGACCGCCGGCGTGCGCACAAAAAACGCCCCGGCTGGACGCCGGGGCATGCGATCGACCTAGGGTCGATCGCTGGGGATGCCACGGGCTGGTGCCGTGGCGGATCCCCGCCGCTTCGATGGCGGCGTGCGCAAGGGAAGGCACCCCGGCTGGGCCGGGGTGGGCGATCGATCGTGAGATCGATCGCCGGGGGAAGACCGCGGCTGGAGCCGCGGTAGGTCAGCCGGGCTGACCGCCCCTCCTGGCGGTGGCGGTGAGTCGCCGGACTCACCGCCGGGGGCTGCCCCATGCAGCCCCATGCGATCGCCATGCAAGGCGATCGCGAGCCTCGGCGGGGGCGTGGATAGGGTTTAACCGCGGGCTTGCCCGCGGTGACGCTTTGGTCGTGCTCCGGTTCGTGCGGTGTTCGCGATCGGTTTCCGGCGACGGGATTTCGGTCGGGGTTATCAGTTCCGCATTTTTTGATACCCCGGGATATCGATTTCCAGCATCACTATGATACGAATCTGGAGGTGGCCACGTATTTTCCACAGTCTCGACTCTCCAAGTGGCCGGTAAGACATGTATCCCATTATAAAATGGAGGACAATCCCATCTTGTCAATCCAATCTCTCCCACTTGCTTCCTGATATACCCAATAACAAGTTTTATAACCTCCTTTTACGAAAGGCGTTTACTTGTATCAAAGTACATCATTTCACAATGGAATCACTCTGGACTACTCAGGTCAGAGGAAATTGCTCGACAGTCAATGAAATAGTATTATGACTCGAAATATTAAATACTATTCCAGTCGGGTCTGTTCGATCATTAGCTCCCAGCTAATATCTATGTAATTGTACTTGATGTCCCACATCACTAGCCCATGAAGCGGCGTTATAGTACACATTACAATCTAGTTCTTTGTATCGTCAGTTTGTCCGTACTCGATGATACGAACTAGGACAATTTATGACTTAATTATATTAGTTCAACAATTGGGACTTCATTATGTGGTAAATCGACCTCATAACCCAATTAATATAATTTAATCATTTGGACAATTCATACTGTTGGAAATCGACATCCCGGAGTCGTCGGGAAACGCGGAATTGACAACTCCGATCGAAATCCCGCCACCGGAAAATTCCCACGTCACCGGACGCGGGGAAGACGCCCCGAACGAGCACCATCCGTGGGCGAACCCACGGCGCTCGATCGCGTCTTCATCGTGGCGTGAGGGGCTGCTCGTAGCAGCCCGTTGGATGTGCCGGAGAGCCTTCGCGGACAGCCCAAACCTCCCGGAGGTTCGCCTCAATCAAGCCCTAGCCTCGACCCGAGTCGCGACTGCCTAATCGAGGCGTGCGCTCGCATCCACGCGAGCGCTAGGGTTCCAGCCGCATGGCCCCGTACACGATCCGCGAAGGCACGCGGATCCGCTACGGAAAAATCTGCAGCCCGCTGCCTGGGCATACCAGGCGGCCGCTTGACCCCCCAGGCGGTCGCTTGCCTGGGCAGTCAGCACCTTCGCGCGATCCTTCGCCGCCGGGTCGCTACAGCCGCGGTGGTCCGGTGATCTTCGATCACCACCACCCAGCTCGACCCCGGTGAGGATCCCGAACCTCGGATCTTACGTTCACGTTATTTTCACGATAATTAAACATTAAAATCATCGAAGGGGTTTCAACGATTTTACCTTTGTTCTCGTTGTACGGAGAAACGAGATCTTTTGATGACCTTGAGATCTTCCCACGTATTCCTTGCATTAGCTCGAACGTCGGGTGGGCGACGATCTTCCGAACTCCATGGATCTCCCTCTCTACTTTCTCTCTCTAGAATTGTGTTCTTCAAGTTATGAGAATAGAGAAGACCATGTAGTGCTTTTATAGGCTACGTAGGGGATCTTAAGGAGGTGGAATATTGGGCTTCTAATATTAATGATTAAATTGAGCCCAAGCCCAAATCTATTAATCCCATTAATATTAATTAATTTATTTTCCACTATATAAATTAATTGCACTCCCAATATTAAACCATATTATATCAAATAATATTTCTCCGGTAGTATTATTTATTCCGTGTATTTAAGATATAAATATTCATGAATAAAATTAATTTATTGCTAATTAATTTATTCATCTCTTATATCCGAGAATAGTACCATTCAACCTTAATTATTATGCGGAACAAATCCACCTGCAGGGTTTACATAATAATTCCTTATGAACTCATCTCGGGGATATTATCAACCCTTATCGGGATACACTTTCCCTTCAAGAATTCACGGCGTGTCATATATAAAATACCGTGACCCAACTTTACCGGTAATTGACCCAATATTCAAATCGGTCAATTCCTTTGGAAAATCAAAGTCACTAATATTAAATATACACACCCGCAATAATATCGGGGATTAAGAATAAAATACACTGAGACTGAAATCGATTATCAAAGGCAATCCTAATCGATAAATCTCAAGCGATCCGCCCAATACACCAAGTGTACAAGTATGATAAAATAATTAAGACAAATTATTTTCTCTCTCATACAACGACTATATCGATGGATTGGTCCTTGTCCATCTAGGTCGTGAGAAACTGTTCGATTATATACGAGTAACCGATAGTATGATCTTCCGTGTGACGTCGCACACCATACTAACTACAACGTATATATTCTAGGACTATAATTTGTATATATTTAATTATAAATAATTAAACGCAAATATTGTTTATTTAATTAAATAGATCAGTGGCAATGGATCGGGAGTTAATATCACTTAAATCTAGACATTAAGTATACAACTCCAGCAATCTCCCACTTATACTAAGGTCTAGTCATTTCTTCCAAACTCCCGACTCCCATACTCTTCACGTGTTTAATATGCACTTCCAAGAAGTGCCTTGTGAAAGAGCAATCTAGATTGTCGTTCCGAAGTTATCTTGGTGACTACAGCGTCGTCTTCCCTGACGATGATTCGTATCAGGTGGTACTTGCTATATGTGTTATCTTACACTTATGAACTTGTGATTTCTTACCATTTGCCATCGCACCGCTATTTACATAGCCTTTGGAAAACTAAGAATTACATCTAAGTCCCAGAGATTATCCCGGAGCTATACCAAAACTTTCGCTGCCTCTGAGGCCGCTTTTTGGTTACCTATGGTAGTGTCCGAAAAGCATCGTGCTTATCACTCTTCCATATTAAAACTCCTCCTCCTTTAATAGTGAAACACATAGCCTGATATCGACTTACACCGGTCCTCATCCGATTAGAACTCTAAGAGAATGTAATCCAAAGGAAAAGCTCATCCGATTAGACTTTCATAATGATTTATCTAGACAACCATCATTTTACGTTTGACAACATCTTTACATTGTTACCAATGATAAAATGTTATCTACATAAAACCCGAGAAACACCACCTTGTTTCCATCACATTTCCAATACACACGATTCGTCTATGCTTTGATGAATCCATAAAATGGACTATCTCATCAATTTGCAAGTACCACGAACTCAATGCTTTGTTTCAATCCATCTATGGATCAACTAAGCTTGTACTCTAAATGATATTGCCTCTTAGAAATAATCCTTATTGCTTTCCAAGAAGGCACATTTAGATCTAGTACTGCCTCCATGTAGATCCAGGGATCGATTTCATGTATACTAGCTCCAGAGTCCGAAAACTCTCCTAGTCTTATGAATATCTCTGGTTGACCCACAACCTCCCACTACAACGGCATTCCGGTGTATAAACAATAATAACAGTAGGTGCAGTTAGTGGTGTACCGCTACTCGGTTCGGCTGGTTCTCAGTCCTTATCGTTTTCTCTCATTTCAAAGTATTACGTCACTTTGGGCTTGTGGTTCATCTAATAGTCTTCCTCTAAGAACCAGGCGTTAGAACTTATAACGTCCTTCTGGTTCATAGTACTATTGAACACACATCTTTTGTTCTTCCAGGATATTCTACAACCGCATTTGAATGCGCCGTTGTTTTCAGACATATCCATAGAACACAGGTAGTTCCGTATAATTCATGCTTTTACTATTTCTATAAGAGTTCTATTTCTTGTTTACGACACACCATTTCTACACAACAATGTATGGTGTAGTCATTTGGGATCAAATCCCAATCTCTGATCAGTATGCCATGCATTCCTCAGACAGGTACTTGCCTCCGCGATCAAATCGCAGGCTACAAATGGATATACCTTGATGGTTCTCCACAATTGCTTAGTGTCCATTGACTTGTCAAAACACTTGCTTTTGTGGCCCATTAGGTATTCTAATCCATTTCTCGAGTAATCATGAAGTACTCGTACCTTATTGTCTGAGTAGACATAGGTCTGCATACATCAGAGTCAATCAATTCTTATACTTGTCCGGATCTTATATCATTTCCTAAGGATTGCTTAGTTATGTTATCTTCCAAATTAGATTCTTGGGTCGGAAGGTCCACTCCTTCAACTTAATTGATCAAAATATCAATTTTCGACCTTTGAACTTCTTATTTGAATAAACATGACTTAGCATAAAAATCCACAAGTATAAATGATTCATTACAGAAATATCTCTTAAAAGTAAAACGAGTTATATACTACGGTTCGTTGCATTGTGGTGGACTTAGGATTCATCATTTATATATTGCTAGCTAATGTACCAGAATAGATAATATCTTTATTTCTTCTTATAACCATCAAATGATTAAAAGAAATAAAATATCTATTCATTAGAAATCCAGAACAAAGTTCTTTCTAATATGAAAGGTACATAAAAGCAATAACTCAAAATGAAATCTTATAAAATGTCCTCCACTGCAACTGCTGCCTCCTCCACATCATTGCCCATGTAGACTACGATCTTTTCTTTTCAAAGTCATTAGGTTTCCTGGAACCTCTGCATTTAAAATGCACATACCGTCAGTGGTTCCATATCTACACACCAGGTTCCGGTAGATAATACCACTGACTATGTTTTACGACTAAAGAAAATTTTGTACTTTCTTTGAGAGGATAATCAGACTTCCAGTACCCAGACTGTTTGCATCGAGAACACTTGCCTCTTGGCTTTCTCGTTCCATCTCGTGGTCCAAGAAACTTAGGACCACTGGGTTTCTTTGCTTGCTTTTCCTTTCCCCCGATCTTACCCTTAGGTTCAAAACCTATGGCATTGGCTACAAGAGCTTGCGATTTCCGTCTCAACTCGTCTAAAAGGTCCATCATCTCAAAAAAACGCGTTTAAGCGTTTCATTGAATTGACTGGCCTTTATGAGTATCCTCATCGCCTCTTGTCTAGCCTCTACGTCATGTCTAAACATTTGCTTGAGTTTGAACATGATATCATAATCAGTGGTTATTGCATAAGCATTTTCCCACTTCTTAAAATCAGTCCTTTCCTCATCAGTTAAGACATTTGTCGGCTCGGGAGGACAAAGCTCACTGAGTACAAACTTGTACTCTTTAACAGTCTGGACAATGTCTAGATCTCTATTCCAATCAATACATTCAGGGACCAGTGAGTTAAATTCCTTAAGTATCCCAGAAAGTGGGTTCAAAGCCATTTCCTAATCTATGAGCACATATGACAACAAACAATTGATTTAATCTCCGATATTATCTCCCTCAAATAATATCATTAAACCACTAATCACATCTAAAATCCCATCAGATATGGCAAGCCACGTGGTGTGGACGTTTACCTACCCAAATGATTTAGTAATTAGATTTGCTTCGGTCATACATCACTTATAGCGTGACTTCGTGGGGAAGAATACTATAATGCGTATCTAAGTGTAAACCATTACTCAGCACTAAAGTAAATCGTTTGAAACCGCTATTAATTGTCATAATGGTTTTATTAAACTCTCGGACATGTCGAGATTCGTTTTGTGTGGATGAATGCTTGTAATAGTAAAAATTCGGGGGTTGACCGAATTTAGGATTTATTATTATTGTTCTATGTTTTCCGGAAAGTGTATAAGGTCGATTTCATGTATAGAATCAATACCGGAATTGTAATTTAAATTATTGTAATTTATTTACGTTGGTTCGATGTTGGAACGATCGCCGGAGAACGAAGGTGTGACGAAAAAGACGAGAGGACCGGGGATCAATCAACCCCATGATCGATCCCATGAGATCGACCAAGAGGAAGGGGCCGATCGCCCCTTGGCCGAGGGATGCCGCCGCCGGCGGTGGTGGTGGCCGGCCGGCTTGGGGGTGGCGGCGGCGGTGCTCCCCTCCGGTGGCCGGTCGATCGGTGGGGGTGGTGCGGGGATCCCCACCTCGTGCTACTCCTACCGAGATTTACTTTTCTACTTTAATTCGGTTTTCCTATTTTTAGTGTTTTTATTTTTAGGAACTCTCATGGAATAGGAAAATAATTAAATTGGAATTAATTTATTTCCTTATTGAGTGTTCTTTTTTTTGGAACTCTCGTGGATTAGGAAAATAATTAATTTGGAATTAATTTGTTTCCTAACAGATTATTCCTATTTTATGAGAATTTTCATGAACATGGAAACTAATTAATTTGGAAAGTAGAAGAGTCCTAATTTATTTTATTTCCTTATTCTATTATAGAAGTCTTCTAGAATATTCCAAGTTTGACTTGGATAGGATTCTAGAGATTTAATAGAATTAGAAAGAAAAAATAAATAAATAAAAATATTAATAATATTTAATTTTATTTTTGATTTATTCGATTGACTTAATTTTCGAATTAAGTATCTTTTGGATTTATTAAAAATAAATAGATTTAAATATTGGAATTAATATTCTCGTCACATGGAGCATTCAAGAACGAAGACTGAAGACTAGAAGATGCGTACAAGGATGGAATAAAGCCATAATAGTCGGAAAATAATATTCTAGTATTATTCTGACTATGTGATAATATTTATGTGCTTTAATTTCATGTATGCATGCTTATGTATATTTAATTATGCATTAGATAGCGTATCCCTTTATTGTAAAAAGCTAAGTGGGAGAGGGATTGGAAACATTCACATGGTCTCCATTGTTGTTCTCTTGGTGACTTTTATGAACTTTCGAAGTTCATATAGACAAGTCATTGGAGGAGAATTCTTGTAATTCCTTTTACAAGAGACATTGATTAAGTTTATCAAACAATGCCTAATTTGTCTTTCTGAAACTGATTTCAAGTTGACTCATTCTCACCCCGGGGAGTGGAATGGAGCCAAAGCCACTTGGTCATGTGGATGACACAAATTAGAGACTTTCGTATCTTTGGATCGATCGTCTGTTCGGCTCCCTCATTCTATGAGAGATAGGGTTGTTCGCATGGTGAATCACTGGTAAGAAACTTCGAGTTTCACTTATGATTTACCACGTCTTGATTCACAAGATTAAATGTTTCGAGTAATTGGGAGTCAATTATAAAAATCTTTTGGTGTAGTAAACGTCCACACGAACGTGGCTTGCTGTACTAATGGGATTTTGGATTAATTGATGTAGACAGTTATAGGGAATTGTGAAGGATTGCAAGTTATCGTAAACGTCCACACAAACATGGCTTGCGGTAATGTAGCGATTCCAAACGATTCACCTTAGTGCTAGGTAATGGTTTACACTTAGGTACGCTTTATAGTATTCTTCCCAACGAAGTAACGCTATAATGATGTACGACCGAAGTAAATCTAATTACGAAATCGTTTGGATAGGTAAACGTCCACACTAACGTGGCTTGCCATATCTGATGGGATTTTAGATGTGATTAGAAATTTAATGATATTATTTGAGAGAGATAATATCGGAGATTAAATTGATTGTTTGTTTATATGTGCTTATAGGTTTAGAGAATAGCTATGAATCCACTTTCTGTGATACTCAAGGAGAATAAACTCACTGGTCCCAATTATATTGATTGGAGGAGAAATCTGGACATTGTCCTAACTTCTGAGGAGTACAAGTTTGTACTTCATGATCAATGCCCTGCTGAGCCCAAGAATGCCTCAACTGATGAGGATAGAACGGCATATAGGAGGTGGAAAAAGGCTTATGAAATGTCTAGGTGCTATATTTTGGCTTCCATGTCAAATGTACTCCAAAACCAGCATCAGTCGATGGACACAGCCTATGACATGTTGTTTAACCTCAAGGAGATTTTTAGGGATCAAGACTGATGGAGTTATATTCTAAATGTCTAGTTTAGTGACAATATGGAACTCCTTATCTGTGTTTTATTAATAATTAATCAAACAGTCTGCATTTTGTCTATTATGTACTTTATGCTATAGTCCAAGATATATACGTTGTAGACAGTATGGTGTGAGGAGACACGCGGAAGAGCATACTGTCGGTTACTCGTATACTATCGAACAGTAGCTCACGACTTAGATGGACAGGGACAATCCATCCGTACGTCGTAGTGTGACTGGTAAATAGTCGGTCTTGACTATTATGTTACACTCGTACACTTGGTGTATTGAGCAGGACCACGGGAGGGCGTTCGATTTATACTAGTCGCAGTAATCGAACCAGACCTCAGATATTACGGATATACGAATTCCTAATCCCTATATAATTATGGGTGCGTGTGTCCAATTCTCGGTTCTTTGACTTGCTAGTGAGTGAGACTAATTGACTAGTCAATATTCTCGGTAAATTGGGAATCGGAATTGTACACACGACATGCTGTAGATTATAGACAGGAAACCGTGTCCCATTTATTGGGTTGATGAAGTCCCCGAGATGAGCCAATAAAGTTTATCATGTAAACCCTGCAGGTGGATTCGTTCCACATGATAATAAGGATGAGTGGTACTAGTCTCGGATAATAAGAAATGAATTAATTTAATTATTAGTAATTGAAGTTAATTCGTAAACATTCGATATCTTAAACACGGGGAAAGTCGTGTATGTAATTTCGGCGGAAATATTATTGTTGTTATAATATTAAATTAATTTCGGGAATTCGATTATTATTTTTTAGTAGAGTGAATAATAATTAAAATTGAAATTGATTAATTAAGGAATTTCTTTTTAAGGATTCCATGTTAATTAATATTTCAATTTAGCCCTAAATTAATTTACCTAAGAGGTCCCTAGCGTAGTTCTATATAACCCCCCCCCCCCCTTGCCCTCTCTTAACCTACAGAACTCCGCAATAATTATTTCTCAGAGAAAAATAAAAGCTTAACGCAATTATTTCTTTTCTATGTTGAAATAATAATTAACGCAATTAATTTTTCTCTCAGAGAGAAAAATAAATTCTTACGCTGGTTGAGAAGAAAGAGCATAGATGGGAGAACTCCAGCGGATCGTTGCCCACACAACGGTTGGAGACGGGACCAGAGACATACGCTAGAAACGTCTAAGGTCTCAACAATCGACCGAGAAGGTATGAGATCGATTTCTCTTTTCCGCACTTTTCGATAGCTTTATTGCGCTAATCATACAACGAACCAACGATTGGTTTATATGGGTTGGATTTGATGTTCTCGGACCGCTGGGAGGTCTCTGACCTACGGCGCGGTGGTCGGATCGAGAAAATCTCGTTGGAACAGCCAGAACGGGCGAAACCCGCTGCCGAAATCGCGACGTTTGATGGATTTATATTCTAAATGTCTAGTTTAGTGACAATATGGAACTCCTTATCTGTGTTTTACTATCTATTAATCAAACAATTCGCATTTTGTTTTATATACACTCTATGCTATAAGTCCTGGATATATACGTTGTAGATAGTATGGCATGAGGAGACACGCGGAAGATCATACTATCGGTTACTCGTATACTATCGAACAGTAGCTCACGACTTAGATGGACAGGGACAATCCATCGGTACGTCGTAGTGTGACTGGGTAATAGTTGGTCTTGACTATTATGTTACACTCGTACACTTGGTGTATTGAGCAGGACCACAGGTGGGCGTTCGATTTGTACTAATCGGAGTAATCGAACTAGACCTCAGATATTATGGATATATGAGTTCCTAATCTCTATATAATTATAGGTGCGTGTGTCTAATGCTCGATTCTTTAATGTGCCAATGAGTGATACTAATTGATTAGTCGAGATCCTCGGTATATTGGGAATCGAAATTGTACACACGGCATGCTGTAGATTACTGCCGTGAAAATCACAATAAAATAAAATAAAATAAAAAGGCAAATGTATAAATATTTATTTGTGAAAACAAAAATAATACACCTCCAAATCCTACACAATAAAATCTTAATACTTTTGATTTTAAAGTTGCCATAAATATTCTATTTTAAAGTGAATATTTATCTTAATACTCTATTTTAAAGTGAAAAACAAGTAAATAAAATTGAGGTAAGAAAAAACAAATATGTATAACTCTTTTAAGAAGAAAAAAATGGCCGTTTCAATTTCACCTCCACACTTTTAATTGATTTTTCAATTAATAATTAATTCAAAAAAAGTGCATCCATGTCTAGAGAATAAATCACAATACATAATAAAAATAGAAATATTATAACATCCATTATCATTTAAATCCACCTTTCATAAATCCATTGAACAATAAAATACATCAAAGTAAAACTCAAAACACATAAATAGACAGCAAATAAAAATTAATACAACCCCAGACTCAAAACAGAGATAAAGAGCAAACAATCTTTTTTAACACAACCCCAACCTGCTAATGCATAGATGTACAGCAAATAATCCCCTTCCATCAAAGTCCCATCTTCACTTCCACCAAAGTCCCATGTTTAGCAAATAGTCCTTAGTAATACAGTAGGATAATATAATGCAAAAGGCTCCTCTGCAACAAAAAGTAATGTACTGTAATAATTGTAAACAATCAAGGCACAATGAATCATGTTACATATGCTACTGCTAATTATCTAATAATTATATTATGTAATTCAAAACACCAATGCAGTCAAGGGGGATGCACCTTACAAAAGTCTTTGTATCACGTTCTTTCATAGTTTTAAAGAAAGAATGTTCTTCCCTTTCTTTGATAGCCTCTTTAAAGAACCAATCTTCATAGATTCGAGAGAGCTCATTAGCAGTTCCCCTATGTTCACCTCCGAAATACTTTACAAAATAATGTATGGAGCAATTCTGTAAAAAATAATTACATACATATTGAGGTTGGTGATTGCTCAGAACACTAATATAGTATTAATAAAAATGACAATACCATCTCGCATGCTCGGCTCAACTCTTTGGAAAAAGTATCAATACCCAAGACATTAGAAACCATCTCAGAAAACACTGGACCATCAGTGTTACCATGTTCAAGAAATACCAGAATATTATAAGAAAGACGTTCAATCTCAAGATCCGAATCTAATTTCAAAGCCAAAGCCAAATCTTCTTCCTCAATGATCTACAAAAAAATGTAAATCTAACTCAATTTTGAGAACTGAAACTACATAAGTAATAAGTAAGACAGCTTAATCGAAATATAAAAATGAAATAAAATTAAAATGTATTCATACAAGTTTAAGGCAGCAAGGCATTTAATTAATTAATCGCAACTAAATATGAAAAGAAACATACCTTGTATATTAATAAGAAGTTAGAAATCTGTAAAAACAAATAAGATTGATTATTTTATTTTTTTAAATGTAGAAATAAATAAACAATTAATAAAAAAAATTACAATTCATAAAAATGATACCTTAGAATCTTTTACTAATCCTGCTTCTTCTGCTTCATCTATGTATTCTTGTTCTTCAAAATAATTCTTGGAATCTGGGTCGTCCTTCTCAAGGCTTCGGACCTCTACCAAACCCTCTGTACAACCCGAACCCTTCGCCTCAAGGATCTGCACATCCGGATCTACACAATCACAACCCTTCTCCTCAAGGATCTGGACCTCCACACAATCCCAACCCTTCTCCTCAAGGATCTGGACCTCTTTGAGATCATTGCTGACCACGGAATGGATTTTTCCTTTCATCGCGTGTTCAATTTGTGCTAGAATAAATATTAGGGTTTCACTCATTCGACCGTAATCCAATATGTGTATTTCTAATTTTCAATTTTAATTTACTAAGAATTAAAAAATCTCAAAATATTACAAGAATATCAATAAATAAAACATTATTTTTCATATAATAAATAATTTAATAAGAATTTAAAAATCAAAAAACTTTTTAAAAAATTATATGTTTAAAATTCCAAGAAAATATTGATTAAAGGAGGTATAAAACTTCTTATTTAGTGTATCAGTAAGCAAGTGAGAGAGCTTGGATTGATGTGATTGTCCTACATTTTAATATGGATCATATGTCTTACCGGCCACTTGGAGAGTCGAGACTGTGAAAAAGCGTGGTCACGTACAGATTCGTATTATAGTGATAAATCTGGTTTTACAGTCTGTCAACGGCTTTCCAGCCATAGGCCATGCTCGCTCTCTCATGGCCGAAGCCATCGGCCATGTCTCATCCCGACTTCCCTTCTGGAACCGCAGCCGCGGGGCTGACCACGTCTTCGTGGCCTCCCATGATTTCGGCTCTTGCTTTCACACTTTGGTATGTGTGCGCATTATTTTTAACTGCATGTTGAACTAATCTTTGGTTTGATGGTGATATATAGTCCAACTAAAATATTCTCTACACATATAAATCTGCTGGAATTCGATGTCCCGGGGTATTAAAAATTGCGGAACCGATAACCCCGACCGAAGTCCCATCGCCGGAAACCGATCACGAACACCACGAAGAACCGGGGTCCGACAAGAGAATCGCCGCGAGGGCGAAACCCTAGCCGAACCCCATGCATGGGGTTCGCGATCGCTGGGGCTGCTCCGGCAGCCCCGGGCGGTGAGTCCGGCGTCTCACCGCCATCGCCGGAGGTGGGGGGAGCCACCAGCCGCGGCGCCAGCCCGCGGCAGTCCCCCCGGCGATCGAGCTAGGGCTCGATCGCCCCCAGCCGCGGCTTCTCCTCGTGCAACGGCGGCGAGGGGTGGCCGAGGGGGTTCATCCGCCGTGGCTCCAGCCCACGGCGAACCCCCGGCGATCGACTTCACGTCGATCGCATGCCCCGGCGTCCAGCCGGGGCTTTCCCTTGCTGCGCGTACCGGCGGTCGAACCCTAGGGTTCGGCCGCCCCTCTCGATCCTCGTCGGGGATCTCGAATCCCCGTCCCCGAGGTTCGTCTTTTTGTCGGATCGTGCGTTCATGTATATATTACAATTAATTCACATAAAATCACACAAAGGAGTTTATGATTTTACCTTTGATTCGTTGTGCGGAGAAACGAAATCAATTGAAGACCTTTGAATCTTCCTACGTATTCCTTGCACCTCGTTCGAACGTCGTGTGGGCGACGATCCTCCGAACTTTATGGATCTACTTCACGAACTCTCTAGAATATCAAGTATGATAATCTTATGGTGTCTTGAATTGTGAAGACCATGTAGTGCTTTTATAGGCTACGTAAGGGATCTAAAGTAGGTGGAATATTGGGCTTCCAATATTGATGATTAAATTGAGCTCAAGCCCAAATATATTAATCCCATCAATATTAATTAATTTATTTTCCAGTATATAAATTAATTGCACTCCCAATATTAAACCATATTATATCAAATAATATTTCTCCGGTAGTATTAGTTATTCCGTGTATTTAAGATTTAAATATCCATGAATAAAATTAATTTATTGCTAATTAATTTATTCATCTCTTATATCCGAGACTAGTACCATTCAACCTTAATTATTATGCGGAACAAATCCACTCATGAGGTTTACATAATAATTCTTTATGAACTCATCTCGGGGATATTATCAACCCTTCCGGGATACACTTTCCCGTCAAGTATTCACGGCACGTCATATATAAAATATAGTGACCCAACTTAGCCAGTAATTAACCCAATAATTAAATCGGTTAATTCTTTTGGAAAATCAAAGTCACTTATATTAAATATACACACCCGCAATAGTATCGGGGATTAAGAATAAAATACTCTGAGACTTGAATCAATTATCAACGGCAATCCTAATTGATAAGTCTCAAGCGATCCGCCCAATACACCAAGTGTACAAGTGTGATAGAATAATTAAGACAAATTATTTTCTCTCTCACACAACGACTATACCGATGGATTGGTCCGTGTCCATCTAGGTCGTGAGCAACTGTTCGATTAAATACGAGTAACCGATAGTATGATCTTCTGTGTGGGCCCGCACACCATACTAACTACAACGTATAGAATCCATGACTATATTTTGCATATATTTAATTATCAATAATTAAATGCAAACGATTGTTTATTAATTAAATAGATTAAATGCTATGACCGGGAGTTACCATTACTTAAATCTAGACATTAAGTACACAACTCCAACAATCTCCCACTTGTACTAAGGTCTAGTCATTTCCTCCAAACTCCCGACTCCCATACTCATCACGTGCTTAAGTTGTACTTCCAAGAAGTACCATGTGAATGAGCAATCTAGGTTGCCGCTCTGAAGTTATCTTGGTGACTACAGCGTCGTCTCCCTCGACGATGACTCGTATCAGGTGGTACTTGCTCTATGTGTTATCATCACCTTTTGACTTATGACTTCTTCCAGTTTACTACGCACCGCTATATAATAGCCTTTGGTAAACTAAGAGTCATATCCAAGTCCAGAGGTTATCCCGGAACCTAACCAAAACTTCCGCTGCCTCTGAGGCTGCTATTCGATTATGAGAGAGTCCGAGAAGCATCCTGCTTATCACTCTTTCATTTCAAAGTTCCACCTCTTTCCAAAAGTGAACACATAGCCTGATATCGACTTTCTCTGGTCCTTCTTTGATTTGAGATCTGAGAATATGTAATCCAAGAAGATTTCGTCTTGCTTAGTAATCTAGTACTTTCAAGTACTTTTACAGCATTCGAATATCTCTTGTCCAGACTACTTTGATATCCTCCCACTACGCAAACCGCATAGTTGATATCATGTTCTCGTTTTACAACATTGCATTTATAAAGCTTTCCACACTCGAAGTGTAGGAAACTGCTTTGTCTGTATCTATCTCCTTCATGTGTTCGAAACACATACTCTTAGATAGATATATATTCTGTGTCTGAAAGGCAATAACCTTTCTCAGAATTATGCATGTTTAAAACAAACCATAATCGTATAAGATATCTAGGAGAAGTACAATGTTCTTATCCTTAGATCGAAAGATCTCAAGAACATGTTCCAACTTCTACTCAATCTTATATCCCGATTCATTTAGACAACCATCATTTTATGTCTGACGACATCTTTACATTGTTGACAATTATAAAATGCTATCTACATAAAATTCCGAGAAACACCACCTTGTTTCTATTACGTCTCCAATACACCTTTCGCCTATGCCTTTGGATTCAGATGGACTATCTCATCAATTCGCAAGTTCCACGATTTATAGCCTTGTTCCAATCCATAAATGGATTAACTAAGCTTGTACTCTAAATGATCTTGCCTCTTAACAATAAACCTTTATTGCTTTCTAAGCAGGCACATTTAGATCCAGTAATTCCTATGTGTAGAGCTAGGGATCGATTTCATCTTTACTAGATCCAGAGTTCGGAACTCTTCTAGTCTTATGAACATCTCTGGTCGTTAAACAACCTCCCACTGCAATGGAATTCCGGTGTATAAACAGTAATAACAGTAGGTGCTGTTAGTGGTGTACTTCTACTCGGTTTGGCTGGTTCTAAGTCTTTGTACTTTTTCTCATTCCAAGGTATTACGTCAGTTAGGGCTTTGTAGTTCATCTTATAGTCTTCCTCTAAGAACCGGGCGTTAGAGCTTATAACGTCCTTCTGGTTCATAGAACTATCGAACACACAATATCTTGTTCACCTAGGATATCCTACAACCACATTGAATGTGCCGTTGTTTCCAGAAATATCCATAGAACATAGGTGGTTCCGAACAACTTGTCCTTTTACTATCAGAATCTCATTTCTAATTTTCGTCACACCATTTCTACACGTAAGTGTATGGTGCAGTCATTTGAGACTTAATCTCAATCTTTGATTATGCTATGTGTTATTTAGATAGGTGGTACCCTCCGCGACTTAAGTCGCAGGCTTCCAATGGATATACTTAGAAGGTTCCCCATAATTGCTTTGTGACTAAAACACTTCGCTTTTATGGCACATCAAGTATTCTAATCCATCTTCGAGTATTCTCAAAAGAACTACTCGCACCTTTTTAATTACACATATGTCTGCATATATCATTGATCATTCTTAATACTTGTCCGAATTCTAAAAGGTATGCTCAGTTGTATTATCTTCCAAATTCAATTCTTAGGTCGGAAGGTCCATTCCTTCAACTATAATTGATCAAATCAATTTCGACCTTTTGAATCTTATTTGAATAAATACTATTAAGTTTAAGAATTCACAAGTATAATGATTTAACAAGAAATATATCTAATAAGTAAAACAAGTTATAGAACGGTTTGTTGCACCGTGGTAGACTAAGGATTTATCATTCACATTATTGCTATCTAATGTACCAGAATAGATAATACCATTATTTCTTATCAAAATCATCAAATGATTAAAGAAATAAAATATCCATTCATAGAAATCCAGAACAGAAGTTCTTTCTAAATTTAAAGGGTACATAAAGCAATAAACTCGAAATGAAATCCTATAACTACTCATAGATAAAGCCTCTATTGCAACAGCTGCCTCCTCCACAGCACTTCCCTTGACCATTCCTCCATTTCCAAGTCTTTGGGTTTCCTGGTGCCCCTGCATCTTAAATGCATACATACCGTCAGTGGTTCCATATCTACCAACCAGACTTCTGGTAGATAACACCGCTGACTACGTTTTTAAAGACTAATGAGAGAATCTTATACCTTCTTGGGGAGAAAATACAGACTTCCAGTCCCCAGAATATTTTCTTTGAGAATGACTGCCCAAAGGCTTTCTCACCCTATTTCGTGGTCCAAGTGCTTTAGGACTACAGGGCTTCTTTGTCTGCTTCTCCACCCCTTGGTCTATGCCCTTAGGTTCGAAACCTTTGGCTATGGCCATAAGAACTTGCGATTGTCTCAACTCATCCAAAAGGTCTAACATCTCGAAAACGTGTTCAAGCGTTTCCTCGAAGCGACTGACCTTTATGAGTATCCTCATTGCCTCTTTTCTAACCTTCTCGTTGTCTCTAAACATTAGCTTGAGTTTCAGCATGATATTATGATTAGTGGTTAATGCAAAAGCATTGTTCCACTTCTCAAAATCAGCTTTTTCCTCAACAGTTGAGACACGTGTAGGTTCAGGAGGACAAAGTTCACTGAGTACTAACTTGTACTCAGCAACAGTCTGGGTAATGTCTAATTCTTTATTCCATCCAACACAGTATGGAACCAGTGCGTTGAATTCCTTGAGTATCACAGAAAGTGGATTCATAGCTATTCTCTAAACCTATAAGCACATTTAAACAAACAATCAATTTAATATCCGATATTATCTCCCTCAAATAATATCATTAATATACTAATTACATCTAAAATCCCATCAGATATGGCAAGCCACGATAGTGTGGACGTTTACGTATCCAAATGATTTCGTAATTAGATTTGCTTCGGTCGTACATCACTATAGCGTTACTTCGATGGGAAGAATACTATAGAGCGTACCTAAGTGTAAACCATTACTCAGCACTAAGAAGATTGTTTGAGACTCGTACGTCACCGCAAGCCACGATAGTGTGGACGTTTACGTTAACACACGATCCTTCACTTTCTTCTATAACTGTCTACATCAATTGATCCAAAATCCCATTCAGTATAGCAAGCCACGATAGTGTGGACGTTTACTACACCAAAAGATTTTTACAATTGACATCCAATTACTTGAACCATTCGATTTCGTAAATCAAGACGCGGAGAATCATAAGTGAAACTCGAAGTTTTTAACAGTGATTTACCATGCGAACAACCCTATCTCTCTAGATGAGGGAGCCGAGCAGACAATCGATCCATTTCAAGAAATGGTACGAAGGTCTATAATTTGTGTCATCCACATGACCAAGTGGCTTTGGCTCCATTCCACTCCCCGGGGTGAGAATGAGTCGACTTGAAGTCAGTTTCAGAAAGACAAATTAGCATTGTTTGATAGACTTAATCAATGTTTCTTGTCTATATGAACTTCGAAAGCTCATAAATGTCACCAAGAGAACAGTAATGGAGACCATGGGAATGTTTCCATCCCCTCTCCCACTTAGCTTTTTATAACAAAGGGATACGCTATCTAGTGCATAAAGTAAACACATATAGCATGCATACAAGCAATAAGCACATAGTATCACATAGTCAAAATAATGCTAGAAATTTATTTTCCGACTATCATGGCTTTATTCCATCTCCGTACGCATCAACTAGTCTTCAGTCTTCGTTCTTGAATGCTCCATGTGACGAGAATATTAATCCCAATATTTAAATCTATTTATTTTCAATAAATCCAAAAGATAGTTAATTCGAAAATTAAGTCAATCGAATAAATCAAAAATAAAATTAAATATTATTAATATTTTTATTTATTTATTTTTTCCTTTCTAATTCTATTAAATCTCTAAAATTCTATCCAAGTAAGACTTGGAACATTCTAGAAGATTTCTAGAATAAGGAAATAAATTAATTCCAATTAATTCTTTTCCTATTTCAATGAGAGTTCCCAAACTTAGGAATACTCAAAATAGGAAAACCGAATTAATTAGGAAAGTGAATCTTGGTAGGAGTAGCACGGGTTGGGGATCCCCGCACTACCACCACCATCGACCGGCCACCGGAGAGGGAACCGCCGCCACCACCCAGCCGGCCGGCCACCACCTTGCCGGCGGCAGCCCCAGCCGAGGGTGATCGACCCCTCCCCAGTTTTCGTCCTCTTCGGCTTCTTCGTCACACATGTTCTCAGGCGGTCGTCTCGGCATCGATCCAACGTAAATAAATTACAAAATAATAAATTTACAATTCCGGTATCGATTCTATAAATGAAATCGACCCTATACAATTTCCGGAAAACATAGAACAATAATAATAAATCTAAATTCGGTCAACCCCCGAATTTTTACTATTACAAGCATTCATCCACACAAAACGAATCTCGACATGTCCGAGAGTTTAATAAACGAATAATCATGGTAAAAATAATTAACAATTAATTAAATCATGATAGTCGAAATCCCTGCAAGGTAGAACGATAATTGAACATATACATGAACACGAAACCAACGCTCTGATACCAATTGCTGGAATTCGATGTCCCGGGGTATCAAAAATTGCGGAACCGATAACCCCGACCGAAGTCCCATCGCCGGAAACCGATCACAAACACCACGAAGAACCGGGGTCCGACAAGAGAATCGCCGCGAGGGAGAAACCCTAGCCGAACCCCTTTGCATGGGGTTCGCGATCGCTGGGGCTGCTCCGGCAGCCCCGGGCGGTGAGTCCGGTGACTCACCGCCATCGCCGGAGGTGGGGGGAGCCACCAGCCGCGGCGCCAGCCCGCGGCAGTCCCCCCGGCGATCGAGCTAGGGCTCGATCGCCCCCAGCCGCGGCGTCCAGCCGCGGCTTCTCCTCGTGCGCCGGCGGCGAGGGGTGGCCGAGGGGGTTCATCCGCCCTGGCTCCAGCCCACGGCGAACCCCCGACGATCGACTTCACGTCGATCGCATGCCCCGGCGTCCAGCCGGGGCTTTCCCTTGCCGCGCGTACCGGCGGTCGAACCCTAGGGTTCGGCCGCCCCTCTCGATTCTCGCCGGGGATCTCGAATCCCCGTCCCCGAGATTCGTCGTTTTCCTTATGAACTCATCTCGGGGATATTATCAACCCTTCCGGGATACACTTTCCCGTCAAGTATTCACGGCATGTCATATATAAAATATAGTGACCCAACTTAGCCGGTAATTAACCTAATAATTAAATCGGTTAATTCCTTTGGAAAATCAAAGTCACTTATATTAAATATACACACCCGCAATAGTATCGGGGATTAAGAATAAAATACTCTGAGACTTGAATCAATTATCAACGGCAATCCTAATTGATAAGTCTCAAGCGATCCGCCCAATACACCAAGTGTACAAGTGTGATAAAATAATCAAGACAAATTATTTTCTCTCTCACACAACGACTATACCGATGGATTGGTCCGTGTCCATCTAGGTCGTGAGCAACTGTTCGATTAAATACGAGTAACCGATAGTATGATCTTCTGTGTGGGCCCGCACACCATACTAACTACAACGTATAGAATCCAGTACTATATTTTGCATATATTTAATTATCAATAATTAAATGCAAACGATTGTTTATTAATTAAATAGATTAAATGCTATGACCGGGAGTTACCGTTACTTAAATCAAGACATTAAGTACACAACTCCACAATATTATTTCTAACAAGTCCTACCAAATTTCACAACGTTGTGGAATTACTTTTTAATTTTTGGTTTGATGGTGATATGTACTCCGGCCAACTAAAATATATTCGTACAATATTGTAGTTGACTCGGTATCAATCCTCGACCATGGTAGGAGAGAGAGAGAGAGAGAGAGAGAGAGAGAGAGAGAGAGATCATTTGATTATTGAAAGCTAGAAGAGGTAAGCTATAAAATGTAGAGGAAACAAAAGCTACTAATTTCAATAAGAAGTTATACATGTTGTAAAAAGAATACGCGAACATGATTTACACATCTAATGGAAGTTTTTCCACATAAGATACAAGTCAAGTCAGAATACATAGGGATAACCTAGGGTTACGATAAAAGCCTGATTTCATGATAGTGAAGCAATTCCTAACCAACAATTTCCAAAAAAATAAAAAAAATAAAAATAGAATAGTGGATTCCCCATAAACTGAAAGTATTCTAACCTGATAAAGATGGGAATTGACTTCAGCACAAGTTTGATGAGGAGTTTCAATAGGGCACCAATGAGTTCAAACTGGCCACCAGGTTCCAGCGATATACTTTGCTTTCCCTGCCAATAATAATAAAGTAACGCTGAGAGAAGACTGCAATTTCAACGTGAATTGTAACATCATAACAGCATGATTATTTAAATTATCAATTTTTACCCATACGGACTAGAACCACATCACATGAAAATTGGAGAAAGAAAATTGCATAGCTGTTTGTGTCCAATAATGTATTCACCTTCCATAATTTTATCCCAATCAAATCTCTCAGATGTACCATTAAGAAGCTCTGCTATCTGTTGTTCATATTTCATGGGGCTTAATGTTCCAAATTTAAAATCAAACTTCTCATGTTCAGTCCCTATCCTGTATGAAGCAAAGATACATGGTTGTATTAGAGCTAAAAAACAAATTTATCAACAACCATCCAACACATGCACATGCAACAGTTGAGTTCAAAACTAGAATTGCTTCCGAAACGAAAAAAAAAATGATTATCTAAAAACTTTTATTGCTTTGCGTCTTCATTCGTGGCATTGTTAAACCTACTTAGACCCATGACTCTATAAAATGATTTATATGGGCCATGTATGTTGGGATTTTGTATGAATCTCATCCATACCCCAATAGATGGATTTACGTATTTTACAAGCATGAAAAGGTGCGGAAGAAAGAATCATGCATAAACACGTAAAACCCTAATCATGGATCTAGTGCGCACGTATGTAGTAAGAACAATTAATCGAGTTAGTAAAGAATTATGTACCTTGTAATTCTTGTATGTATATAGCTCACGCGTAGATGGACAGCCGCGAACGTACCCGGCCTCAATTCGTTGCACGAACCCTCCTTGATCAACGAACGTGGAAGCCCTTCAACAATATCGAGTCCCACTCGATTCTCTCGTCTCCCTCGTATTTTGTTGCTTGTGAAATAATATATTTCATGTAGAATAGCAACCAAAATCGTGGGTCTAAAGTCCCCTTTATATAGGAGGGAGGAGGAAGAGAGTTTAGGGTTGAATTGGAGAAAAGAAACTCGCGGCCGAAAATTACCAAATATACCGCGTTGTCGGCCGACACCAACTTAGGCAAAATTGGGTGTCGGCCGACACCCTTAGAAAAAGTCAACCGCCTCATTTTGTTTATGGTGTCGGCCGACATCACCCAAAGGCAAAATGGGTGTCGGCCGACACTATGTACAAAAAGTCGCTCGGCTCCGTTTTTCTCTCCGTTTCTTCCGTCGTTCAACCTCGATTCCCAACAAAGGTTTATATACTCCAAGTATACATGATCGATAGGGTCGTGTGACTCATTTGGCTTGATCGTCGACTATTAAGTTCAAGTTTACGACTCGACACTTAACGTCGCCCAATCGATCCATCTACACAGGACGCACTACATAGCTTGTTTCGATACAACACACATGGATTGAAGGACATAAATCCAACAATCTCCCACTTGGACTTCAGATCCAGTGTGTATCCACGTTTCCCTTATCGCTTGATGTCTAAGTTCGAACTAGAGGTAAGACCAGTGTCACCCTCGTTCCGTTCGAACCTTTCTCGGATATATGAGCGGATTGCGAACCGGATGATCACTATGATACAGATCCGGGCGTGGCCACGCAGTTTTGCAATCCCAACTCTCCGAGTGGCCTTTAAGACATTTAATCCTACCCCGTAGGAGGATAATCCCATCTTGTCAATCTAAGTGCTCCCACTTGCTTCTTGAGGTATCCAACGACTATCTTTATAGTTCCGTTTTACCGAGAACGTTTGACAGCGTCAAAACACAACATTTCACAATGTAGCTACTATAGACTACTCAGGTCTGAGGAGACGTCCGAAAGCTATAAGAATCGATATTATGACACACTGCCTTAAATACCATTCTTAGGCGAGTCACGTCCGACACCTAGCTCCCAGCTGTTGTCTATACAATTGTACTCAACGTCCCACGTCTAGCCCATGAGGTGGCGCTATAGTACAACTTGCAATCTAATCTTTATATTGATCCATTGTGTCTGTTCGTACACGGCGATATAGATTAGGGACTTAAGTTGATTTTAATTTTTTTTGTTCAATCACTGAGCCTCATTATGTGACATTATCACATAACTCAGATAAAATTTAAAATTTACGTTGAACAGTTCATATAATCCAAACCATGAAAATATGAATAAGTTGATTTTTCAATCAACCTTGAATGTCTACTTTACAATCTCCGTTTGTAAATAAATTACAACATAAGAATTAAGTCTCCAAGACGTTTAATTCCTATCGCAGTACTTAAAGCCTCATGCTTTGACTGCGGGAGAGGTTTGGTGAATGGGTCGGCAACGCTATCCTCGGTTGCCACTTTGCAAATTTCAATATCACCTCTCTCCACGATCTCGCGAAGAATGTGAAACTTTCTGAGCACGTGTTTGGATGGTGATCCCTCGGCTCTTGTGCCTAGGCTATAGCTCTACTATTATCACAATAGAGAACTAAAGATTTGGCAGCACTAGAGATGACACCAAGCTCCTCGAGGAACTTTTTCATCCATACACTTTTCTTTGCAGCCTCCGAGGTCGCAATGTACTCAGACTCTGTAGTTGAGTCAGCGATAGTGCTTTGCTTGGAACTCTTCCAACAAACAACACTTTTATTCAGACAAAAGACATATCCAGATAGAGATCGAAAATCGTCTGAAAACTCGCGTCTGTATATCTCGTCATTTCTAACTCTTCTTGTCCCTCAATGGACAAGATAATTCTCCTTTGTCCGGTTAAGGCACTTGAGAATATTTCTGGCCACATCCCATGCGCCTCACCCTAGTTTGATTTCAAACGACTCGTCATGCTCAAAGCATACGATATGCCTGGCCTCATATATATCATGGCATACATAATCGATCCTATTGCCGAAGCATAAGGAACATTATACATCCTCTTTTGCTCATCAGCTCCTTGCGGACACTGAGTCTTGCTTAAAGACTTGTCATGTGTATTGTATTGTGCTTCTCCCAGATCCTTCATAGAGAAACACTTTCCGAGCCCTTCCTTCACAGAGTTCAACATCGGAATGTCATTTCCTATAAGAAGTATGTCATCGACATACAACACAAGAAAACGATTGCGCTCCCACTGATCTTCTTGTATACACAAGATTCCTCTGGGTTTCGTTTAAAGTCGAATCCCATTACGGCTTCGTTGAAACGCAGATAACTCCGAGATGCTTGCTTAAGTCCATAAATGGACCTCTTAAGCTTGCATACCTTCTTAGCCCTTTTTTGGATCGATAAAACCCTTAGGTTGTGTTATATACGCATCCTCTTCAGAACTCCGTTCAAGAAGGCGGTTTTAACATCCATTTTCCAAATCTCATAATCAATGAGTGGCAATGGCAAGAAGTATCCTATCGGACTTGGAGTCCATTTCGGATTTCATGGCTCTCAGCCATTTCTCGGAATCCGGACTATTCAAGGCTTGACTATAGGTCGATGGTTCGTTACTCTCTAAGAGAAGAACCTTATATCTCTCGTCCCTTAAGATACCTATGTATCTATCGGGTTGAGTTCTAATTCTTTTCGACCTACGAGGAATAGTTACCACCTCCACGGCTTGAGGAATCACCACGACCTCGTCGTTTGTTTCCTCGGTAACTGGTTGTTCATCGTGGAACTCGTTCCAGAACAACTTTACTCCCACTATCTTTCTTAGAAAGGAATAACTTTTCCAGAAAGATACCATCGCGAGCAACAAAAGCTTTGTTCTCCGATTGATTGTAGAAATAATATCCTCGGGTTTCTTTTGGTTAACCCACAAAGAAAACCTTGTCAGACTTGGGTTCAAGCTTACTAGAGATAATTCTCTTGACGTAGGCTTCGCAACCCCAAATCTTAAGATAAGACAAATTCGGGACCCTCCCGCTCCATATCTCATATGGTGTCTTACTCACAGCCTTTGACGGTGTCTTATTCAGTATTAGAGCAGCAGTAGAGAGTGCATGTCCTCAAAAGGATATAGGAAGTTTAGCCGAGCTCATCATAGATCGAACCATTTCCAACAAAGTTCGATTCCTTCTCTCAGACACTCCATTCAACTGAGAAGTTCCAGAAGGTGTGAGTTGAGATCTAATCTCACACTTCACTAGATGATCGTCAAACTCTTGACTCAGATATTCGCCTCGATCCGATCGAAGAACTTTTATCGTCTTGCCAAGTTGATTTTCACGTAACCACCTCGTGTCGGTGAACTCATTGGTCCACACACATCAGTGTGTAGTAGGCCCAATAGGTCACTAGCTCGCTCACCAGTTCCCAGAAGTGGTGATTTCGTCATTTTACCTAATAGACATATCGCATGTATCAAATGATTTCAAATCAAATGATTTTATAACACCCTCCTTGAGGAGTTTCTCAACACGCTTGTTGTTTATATGGCCCAAATGACAGTGCCAGAGGTACGTTTCGTTAATCTCGTTTGATTTAGCTCGTTTGGTATTTATGTTGTATATTCGTTTATCTAAATCGAGCACGTATAAGCCCCGCTCTAGACGTGTCATACCATAGAATATATTACGATTAAACAACGAAAAAATTCCGTTAATAATCGTAAAATTAAATCCTTCAACATCCAATGCTGAAATGGAAATAATATTCATAGTAATACTAGGAACAAAATAAACATTATTAAGTTCTAGCACGAGCCCCGAGGGCGACGATAAACAATAAGACCCTACGGCTAATGCAGCGACCCTCGCTCCATTCCCCACACGTAGATGGACTTCACCTTTCTCTAACTTCTTACTTCTTTGTAGGCCCTCCACACTTCTAACAATGTGAGTCCCACAACCAGTATCTAATACCTATGAAGTAGTGTTAGCAAGGTGTATATCTACAACATAGATACTTGAAGATGAAGGGGAAACCCCATTCTTCATATCTTCCTTTTATTTAAAACAATCCCTTTTGAAATGGCTCACACCATCGCAATAGAAGCACTTTGGTCCCACCGAAGTCTTCTTGTCTTTGGCCTTAGGTGCAGCAACATCTTTACCCTTGCCAATGGACTTGGATTTGTTCTTCCTTTTAGAAATTCCACATTCCTTTATCATAAGAACATCTCTCCCAGAGTTGTTCTTGATCGTAGGGTCTACAGTCTCCAAATGACTATGTAGATCCATCAACGATCTATGTACTCCGTTCACATGATAGTTCGTCCTCAAGGAGTCATAACCATCATGCAACGAGTGCAGAACGATATTCGTTTCGGAAAGCACAGGAATTGGAGTTTCATTAGCATTCTCTCGTTTTTCAAATTTGAGATCCAATCTCATGTTTCGATGCCAATCGAGAAAGTTAGTACCGTTCAGTTTTTCCTTCTCAAGGATTTCCTTCTCAAGGATTGAACGCATAGTAACTTGGGTGATAGAGTTTAGATGAGAAATATTAACTACATAAAGAAATAAGCAAGTATTAAGTAAACATTCAAAAGTTTGACAACAAGTCGTTCCTCGAACACTTAATTAGTTGTCTATTTTGTCCTCCAATGTCCAACATTGGTGTCTCTAGGACAAAACAATTCCAAGATCCTCATCTCGCAATTTCTCGAGCCAAGGAGAGCTTGACACTCAAAAAATCCAGGATAGGTAGACAATCTCATTGTCAATGTTATTTCAATAGTCCCACTATCGACAATAACACTCTCGGTCGATAAGAATCACATTCTTATCTCCTCGCCTCGACTACCACGCCTGCAGTGGGTTCGTCGATGAGAAACCAAAAACACGTTGTAGAGGCCTCGTTGTTCCTCTACCCTCACCTTATCTCAAGATCAAAAATATAGCACCCCGCGGAGGCGGAACCTACCAATTGATGATCAAGAGCTTTAGGGGGTGTGCCTTTTTGGACAAGGCGATAACTCATTTTATGAGACATAGCATGCAGGTTACGTTTTAATCGATTGAACATGATATTAAACGCAAAATAAAACCTAAAGCATGCATACTACCACAGCACATAAAACGCACTCCAATGGCCCCTAAGTTCTATACTATGAAAACGATAAATTACAAATTGGTATCCTCCTCGAGGTACTTGTAATCTTGAGTCTCACTCACGTCTTCGTCTTCTCGAGTCTCACTCGATCATAGCTTTGCGTCTCCTCGAGTCTTACACGATTTCGTCTTGGACGAGTCTCACTCGTGTAAACGTCTCTTCAAATCTTTGTTTCTTGTAAGGCCTTCGATTGTGGATCCCACCACAGCTTACATTGTATAATGGCACGCAGGCCATAGCAAAATAAATCTATACTATTACAAAAGATTTGATGGCACGCAGTCCATATAAAACTCTAAGGCCATTGAGTACGAAAAACGCAGGGCATTCATCCAACAACTAACGGTTGTTGGCCTTACATCTAGCAAGCAACAAGAATTCTCAATTCATAGCAAGCAAGATGCAACATATAACTCAAATATGCCTATTAATTTTATTCTCAATAAAATCAGATTTTAATTGTTCAATAACGATTATTCCCAATAATCGGCTTTTAATTGTATCCCCGTCATAATTATCCCAATAATCAAAACGCGATAAATCGTAAGTGAAAACTCGAGGTTTCTAACCAGCGATTTATCATGCAATTGCGCCCTATCTCCCATGTGACATGGGGGAGCCAACCAGACGATCGTACCATTTCATGGTTCGAAAGTCTCTAATTTGCGTCATTGACTAATTTAAGCACTCTGGTCTCATTTCCACTCCCCGAGGTGAGAAATAGATCGGCTTGAAATTAATCTTTGAAAAACTAATTAGGCATTGTTTTGAAAATTTGATAAAACATGAACTTCATGAAAAATACAAGAATTCTAAATTCTTTATTAATCATGATTGAGAGATAAAATTGACAAATAATATTCCAAATAAATTTATCAATTCCGAATTTCACATCATGGGGATTTGATTTATGCATACAAAAATAATTGAATAAATTTTTAACATCAAATCAAGTACTATTTTTCCAAAAAATATTCCATGAAAAATTACATGAATAAATCACAAAAAATTCATGGACACTTGATTTATGAAAAATAATTCAATTAAATTAACATACAATCAAATACTATTTTTTTCAAAAAATAGTCCACGGAAAAATTCACAAATAAAATTAAAACAATTTTATAGGCACTTGTTCTACGCGCATACGCAAACGCACGACCAAGGCTCTGATACCACTGTTGGGATTTTGTATGAATCTCATCCATACCCCAATAGATGGATTTACGTATTTTACAAGCATGAAAAGGTGCGGAAGAAAGAATCATGCATAAACACGTAAAACCCTAATCATGGATCTAGTGCGCACGTATGTAGTAAGAACAATTAATCGAGTTAGTAAAGAATTATGTACCTTGTAATTCTTGTATGTATATAGCTCACGCGTAGATGGACAGCCGCGAACGTACCCGGCCTCAATTCGTTGCACGAACCCTCCTTGATCAACGAACGTGGAAGCCCTTCAACAATATCGAGTCCCACTCGATTCTCTCGTCTCCCTCGTATTTTGTTGCTTGTGAAATAATATATTTCATGTAGAATAGCAACCAAAATCGTGGGTCTAAAGTCCCCTTTATATAGGAGGGAGGAGGAAGAGAGTTTAGGGTTGAATTGGAGAAAAGAAACTCGCGGCCGAAAATTACCAAATATACCGCGTTGTCGGCCGACACCAACTTAGGCAAAATTGGGTGTCGGCCGACACCCTTAGAAAAAGTCAACCGCCTCATTTTGTTTATGGTGTCGGCCGACATCACCCAAAGGCAAAATGGGTGTCGGCCGACACTATGTACAAAAAGTCGCTCGGCTCCGTTTTTCTCTCCGTTTCTTCCGTCGTTCAACCTCGATTCCCAACAAAGGTTTATATACTCCAAGTATACATGATCGATAGGGTCGTGTGACTCATTTGGCTTGATCGTCGACTATTAAGTTCAAGTTTACGACTCGACACTTAACGTCGCCCAATCGATCCATCTACACAGGACGCACTACATAGCTTGTTTCGATACAACACACATGGATTGAAGGACATAAATCCAACAATGTAAGGTTTCCAGCCGATAAACTAATAAAACAACAAGCAATGTTTAGAGTCTTGTTAAGTTCATTTCAAAGATGGTGATTTTTCTACTTTTCATTAAAAGAAGTGGGTAGTATAATAATTTTACAATTCAGTTGCTTTCATTATTACTAATGTTCTTATTACTAGTATCATAGTATTCGTCAATCATATATTTTCATATAAAGAAAAAATGAATTATTTACAATTTTCATAGAAAAAAAAAGAATTATCTACTAAAATTTTATTGATTTGCGTCTTCATTCATATAAAGAAAAAATGAATTATTTACAATTTTCATAGAAAAAAAAAGAATTATCTACTAAAATTTTATTGATTTGCGTCTTCATTCGTGGCGTTGTTACACCTACTTAGACCCAAGACTCTATAAGATTATAGATTATGGGCCATATCAGGTTTTTAGCCGATGAACTAAGACAACAAGCAATGTTTAGAGTATTGTTAAGTTAATTTCAAAGAAGGTGGTTTTTCTACTTTCCATTAAAAGAAGTGGGTAGTATAATTTTACAATTACAGTTGCTTTCATTATTACTAATGTTCTTATTACTAGTATCAAAGTATTAGCCAATCATACATTTTCATATAAAGAAAAATTGAATTATTTATAATTTTCAGAGGAAAAAAAGAATTATCTACAAACTTTTATTGCTTTGCGTCTTCATTCGTGGCGTTGTTACACCTACTTAGACCAATGACTCTATAAAATTATAGAGTTATATAAGCCATGTCAGCAGCCGATAAACTAAGACAACAAGCAATGTTGAGTATTGTTAAGTTCATTTATAAGTTGGTGATTTTTCTACTTTCCTTTAAAAGAAGTAGGTAGTATAATTCTACAAAGCATAATTTCCCATTTTGCAGTTGCTTCCATTATAGCTCATGTTCTTATAATTACTAGTATCATGGTATTAGCTAATCATACATTTTTCATAAGAAGAAAAAATAGAATTACTTACACTTATCAGAGAACAATTTTCATGCAAGGGCATACATGACCACAGTTTTCACACAGAGCCCAATCCTATGAGAAACAAAAGGAACAACAAACTTACCAGTCGTGGTTTTCGCAAGGGACCCCAAACGCAGCCTATAAACTAAAAGACAACAAGCAATGTTTAGAGTATTGTTGAGTTCATTTCAAAGATGGTGATTCTTCTACTTTTCGTTTAAAGAAGTAAGTATAATTTCAAAAATAAAGTTGCATTCATTATAACTAATGTTCTTATTACTAGTATCATTAGCTAGTCATACATTTTCATAAAAAAAGAAAAAATGAATTATTTACAATTTTCATAGAAAAAAAAGAATTATCTACCAACTTTTATTGCTTTGCGTCTTCATTCGTGGCGTTGTTACACCTACTTAGACCCAAGACTCTAAAATTATAGATTTATGGGCCATGTCAGGTTTCCAGCCGATGAACTAAGACAACAAGCAATGTTTAAAGTATTGTCAAGTTCATTTCAAAGATGGTGATTCTTCTACTTTCCATTATAAGAAGTGGGTAGTATAATTTTATAATTACAGTTGCTTTCATTATTACTAATGTTCTTATTGTTGGAGTTTGAATATTTAATGTCTAGATTTAAGTGATATGAACTCCCGATCCATTGCCATTAATCTATTTAATGGAATAAACAATTATTTGCGTTTAATTATTTATAATTAAATATATGCAAATTATAGTCCTAGATTATATACGTTGTAGTTAGTATGGTGTGCGGGCCCACACGGAAGATCATACTATCGGTTACTCGTATTTAATCAAACAGTTGCTCACGACCTAGATGGACATGGACCAATCCATCGCTATAGTCGTTGTGTGAGAAAATAATCTGTCTTGATTATTTTATCACACTTGTACACTTGGTGTATTGGGCGGATCGTTTGAGATTTATCGATTAGGATTGCCTTGGATAATCGATTTAAATCTCAGTGTATTTTATTCTTAATCCCCGATACTATTGCGGGTGTGTATATTTAATATAAGTGACTTTGATTTTCCAAAGGAATTGACCGGTTTAATTATTGGGTCAATTACCGGTTAAGTTGGGTCGCTATATTTTATATATGACATGCCGTGAATACTTGACGGGAAAGTGTATCCCGTAAGGGTTGATAATATCCCCGAGATGAGTTCATAAGGAATTATTATGTAAACCCTGCAGGTGGATTTGTTCCGCATAATAATTAAGGTTGAATGGTACTATTCTCGGATATAAGAGATGAATAAATTAATTGGCAATAAATTAATTTTATTCATGGATATTTAAATCTTAAATACACGGAATAAATAATACTACCGGAGAAATATTATTTGATATAATATGGTTTAATATTGGGAGTGCAATTAATTTATATAGTGGAAAATAAATTAAATAATATTAATGGGATTAATAGATTTGAGCTTGGGCTCAATTTAATCATTAATATTGGAAGCCCAATATTCCACCTCCTTAAGATCCCCTACGTAGCCTATAAAAGCACTACATGGTCTTCTATATTCTCTTAACTTGAAGATCACAATTTTAGAAAGAGAAAGTAGAGAGGGAGATCCATAGAGTTCGGTAGATCGTCGTCCACACGACGTCCGAGCTAGTGCAAGGAATACGTGGGAAGATCTCAAGGTCGTCAAATTAAATTCTTCGTTTCTCCGAACAACGAGAACGAGGTAAATCGTAAAACCCTCTTTATGATTTTATCGTTCAATTATCGTGAAAATATCGTGAACCAAGATCTGAGGATCGAACCCCGGAACGAGGGACGAGCCGAGCGGTGGTGGTCGAACCACCGGACCGCGGTGGTGGTCGAACCACCGGACCGCGGTGGCTCGTGGAATCACTGGTAAGAAACTTCGAGTTTCACTTATGATTCTCCGCGTCTTGATTTACAAGATCGAATGGATCAAGTAATTGGGAGTCAATTATAAAAGTCTCTTGGTGTAGTAAACGTCCACACCACGTGGCTTGCTGGACTAACAGATTTTGGATTAATTGATGTAGACAGTTATAAGGAATTGTGAAGAATTGTGAAATCATCGTAAACGTCCACACCACGTGGCTTGCGGTGATGTAGCGGTTCCAAACGATTTACTTTAGTGCTGAGTAATGGTTTACACTTAGATACGCATTATAGTATTCTTCCCCACGAAGTTACGCTATAAGTGATGTATGACCGAAGCAAAACTAATTGCTAAATCATTTGGGTAAGGTAAACGTCCACACCACGTGGCTTGCCATATCTGATGGGATTTTAGAGGCGATTAGTGATTTAATGATATTATTTAAGGGAGATAATATCGAAGATTAAATCAATTATTTGTTGTTATATGTGCTCATAGATTAGGAATGGCTTTGAACCCACTTTCTGTGATACGTAAGGATTTTAAACTCATTGGTCCCTAAATGTAATGACTGGAATAGAGATCTAGACATTGCCCAGACTGTTAAAGAGAACAAGTTTGTACTCAGTGAGCTTTGTCCTCCCGAGCCTACAAATGTCTTAACTGATGAGGAAAGGACTGATTTTGATATCATGTTCAAACTCAAGGAGATGTTTAGACATGACGTTGTGGCTAGACAAGAGGCGATGAGGATACTCATAAAGGCCATTCGATTCAAGGAAACGCTTAAACACGTTTTTGAAATGATGGACCTTTTAGACGAGTTGAGACGGAAATCGCAAGTTCTTGTAGCCAATGCCATAGGTTTCGAACCTAAGGGTAAAATCGGGGGAAAGGAAAAGCAAGCAAAGAAACCCAGTGGTCCTAAGTTACTTGGACCACGAGATGGGACGAGAAAGCGTGTTCTCGATGCAAATAGTCTGGGTACTGGAAGTCTGATTATCCTCTCAAAGAAAGTACGAAATTTTCTTTAGTCGTAAAACATAGTCAGTGGTATTATCTACCGGAACCTGGTGTGTAGATATGGAACCACTGACGGTATGTGCATTTTAAATGTAAGGGTTCCAGGAAACCCGACGACTTTGAAAAGAAGAAATCGTAGTCTACATGGGCAATGCTGTAGAGGAGGCAGCAGTTGCAGTGGAGGACATTTATAGGATTTCATTTTGAGTTATTGCTTTTATGTACCTTTCATTTAGAAAGAACTTTGTTCTGGATTTCTAATGAATAGATATTTTATTTCTTTTAATCATTTGATGGTTATAAGAAGAAATAAAGATATTATCTATTCTGGTACATTAGCTAGCAATATATAAATGATGAATCCTGAGTCCACCACAATGCAACGAACCGTAGTATGAAACTCGTTTTACTAATAAGAGATTTCTTTATCAATTATACTAGTGGATTCTTATGCTAAGTCATGTTTATTCAAATAAGAAGTTCAAAGGTCGAAAATTGATATTTTGATCAATTAAGTTGAAGGAGTGGACCTTCCGACCTATGAATCTAATTTGGAAGATAACATGACTAAGCAATCCTTTATGGATATAAGATATAAGATCCGGACAAGTATAAGAATTGATTGACTCTGATGTATGCAGACCTATGTCTACTCAGACAATAAGGTACGAGTACTTCATTTAATGATTACTCGAGAAATGGATTAGAATACCTTATGTGCCACAAAAGCAAGTGTTTTGACAATTCAATGGACACTAAGCAATTGTGGAGAACCATCAAGGTATATCCATTTGTAGCCTGTGATTTAATCGCGGAGGCAAGTACCTGTCTGAGGAATGCATAGCATACTGATCAGAGGTTGGGATTTGATCCCAAGTGACTACACCATACACTGTTGTGTAGAAATGGTGTGTCGTAAACAAGAAATGGAACCCTTATAGAAATAATAAAAGCATGAGTTATACGGAACTACCTGTGTTCTATGGATATGTCTGGAAACAACGGCGCACTCAAATGCGGTTGTAGAATATCCTAGAAGAACAAAAGATGTGTGTTCAATAGTACTAAGAACCAGAAGGACGTTATAAGTTCTAACGCCCGGTTCTTAGAGAAAAGACTATATGATGAACCACAAGCCCAAAGTGACATGATACTTTGAAATGAGAGAGAACGATAAGGACTGAGAACCAGCTGAACCGAGTAGCGGTACACCACTAACTACACCTACTGTTATTACTGTTTATACACCGGAATGCCGTTGTAGTGGGAGGTTGTGTGACAACCAGTGATATTCATAAGACTAGGAGAGTTTTCAGACTCTGGACCTAGTATACATGAAATCAATCCCTGGATCTACATGGAGGCAGTACTAGATCTAAATGTGCCTTCTTGGAAAGCAATATGTATTATTGCTTAGAGGCAAGATCATTTAGAGTACAAGCTTAGTTAATCCATTTATGGATTGGAACAAAGCATTGAGTTCGTAGTACTTGCAAATTGATGAGATAGTCCATTTTATGGATTCATCAAAGCATAGAGGAATCATGTGTATTGGAAACGTGATGGAACAAGGTGGTGTTTCTCGGGTTTTATGTAGAGAAATTTCTTATCATTGGTAACAATGTAAGGATGTTGTCAAGACATAAAATGAGGTTGTGTAGATAAATCAATATGAAAGATAAAGGAAGAAGTTGGACATGTTCTTGAGATCTTGGATCTCTAGGAAAGAACATTGTACTTCTCCTGGACATCTTACATATATATGATTATGGTTCGTTTTAACATGTAAGATTCCGAGAAAGGTTCGTTACCTTTCAGATACGGAATGCATCTATCTAAGGATATGTGTTTTGGAACACAAAAGGAGATAGAAGCAATTAAAGCAGTTTCCTACACTTTGAGTATGGAAAGCTTAATGCAATGTTGAAAAACGAGAACCTGATATCGGCTATGCGGTAAGCATAGTGGGAGGATATTAAGGTAATCCTGGAAAGAAATATTCGACTGCTGTAAAGTACTTTCGAAGTACTGTTCTAGACTACGAAGCAGACGAGTTTTTCCTTTGGATTACATTCTCTTAGATTTCTAATCGAATGAGGACCGGTGTAAGTCGATATCAGGCTATGTGTTTCACTATTAAAGGAGAAGGAGTTTTAACATGGAAGAGTGATAAGCACGATGCTTTTCGGACTCTCCCATGGGTAACCAAATAGCGGCCTCAGAGGCAGCAGAAGTTTTGGTATAGCTCCGGGATAATCTCTGGGACTTAGATGTGATTCTTAATTTGCCAAAAGCTATGTAAATAGCGGTGTGATGGCAAATGGTAAGAAATCACAAGTCCATAAGTGTAAGATAACACATAGAGCAAGTACCACCTGATACGAGTCATCGTCAGGGGAGACGACGCTGTAGTCACCAAGATAACTTCAGAACGACAATCTAGATTGCTCTGTCACAAGGCACTTCTTGGAAGTGCATATTAAGCACGTGAAGAGTATGGGAGTCGGGAGTTTGGAGGAAATGACTAGACCTTAGTATAAGTGGGAGATTGTTGGAGTTGTATACTTAATGTCTAGATTTAAGTGATATGAACTCCCGATCCATTTCCATTAATCTATTTAATGGAATAAACAATTATTTGCGTTTAATTATTTATAATTAAATATATGCAAATTATAGTCCTAGATTATATACGTTGTAGTCAGTATGGTGTGTGGGCCCACACGGAAGATCATACTATCGGTTACTCGTATTTAATCAAACAGTTGCTCACGACCTAGATGGACATGGACCAATCCATCGGTATAGTCGTTGTGTGAGAGAGAAAATAATCTGTCTTGATTATTTTATCACACTTGTACACTTGGTGTATTGGGCGGATCGTTTGAGATTTATCGATTAGGATTGCCTTGGATAATCGATTTAAATCTCAGTGTATTTTATTCTTAATCCCCGATACTATTGCGGGTGTGTATATTTAATATAAGTGACTTTGATTTTCCAAAGGAATTGACCGGTTTAATTATTGGGTCAATTACCGGTTAAGTTGGGTCGCTATATTTTATATATGACATGCCGTGAATACTTGACGGGAAAGTGTATCCCGTAAGGGTTGATAATATCCCCGAGAAGAGTTCATAAGGAATTATTATGTAAACCCTGCAGGTGGATTTGTTCCGCATAATAATTAAGGTTGAATGGTACTATTCTCGGATATAAGAGATGAATAAATTAATTGGCAAATTAATTTTATTCATGGATATTTAAATCTTAAATACACGGAATAAATAATACTATCGGAGAAATATTATTTGATATAATATGGTTTAATAATTGGAGTGCAATTAATTTATATAGTGGAAAATAAATTAATTAATATTAATGGGATTAATAGATTTGGGCTTGGGCTCAATTTAATCATTAATATTGGAAGCCCAATATTCCACCTCCTTAAGATCCCCTACGTAGCCTATAAAAGCACTACATGGTCTTCTCTATTCTTATAACTTGAAGATCACAATTCTAGAAAGAGAAAGTAGAGAGGGAGATCCATGGAGTTCGTTAGATCGTCCCCCACACGACGTCCGAGCTAGTGCAAGGAATACGTGGGAAGATCTCAAGGTCATCAAATTGAGTTCTTCGTTTCTCCGAACAACGAGAACGAGGTAAATCGTAAAACCCTCTTTATGATTTTATCGTTCAATTATCGTGAAAATATCGTGAACCAAGATCTGAGGATCGAACCCCGGAACGAGGGACGAGCCGAGTGGTGGTGGTCGAACCACCGGACCGCGGTGGCTCGTGGATCCCCGTGGGGATCGAACTGTTGGAATTCGATAACCCGGGCTATTAAAATTTGCGGAAAATAATAACCCGATCAAAAACCCTTCGCCGGAGATCACACGAACGCCGACGAACGCGCCGGAGTCCAGCCGAAGAAACCATGCACCCGAAGGCACACGGCTGCCCCCAGCCGAACCCCCGCGTCGCGGGGTTCATGCGATCGCATGGATCGATTGCATGCGGCGATCGATCGGGGTGGGGCTGCCCAGCAACCCCCGCGGCGAGTTCAGCGACTCGCCGCCGCCTGGGAGGTCCCCACCGGCGTGGTGGGGTCGGTCACGGCACCAGCCCGTGCCCAGCGATCTATCGCGATGATCGATCGTAAGCCCTCGGCCCAGCCGAGGGTTCGACCCTCTCGCCCCATCCGAAACCCTAGGCGGGCGATCCCGCGGTCCGGTGGCTTCGCCACCACCGCGTGATCGTTCATCTAATCCGGGCTCGATATTTGGATCTTGCGTTCTACGGTATTTTACGATAATCCAAATCAAATAATATCAAGGGCGTTTAGATATTATACCTTCGATTCGTTGTTCGGAGAAACGAAATCAAGATGACCTTTGAATCTTCCCACGTATTCCTTGCACTAGCTTGAACGTCGGGTGGGCGACGATCCTCCAAGCTCTATGGATCTACTTCTCTCTCTCTCTACTTTCTCTCTCTAGAAGAATTATGATCTTCAACTTATGAGAATAGAGAAGACCATATAGTGCTTTTATAGGCTACGTAGGGGATCTAAAGGAGGTGGAATATTGGGCTTCCAATATTAATGATTAAATTGAGCCCAAGCCCAAATCTATTAATCCCATTAATATTAATTAATTTATTTTCCACTATATAAATTAATTGCACTCCCAATATTAAACCATATTATATCCAATTATCACCGAGCAAACGTAATTGATAAGTCTCAAGCGATCCGCTCAATACACCAAGTGTACAAGTGTGATAAAATAATTAAGACAAATTATTTTCTCTCTCACACAACGACTTTACCGATGGATTGGTCCGTGTCCATCTAGGTCGTGAGCATCTGTTTGATTAAATACGAGTAACCGATAGTATGATCTTCTGTGTGGGCCCGACACACCATACTAACTACAACGTATATAATCCAAGACTATAATTTGCATATATTTAATTAACAACAATTAAAAGCAAACGAATGTTTATTATCTTCCAACAATCTCCCACTTATACTAAGGTCTAGTCTTATCTTCCAAATTTCTGTCTCCCAAACCCTCCAAGTGCTTAAAATATACTTCCTTAGGAAGTATCTTGGTGAAAGGGTCCGCTAGGTTGTCCTCCGAAGCTATCTTGGTGACTACTGCATCGCCCCTCTTGACGATGTCTCGAATCAGGTGGTACTTGCGCTCTATGTGTTTCGTAGCACTATGGGACCGTGGTTCCTTACTGTTTGCCACTGCACCGCTATTGTCACAATAAATTGTCATAGCTCTAGGCAAACTCGGAATCACATCTAAGTCCTGGAGGAAATTAAGGAACCAAACTGACTCTTTCGCTGCCTCTGAGGCTGCAACATATTCAGCTTCCATGGTAGAGTCTGAAATGCACTTTTGCTTAACACTCTTCCATGATACGGCTCCACCTCCCAAAGTGTACACATAGCCTGATGTCGACTTACGCCGGTCCTTATCAGCTTGGAAATCCGAATCCGTGTAACCCAAAGGAATCAGATTGTCTGCTCCGTAACTCAGAACATAATCCTTAGTATTTCGCAAATACTTGAAAATGCTCTTTACGGCAGTCCAATGAGCCTCTCCAGGATTACTCTGATATCTCGCTACTACGCCAACTGCATAGCAGATATCAGGCCTCGTGCATAACATTGCATACATCAAGCTTCCCACAGCCGAAGCGTAGGGAACCGCTTTCATTCTATCTTTCTCCTTCTGTGTCCGAGGACACATTTCCTTAGAAAGATAAGTTCCTTTACTAAAGGGCAGTTCACCCTTCTTGGAATCTTGCATGTTAAAACGAGCCAGAATCGTGTCTATGTAAAGTGCTGGGAAAGGTACAATGTTCTATTCCGGCGATCCCTTATAACCTTGATCCCTAGAACATGCCCAACCTCTCCCAAATCTTTCATATCGAATTGTCTATACAACCATCCCTTTATGTCTGATAACATCTTTACACTGTTGCCAATGAGAAGAATGTCATCTACATAAAGCACGAGAAACACCACCTTCTTTCCATCACGTTTCCAATACACACACGATTCGTCCATGCTTTGATTGAATCCAAAAGATTGGACTTCTTCATCAAACAGCAGGTTCCACGATCTCGAGGCTTGTTTTAATCCATAAATGGATCGAATAAGCTTGCACACTAGATGATCTCGCCCCTTAGCAATGAATCCTTCTGGTTGTTTCATATAAATCGTCTCGTCAAGACTTCCATTTAGGAAAGCTGTCTTGACATCCATTTGCCACACCTCATAGTCCATATGAGCTGCTATGGATAAGAGAATCCGGATCGACTTTATCCTGGCTACCGGCGAAAAGGTCTCCTCATAATCGATTCCCTCTTTCTGAGTATATCCTTTCGCAACAAGCCGAGCTTTAAAGGTTTCAACCTTTCCGTCAGATCCTCTCTTTCTCTTGTAGACCCATTTACACCCAATTGGCTTTACGCCGCGTGGTGGTTCTACAAGATCCCAGACTTTATTAGAATCCATAGATTCAATTTCGGATTTCATCGCTTTCTTCCAAGAAGGCGCATCTATATCTTGTACCGCCTCGTCATAGGTCCAGGGATCGATTTCATGAACTCCATGTCCAGAGTCCGAAGACTCACCCAGTCCAATCCATCTATCTGGTTGCTTAACAACCCTCCCACTACGACGGCGTTCCAGTGTATTAACAGTGACAGTAGGTGCAGGTTCTAGTGGTGTACTACTCGGTTCGGCTTTATCTAGGTCTTCATTGTTACCTCTCAACTCATCAAGCATTATGTCACTCTTGGGCTTGTGGTCCATGACATAGTCTTCCTCTAAGAACCGAGCGTTAGTACTTATAACGATCTTCTGGTCCGTAGGATTATAGAACATGCCACCTTTAGTTCCTTTCGGGTATCCTACAAAAAGCCGTAATTCTGATCTAGGTTCTAACTTATCGGCCACTTGTCGCAACACATGTGCTGGACATCCCCAGATCCGAATGTGTTTCAAGTTAGGCTTGCGCCCACTCCACAATTCCATGGGTGTAGTCGGTACCGTTTTGGTTGGAACCCTATTCAAAATGTACGCCGCTGTTTCCAAGGCATGTACCCAGAACATAATAGGTAAGTCTGAGTAACTCATCATTGATCGCACCATTTCCATAAGAGTCCTATTCCTTCTTTCTGACACACCATTCTGCTGGGGAGTATATGGTGAAGTCAGTTGGGATTCAATCCCATTCTCTGCCAAGTATGCCTTGAATTCTCCAGACAGGTACTCGCCTCCGCGATCAGATAACAGGCATTTTATGGATTTACCACGAAGGTTCTCCACAAGAGCCTTGAATTCTTTGAACTTGTCAAAAGATTCGCTCTTGCGGCGCATCAGGTATATATATCCATATCTTGAGTACTCATCAGTGAAAGTGATCAAATACTCGTACCCTCCCCTTACCTGAGTAGACATAGGTCCGCATACATCAGAGTGAATCAAATCCAATACTTGTTCAGCTCTACGTCCCTTACCAGAAAAAAGACGCTTGGTCATTTTACCCTCCAAACAGGATTCGCAGGTTGGAAGGTCCACTCCTTCAACATCGCAGATTAAACCATCAGCTTTCAACCTTTGAAGACTATTTGAGTTTATATGACCTAGCCTTAGATGCCACAAGTATAATTGATTCATCTTAGAAGGTTCTTCTCTTATTGGTGTTTGTGTATGTGTTATTACTCTCGGTTAGTTGCATCGTGTTAGACTCAGGATTTAGAACATACAAATCGTCTATCAATGTACCAGAACAGATAGTTTCATCATTTCTTCTTATGATCACGGAGTGATCAAAAGAAACGGAATATCCATTCGTAATAAGTTTAGAAACCGAAATTAAATTCTTTCTAAAGTTTGGTACATAAAGACAATTTTGTAAAACTAAAACCCTATCACTACTAAAGCATAACTGAACGTCTCCCACTGCAACAGCCGCCACCTTCGCAGCATTGCCCATGTAGACCACGATCTCTCCCTCTCTAAGTCTCCGGGTTTCCTGGAACCCCTGCAATGAATTGCAGACATGATCAGTGGCCCCCGTATCTACACACCAGGTGTTGGTAGATATCACCACTAATAATGTTTCGGTGACTAAGGAAAATTTCGTACCTTTGATGAGAGGACAATCAGACTTCCAGTGCCCAGACTGCTTGCATCGAAAGCACTTGCCTCGCGGCTTGCTCTTCCCAATCCGTGGTTCAAAACCACTGGGCTTCTTTGCTTGCACTTCCAACTTGGCCACTAGAGCTTGTGATTCTCTGATCATACTTATCAGTTCCTTTCTTTTGAAATCGTTTTTAAGCGATTCCTCAAGAGGACTGAACTTAATGAGTATGTCAATCACCTCTAGTCCGGCTTCCTTACTATGTACTAACATCTCCTTGAGGTCATTTTCAATGTCCTCATCAGTTGGAACAATAGTGGATTCGGAAGGCTCAACAGTCTGAACATTGTCCAGATTTTTTTCCCAAACATTACTATATGGAACCAGTGAGTTTTCATCCTTAAGTATATCACAAAGTGGGGTCACAGTCATTCTTAACCTATAAGCACATAAAACAAACAATTTAATATCCGATATTATCTCCCTTAAATAATATCATTAAATCACTAATCACATCTAAAATCCCATCAGGTAAGGCAAGCCACGTGGTGTGGACGTTTACCCACCCAAACGACTTAGCAATTAGATTTTCTTTGGTCATACATCTCTTATAGCGTAACCTCGTGGGGAGGAATACTATAATGCGTATCTAAGTGTAAATCATTACTCAGTACTAAAGTAAATTGTTTGGAATTGCTACATTACCGCAAGCCACGTGGTGTGAACGTTTACGATAACTTCACAACTCTTCACAACTCCTTATAATTGTCTACATCAATTAATCCAAAATCCGTTAGTATAGCAAGCCATGTGGTGTGGACGTTTACTACACCAAGAGATCTTTATAATTGACTCTCAATTACTTGATCCATTCGATCTTGTAAATCAAGACGCGGAGAATCATAAGTGAAACTCGAAGTTTCTTACCAGTGATCCACCATGCGAACAACCCTATCTCTCATAAATGAGGGAGCCGAGAAGACAATCGATCCACCTCCAAAAGATGGTACGACTACCTCTAATTTGTGTCCTCGACATGACCAAGTGGCTTTGGCTCCATTCCACTCCCCGGGGTGAGAATGAGTCGACTTGAAATCAGTTCTGGAAAGACAAATTAGGCATTGTTTGATGAACTTAATCAATGTTTCTTGTAAGAGGAATTGCAAGAACTCTCCTCCAATGACTTGTCTATATAAACTTCAAAAGTTTATAAAAGTCACCAAGAGAGCAGCAATGGAGACCATGGGTATGTTTCCATACCCTCTCCGACTTAGCTTTTTACAATAAAGGGATACGCTATCTAGTGCATAAAATAAACACATATAGCATGCATACATGTAATAAAACACATAGTATTATCACATAGTCAAAATAATACTAGAATATTATTTTCCGACTATTATGGCTTTACTCCATCTCCGTACGCATCTTCTAGTCTTCAGTCTTCGTTCTTGAATGCTCCATGTGACGAGAATATTAATTTCCAATATTTAAATCTATTTATTTTTAATAAATCCAAAAGATACTTAATTAATAATAATCAAGTCAATCGAATAAATTAAAAATAAAATTAAATATTATTAATATTTTTATTTATTTTATTTTCCCTTTCTACTTCATTAAATCTCTAGAATAATCTATCCAAGACCCACTTGGAATATTCTAGAAGGTTTCCATAATGAAACAAGGAAATAAAATAATTTAGGACTCTTCTACTTTCCAAATTAATTAGATTCCTAATCCATGAATATTTCCATAAAATAGAAATAATCAATTAGGAATCCTAATTAATTCCAAATTGATTCTTTTCCTAGTCCATGAGAGTTCCCAAAAATAAGAATACTCAAAAAGGAAAAATCCGAATCAATTAGGAAAGTAAATCTTCGGACCGGGATAGCACGGGGTGGGGATCCCCGCGCCACCATCGACCGCCGCCTAGGAGGCTTCAAGCCGCCGCCGCCCAGCCCACGCGCCACCTCCACTGGTGGCCGGCGTGGCCGGAGCTCCCGCGGGCAGCCCCTTAGGTCGTGGGTCGATCGATCCTCATGGATCGACCATGGGGCGGTCGATCCGAGCCCTAATCACCCTCGCTCGTCTCCTTCGTCACACGTCTTCTCCGGCGGTCGTTTCGGCATCGATCCAACGCAAAATAAATTACAAATTTAATTTTACACTATCCGGTATCGATTCTATACATGAAATCGACCCTATACAATTTCCGGAAAAAGATAGAACAATAATAATAAACCTAAATTCGGTCAACCCCCGAATTTTTACTATTACAAGCATTCACCACCAAAAACGAATCTCGACATGTCCGAGAGTTTAATCAAACCAACAATCATGACAAAATAAATTAAACGAATAATAAATCAAGCCATAATAGTCGGAAACCCTGCAAGGTAGAACAATTTTTTCGAAAATACCGCGAACGTAAACCACGCTCTGATACCAATTGTTGGAATTCGATATCCCGGGCTATTAAAATTTGCGGAAAATAATAACCCGATCAAAAAACCTTCGCCGGAGATCACACGAACGCCGACGAACGCGCCGGAGTCCAGCCGAGGAAACCATGCACCCGAAGGCACACGGCTGCCCCCAGCCGAACCCCCGCGTCGCGGGGTTCATGCGATCGCATGGATCGATCGCATGCGGCGATCGATCTGGGTGGGGCTGCCCAGCAGCCCCCGCGGCGAGTCCGGCGACTCGCCGCCGCTTGGGAGGTCCCCACCGGCGTTGTGGGGTCGGGCACGGCACCAGCCCATGCCCAGCGATCGATCGCGATGATCGATCGTAAGCCCTCGGCCCAGCCGAGGGTTCGACCCTCTCGCCCCATCCGAAACCCTAGGCGGGCGATCCCGCGGTCTGGTGGCTTCGCCACCATCGCGTGATCGTTCGTCTAATCCGGGCTCGATATTTGGATCTTGCGTTCTACGGTATTTTACGATAATCCAAATCAAATAATATCAAGGCGTTTAGATATTATACCTTCGATTCGTTGTTCGGAGAAACGAAATCAAGATGACCTTTGAATCTTCCCACGTATTCCTTGCACTAGCTTGAACGTCGGGTGGGCGACGATCCTCCAAGCTCTATGGATCTACTTCTCTCTCTAATTTCTCTCTCTAGAAGAATTATGATCTTCAACTTATGAGAATAGAGAAGACCATATAGTGCTTTTATAGGCTACGTAGGGTATCTAAAGGAGGTGGAATATTGGGCTTCCAATATTAATGATTAAATTGAGCCCAAGCCCAAATCTATTAATCCCATTAATATTAATTAATTTATTTTCCACTATATAAATTAATTGCACTCCCAATATTAAACCATATTATATCCAATAATATTTCTCCGGTAGTATTTATTTATTCCGTGTATTTAAGATTTAAATATCCATGAATAAAATTTATTTATTGCTTAATAAATTTATTCATCTCTTTTATCCGAGACTAGTACCACTCAACCTTATTTATTATGCGGAACAAATCCACTCGCGAGGTTTACATAATAAATCCTTATGAGCTCATCTCGGGGATATTATCAACCCTTCCGGGATACACTGTCCCGTCAAGAATTCACGGCATGTCATATATAAAATATAGTGACCCAACTTAACCGGTAATTGACCTAATAATTAAACCGGTCAATTCCTTTGGAAAATCAAAGTCACTTATATTAAATATACACACCCGCAATTGTATCGGGGATTAAAAATAAAATACACTGAGTCTTAAATCAATTATCACCGAGCAAACCTAATTGATAAGTCTCAAGCGATCCGCTCAATACACCAAGTGTACAAGTGTGATAAAATAATTAAGACAAATTATTTTCTCTCTCACACAACGACTATACCGATGGATTGGTCCGTGTCCATCTAGGTCGTGAGCATCTTTTTGATTAAATACGAGTAACCGATAGTATGATCTTCTGTGTGGGCCCGACACACCATACTAACTACAACGTATATAATCCAGGACTATAATTTGCATATATTTAATTAACAATAATTAAAAGCAAATGAATGTTTATTATTAATAGGTAAATGAAAGTGCACAAGGAGTTCAGAATACTCAAATCTAGACATTAAGTATACTACTCCAACACGAACCACAAAGTTCCCCGGCTGGACGTCGGGGACGCGCGCACGAGGACCCCGGCTGGACGCCGGGGGTGCGATCGAGCGCGGGCTCGATCGCTGGGATGGCGGGCTGGTGCCGCCGCTGCTCGCACGGCGAGCAGCCCCCTCCTCTGCGAACGGCGAGTCGTCGGACTCGCCGTGGGGTTGTCGTGCGCAACCCCGGCTCGGCTGGCCGCGGCATGCCTTCGGGTATGTCGTGTGTTTGGTTGAGCCCCGGTCCGCGTGGCGTGCTCGCGTGAACTCCGGCGATCGGGATTTCGATTGGGTTGTCGGTTCCGCAATTTTTGACAATCCGGATATTCGATCTCCAAAGAATTTCGGTCGGAATTAATTAGATAATTTATTTAATTAATTTTAATTAAATTTATTAATTTCGGGATATCTACTTCCAACACTTATTACTAGTATCATAGTATTAGCTAATCATACATTTTCATACAAAAGAAAAAATAGAATTACTTACACTAATCAGAGAAGATTTTTTCCAGAAAATACTTTTGGACAGTTTAAGAAAAAACAGATTTTTCAACAAAAAAGTCGAATGCAAGGCCACACAGGACCACAGTTTTCACACAGAGCCCAATCCTATGAGAAACAAAAGGAACAACAAATTTACCAGTCGGGGTTTCCGCAAGAGACCCCAAATGCAGCGCCCGAAAACGCAGCCTACAAACTAAGACAACAAGCAATGTTTAGAGTATTTCTGAGTTCATTTCAAAGATGGTGATTCTTCTACTTTTCGTTTAAAGAAGTAAGTATAATTTTACAAATACAGTTGCATTCATTATAACTAATGTTCTTATTACTAGTATCATTAGCTAGTCATACATTTTCATAAAAAAGAAAAAATGAATTATTTAAAATTTTCATAGAAAAAAAAAGAATTATCTACCAACTTTTATTGCTTTGCGTCTTCATTCGTGGGGTTGCTACACCTACTTAGACCCAAGACTCTATAAAATTATAGATTTATGGGCCATGTCAGGTTTCCAGCCGATGAACTAAGACAACAAGCAATGTTTAAAGTATTTTCAAGTTCATTTAAAAGATGGTGATGCTTCTAGTTTCCATTAAAAGAAGTGGGTAGTATAATTTTACAATTACAGTTGCTTTCATTATTAGTAATGTTCATAATATTAGCCAATCATACATTTTCATATAAAAAAAATGAATCATTTATAATTTTCAGAGAAAAAAAAAAAGAATAATCTACAAACTTTTATTGCTTTGCGTCTTCATTCGTGGCATTGTTACACCTACTTAGACCCATGATTCTATAAAATTATAGAGTTATATATAAGCCATGTCAGGTTTCCAGCCGATAAACTAAGACAACAAGCAATGTTTAGAGTATTTCTAAGATGGTGATTTATCTACTTTCCTTTAAAAGAAGTAGGTAGTATAATTCTACAAAGCATAATCTCCCATTTTGCAGTTGCTTCCATTATAGCTCATGTTCTTATTATTACTAGTATTAGATAATAATCATACATTTTTCATAAGAAGAAAAAATAGAATTACTTACACTTATCAGAGAACAATTTTCATGCAAGGGCATATAGGATCATAGTTTTCACACAGAGCCCAATCCTATGAGAACAAAAGGAAGAGCAAATTTACCAGTTCGCAAGGGACCCGAAATGCAGCGCCCGAAAATCTAAGACAACAAGCAATGTTTAGAGTATTGTTGAGTTAATTTCAAAGATGGTGATTCTTCTACTCTCATGCAAGGGCACACAGGACCACTGTTTTCAAACAGGGGATTCGAATCGAATCGAATCGGACCAGGTTTAGATCTGGAAACCCTAGGTTCAGATCCGGCTCCGGTTGCCGAACAGCCACGCGCGCATCGCTCTGATACCTCAACAATAAACAAATTTTATATGTTTAAGCAAACAATTTCCAATTCATTATCCGACTCATGTGTTAGGTATGATTATGGATCAAAGTTATGAAATCAATATACATACTTCTAATATTTTAGTAGTAATTTTTTATTTGTATGTGATGAGTCGTTTTTAGTACGTCAAAAATCAAATCAAATAACCCAACTAACTAACAACGTCAAAAATCAAATCAAATAACCCAACTAACTAACAACTTGCCCGAGTAAATCTCACGAGGAACACTACTATCGACTTAGTACGTATATGTGCAAAACAAAAAGAATAGAAGTTTATAGCATAATGCATTGTTGGTTTGGTTTTGTTTATAAACTAACTTCTAATTTATCAAAGTAAAAGAAAAATAAAATAATGAGTTTCAAATAAAAGAAAAGGACTAGCTAGAGGTCGGGATCCTCAATTCTCAACTTCGAAATTGAATTCAAGTTTGCAAAAATCACACAAAAACGTCCGTTACCGGTTAGTTCGAATGCGGTTCGATTAAACTCAAGCACGTAATTGCTCCTAAGCCTCAAACGTGTTTGAAATTCAATTGGGCATTTAATTGAACACCTTTCGTGCAAAATCAAAATTCAAATCCTTGATAAGAATCAATTCACCCTAAAAACGGGCTAAACGACACTCAAAACAACTCTAAAAACCTAACAAAAACAAATAAATCAGTATACTAGTATTCATCTTCTTTTGCGATGGTTGGGTGCAATTCGGGTCAGGGGCTTCGTCGTGAACACAGTAGGCACGTTGGAGGTCGACTGGGCTTGTCCGGATGTTCGAGTAGTCGAACGGACATGTCCCGGGTAGTCGATTTCCAACAATTGGTATCAGAGCCTGTTTATCGGTTTGTTGTATTGTTCGTACGTTTTGTGATGCAGGATGAACCCGATTATTATGGCCAATGTTGTGATGGATGTTGTGCTTTATTTTTGTGGTTTGATTAAACTCTCGAGCTTGTCGAGATTGTTTTATTTTTTTTGGAAAACGTTGCTTGTTTGTAATAGATAAAAACGACGGGTTGAGTCGTTAGGTTTATTTATTTATTTCGTTGTTTCCGGGAATGTATAGGGTCGATCACCTTGTATAGGATCGATGCCGGATTTAGTAGATTTATTCTTGTAATTTTTCTTACTATTTTTTGGTGGATCGAGACGAGACCAAAACCCGGAGAAACGAGGATCAAGGAGGGCGAACTGGCAACGAGCAACCATCGAACACACCCCGTGTTCGTGACGGGCAGCAGCGGGGCTGGGGTTCGTTCGACCCCACGGACGACTCAACGAGGCTCGAGACGAGGCTCCAGTGGGAGGAGTTCGTTTCTTGACCCTCGAGCGAGTCGGTGGTGGACCAAGTCCGAGACGAGCAACGAGATGAAGTTCCAAGAGACGTGCATTGGAAAATACTTAAGGCCATAATAATCGGGGCCACATTAATTGCTTTTTGCATGATTCACGTGTTTTATTATTATTCTTAATTATTTATGCATATTATGATGGTACCGGTATACCGATCCAATCGATATACCGTGTGTGCGGAAGCGTGTAAAGCAATAGATCTATTATGCCATGATCTTAGTGCACACAAGCATGTATAGACACACATATATTTATATATATACATCCAATATATATATATATATATATATATATATATATATATATATATATATATATATATATATATATATATATATATATATAGAGAGAGAGAGAGAGAGAGAGATATCATCGAGATCATACTTTTGGTGACGAAGTGATTCGTTGATGTCGATGAGGTGGTGTTAAGTCGATTGAACCACCTCAAATGGATCAGCCTCGAAATGTACACCTTTGGTATGACCTCGTCACGACTTTGGATCGCCCGGATGTTGAAGCCGCACAAATGGCCCGGCCTCTACGTGTTGCACACGAACCCGAACCCGGATGATGACTTGCTTGCTTGATCGAGTTGATTCTCCAAGAACAACCTCTTTTCTCTCTTTCACTTGTGAATTTTCGTGGGTCAAAAAGTATGGTGAAAAATCAGCATTTGTTCACCTTAAAATGCCATCCAAACCACCTTGTAACCCCCTCCTTGATGGTGATATTGATGTTCCATCATTATCACACATTAAGGTGTGATTATGGTGAATTTGAATGGACATTTCCACCTCATTATGCCACATGGCATTAGATGGTCCCACTTGCTTGTGTGGCATGCCATGTCACACTATGTGACATGCATCCATGCAAGCCATGCATCCCATGCATGGGAATTAAATCTACGTAAATATTGATTCTAAATCAATATATTTATCAAGCAATGTATATCAATATCGAGCTCGTGTGTGACCCTGTAGGTATGATTTTATCGATCAATATTATATTGTTCCCAACAATTAATATTATCGAATAATCATTTAACATCCATAGACGACCTTATGACTTTATCGATTGCACACGTAGGATCGAAGGACACATCCTAACAATCTCCCACTTGGCCTTCAGAGCCAGTGTGCTGCCAACTTCCTGTTGTCACTTTATGTCTAAATTTTAACTTGAGGCAAGACTCGAGTCATCCTCAATCGGTTCAAACCTTTCTTGGACTTTGAGACAGACTGTAAAACCAGATTTATCACTTGTTGGAGTTGTGTACTTAATGTCTAGATTTAAGTAACGGTAACTCCCGATCATAGCATTTAATCTATTTAATTAATAAACAATTGTTTGAGTTTAATTATTCGATAATTAAATATATGCAAATATAGTCCTGGATTCTATACGTTGTAGTTAGTATGGTGTGCGACGTCACACAGAAGTCCATAATATCGGTTACTCGTATTTAATCAAACAGTTGCTCACGACCTAGATGGACACGGACCAATCCATCGGTATAGTCGTTGTGTGAAAGAGAAAATAATTTGTCTTAATTATTTTATCACACTTGTACACTTAGTGTATTGGGCGGATCGCTTGAGATTTATCGATTAGGATTGCCTTAGATAATCGATTTAAGTCTCAGAGTATTTTATTCGTAATCTCTGATACTATTGCGGGTGTGTATATTTAATATATGTGGCTTTGATTTTCCAAAGGAACTAACCAATTTAATTATTGGGTTAATTACCGGTTAAGTTGGGTCACTATATTTTATATACGACATGCCGTGAATACTTGACGGGAAAGTGTATCCCGTAAGGGTTGATAATATCCCCGAGATGAGTTCATAAGGAATTATTATGTAAACCTCATGAGTGGATTCGTTCCGCATAATAATTAAGGATGAATGGTACTATTCTCGGATACAAGAGATGAATAAATTAATTAGCAATAAATTAATTTTATTCATGGATATTTAAATCTTAAATACACGGAATAAATAATACTACCGGAGAAATATTATTTGATATAATATGGTTTAATATTGGGAGTGCAATTAATTTATATAGTGGAAAATAAATTAATTAATATTAATGGGATTAATAGATTTGGGCTTGAGCTCAATTTAATCATTAATATTAGAAGCCCAATATTCCACCTCCTTTAGATCCCCTACGTAGCCTATAAAAGCACTACATGGTCTTCTCTATTCTCATAACTTGAAGATCATAATTCTTCTAGAGAGAGAAAGTAGAGAGAGAAGGAGATCCATAAGCTTGGAAGATCGTCGTCCACACGACGTTCAAGCTAGTGCAAGGAATACGTAGGAAGATTCAAAGGCCTTAAATTGATTTCGTTTCTCCGCACAACGAATCAAAAGGTAAAATCATAAACTCCCTTGTATGATTTTATGTGAATTAATTGTGATACATACATGAACATACGATCCAGGAAAACGTCGAGACCGGGATACGGGGATCGTGCGATCCCCGTCGGGATCGAGAGGGGCGGCCGGACCCTAGGGTTCGACCGCCGACGTGCGCGCAAGAAACGCCCCGGCTGGACGCCGGGGCATGCGATCGACCTAGGGTCGATCGCTGGGGATGCCACGGGCTGGTGCCGTGGCGGATCCCCGCCGCTTCGATGGCGGCGTGCGCAAGGGAAGGCACCCCGGCTGGGCCGGGGTGGGCGATCGATCGTGAGATCGATCGCCGGGGGAAGATCGCGGCTGGAGCCGCGGTAGGTCAGCCGGGCTGACCGCCCCTCCTGGCGGTGGCGGTGAGTCGCCGGACTCACCGCCGGGGGCTGCCCCATGCAGCCCCATGCGATCGCCATGCACGGCGATCGCGAGCCCCGGCGGGGGCGTGGCTAGGGTTTAACTGCGGGCTTGCCCGCGGTGACGCTTTGGTCGTGCTCCGGTTCGTGCGGTGTTTGCGATCGGTTTCCAGCGATGGGATTTCGGTCGGGGTTATCGGTTCCGCAATTTTTGATACCCCGGGACATCGAATTCCAGCAATTGGTATCAGAGCATTGGTTTCGTGTTCATGTATATGTTCAATTATCGTTCTACCTTGCAGGGATTCCGACTATCATGGTTTAATTAATTGTTAATTATTTTTACCATGATTATTCGTTTATTAAACTCTCGGACATGTCGAGATTCGTTTTGTGTGGATGAATGCTTGTAATAGTAAAAATTTGGGGGTTGACGAATTTAGATTTATTATTATTGTTCTATGTTTTCCGGAAATTGTATAGGGTCGATTTCATGTATAGAATCGATACCGGAATTGTAAATTTATTATTTCGTAATTTATTTACGTTGGATCGATGCCGAGACGACCGCCGGAGAACACATGTGACGAAAAGACGAAGAGGACGAAGGACCGGGGATCCATCAAACCCCTTGATCGATCCCGAGCGATCGACCGCGAGGAGGGGGCCGATCGCCCTCGGCTGGGGTTGCCGCCGGTCACGGTGGCGGCTGGTCGGCTGGGCTGGGCGGCGGCGCTCCTCCGGTGGTGGTGGTCGATCGGTTGGGGGTGGTGCGGGGATCCCCAACCCGTGCTACTCCTAACCGAGATACACTTTCCTAATTGATTCGGTTTTCCTATTTTGAGTATTCCTATTTTTTGGGAACTCTCATGGAATAGGAAAAGAATTAATTAATATTAATTTATTTCCTTATTCTATTATAGAAGTCTTCTAGAATATTCCAAGTCTTACTTGGATAGGATTCTAGAGATTTAATAGAATTGGAAAGGAAAATAATTAATTTAGGAATTAATTTATTTCCTAATTAATTATTCCTATTTTGTGGGAATTTTCATGGACATGGAAATTAATTAATTTGGAAAGTAGAAGAGTCCTAATTAATTTTATTTCCTTATTCTATTATAGAAGTCTTCTAGAATATTCCAAGTTATACTTGGATGAGATTCTAGAGATTTAATGGAACTAGAATCTTTCGACCCGTGCGATGCACCGGGATTAACTTTCAGAAGCTTCTTCGGTTACTATTTTAATATAAGTATACTAATAAAAAAGTTTTAAAAAAAAATTTAAATACAAATTATGAGATTGGAGAAAATAATAATCTTAGCTCATAATAGATTTAAAAAAATAATAGCAAATTTGGAAGATCAATTCATATTTCTAAACACCTCATTGTAAACGACATTTGTAGCCTTATTTGTGAGTTCCTCATTCGAATCACAAATAAAAAATTTCAATCCTGCTCGATTAGTGACTCTAAGTGACTCTAGAAACTGCAACATATAATTGTTCGTGTGTGAACACCGGCCTTCTCAACAGCTATTTTTATTGAAAATTTGATATAGAAAATAAAAAAATTGTTGAAGTATTTTAACATAATGGAGAAATTTCTTGCACTTTCATGGATCAGTTAAATCATAATGTGAATAATAAAGTATGAATGATTATATAATTAATAAAAATAATAAATTGTTAAATAATTATTTTTGTTTTTATTTTAATTATCTCACTTTTCAATTTTGTTATTAAGTTATTTGTGTTAAAAATAAAAAGTGTATGTAAACTGTGAATTATATAATTTATTAGTTATGTATTTTATAAAATAAATTTGTTGAATAATTATTTTGTTTCTATTTTAACTATTTCAAATAAAAGTTTAAATGGTTATATATTTTATCAGTTATATTATTTGTTTTATCATTAATTAATATAAATTGACATAAACAAATATATTTATAAAATTAAACATTCACAACAATGAGCTAATGGAGTTAAATTGTGGGTATTGAATGATCATGTAGCTAATGAAGTTAAATAGTTGAATAATTAAGTGAAGTTCAGTTATTTCAAATTCACTAAGTTTAGTTTAGTCATTTTAATTTTTTTATTTATATTTCAATATTTTAAGATATAGCTGAAAATTTATTATTGAATATGGTTAGAAGCTACAAAAATCAACATGTTATATATCATGAAGATATTATGTTCAAGGAACACATTATATAATAAATTTTGATGTACAAACCTACAATGCAACAGTCTATGCTAACAGTCAAAATATTTAGTTAATAAATGAATATATGTTATAATTTCAAATAACAGGACATATGCAGTCTGTTTGAAGAAAACAGCGTGAATGAACGGTTTAAGAAAAAGATAATGTATATATCTGTGTTTAAGCAAATAGAATGAATCTATCTCTTTGTAAATGAAAATCAGAAACTTTGAGAATCTGAAATACAGAGCAACTTATGAATTTGGAATAAATTTTTGGATGAGAATTATTCTGCAAAGATAACAGCAAAGATAACAGGGGGAATGGACAGGGTAATACGAAATTGGGATATGATGAGGGATAAGAATCTAAAATACAGAGAAACTTACGAAATCGGAGCACGAAGAGGGATGAGAATTACTCTGCAAAAATAGGCCACAAACAACGATTTATCAAATTGATGAATTCTGATACTGCAAAAATATAAAGGATTAATATAAGCAGTGTAAAGATATCAGGGGGAATGGACCGGGTAATTAATACGAATTTGGCATATGATGATGGATAAGGGATAAAAATCTGAACTACAGAAAAACTTACGAATTTAGAGCACAAAGAGGGATGAGAATTACACTGCAAAAAATTGGCCACAAACAACGATTTATAAAATCGATGAATTCTGATACTGCAAATTTATAAAGAATCAATATAATCAGTGTAAAGATAACAGAGAGAATGGACCGGGTAATACGAAATTGGGATATGATGAGGGATAAGAATCTAAAATAAAGAGAAACTTACGAATTTGGAGCACGAAGAGGGATGACAATTGCACTGCAAAAAACAGGCCACAAACAATGATTTATCAAATTGATGAATCCTGATACTGCAAAATTACAAAGGGTCAATATAATCAGTGTAAAGATAGCAGGGGGAATGAACCGGGTAATATGAAATTGGGATATGATGAGGGATAAGAATCTGAACTATAGAGAAACTTGCGAATTTGGAGCACGAAGAGGGATGACAATTACAACAAAAAATAGATCACAAACAATGATTTATATAATTGATAAATTCTGATATTGCAAAAATATAAATGATGAATATAATCAGTGTCAAGATAACAGGAGGAATGGATCTGGTAATAAGAATATGAACTACATAGAATTGAAAGAATTTGGGTCACGAAGATGGATGAGAATTACACTGCAAAAAATAGGCCACAAACAACGATTTATAAATTTGATGAATTCTGATACTGCAAAATTATAAAGGAGCAATAAGATTAGTGCCAAGATAACTGGGGGTATGGACTGGGGAAGACGAATTTGGCATATGATGAGGGATAAGAATCTGATCTACAGAGAAACTTACGAATTTGGGAAACTTACGAATTTGGGGCACGATGAGGGATGAGAATTATCCTGCAAAAAAAGGCCAAAATAAACGATTTATCAATTTGATGAATTCTGATACTGCAAAATTATAAAAGAGCAATAAGATCAGTGCCAAGATAACTGCGGGTATGGACTGGGGAAGACGATAACAAAAAAATACATGAAACCATATAGAAAACTGAAAGAGATAGAAACTTACGGATTTGAAAGAATAGAAACGATTTTCTAAGATTGTTGAATTTGGAAACTTAAAATAAATATCAGTATAATTATACAAACCCTAAAAACTTGAAAACCTAACCGAGGAAGATGAAATGAGAATAAGATTTGCAAACCTTGTGAATGGGAATGAGAAGAAGAAGCGGAAAATAATGTACTAAATTAGTAATTGGAACAGTTGACCGGAATTAAATGATATAGAAGATAGAGATGGATAAATTGAGCATTCCTATTGGTCAATAGAAATCTAGGTGGCAAAATTGAAGGTTTTCATTGGCTATTGGAATACAATAGAGAAATAAAATTAAATGATAGAAGATTGGAGATGGATTGATGAGCCATATTTTTTTGGCTCATTTTTAGTTCTTTTGAGTCAAGTTAATCGAGTCTTTTTAGTTGTTTTCACCTTGCTTGTGTCTGGGAGGGCACATTTGGAGTCTATGGTCAAGTTATGCAGGTGAAACGTGAAAAGACGAGCATTTGGAAAGAAATCGTCACATTGAGCAAGTATGCTGGTTGAGCAAGTTAGCCTGGAACGAACACCAATGTCATATTGGCCAAAGTCAGGAAGTGACCAAGACCGAAGCTTGACCAAGTACCATACGAAGTAAAGAGGTTGGACAAAGATCCGAGTTGACCAGAGATGGACGTTGAGCAAGTAGTGTACGAAGAGTCCTGGGAGTTATGGAGTCTTAAAAGGCGACCAGATTCATAGAAGTATCAAAGATGGACTCTCATCCAACGTTAGAGTCATTGTCCAACACGTCTCTACATCAGATTGAGTCCTATATCTACACGGAATTGGTCAAGGACGCGGCAGGATCCCTATTTTTCAGGATTGGATTAGGAAAGAATCTTTTCTTTCCTTATCTCAATTAAACTGATCAAGTCAGCGATTTTACTTGGAGCCCAAGACTTCCAGCATCTATAAATACACATGAAACCCTAGAAATCACGTGGCTACACATAGAAACATATACCACCATACATAGAAGAGCACGAAGAAGATTGGAGGAAGAAGAAGACGAGTTCTCGCCGGCTATCGCCTTCGGGCATAGCTGGGCAATTCCGTTTTGTTTTATGTTTTTATTTTCGTATTTTAATTTCTGATTATTCAAGACAATTGTTACTTTGATTTCTTAGTTTAATTCAAGCATGTTTTCCTTTTATTTTATTTTATTTATTTTAGCTTTGTTCATGCGTAGCTAGTTAATCTGCGCCTGGGCAAGGTCCGAACTTGGTCTGTCTGATGTCTAAAATACTGAGAGGCTTTTGATTATAGTAACTAACTTAGTTTTATTCCCGATTCAACAGGGTAGTATCTACAGGCATGTTAGGGACTTGGGCAACGTACAGTAGCCAGTAGGAACCCCTTTTCACCTAACACACACATACGCAGATCAACGTGCCGGGAGACTGGGCGTCCGCATAGTATTACATGTTGCTGGAGATGTGGTCGTATGACTCGGGTCTGTCCGGGCATGCTATTGGCCATTTTGGGTTCGCTTAGAGATTAATGCAGTGTGGTCAACTTAGACTCGAGTGAATAAGGGTTGGGGTATTTGCGTGCGTGACATCATAGGGGCGTTTATACTTTAATTGGACAACCTATAACCGAAAGATAAAGTTGTTAGCAAAATCTTACGTGCCGATGAACAGTAGAAACTTGATCAGGTAGACAAGGTGACGACTGTGCCCAGATGCTCTGTTTTATATATTGGTCGAGTTCTGTAGTTGAGTAGTTTAATTTTCATATTGGTCAAGTTGAGTAGCTGAGTATTTTATTTCTTGTTATTAGATTTAGTTTGTTTATTATTTGCTTTTAGTTAATTTAGTTGTTCGGTTATTCATTCAAAAATCTTTCTAAAATCATGACAACCCACTTTGGGTAAAGCCGTGAGAAAATAACGATAAACTCCTCGTCGGATCGACACCTAATACTTACCACTAATACGTGTTGTTGGTGTGAAGCTTTAGGTCTTATAAATTTATTTTGCGCTACTCAAACGACGGTAGCGTCATGGATAAATTGAGTATTCCTATTGGTCAATATAAATCTAGGTGGCAAAATTGAAGGGTTTCATTAGCTATTCGAGAAAAAATCAATAACATCGTGTTATTTATATATTTGTATTTATAAATATTTAGAAAATAAAAAAATATGCCTTTAAGTGTTTTTTAATTATAAATTTTGACGTTTTTATTGAACATCAACATATCTTCATAATTTAATTTTTTTTAATACTAATGCAAAAACTAAAAAAAAAAATTATGTTTTTTCAATAATAATTTTGAACGCTTTATTTATCAATTGGCAAGTCTCTATTTATCAATTTGAAAGTCACGAGTCTTTTCGGCAGCAACGAACACAGGTAAATAGGCTTCTTATCTCCCACCTTACATTGTAAGATGCACTTCTTACTCGAGGACTCATCATGTTGCCTGAAATAAGTCAGAAAAAAAAAAAACAGAACTCATAATCACATATTTAAACAGGATAATCTTGCACACATCCATTATTCTTTTTAAACCCAAAATAAATAATAAAAAAAAGAGTTTCATCTTCACAAACAAACCTGGGATACGTGAAGCCTTCTTCCCTCATCATCCGAACGAAAAACAAAGGTGTGTATGGTTTCACTTCAATACCGGAGCTCGAAAGAAAATAAATTACAGAAAGAAAAACCAACAATTAGGAAAACATTTAGCATAAAACGAAGTAGTTAAAATGAAGAAGTGATCGGCAGAAAAAAAGATTACCCCAGAACGCCATTGTTATGGCTCGAGTGAAGTATTCACTGAAAGTTCTAAAACCAATATATAATTTAAATGAAAATTCAAGAATGCGGCTAAAATTGATTATCTAGAAATTATTCACATTATTGTAGATGACAAGTATATTTAACATTATGGTAATCACATAGCATACCTGAAAAAAAAACATGTACAACTTTCTTTAAACGAATAGAATTATCGAGGAAATGTGTCTGTAGACTCATGAAAATAATAAAATTAAATCAAATAATTTAATATAATGTAATGATTTACTTGATTAGATTGAATGGTATGCACATTGACATCGGTGAATATAGTTGGCACCACCTGAAACACATCAAAGATTGATTATACTAACAACAATATAAAATAAGAAGAAAAATTACAAATGAAATATCCGGGAGTTAGAAATAAGTATGAACCCAGGCGATGCTTCGGGATTAACTTTCGCAAACTTCTCCGGTTACTATTTTAATATAAGTATATTTGTAAATAAATTTAAGGTATATTTAAAATTAAGTGTAGTTTAGTTTATTAATTTATATTTTAAACTCCATAAAATATACTTTCAAATTAAGTGTGATTTTTTTAAAGATTTTTTTATTAATTGGGGTATTGTTAATTTTATAATTATAAAAAAGAATAAATTAATTACTAAAAAGGGTAATTTTGGAATATCACCACCTAATTACATTATAATTTTTTTATAAGTTTATTAAGTGTAATTACTTTCTCCTGTTACTCACTTATGTTATAATAAAAAAAGTAATTTTGAAATATTACACAAATTTATAATTAAGAAAAATTAATAGCCTAAATTACATAAAAACTTTTAAAATTACCCATTAAAGAAAATCACCCTAAATTTATATAAAATTTTAAATATATATACTCATGTTTGTTTGAAATATGTTTTAAAGTTAATGTTACAATCTTCTAATAAGCCCTTGTAATGATTAGAAAACATATTCTTAATGTTAAAATATTTATAAAAATGTCAAATACAATCTAAATATTTGATTAAAAGTCATCAAAAATTTCAAAGTTAATTCAAATTTCTGAACACCTCTTTGTAAACGACATTTGTGATCTTATTAGTGATGTTACCATTTTCATCATAAATTAATAATTTTAATCCTGCTCGATTAGTGACCCCTTGAAATATCAAATTGTTTGTCCGGACTTCTCAACAGAATCACCAAAATTTTACAAAAAAAATTTAAAAATAATTAATAAAGTATAATAATCTTATGAGAAATGTTATTAAAATTTCATTATATATATATATATATATATATATATATATATATATATATATATATATATATATATATATATATATATATATATATATATATATATATATATATATATATATATATATATATATATATATATATATATATATATATATATATATATATATATATATATATCGATTAGTGACCCCTTGAAATATCAAACTGTTTGTCCAGACTTCTCAACAGAATCACCACATTTGACAAAAAAATTTAAAAATAATTAATAAAGTATAATAATCTTATATATATATATAAGTGAAAATTTTAAAGTTATGATAATCTTGTTATGAAATAGAGAGTACACCTTAAATAAAACCAATACTGTATATTTCAACAAAAACCTCAAGAGTAAAAGGACAAAATTTAACAACTAATACTTCAGTCGACTTTGCAGTCGTAATGGAAACCTCCTGAGCGTCTTTGCTCAAGTACAATTGGCAACCTGCAGTATTGCCTATTGAAACGGTAGGAGTTGAGCCCTACAAAAGATGAATTGCAGCAACAAATAGCTGGTTAATAAAATTTGTCCAATTAATTAATTCTGCTAGCTATTTGCACTTTACAACCAGAGATAACATTAGTTTCCACTTTTTATAATTTGCTCTAGCCTAGGAATAATTTTAAAAATTACCCCTAAGGTCTAGCCTAATTTTAAAAATTACCCCTAAGGTTTAGCCTGACATTGCAACTCCACACCACTACGATTGACAATAAGACCAGCACGTGCAAGAGTTTCAGTTACCTACAGGAAAGAGCTCGATATAAAAATAATTTTGAATATAAGATGATCAGAAATCTAATGACTAAACATTTTTTGAAAAACTAACTTGAATTAAAAAATCAATTACGCAAATACCTCCACTGTTGTGAACAGGAGAAGGAGGATACATCTCAAGCTCAACACTATGATGGATGGCATACCACAAAGAATGTCCTTGACAGAACTATGTTTGTTTTGTAAATGGTTCCTAAAATAAAAAGAGTTTAATCGAATCAGATCAAAAAATTAATTGCGTGACTTTTGGAAGAATTTATCAATTTTCACTTTCTGTTTTGATGAATTCTGATACTGCAAAATTATAAAGGAGCAAGCAATAAGATTAGTGCCAAGATAACTGGGGGTATGGACTGGGGAAGACGAAAAGAGAAAAAAAAACGAAAGAGATAAAAACTTACGGATTTGGAAGAAGAGAATCGATTTGCTGAGATTGTTAAATTCAGAAACTGCAAAAAAAAAAAATATATATCAGCATATAGTATTATACAAACCCTAAAAACTTGAAAACCTAACCGACCCTAAAAACTTGAAAACCTAACAAAGGAAGATGAAATGAGAATAAGATCTGCAAACCTTGTCAGTGAGAATGAGAAGAAGAAGAATAAGAAGCGGAAAATAATGAAGTGAATTAGGAATTTGAATAGTTGACCGGAATTAAATGATTGGGAATAGTTAAGAAATATAATTCTGACCTGATCTTACTGTTGCCGTTTTTCTTCATCTTTCAAGACCTAGCAAAGAGTAGGATCGATGAATAAGATAAAAACACAAACTTGTATTGATAATATATAGGACTCTTTACAATCTGTGAAACCAGAAATATCTTAATGTATAAGAGATACGCCTTCTGAACTTCTTGAAAGATTTAATAAAGAGTGAAAAAGTGCATTAATCAATTTAAATAAAACTCAAACAAACATAAGTGAGTTGAAATATGAAAACAGACCTCGGGCGATATGCAGAGAGTCGCAAACCTCAGAAAAACGATGAAACATACCTTGAAAAATATTCTGGCATTATGCACATTCAAAAGTAATCAAAAAATGACAAAATGGCACATATCAATACATTTCACCAAATCTACGAATTACAAAAATAATTGTTTTCCAAAAAAAAAAATGGTTATAATTAATTCAGAAGAATTGGTTATGAAAATCCAAACATCCTTTTAATCGAATAAAGGTGGGGATGAAAAACGTACTAATCTGGGAGCATCAAAGGTGGGGAAATTGGAGCATGTAAAGCTTCAAATTGTCTGCCGTAGAATTCATTAATCTGGGAGCATCAATATACATATGCTCGTAGCCGATTTCAGATATCAGTTCATTATACTTGGAAGCAAGCTACTGCAAGTTCAAACACATAAAAACCAAACATAAATCCAGAAGGTTGGTGGAATTCATAGCACCCGTAAACCACACGAACACAGCCCGAAAAACCCATGCGAAGTTCATAACACAAATGCAAACATATCAATTTAACAACAAACTGTTGAACCTTATCATGCTGCCATCTTCCCAACTTGTTCTGACATGCAAAATTAAAAACCTCACAACGATCAATTCCACATGGATACTAAAGAAACTCAATCATCCACCTCAATTTCGGACACGTTCGCGAAAATTTACAAAGACGACAATTCAAACTACAACATTAATTACAGAAACACAATCAAAACAATTATTCAAAAATTTTTAATAACTATATAATCATTCTATCTATATAAATATTCGGAAGGGTTATATGATTAGAACAATAAAAATATAAAAAATTATTATTGAAAAATAATTTTAAATCATATTTTTCAGTTTTGTATTTCTCTTAATACTACTATAAATGATAAATTTCGAACAACTTAGTTAAAAAAGAATAATTTTTTATATTGAATAGTTATTATTATTAATAATCGTCCAAAACAACATATACTACTATTTAGATATTATAATTAACTTATATTGAAAGCAAGTCTGGCCTGTATATTCAGAATAAAATTCAGGAGGCCTACTATAGCATGTTAAATGCAATATCATAAACTATAAATATGGATCATGCATAATGTGTTCATGATAAATGGGAAAGAATCTTGAAAAATTAATTAGATGAAGCAGGGAACCATACCATTCTCTTGGATAGTCGAAGCGAGCAATTTTTGATATTAGCACATCCAATGTAAGAGCAATCTGTACCATAACCACATTATGTGACACGAAAATTCAATTGTCATTGTTGAATAAGAATAACTTAGATGTAGATGGCGTCAATGAAGAAAGTAACAAAAATAAGCATATACCAATCCTCAACAATGAGTACAGAAACCAACATAAGTACTGGTAGGAATACGTAGTTGAATAATTTCACATAAATGAAATGATAAGGTAGAATTCAATGTGTTTAGTATAAGCTTTACCTGGTAATTTTCTTCTCTCAAGTGAGATAACAACTTTTGCCTTAAATGAGATTTTGAACATCGTTGAAAGTGGAAGGAAAACGGAATGGAAGATCTGTTGCTAACTTGCTATTGCAAATAAATTTTGCCGTGAAGAAAACATTTGCACGCGTGGTTTCAACTCGAAATTTCCATATGATGAAAACTACAAACCAACACGATTTGGAGAAGTAGAAACGTACCTCACCAATTGCAGACAAAGTTTGCTGCTGATCAGGACTTTGATTTAGCAAATTATCCAAGAAAACTGCAGCGATCTCCGAACAACTGGCTACCCAAAGTATGTGACTGTCATCCCGAAGTGAAAAGCTCCAGTATGAATCCACTTCACAGCAAAAACATCTTTGGCAGTAAGAATTCCCTAAAATCGCAAAGAAAAGAATAAATCGTTATGAAATGCCTAATCATGAATTTTGGTGACTACCTTATCCTGCAAATTTGATACACTAATATGAAATGTGTTAAGATGATAAAATGATGTATAATTAAAATATAAAAATAATTATAATAAAATTTGAATTATAAAAGAACGAATGAATTCCGGATAGAGGTAAAACACACATTAACCTACAACAAAAAAATACAAATCATTACGATAAAATCAGATTTATCCGGGAAAAAAGGAGGGATAATGGATATTGAATCAATTGCATTTCATATAAAAATATTTTATTTGCACCCCAAAAATTGATAAGTTCACCTCATTACTTTATTCACCCCGCTATTAAAATTTGAAATCTTTATTTTTACTGTACAAACCCCTCAATGTACCAAATATACCCTTTTATTATAAAAAAAAAGCTAAAATTATACATTCCAAAATAATAAATAAATAACTAAATTAATAATAAAATCGTAAGAATAAAAAAAACAAACACCAGATAAAAATAAGAACGAAAAAAATCTGAAAATTTTTATATTATATATATACATATAGCAGAATTTTATTAAGAAAAATAAAAAAATAAAAAATGATTTCAAAATAGTACAATTATTTATAAAAATTAATAATAAAATAGTAAAAAAAAATCACCGATAATAATAAAAATGAAAAAAAATCTGACAAAATTTATATTATATGTAGCAAAATTTTATTAAGAAAAATAAAAAACAAAAAGTGTTAAAAAAATTCAAAATAAATAAAGATTAAAAAAATGAAAAACCGAAAGAAAAAAAATACATTTAAAAAAACCTAAAAAATTAATATAAATAAATGACATACATTGTTTTATAAAAAATAAATAATATATACAGTAATTTATATTGAATACAATATGAATTAATATTTTAAATTGATACTCGTATTATTTATTAACATAAAATAATAAATAATTAATAAAATAAAAGCAATTTATTAACTACATTATTTAATATATTAATTATAAATAATTTTATTTAATTATACTTTATATTTAGTTTTGCGGTAGATTTACTAATTGAATAAATAAATATAATATTAAGGATATTTTAAATTTTTAAATTAGTGATTTAAATATAAATATAAATATGGGGTGTACTTGGAAAAATTTGGGGTAGATTTACTAATTGAATAAATAAATATAATATTAAGGATATTTTAGACTTTTAAGTTAGTGATTTAAATATAAATATAAATATGGGGTGTACTTGGAAAATTTTGAGGTGCAAATAAAATCACCCAAAATATATAATTATGATCATGTCAATATTATTGTAAGTACCTCGAGTTTTTTGATGACAGCTCCGCTACAAATTGATTGATGTTCATGGACGTTGGATGAAACTGGAAGGGTGAAAGAAAGTCCTCGGATCAACACGGGGCTGAAAAAAATCTGAAAAAATGAAACTTTGAAAAATCGAAAGTAAGATTTCAAATCATCGCTCCTCTTGGAAAAAATTTATGAAAGAGAGAAAAGCAGAACATTGATTCACAGTCTACAAAAAAAAAATATGAGAAGAAAAGAAGCGAATGAAGCTAAAATATACAACTCACCAATTTTGCGACTTCTTATTTGAAAACCCAAAACTAAGGCAACGTCGCATTGCTTCAAGGTCCATTCCACCCCATCATCCCAAGAGTTTAGGGTTTTATCTATGTCGCACCATTTAGAACCTGCAAACAAATTTATTTAGCATTTTTTTGGATAAATCTATTTAGCAGAACAACAACAAATTTATTTAGCAATTTCTTGGATAAATCTATTTAACAGAACCACATAAAAATTAAATTAAAAAAATGTCATCAAAAAATACAAAATGAATTTTCAGAATTAGACCTCATACCTCCAGCCAAACAGAATTGGTTTCACTCCCTGTAAATAGATACTGACCAACAAAAATGGTGTCTCCCTTCTTCACGGCCTGAACATAATAAACTCGTATACTAACCAAGAATAGACGAACACATACTGTATTCCAGTGCAAGCGATACAAACAAACGTCCAAAAGTTTGTGCACGCGTACTGAGGACCTTGCACCCAGAAGAGAAAAAGATTCAATCTTTCGTTCCATGACTAACCGGCATCGAAATCATGAAAATGATAAGATTCAAACCCATATTTACACAGAAAAAACGTGCAGCAAATTTCCTAATTACACAGAAAAATGAAAACCATTCCACAACTAATTTTCAATCTAAACCTAAAGATCAGATTATATTACCTGAGACTCCATCATATGCTTAAGACGTTCCAGAAGTCTCACGCCCTCGTCTCTCGTGGCCTCCAGCTCGTACTTACACCTCGCGGACTTCCTGCCTGACTCCATAACCCTAGCCCCCGCCTCTCGAGATATGCCCAAGAGTATTTCGGCATAAGCCATCTTCAACCCCTTCAATTTCTACACACCAGAAAATTGCAGTTCAATATATTACACTGCCGAAAAAGAAAAAGAGAACGGAAGATTTAAAGAAAAAATAGTGATGCCGTCGTCAATGTGAACGAAGAAAGAATATGAAATAAAATCTTTTTTTATGGAAAAAGTATAAGAAGAGGAAAAGTTTTATTAATCTTTTCCAAAATTAATTATCAAAATTTTGAAAATGGTAAATGAATTTAATTTTGTCAAAGTTATTTAATTCTGGCAAAGTTAACCGGATTAAATTATAATTAAAAATTAAAATAATAATAAAGGAGAGAAGATTGGGAATGGGTAAATTGAGCATTCTTATTGGTTAATATAGAATATCAATTTTATCTAGTTGGCAAAATTGATGGTTTTAATTGGCTATTGGAAAATTTTGAAATTCACAAAATTAAATGATAGAAGATTGGGGATGGGTAAATTGAGCAATTCTATTGGTCAATAGAAATCTAAGGACATGTTCTTTTGGACTTAATTTCAGTCCAGTTCAGTTCAGTTCAGTTCAGATCGCTTAATTTCAGTTCAGTTCAGTTCAGTTCAGATCGCTTCAGTTCAGTTCAGTTTGCTTCAAAATAAATTAAAATAAAATAAAAATAATAATAATTTCAATCTATAATTTTTAATATACAATCTAGTTATTGTCACAATATTATTAATATTTTTTAAAAAATATTTAATAATTTATAATAATTATTATTAATTTTATAAAAATTCAATTCAGTTCAGTTCCGATCCCTTAAGTTCAGTTCAGTTCAGTTCAGATCAGATCGCTTAAGTTCAGTTCAGTTCAGTTCAGCCGGTTTCAGTCCAAAAGAAGAGGTCCTAAGTGGCAAAATTGAAGGATTGCATTGGCTATTCTAAAAAAATTAAGATTCAGGAATTATATATTAATAGATTAGAAAGGAAAATAAATAAATAAAAATATTAATGATATTTAATTTTATTTTTGATTTATTCGATTGACTTAATTTTCGAATTAAGTATCTTTTGGATTTATTAAAAATAAATAGATTTAAATATTGGGATTAATATTCTCGTCACGTGGAGCATTCAAGAACGAAGACTGAAGACTAGAAGATGCATACGGAGATGAAATAAAGCATGATAGTCGGAAAATAATTTTCTAGTATTATTTTGACTATGTGATACTATGTGCTTTATTACTTGTATGCATGCTATATGTGTTAACTTTATGCACTAGATAGCGTATCCCTTTATTGTAAAAAGCTAAGTGGGAGAGAGAATGGAAAAATTCTCATGGTCTCCTGTTCTCTTGGTGACTCTTATGGACTTTTGAAGTTCGTATAGATGTGTCATTGGAGAAGAATTCTTGTAATTCCTTTTACAAGAAACATTGATTAAGTTTATCAAACAATGCCTAATTTGTCTTTCTTAAACTGACTTCAAGTCGACTCATTCTCACCCCGGGGAGTGGAATGGAGCCAAAGCCACTTGGTCATGTGGATGACACAAATTAGAGACATTCCTACCATCTTTTTTAAGTGGATCGATTGTCTTCTCGGCTCCCTCATCTATTGAGAGATAGGGTTGTTCGCATGGTGAATCACTGGTTAGAAACTTCGAGTTTCATTTAAGCTCGACTTCGGCTCGCCCAAATTAACACTCTAGCGTTCCATTTTTGGGCCAACAAAAAAGTTGAATGTCTAATTTTTCAGCTTGACGAGCTCGAACATATTCAAATTTTGGTCGAGCATGCTCGATTAACTCAATAATGAATTGATCATATGCACATTACACATAAAGTAAGACTTAAATTAACATTGAATGATCAAATTTTGATGTTTTTCATTCATTATCAGTTATCACTAGTACACTTAGAATTTGCAAGTTGTTCATGAAGACTGGAACTGGTTTAATGGTTTATCACCCTACAAGCTACAAATAACATTAGAGTATGAAATTATAAAATCATAATAGAAATCGAAAGATTTATTGAGACTGCAGCATAGTTCATAAAAAAAAAAAAAATTTAGAGGCAAAAGCATGAATATTATTAGTAAAATCGATCCAAATCACAAATCCCTTCTACCGGAACAAAAGCCGATAGAGTCATGTGCATCTGCCTTCAATAACTGATATTCCTGCTGATGTGAGATGCCTTCATTCACAGAATGGACCATGGTAACAGCTGGACCTTGTTCCACTGGATTGTAAATAATGCTGTGAGATTGAAATGCTGACTCTGAGTTTGATTTCCTCATTAACAATGCATTATTGTTATTATTACTATTATAGTTTCCGTGCACACCACACGCGGAGGTCGATTGGCCCTCGTTCAAGCTCCACGGGTTCGATGACAGAAGAGAGCGAGCATTTATCAGATCTGGGACGACAGTCGTCGGGATTTGTAAACCTGCATATATGCACTCAGATGTGAAATAATATATAGTGTTTGAGGATTTAGAAGTTGAAAAAATAAAATACGAATAACTCACATTGATTCGAGCACAACTTATCCGAATCCATATGTAGTTGGGAAGGCCTAATAAGGCCCTGTCTTAACATGTAAGTGTTGGCATCTTCCCACCTCGAGTTCGGGTGTGGGACCGGGAGTCCGTTCAATAGTAAGTTCTGCTGTCGTCTCTGATCTGTTGATCAGTTGCACACATCATGAAATAATTTTACGAATTAATTTCTCGAGATAAAAACAGAACACACCGTATAATAATGCAGACGAAGACGACAGTCGGGTTGGTAGAAGTCGAACCGACGACTCCGGCTGCACCCTCCGCCGCCTGGCATTGTGGTCCGAGAGTCGCCTTCTGCAGCTTCTCTTCTTATCGTCAAACTCAGACAAATCGTGGAACCTGATCTCAAAAACCGTTTTTTTAACGTAATTTAACCGAAAGCTTAGGGGTAGAATTGTCCGTCTTCATTCGTACGTACCTGCTGCATTGCTGGCAAAAGCGACGTTCCATCCCTGAAACAACGACCCTGGGGCTCTTGGAGTGGCTCTCGCAGATCCTATGCCTCCGGTGGTACTCTTTAGCCGACTTGAGGTCGAGATTGCAGCCCTCCACCTGGCAGCACGTGTTCTGATTCGACGCCCTCGATCTCTTTGCCGGAAAACAGCTGTCATCTCCGTGCTCCTTCCGCGTCCCAAGCCTCAAGCCGGTCATCATCGAATGGATTCAATTCAGCATTTTGAAAGGAAACGGAAAAAAGACTGAGAGGAGGAGTTAATGTAATGAGATTGAATTCGCTCGATCCCCCGGTCGAAGGGAAAAGTAGGGTGGGTGGCAAACTGACTTATTGCTCGCTCCCTCTAATAAAACAGCCTACATAGACTGCTTCCCCCGGGCATAGGAGTTAGGACAGTACCTACCTACCATTTATCGAACGCTACATAGCTGCATGCTACGTGGACTCCAAACAATCGCTTAAAAAAATGTGGTGACGATAATCGGCTAATTCTTGATCCTCTTTCTTTTTATTCGTACGAGTTTGGAATTAAGAGCTAACTTTAAGTCCCCAAGTACGTTTTATTTTTCTTTCTAGAAGTAGAAGCTGATAATCGGTTATTTTTAGAGCTTGCAACGACGGACGGCCTTAAACAGTACAGTTTTGATGGAATTGGTTCGATGTGTAAGGCTCAAGCCCATGTGGACTCTAACATTTCTACTTCGGCCGAGACATAATACGTTGCGCCACGTGCTCGAATAATTTCATCAAGCTGCCAAAACCCATATTTTCAGGGATGTTTTTGCAATTCCTCAAAACCTTAGGGATGTTTTTGTAACCACCCCTCCTTGCAGTTTATCTCTGAATTGAAGTTGTCATTTTTTGCACTTATGAGTTATGACCCATTCCAGAATATCAGAAAATGATCCATTGAGCAGGGGCTTAAGAGTCATATCACTGTGTTAACAGCTATATATAATTGAGTCAAATGAAAAATAGAAAGAAAAAACAGCATTCTGAAATGTTGACAGATGAAGGAGGAGGCTTATGAATATCTCTACTGAAGTGTAGGGTATAGTGAAGTGAATTCACTGGCAACAAATAACATGCACCTTTAATTTACTAAAAACAAAATACTCACCCTTTTTTCTCTCTTTCATTGCTCAACTGTACATATTTAATTTACCTTGAACTACTCAATAGTGTATAGTATTTTTTTGGCAAAGCAAATTAAATTAAATTAAATTAGAATTTCTCTCCTTCTCCCTACTCTCTCTAGAACATGGATTCTTTCTTCACTACTCATTCATGATCATTTCTTATCTACTGATAATAGTTTCTATTCTCTACTCAATTTCTTTGTTCTATGAAATTTATTGGAGGTGAGTAATATTGCAATTTGAACATGTGTAAGATCAATTTATATTTTAGGGATTGAGTAATCATAGCTTGATCAATTAAAAAATTTGTTCAATTTCTTAACTACTGTATGTGGTTAATAAATTATATATGTATGTGGTTAATATATTAGGCATAGTCGGGATAAGTTTCCCGAATTTATATTGAAATCAAGAGCCGAGATAATGTTTCTCAAAGAAAATTGTGAGTGTAAACACCTATGAGCTATGACTAATCAAGGTTTCACACGATCATGAGATAATGTTTCTCAAAGAAAATTGTGAGTGTAAAACACCTATGACTAATCAAGGTTTCACATGATCATATGCTCTTATTGATTGAGTAATTGAACCGTTTGATTACATGAATAAATAGTTGATTGACGTGTAATTAACTCCGACGTTGAAAATTGATAAATCCGACTTTTAGTTTGTTCTCTTATTTATTCAACATTGTTGTTAACCTAGAAATTAGATTATTAAAACCAAAAAAATTAACTTGAGTATTATGTTATTTCTTTTCTTTTTCTCGTTGCTAATAATTGAATATATACTTTTATTAAGCTGATAATAGTGTTTCTCCAGACACCGTCTCGAGCGAATTGTTTCGGGAACGAATTCGATACAAATTTAATTAATTGATTTTTTTTAAGACACTGCAACATATCCAATCAATGATTGAGGCATTTCAATTAATGTTTATTAGATCAAATATTTGTTTGTGGCAAACTAGCAACAACTATCTTATTTTTTCACAACCCTCATCAACTAAATTCGAGCTATTTCTTTTATGTTCAATGAGATTTCTTTATCGACATAAACCTACATAATATCTTGTTTTGAAACAAAAATTCGAGCATTTCGCGAGTGATGCTATGTTTATTACTACAATATTCTTTCATGTTATAAAATATTTTCCGAATTGTGATATTTGATTCTTTAGAAGGTTAAACTCGACCCAATGATCGATTATCTTTCGATATACCTAAATCGTATGAGTTGAGTTAGTGGTAGTTATTGCTGAAATTACGCTTTCAGCGTAGGATACCAATTTTTCGTGAAATTGGTCTTGAACACACAGACACCAGCTTGTGTCAAAGTAAACACTCACACAATTTGTAGAATAAAAAGTGGAGACAAAGTTATGTAATAGTTTTCATTTCATTGAACACAAAACTTAAACTATTACACTTGTAGAGTATGGTAGGCAAAACGATTACAAGAAGTTTCCCGAGTGTCGCAACAACTCCCACTAACTTGCAATCTAGCACACGAGTACCTAGAGCTAAATCTCCTAGCTCTAATCTTGGCACAAGGCGCAAAAGCTACTACACAAACTCGAAGCTCGACTACGATTCTAAAAATCAGATTTCGTTCTCTCAAAATCGTCAAATGATGAAATGAACATCCATGGGTATTTATAGTAGAGCCGCACATGTGAGAGTGATGACGTGGCACGTTCTCATTCGTCGCATGCTTGGCCTATGTCACTTTTCCATGAATGACATCATCTTTGTAGAACTTGGATTCTTGAATCTTGGAATCTTGAATCTTTGATTCTTGAATCCTTGAATCTTGAATCTTCAATTTCAAAATCAAACTTCAATTTCAATCTTGACTCCATCGATCTCAATTCTTCATCTTCAATTTCTCGTGAAATTCTCTAAGTGTTGAAGCTTCGAATTTCATCGTCTTCACGGTCGTCGATATTGTTGAAGTTGCAAACTTGGAACAATTCTTCATTTCCTTGAACTGAGTACCTGGTGAAAGAAATCACGTTGTAAGTACTTAGTATTAAAATCAAATCAAAGGAAACAAGAACTACGAAAAATAACATAAGGAACAAAAACATGTGTCGCCGTTATTCATGTAACCCCAAAACCGGCGACTGCATTCTCCGGAAAAATGTCAAGGGCACGAGTCTCCGTTTTTCATGTCAGGTCCACAAAACCGGCGACTCGTGTCGCTGGAATTTTTCCATGCCACAAAACCAAAAACCGGCGACACCAGTCGCCGTTTTCACAACACAATTCCTTTGCATCAAAACCGGCGACTGGAGTCGCCGTTTCCACGCTCACTCCAAAAGCACAAAACCGGAGACAGGAGTCTCCATTTTTCCGCATCGTCACCAAACCAGCGACTCTGATCGCCGTTTCCCATGCACACCCATTTCGGCGACTGGAGTCGCCGTTTTCTTGTCCATTCACCCATGCATCAAAACCGGCGACTCTGGTCGCCGTTTTCATGTAAAAACAAAAGTGGAGACTCAAGTCTCCATTTCCATGCGCAAGATAGTTGACTTCGGATTCTTAACCTGTAACCCTGAAAATCAACAAAGACAAGAATACAAGGAAAAATATGTTGTCGCCAAAATTAACATTTACAATCTCCCCCTTTTTGGCACAACTCATGAAAACAACGTTAAGTAAAAACGAGATACAAGTATCTCCCCCTCAACCAAACAAACCACAAAAAATAACTAAGTAAAAAGATGGAAAAACATCAATCATACAATCAATGAAAAACCATAAAAATACTTAGACAAAATTCCATACCAATCAACAAAACAAAGACAGAGAATTCAAACCAAATTCAAACCAAGTATCAAATACCAGAATTCCAGAGTTAAGCAAATATGAAAAACATGCATGGACGAATAAGTTTAGAGTTGAATGCATGCAAAGCAAAGACAATAAAAACGAGTTCAGGAGTTAAACAAAAAAAAACAGAAATTAAACACTTGATCTTGAACTTCAATCTTCAGGCGAGGCTGTTGGAGTTGGATCACGCTCCGGACTTCCGATCAACTCTTCTTCATCGTCTTCATAACTGAAGCCATCGTCAGAGCTAGAGTCGCTTTCATCGGAGTCAGTTTCCGGATTTCCAAAAATATCTTTTTCACCCAAACCATCACCAGCATCTTCATCAACATCCACAACGTCGACATCTTCATCATCTTCATCTCTCAGTCCATCAGACGGCATCGCTAACGACGCCCCTGGATTTGAAGTTTCACCAACTTTCCTCTTTCCTTTGTCACGAATATCAAAGACACCATCAAAAATATCATCGTCAGTTTTCTCGGCGTCATCCGATTTTTCACCATCATCTTTCACCACTTCAATCAGCTTGCTTTTGGACAGCTGCGAGTGAGCTTCCTGAATTGCGTCCCTCACCATCTTCAGAATGAATGTATCCTTTAAACTTGCATCGGGAGCTCCAACATCACCAAGTCCTCCCCCTTGTTGGATTTCCCGTTGAAGTTTCTTAAATGCTTGTTTTTGAAGTTCTTGCGCCTCAACCATCTTGTTATACGCAGTGACGTGTTCAGCTTGACGTTTCTCAACTAACTGAGATGCGGCATAGAACTCCTGAACGACAGCTGATGGAACCACAGCACGGTGACTATGGATTGGATGATAAGGGTTTTGATAAGATGGGATTCCAGAAGTTGGACCGAACCCTTGAGGCACAACCCTTGGTGACTTAGCACCCTCAGCTGCAGTTTCTTCGACAGCAGCTGTCGTCTGCGATTTCTGTCGCTTAGCTGCTGGAGACTTGGTTTTTGGATTTGCAGGCTTGCGCTTTCGTGAAGACTTAGGAGTTGGGGGCGGAGTTAAGATTTCCGGAAGCGCATTTCGGTTGACAAGTCCATGCCAAGGTAAGTCGATTACGCGCTTCGCCGGGTTCAGATATTTTCCGGTTATCTTGACAGCCCCGTTTTTCTTCATCTTCTTTTCTGGGCCAGGGTTCGGGAGAAAGTCTTGGGCATGTAGCATTCCATATATCAGACACGGATGTGTAAGATGGATTCTCTTTTCTTCGGGCAAGTCAGCTTGCTGAATAATTTTTTCATCCGAGGTTTTGGCAATTTTGCACAAGTCATTGAAAATGATTTGGCCGAGGTCAACCTGTTCGCCGCAGCCAAGGCGAAAGATCAGATGCATTAACTCAGGAGTCATGACCGACGAATCTTTGTTCGCAATCCAGTTGGACATCCCCAACCGATGAAGAATGCCATAAAAAGCAGACAGCTTGGATGGCGGTGGCAGTTCAGACTTGACTTTCTTTTGTGTGATGAAAGTCCCAATTTTCAGATCCTCAGCTCTCTCCGCAGCTGATGGTGTCGTCCAAGTGCCATCAACATCAAGCCTTTTCAAAAAGGAGTTAATGTGGTAGGGACGAAACTTGTAGAGCGAGTTGCGAAAGACAAAACAACCATACAACCGACTCTTCGGATTGGCAAAATCAGGCGACAGGCTAGCATAAAATTTGTGAATGATAGGAATCGAGTAACGGTAGGTTAGATGCACAGAATCAAACAAGTTCATCTGAGTCAGAAAATCTGTGATTCCATGATTGATATAATCCTCCTTCAGGATAGTGCGGTCAGTGTGGATTGGGAGTGTGACTATCAGTTTATGGCGACGTTCAGCAGTCGCCGTAAAGAATTCCTCAGAATGAGCTTTAGGACATTCGTCAAACCTTCGAATATACTGGAAAGTGTCGGTCGATTTTTGGGATCCAGCTGATCCCGAAGATGGCGCCAGGGGCGGTTTCTGAGAGCTGTGGGTTTTAGATTTTGCAGCTGACCCACCAGCCGAAGTTTTTGGAGTTGCAGGTTTAGCCCCACTGCCACTTACAACAGGTTTCTTTCCAGAGCCACTTCCAATTGGAAGCGATGATTTTTGTGCCTTTGGATCTTTTCCAGCGGACACAGTTGCAGTCGATGGAATGTTGACAACCTTCTTTCCATCCTTAGTTATCTCGCCAGCTGCGAGTAACCGATTGTATTCAGCCCTAGACACCGTTCCCTTATAGATGCGAAGGGAAGTATCTCTCTCTTTCGTTTTCCCCGACTTAAGGTCTTTACCCGGCTGACGGGCAGTTGAGAGTTCGGGAGTTGCGGATCGAGTCAAATCAGGTTCAATAGACACAGTCTTGCCAGAGCGTCGCTCAACCTTGTCCAAGTGAGCTTTCAGTTCTTCATACGCCGCTTTCTTGGACTTAGGAGAAGCGGCGTTCTCAAACTGTTCGTTCAGGTACACGGTCATATCAGCCATCATGTCTTCAAAATTCTTAGCCATGTCAAAGTTCAGGTAAGTAACCGAGAGTTGGTAGTTGCGAGAATGAAAAACCACGAAAACGAAGTTGAACTTCAGAATCTAGTACAGGGCGCCGGGTGCGCAAAGCTAGAGTTGCCGGATGCAACGGAAAAGTAAGAACTTAGAACTAAGAGTTTCGGTCGCTGAACTTGCAGTTGAAAGCCGAGAGTTGGAGAACTTGAGAATTCGAAAGTTAGAGAGTTATGATGTAAGCGTAAATGAATTAGGTTTTCATCAAGGCCTATTTATAGGAAAATTTTGGGCAGCCCGTCGGAATGAAAAAGCCCAGTCCAAGACCTGTAAACAGCTCATCTCAAGAAGAAAATTAGGTCTAAAAGGACGAGTAAAAATTTATTAATTTGAAAATATTATTAAAATAATAATTTTCAAAAATAATAAATAATAAAATAAATAAAAATTAGAGTAATGAAAATCAAACCAAGGCATGAAAACCAAAGTTGAGAGCTATCGGTTGAGAAACGAAGTTGAGAGCCATTGGTTGAGAAACTTGAGGTGTTAATTTTACGTTGACGCTGAAACGAGAGTCGCCGTTTTGTAGGTGAGTCGCCATTTTGGCACCAGTCGCCGTTTTGGCACCAGTCGCCGTTTTTGGCAGCTGTCGCCGGTTTTTGGCACCTGTCGCCGTTTTTGGGGCGATTCTCCGTTTTTGAGGCGAGTCTCCGTTTTTGGGGCGAGTCTCCGTTTTTGGGATATGGCGAAAAACCAGCGACTAAAGTCTCCAGTTTTGGGCGTCGCCGGTTTCAAATGCAAGTTGAGTCTCCGTTTTTGTGTCCAGTTGAGTGTCTCCGTTTTTGTCATTCTCTGGACTTAGATTATTTTTCATGTTCTTAGTTTCCAAAAACTTGTCATTTGGATTTTGCGAGTTGGCCGTCGCTACACTCAAAATTTTGACTTCAGAGATGGTAAACCACGTAGCGCTGGATATGAACTACAAAAATGCAAAATCAAAACAACACATCCCGAGTTAGTCATTCAAGTGTTCAACACACTACAAGCATTCAAAACCATTTTAGTGGAGATTCGAGGGGTGATATTAGGCAATGAAGAGCAAATATTTTCCCAGAAAAGAATCCACATTTTCATCAGTTTCCAAAACCAAAAATTTTTCACACGAGGTGATAGCAACTTTGAGGTATATGAAAAATCTCTCATAGTAAAAACCGGTGGAATGGACCGAAGTATGTGATAGATATTGAACTTGTCCTTCGTCACAATCACAAGAACACATGCCGTGTTTCGTCGGAACACATTTGATGAGTTTGCACCGCACAAGAGATTTTAATTCATGAGTACAAGGTGAACTTTTAAGGCACTCCACTTGGGACTAGCTTTTTACTTCAATCAGAGGGGAGCCGGGGGAACCGGCGACCTCCAGACGAGTTTATAGCTTTTTAAATGAAATGCAACAGACACTCATTACAGCAGTCAGAGGGGAGCAAGGTTCACTTGCGTCCTCCAAAGTGTGATAGAGAGTGTCTTAAAGATCAGCGTCCATGTGTCACCTTTCGAAGAGGGGAGCCGGGGGAACCGGCGTCCTCCGTTACTTGGTATTATGGATCTATGCAAATGATGCTTATGGGAGTTGTATGCCAAGTTCACAGTTCGTACTCAGAGGAATAAATGCACTTGGGTCCGAAGACTAAAGCGGCCTCGAATCCTTGTTCAACTTTATTAGACTAATCCACGACGATTCGGCGTGCATATTCAGAAGTAAAGAAAATAATCTTTCAGACTTCAAAATTTTCGTGAACTCTTAAAGAGAACACATGCAGAGAGAATTTCTTAGAGTTTGAAATCTCTCAAAGTCTAGAGGTTTGGTAAAGATGTCAGCGAGCTGTTTTTCTGTTGAAATATGTTGTAAACTGACTATATCACGATCAACCAAATCTCTAATGAAATGATGTCGAATGTCGATGTGTTTAGTTCTTGAATGCTGGACAGGATTTTCGCTGATTTTGATAGCACTCTGATTATCACAAAACAGCACCAATGGAGCACTCTCGAGAAGATAGTCATTCAACATTTGTTTCAACCAAAGTAGTTGAGTGCAGCAACTGCCAGCTGCAACGTACTCCGACTCGGCAGTGGACAATGCGATACAATTTTGCTTTCTACTATGCCAGGACACGATATTATTGCCAAGGAAGCAACAACATCCGGAGGTACTCTTTCGTTCGTCCGTGTCCGTCGCCCAGTCGGCATCAGAAAAACCGACAAGGTTGGATGAAGTGTCGCGCGCATACCACAGACCTAGCTGAGAAGTCCCAGAGATGTAGCGGAGAATCCGTTTCACAGCTCGTAGATGGTCTTCCTTTGGATCAGATTGGTACCTGGCACACATACAAACACTAAACATAATGTCAGGACGAGTGGCAGTTAAATAAAGTAAACTCCCAATCATGGAACGATAAAGAGTTTGGTTTACACTTTGACTTCTCGTTGACGTAGATAAGCGTTCCGTAGTTGCCATAGGAGTGTTAGCTGGCTTGGCATGATGCATTTCAAACCTCTCAACCATGTTTTTAGCATACTTACTTTGAGATACAAAAATCCCATTTGATCGTTGAGAAATCTGAAGGCCAAGAAATTGATGCAACTCTCCCTCAAGACTCATCTGAAATGTTGAGGACATAGCTTCTGTGAACGCAGTCACGAGTTTAGAACAAGTAGCTCCGAAGACAATGTCGTCAACGTAAATTTGGGCAACAATCATGTGTTTGCCATCTCGCTTGATGAACAAAGTTTTGTCTACCGATCCACGCTCAAAGCCGAAGTTTAGGAGAAAATCCGTGAGACATCCGTACCAGGCGCGGGGCGCTTGTTTCAAGCCATATAGAGCTTTGTGAAGCTTGTAGACATGATTCGGCTTTTTCGGATCCTCAAAGCCCTTAGGTTGGGCAACGTAGACTTCTTCTTCCAAGACACCATTCAAGAAGGCAGCTTTGACGTCCATCTGTCGAAGTTTGATGCCAAGATGGCATGCAATAGCGATTAAGAGTCTGATGGACTCAATTCGTGCGACGGGAGCAAAAGTTTCATCAAAATCTATGCCTTCCACTTGGGCATATCCTTGGGCAACAAGACGAGCTTTGTTTCGGACAACTTGGTTGTGCTCATCTGTTTTGTTTTTGAAAATCCATTTAGTTCCAACAACATTGATATTTGAGGTTCTGGGAACTAAGGACCAAACATTATTTCGTGTGAACTCATTCAACTCTTCTTGCATGGCCATGATCCAAAAATCATCTTGCATGGCCTCCTTGTAATTTTTCGGCTCATTTTCGGAGAGAAAGCAAGTGATGCCGATTTCATTACATACTGCAGAAGTACAGATGTTGTAGAGTTCGTCAGGAGAATTCATTTGTTTCTTTGAGCGTGTAGTTCGCTCATTCAAACTCCCGATCATTTGATTTGGTGGATGACGTTTTTGAATATGACCAGGTGCTTCTCTCGGAGCGTCAGCTGGGTTTTCAACTTGATCGTCATCGTCATCCTCAGTTACTGAAGTGTCATCATTTCGGTTGCTAGACTCTCCAACTTCATGTGAAGTATTCGGAGTGACATTTCCGGAAGTCTCAGTTGTGGGTGTTGAAGGAAAAGTTCGAACTTCAAGAATTCCTTCCTTAACCCAATCAGCCTCTGCATCTTTTCCTAGGAAGTCTTGTTCATCAAAGTTGATGTTCACAGTTTCAATGACTTTCCTTGTCCGAAGATTGTAAGCACGGTAGGCATGACTATTTTGGCTATAGCCAACAAAAATTCCACGATCAGCCTTGGCTTCAAATTTCTTTAGAGGATCACGATCCTTCAAAATATAACAAGTACAGCCAAAAACTCGAAAGTGCGCAACTGAAGGTTTCTTGCCATTGACTAGTTCATATGCAGTAGCAGTTGTTCCAGAACGAATGCTTATACGATTCAAAATATAACCAGCTGTAGAGACAGCTTCTGCCCAAAAAGTTCGAGCAAGACTTTTGGAGATTAACATCACGCGCGCCATCTCTTGGAGTGTACGATTTTTACGTTCGGCAATCCCATTTTGTTGAGGAGTTTTTGGGGCCGAATATTCGTGGTGAATACCTTTCATCAGGCAAAATTCATTAAAGCTAGAATTTTCAAATTCTGTTCCATGATCACTCCTGATCCTCTTCACCTTAGCTTCATGATTTGTTCTAATCCATTTCACTATTCCTTTGAAAGCGTCAAAAGTTTCATCCTTAGATGCCATAAATCATCGACAACAACCAACACATATTCTTTCTTGGCTATACTTTTGACTTCCATTGGACCCATCAAATCCATATGTAGAAGTTCGAAAGGAGCTGAAGTGCTCATCAGAGTTGGAAGTGCCGGATGAGGAGTTCTGGTCAGCTTACCCTTCTGACAGTCACCACATACTCGTTTTTCAATTTTAGGGAGTTGAGAGATTCCTCGAACTATCTCCCCCTTAACCAATTTACTCAGATTTCGAGTGCTCGTGTGGCCAAGTCGTTGGTGCCACAAATCTACTTCATCGGAAATGGTCACGGAGAAACAACTATACTCAGTTGTATAGCAATTGTTTTTAGCACGTGGACCTTCCATGATGCATTTTCCCTCAGCATCATAAACCCTGCACGATTCCTTATCAAAGCTAACATTAAAACCTTCATCACATAGCTGACTGATAGAGATAAGATTGGCAACCAGTCCCTTGACATGGACAACATTTCTGATCGGAGGCAATCCTTTGATTTGTAGCGTTCCCTTACCCTTGACAACACCTTTTGCTCCCCCTCCAAACACCACGGGGGAACCAGTCATCGGCTCATATTCTTTCAGGAACTTCTTAGTGCCGGTCATATGTCGGGAGCAGCCACTGTCAAAGTACCAAATTCCTTTGTTGCCAGCATCAGAGGCATTGAGTGCAACATTGCAGAAAATAAGTTCCCTTGGTTTCCAATCAGTTAAGATGGTGGAGTTAAGTTTAACTTCACTCTTTTGGGACTTAGGCAGCCACTTCTTCTTCCCATTAGAATTTTGACCGTTCCTCTCAGTCACAACTTTTGGATTTGTCTTAGCTTTCGGATTTGGAGAAATGGGTTTCTTCATTTCCTTAGTCATTTCAGACTTTTTCTTCATGGTCATAAGTTCTTTGTTCATGTCCTCTTTCATCCTATAGCAAAATGGTCGAATGTGTCCAGGTTGATCACAGTAGTGACAAACATACTTTCGCCTTTGGCGAGTTTCAACCTTCGGGGACGTTTTGACCAAAGCAGTTTCAGTGCGAGAGGATTGTCCATTTTTCTTCATGTTCTTAGATTTGTCTAACTTTTCCAGCAAGGTCTTCTCATATGGTAGGATACCACGAGGATGTTTGACAAGATTCTTCGGGAATTGATATGTCCCAGATTCAGATTTTGGAGTCGAGATCGACTTTTGAGTTTTAAGTTCTGGAGACTTAGCAATCTTCTTCCCTTCGGCAATCTCCTTCCGTTTAGATGATTCAACGTCATCCATGCTTTTCTCCTCAGGTAGATCATTCGATGCCTTCACAAAACTCACATCTTTCTTCTTTTCAGGTGTCGAGTAAATAGACTCAAAAACTTTTTGAAATCCAAGACCGTAACGATTAGGATTCATATATGAAGCAGCATTGTCAAACACGGAAGAGTTCGTGTTCATTTTCCTCAATAGCTCATCAGTCATATGAAGTTTTTCTTTCAACACATATCGTTCCTTGTCAGTCATGGCAAGGTCAGTTTGAACTTTCATTAGAGATGACTTCAGTTCGTCATTTTCAGCATCCGAGTTCTTAAACAGAGTCTGCAGTTTCTTAACTTCAGTTGACTCCTTTTTCAGTGAGGTCTTCAGTTTTGAGTTTTCAGAACTCAACTTCTCACAAACTTCTCTCAGTTCGACAACTTCCTTGAAATACTTATGCTTTTCTTCGAAAAGATCATCAAATTTGACTTTAAGAATTGTCAAAGAGTTGTTCAACTTTTTCTTCTCGTCCTCAGTCTTCTCCACCGAGGTTCTCAATACAACAACCTCATCATTCATTTTCCGTTTTTCTTCAGAGAGTTCATCGAGAGATTCTTTTAGGAATTTCAGTGACACTTCAAGTGTGCTATTCTCAGTAATAGCTATGTCACAATATTTTTCGAGTTTGGAATAGCTCTCTTTCAGATCCACCAGTTCAGCAGACTCGGTCACACTTTGATGAACATCAGATGTCATCTCTTCCCTTTCGGTCTCAGACTCAGATTCATCATCCGAGAAAATGTCATCGTCACAGAAATTTCGATTTGTCGATGCCACACGGAAGATGTTGTCTGCAGTTGCAGTGTCCTTCAGAAAAGTGTCGAGTTCAAAGTTTTCAACTTCGAAGTTTGCAAGTTCAAAGTCTTCACCAAAAGTAACAACTAGAGCGTTGTCCTCATCGTCGTCAGAATTATTGTCCTCAGACTCGTCGTTCTCAGAAATGACATCCTCATCGTCAATCACAACATAGCTAACCGGTAGCTTCTTCTTACGATGTAAATTAGGACATTCATTTTTAACATGTCCATATCCTTTACACTCATAGCATTGCATCTTGGAAACATCTTTGCTAGTAGAGGAATATGGTGAGAGCTTAGTCCCTTTGAACTTTTTGTCAGATGACGATCCCTGATTTCGGTTGTCAGGTGTATTTGGGTAAGAGTTAGAATTCTTCTGAAATTTTCGAAAATTTCGGGCACGGTTCTTTCTCTTAAATTCTTGTTTCACGAGATAAGTGACTATCTCAGTCAGTGCAGCCAGTTTGTCCGGATTGTTAGAGTTCATCAGTTTTTCTATTTCCTCAGCTTCCTCATCATTAGATTCACAAAAATCAGCAGAAAAACTACTTTCAGTTTTCTCATTTTTCACATGAGTTTTTCGAGAGTTCGAGCTTCTTGAACTCTTTCCTTTCTCAGAAATCTTGAGAGCAGTCATCGGTTCGTAGACAAGTGACATGTCTGGGTTGCTTCGAACTTTGAGAGTCAGGTCATAGTTTCTCAAATCAGCCATCAAGTCGGCATAGTCCCAGTTTTGGTTCTCGTCATTTCGTGCTTCGATAGTCAGCACCTTACTCTCGAACCTAGTGCTAACACTGGAAAGGACTTTTTCATAGACCATGGGAGCAGGAAAAATTTCTCCAAGTTCAAAAGCCTCATTCACATATCTCATGATCTTGTCCAAGTAGTCGTTGATGTCTTCATCTTCCCTCATCCGGAGTTGATGGAATTGAGCAGTGATAGTTCGGATTTTCGAACGCTTTACAGCATGACTTCCCTCACAAGTTCTTTGTAACGTTTCCCATGCATCTCTGGCAGATGTGCAATTTTTGACCAGCTGATACATACTGAGGTCTAGACATTCACAGATAAGGAGTAAGGCTTTGCTGTTAGCCGTGGACAAATCATGTTCTTCTCTCGTCCAACTCCGTTCTGGTTTCGGAATTCTTACGCCATCGGCGTCTTCAGTATATGGGCGTTCCCATCCCTCCAACACTGCCATCCAAGATCTAGAGTCAAAACCCTTGATTCTAGCAGACACTTTGGCCTTCCAGTTTGAGTAGTTCTGATGAGTTAGCATAATCGGTTTCTGGACAAACATGGACGACTCCATTGTAGCGGAAATATGAAGTCAAGTAACGGATCACGTCTTATACGTATGACGTCCCGCTCTGATACCAATTGAAATTACGCTTTCAGCGTAGGATACCAATTTTTCGTGAAATTGGTCTTGAACACACAGACACCAGCTTGTGTCAAAGTAAACACTCACACAATTTGTAGAATAAAAAGTGGAGACAAAGTTATGTAATAGTTTTCATTTCATTGAACACAAAACTTAAACTATTACACTTGTAGAGTATGGTAGGCAAAACGATTACAAGAAGTTTCCCGAGTGTCGCAACAACTCCCACTAACTTGCAATCTAGCACACGAGTACCTAGAGCTAAATCTCCTAGCTCTAATCTTGGCACAAGGCGCAAAAGCTACTACACAAACTCGAAGCTCGACTACGATTCTAAAAATCAGATTTCGTTCTCTCAAAATCGTCAAATGATGAAATGAACATCCATGGGTATTTATAGTAGAGCCGCACATGTGAGAGTGATGACGTGGCACGTTCTCATTCGTCGCATGCTTGGCCTATGTCACTTTTCCATGAATGACATCATCTTTGTAGAACTTGGATTCTTGAATCTTGGAATCTTGAATCTTTGATTCTTGAATCCTTGAATCTTGAATCTTCAATTTCAAAATCAAACTTCAATTTCAATCTTGACTCCATCGATCTCAATTATTCATCTTCAATTTCTCGTGAAATTCTCTAAGTGTTGAAGCTTCGAATTTCATCGTCTTCACGGTCGTCGATATTGTTGAAGTTGCAAACTTGGAACAATTCTTCATTTCCTTTAACTGAGTACCTGGTGAAAGAAATCACGTTGTAAGTACTTAGTATTAAAATCAAAGCAAAGGAAACAAGAACTACGAAAAATAACATAAGGAACAAAAACATGTGTCGCCGTTTTTCATGTAACCCCAAAACCGGCGACTGCATTCTCCGGAAAAATGTCAAGGGCACGAGTCTCCGTTTTTCATGTCAGGTCCACAAAACCGGCGACTCGTGTCGCTGGAATTTTTCCATGCCACAAAACCAAAAACCGGCGACACCAGTCGCCGTTTTCACAACACAATTCCTTTGCATCAAAACCGGCGACTGGAGTCGCCGTTTCCACGCTCACTCCAAAAGCACAAAACCGGAGACAGGAGTCTCCGTTTTTCCGCATCGTCACCAAACCAGCGACTCTGATCGCCGTTTCCCATGCACACCCATTTCGGCGACTGGAGTCGCCGTTTTCTTGTCCATTCACCCATGCATCAAAACCGGCGACTCTGGTCGCCGTTTTCATGTAAAAACAAAAGTGGAGACTCAAGTCTCCATTTCCATGCGCAAGATAGTTGACTTCGGATTCTTAACCTGTAACCCTGAAAATCAACAAAGACAAGAATACAAGGAAAAATATGTTGTCGCCAAAATCAACATTTACAATTGCTTGTCCATGTGATATACGGTATATCTTTACCAAGGGGAGTAATATTTATTTATACTATATTTGTATTACTTTTTTCTGGTTTCATTGAATTTTTTCACTTATCATTTTGAAAGTCTTTTTGAATTAATTTCTTTTTTTTTAAAAAAAATTAAATAATTATGATCACTTACAACACTCACCCTGACAATAATCATTTTAAAAAATGAACTATATACTTTAAATAATGAAAAGAGAGCAGTATCACCTAAGAATGTATGGCAATGGATTTAGGTATTCTTATTGACTAATGAAGGAATGTATTTTATGTTTAAGAAATAATATGCACCCGTTGAATTTAATACAGGTTAAAGTGGTGTATAAATGAAGCAATTAGGGGATGTGCTATATCAAATATGAGGACGACAACACACACATATTTTTGTTGACTAAGATTGAGTAGTAGCTGTCATCTTCATTCTCTAATTATTCTAAGCTTCTAGATTTAATTGATGGAGCATCAAAGTCAAATGAGTAGCTGCTAAATACAAATTCTAAATGAATGACCTTACTTTTATTTTTCGATTTGCCAAGTATGATCTTCCACAAATATAACGTAACACTGCACGATGAGCTAAGGGGCCCGAGCATTCCTTTATCATATATATGAACCCAAGCTTCACGCCCTCGTACCATATAATGGTTTGCCCGTCTTGATAACAAAGTAACGAGAAAGATAATCAATCAATCAAAAATCTAAACTCTACACACTAATCAGTTGGATTTCCATACACACTTTAGATTTTTTTTGTGTCGCGTTTTATAACTCAGATATAAATAATGCACGAAAAGGGAGTAGCACATTTAATACCTAGATGGGGGCCTCAAAACATGTTTATTAGCTTCGTTTTTTTTACTTAATTAATTAGAAATAATTAATGATATATTCATGAGTGTGTCTGTATCCAAGTCACATGTAAATTCATGCCAAAAGGAAAAAACAAAACGGATGCTGCCCACATTCAATCACCTTCTCCTCCTCTTTGGGTGGAATTGGAGTGGGGCCGGGCTCCCAAGTACGAAATCCATGGCCCTTAATTAATTAATTGAGTTTCTCTGCTGAGCTGAAACGGACCATTGGTCATCCATATATATTTACTATAAACATCGCCTGTTCTAAATTCATTGGAGAATTATTATTACCCAAATAAGATTATAATAAAAGCCATAAGGCCCCTATAACAGTAAGATGAGTAACACCACAATTACCTGATGTTTCAGTTCAGAGTGGCTCTAAAGAAATGCATGATAACTGAACTGAAAACCGACAGTTATAACTAGATAATATATAGATAGTACCCTAAACAATTAGCATGCCATATCATGTTTTCATTAAATCGGTTAAAATTAACGACATTTCCTCGATTGTAACAATATTTATTTCACTAAAATCTCATTTGGATGATGTTAGTATATACAGTATATTTTTATGCAGACGTCCAGAGTCCAGCTAGAGTGAGCCACTCTTTTGATTTGTTACTTGTTTCACATTCGACAATAAAAAACTAATTAGACACCATGAAGACTATTAATATTTTCTTTTACTCCCAAGTAACTTTTCAATCAGTATATAGTAAGAGATTTTGTGATATTGTTGAACTTGTCCGCGATTAAGAACTTTTGTTGAAATTTGGTGAAAAATGAGAATTTGATAATTTTGAGAATTACCATAATTTTCGTCAGATCGATTGAAAATTAAAATACTTCAGAGACTATTCTATCTTGCCATGTCAAATTAACCCTTCAAATAACACACTCTATTTATCAACTGTGTCAATATTTTTTATTAGCAGAACTAGCTCTATCACTCCTTTTTATTTATTTCATTTATATAATTATTACATTTAAAATTACTACATAATTAATATATCAAACGTAAAAAATTATAAAATTGAAGGTCAAGCGTGCAGATGGTAAAAAAAATTAAATTTGTCGAGCAAAGTGGACCAAATTCATTCGATTTCGGACTCACAAAAGTTTTCTCTTTATATCTTCACTTTAAAATATAAATACAGTATACTCTTAATTTTTCATCTATTTTTTTTTACTGTTAAACATGTACAATTAGTTTTACTTTTTTTTTTACTTTAAATATAAAATTACTCTTACCTTTTTTTTTACCAAATTAAGTAATATTTTTTATTCATCTACGAATTCAGCAAAGTATGAAAATATTCATGGGACGGAAAATACTATATATTTTATATGATTTTTGACTATTTTTTTAAGATTATTTCTTATTCGTATGTAAAATTTAAATATTTGACTACAAGGTGAATTATTAATCTATTTTTTTAGTGTATTATTATATGAAATTTTAAACTGAAATAAGGTGAATTATTAAGCGTACTATTATATGAAAATTGTAAAGTGAAATATTACATTTTTATGGATTTTTTTTACTTTTTAGATCATGTATATTAATAATAAGGTAAAAAAAAATTAAACTCCGCTTTCATAAAAAATACTCCGTCCTTTTTCATCACTATTGGACTTTTTATTCGGACACGTTGATTAAGAAAAATATTATTTTCTTGATTTTTTTGACCAAAATGAAAAGTATAAATATATTTTTAAATTAAAAAATTAAATATTTATGAATAAAGTTGAAAAATAGGTAAATAAATTAATATGAGACATTTTCTTCTGACAAGTAAATTAAAAAAAATATTAATTTTGAAATGAAAAGTATAAATGTATTTTAAGTTAAAATTTAAAATATTTGTGTATAAAATTTAAAAAATAAGTAAATAAAGTATAGGTTTTATCTATGTTACTCCCAGTGGAGTACACCATATAGATCTTAACCTGATTTCTATGGTGTATACATCCACAGTTAATATGCCACACCAAGTATATTGCACCTGGAGTAACATCTCTTAGACCACGTGCGTTATTATAGTGAAATACGGAATATCTATTTAAATAAAGTGATTATGTTATTATAAAATGGGAGAGTACTACTTTCCCTCAAAACTTTAATTTAGTTTTACCTTGGACTTTACCTAAATTATATTATTTTAATATTTCAAATTTTAATTTCTTTAGTAAAAAAAATGTATTTTACTTCTAAAATCATGAATAAATAAAAATCTATTATCAAATAAAAACATATATTATTTTACGATATTCTTATTTTATTATTATAATTTTTATTATTTTATTACTATAACTTATAATTTATTTAATTATTTTAATAATACGAATTAAAATAATATTTAAAAAATAGCAATATCATTTAATAATTAAAAATTCTAATTTTAAATAAAATATTTTTAAATTTTAAATTTAAAACTATAATTTTCTCTTAAATAATATTTAATTTTAAATTCATACTCATATCATTATTATATTTTTAAAATTCTAATTTTATTTTTATTTTTTTAAAATTTTATTTTAATTCATATTATTAAAAATCTAAAATTAATGTAAAAAATATAAATTAAATAATTTATGAAATTCAAAATTTTAAATATACTGTAGTAAAGTAATTTTTTTTTAATATTGTTTTTTTTTTTTTGAAAATTGATTTTTTAATGATTTTTTTAGGTGAAATATTTTTTTTATTAAAATAAAATTAATATTTTAAACATTAAAATATAAAAATTTGACTAAAATGTAATTTTGTAAACATTTTATTAAATCTTTCCCAATTATGAAATATTTTGATGTGGTTTGCTAATTAATATTTTTTGAGAAGTTGGTTTTTCAAATTACTGATATGATCAAAAGTACTGGAATCAACCGAATAAGATAACTAAAATATGGTAAAAATATTTTTTGGTAGGGTTAGGGTTTTGTGTTAGTTATTTAATTTTATAATAATTTTGTTAACAAGTTTTATGATTATTTTTTTAATCCTATGATTTTCTATCTTAATATAAAATTATAGTAGAAGATTTTTTAAAAATTATAAAATATTATAGAACATTATACATATTTTAAAATGTATATTTAAATACACCAATCAAAATTTTATAATTATAATATTATTGAAGAAATTATACATATTTTTAAAGTTATAAATTTAAATACACCAATAAAAAATTATGATATAAACTTAACTAAGAATTAACTTACTTTGAATTGTTTTTTTATGTTGAAAATATATATTTTTACATTGATAAAAAAGGAGAATAGGAATAAAGTAAGATTTTTTATTTACTTATTAGATATGAATAAAGAAAAAAATTGCGACAATTTTTATTGGTTTGGATGTAATTAGAATTACACCAAAAAAAACTATGTAATGCGAATTATTTATTTATTATTATGAATTCTTGAAATGTTCGGTTGAAAATATCTTGAACATTTATCAAAATTTATAATTTTAATATCTTTCTACTATTATCATATACAATTATTATACAAAAATATTATAAAAAAATTTCTATTTTCTTAATAAATATTATTAAAAAAATTACAAATTAATTATACTAAATTTTCTTTAAAGTGATCTTTGAAAGTCAGTTAATCATATCTTATAAGAACTATATTAAAAGCACGTTTGGGCGCTTATTTAAAAGAGTTTATAAGATGTTAAATTTATAAGTTGTTTTAAGCTTATTTAATAAATAAGTTGTTAAACCGTTTGGATAAAATAGATATATAAAAATGTTAATTTATTTGTTAATTTAAGATTTTATATAAATAAAATTATCAAAAATAAATGATAATATATAAAAATAATAATTAAAAATATTTATATTAACTAAATAATAAATTGGGGGATTTTTAAAAAGGGTAAATATCTTACTCTAAAACACACATTAAGACCAATCTTTACACTAATTATAAAAAAACTAGATTTACCTAAACAGCCCTTTACACTATGTAATATATTTCATCTTTAGCAAATTATATCGTATCTCAATTGACGATACTAAATATACATTTACCATATATAACAAATACACTACCAAATAAAAACGGCTAAGCAATTAAATTCATATCCCATACTTCCAGCTTTTAATAATACACTACGATCCTCGCGCCTAAAAACTGCAACCTAGAAATCAGAAATTACTTCTCGCCGGGGTGATCGTTGCAGTGGTTTCGTCGTCGTTGCAGTGTTAAATCTCGGAGATCCAAGGGGCGTAGTGTTAAGGTAAGTGTTCTAAATTAAATTTCAGTGAGTTGAAATTAATGTGTGAATAGATTTCCTACCTGATTTGGGGTTTTCTGATTTGGTTTTTGATTAAACACGAACGATTGTTTTTTATGTTTGAATTGAAATAGTGTAGTAGTATAAACGATTCCATGTTGAAAGATCAATGTTCAATTGTCTCAATTCTGCAAATTTGAAGATGTATTTCATGTTTTTATCCTGTACAAATATTTTCATGTTTTTCTGGTTGGACACAATACTTCAATCAATCGAATTAGAGAGTAGTTGAAACTGTAGTATCAATCTCGATCGTTTTCTCAACAGTTAGAGCATTGTAATGGATCAAAAAATCAACTTCTTGTGTTGTTTTATGTTGAAAAACAGATGGGTTATGTTTTAGTGTTCTTTTGCCATGTGTTGCCGATGCTTGATTTGGTTATTTAGTATCTTAAAACTTTCTATTTTGAAACAGGACTTGTGAAGATGTCTCCGACAACTCGTTCCGATTCGCTGAAAAAGAAGGTTCAGAATAGAGAGGCCTATTTGAAATCGGCCAAACGTAGTCTGAATAATGACTTCGAGGCAACTACATCTGAGGCCCAACCTGATACTAAAAAGGTATTTGAAGCTATGTCTAGAATAAGTCATTGAATGTCTGTCGTTTTCCAAACTATCTAATGATTACACCGTAGGTGGCGAAACGTGCGGAAAAGAATACTAACAGGCCGGTGCCGACAAAGTCGCAGAAGAGGAAACGATTCAATGTTGGAATAAACACTCCGAAAATAGCTAAGAAGCAGAAGGTATATGCCATATGATTATGTTTTGTATTCATAAAATCTAATCTGTATGATTCTACTTCCTTTTAGGAGTCCGAACACGTGATTGGAAGCGATGACGATTTCCAATCTAACGAGTTTATTCTAAAGAAAAAAAAGCGCGTAAGTGGCTGACTTAATTCATTTGTCTATTCAAATAATTTCAACAAAAAACAGAGAATGTATTAACAAAGCACACAGTGTGTAAACGAGTATGACTAAATTTCTTTATGTACCAGAGTGCAATAAAAGTTGGAATCTGCCGTGGCAAGTTTGCACGAGAAAGGTTGGCTGATAAAAAGGTATGTCCAAAATTTCTATCGCTTTATACATGATAAGATATCAACCTTACTTCTAGTACCAAGGGTTAATGGAACCAACCTATGCCAATCAGTTTGCTTTCTGTGGCAGTGTACAGTTCAGTGTTTATTAGATAATATTCCATTTTCACACTACCAAAAACACTCTCTAAGCAAAATCTAGGAATCTGTTTCAAACACTTCACAGTGACAGTGTAATGCTTCAGGGTTTATGAAATTAAAATAGAGAACACTGCCACTTTGTAATGTTCAGGTGTAATTGATGGAAAGGTTTTGTGTCACACTACCAATAACACTCTCAAATACATTACCAACACGACTCCATATACTGTAAACCTGATACAAGAGTATTAGCTAATGAAGACCTGTGAACTAGTTTAATGTATCAAACCTCATCATCTATTTCAAACCATGGTCACTGTGTTTTATAGTTGTTGTTGCATAAGTTGTTCGTCGTTTGTGAAGAAATAGTTTAATAAATCATAATAGATCAACTTACTCAAACTCTGTCATATGAGAATACCTATATGTAGTCCTTATTAACCCTTATAACAGTGTTGGATTAAGAGTTGGTTAGAAGATTGTGTACTATGTTTCTTACTTAATGGAACTAAACTATTGCAAACACTGCACAGATAGTGTTTAGTGTACTTTCCAGTAATAATTGGATGAAATTGTGAATTCACGGTACCCATAACACTCTCAGATGACTATTTGGAACTAATCTATTGTAAACCCTGTACATTTATTAGTAGTGTACTGTTCAACACTAATTGGATAATAGTGGTGATTCACACTATCAATAACACTCTGAAGCATATTACCAGTTACAATTCACACTACTAATAGCATAATATTTTTGAAAATTTTATCGACTGATGTGTTCTTTGTTATGATTCGCAGAATTCTCAGTTTAGAAGCACTGTTCCTGAGTACAATAACGATACAGGAAACCCTATCACGGAAGGTGTTAGAAGGATTATTTCCCAAACACCATTTGCAGCTTTGTTCGATTTATTCTTCACCGGTAAATTGACTATTTCTAAGTCAAACAAACAGCTCAGCATGATTCTAACTGGTTACAACCACAAAGATGAATCCTTTTCATTCGGAGGTACACACGGCCGAATCTCTGTGAAAGATGTCGAAAACATACTCGGGTTGAGCGGTGCTGGAGAGTACATTGAAGAGAAAGGTACTCCACCTTCTGATTTTGTGGTGGAAGCATTTGGAATGGGCAAGTCACCAATAAAGAAGTCGGACGTTGCTGATGCAATAACTCGTGAACTGCGCAAAGTGCCTGTGAGTGTCATTGATGTTCAAGAGAGAGATCAGAACTTGGCACGCCTAGTTCTTATTGATATCTGCATCAAGTTCTTGTTCGCCAATGGAATGGGTAGTCTTAGTATGAAGCATGTCCGAGCGTGCGAGGATTTGAACGAGATAGCTAAATATGCATGGGCGAAGGAAATTTTGAAATACCTTAATGAGAAGCTGAAAGTGTACATGATCAAGAATTCTACTTCAAAGAACACTGGAGGATGTATCTATATCATTCTTGTAAGAATCTTACTTACAGTTTCTATTATGTTATGGTGATCTGTCACACTTTATTACATACTACTGACATATTACTTTTGGCAGTACTGGTTATGTTTGAAAACAAACATTCTTAAACCTATGGCTGGGATGGAGAATGCGTTGCCTTTAATTAAACGCTATGATTTGACCGTTCTGGAACAGATGTTGAAGAAGACGACTTTTACAGAATTATGTGTGAGTTGGACTCTTCAAACTACTGACAGTTTATATTAGTGCACTATATTCATCTATTATGTTATCTTTTGTTTTGATTTGGTTGTTTGTGCACCTGGCAGGCAAGAATTAACGGAACCGATAACGATGCGTACGGAATGTCAATGGCGGATCTCATAAAGGAAGTTGAAGATTCAAGGACAGAGATTTTGATTTTGAAGACTAAATCCGAGGAGCAGGAGTTGAAGATTAAAAGACTCGAACAGATTATCGAAGATTCATTATTCAAAAGTGCGCCGAGGACGGAAGGAGACGGTGAACCTAGGGTGAACGAGGTTGACTCGACAGATGTTCATAAAGGTAATATGGTATTTAAATATACTAGTTCAAGAAAATGATGGCACATCGAATTCCAAAAGTTTAACACTACTTAATTATACTTGATTTGACTACCAGATGATGTTCATTCGCATGAAGCGCAAGAAAGAAGAGCTCCAGATAATGAACCTATATTTCAGGAAAGAGATGCACAAAGTCAGTTTAAATAGTGTTGAAAGTATTCCTTAACTCTAGGATCAGTTCTTATCTGTAATATTTTTAATCTCTTATTGTGTTGTATGTTATTTTCGCTAAACTTTAACAACCAGGAACTTGTGTGATTGTCTTAAACTTTTTTAGGTGATAATCCACAGTGGGCTATGGTGGTCGGATGCGATGATCCTAAAGGGGGGTTCGGATCACCTATACACTCCGCTGGAAAGCAGATGTCAGGTACTAGTAGTACTAGTAATCTGTTTCAAACACTTCACAGTGGCAGTGTAATACTTAAGGGTTAATGAAATTAAAATAGAGAACACTGCCACTTTGTACTGTGCAGGTGTAGTAGTTTGAAATTTTTTATGTCACACTACCAATAACACTCTCAAAAACATTACCAACACGACTCCATATACTGTAAACTTAATACAAGAGTATTAGCTAATGGAGACCTGTCAACTAGTTTAATGTATCAAACCTCATCATCTATTACAAACCATGTTCACTGTGTTTTATAGTTGTTGTTGCATAAGTTGTTCGTCGTTTGTGAAGAAATAGTTTAATAAATCATAATATATATATATATATATACTTTCTATGTTTTAAACACTATATATATACAAATTGTTGATTTTGTACATTAAAACCTTTAGAAGAGGAGGAGTTTGATATGCTTTGCATCGAGGCGGTAGAGGCTGTTGAGAAATCTGTGGATTCTGCAAAGAATAATAAACCAGAAGGTAATGTGAACAATTTCCAATCCATATACCTTTAAATCTGACGTTGGGAACGATTTTTTTCCATACACATTAAACACTAATCTACAGGTGGAGAAACGTCACGAACTGAAGCTAATACGAAATCAGTCTTTGGTGAAGCACGCGATAATTCCAGATGGTCTACTTTCGATGGACCAAGCTTTGCCCTCTTGAGTGACGACGAGATCCATACCCCAGAATCTCAGCTTCCTGCACAGTGTTCATCGACTATTTTGCCACTGGATGATATGCATACGGGGAAGACTGGATCGTCGATAGGCCTGTATTCGTACGCAGATCTGCCGGATAAACGAATACTGAAGCCACGAAATGACGACATCTACTATTTTCCGATTGTGAAGAAAAGGAGGATTGCAAGGAATAATGCTAAAAACAGGTCACCTCCTACGATAATCGATGTTGACGCACTGAAGGACACCAAGGAAGAGAAGATTCTGAAGAATCGGTGGAACAAGAATAAAAATTTCCAGAACTTGTTGGATGCATACACAAGGAACAGTCTGAAGGTGTATGTTGAGAAAGCACCTATAGGGTATGTGTTGTAATATCCATCTCGAACTTATTGTGAATATACGTTTATTTTGAATTGACCTTTATTTGATACATTTGTTTCCAGTGAAAGCTTCTGGAAGGCTGATGAATCTGGCATAACTGACATAACACGACACGAGATCGATATCTTGTTGTCAACCAAAGCTTTGACAACCACAATAATCGATGCGTATTTGTGCTTGCTTGCTGAAGAGCTGATGTCACGCGACGATATTGCCTTGGTTACCAGGTCGCTTTATACACACGCATGGGTAAAGTCTTTCTAACACCTAAATTATGTTATGATTAAATGTATGCCTTGATCACTGTATGCATAATTTTATTTTGTAGTGTATGTTGAATTATTGGTTTTATCATAATTACAATAAAGTCGTAGATTTGAATGTCATAAATCAAAAGCTTCAATGTTCTCATACTTCCTGTTATAAACACTGTTCAGCACATTATCTATATTCTGATAGTGTATGTCTAGGTTATGAATGCAAACTATCAGCTCATAATGGTGTTTTGTTTGGAAATGAATGCAGGTCGCAATAGAGAACATTGATGCAGTGGCAATGCATGAATTTGTATTTGAGCCACTGTATGAGAACTTGGGGAGCGCGCATTTAATCCTCATTCCGCTGACCCACAAGCAGAAATTCCACTTCACGCTATTAACTTTAGACCTTATTTCAAAGTGTTTTTTCCATTACGACTCCATGTCGTCAAGAGATTCAAGGTCTACAGAGTGCATAAAGGAGGCAGACTTTATGGTATAATAATCTCATTGTTATTTTCTTTTTATTTTATTATAATGCTAGTATTTCATATCTCTTGCCAATACACAGTGCAAATTCATTAGGGTAGTGTTTAAAAAAACAGTTAATTAATCTGGTATTTAACTGTAATGGTATTAGGTCCACATGATCAATATGTGGATGCGTGGCGTAGCGTTCCAAGCCGACATCATGCTGAATTCAGGTATGAGGAAAAAACTGAACAGGGGTGCATGCTCGAATGTCGCGTTGCAAATGGATCGGGAAGCTTTGACCGAGAAAGAAATACTGACTATAAAGTGGGTGAAGGAAAACTTCGATACCAATTTTAAATTGATTGATCAGAAAAGTGTTGTCTCCAAGCAGGCTTATGGATCGTAAGTATAAAAGATATCTGCTACTGATTTAAATAGATTAATGTAGAATGTGTGGATAATACTAATACTTTGTTACAATGACAGCCTGGATTGCGGGGTTTATGTGATGCACTATATGGATGATCTTGCATATGAAAGGTTGCCGAGTGAGACGTTTGACGAGACTGCAGCAATGGTATTCAGAGCTGATCTTATCAAAAGATTTGCAAGAAGTTCAAAGCGTTGGAGGGCCGCGATTTAGAAACTTCAGTTATGCTTTTCTTTTTTCCAAACAGAAATAAGTAGGCAGCTGGTTTATCAGACATTGTCGTTTCGATTTTGGATTAGTTCAAAAAGCTGGAAAGCTTATGTTAACGTTTCGATTTTGGATAATGTAGTGTTGAAGTTTCTAAAGATTGTCTTTTGATATTACTCGGTTGAGATTGCAGTTGAATTGTTCTTATAATAGGCATCATCTTTTGATATTACTCTTAGGAGATTGAAGTTGAATTGTTCTTATAAAAAGGAGACTTTGAATATGTTATTATAAGAACATGAGAATAATGATGGAGTTGGATCTCAGAAATAATAAACATAGTGTAAAACACTATGTACAATAGTGTTTTTAAGGCAAACTATATATACATTGTCTATGAAATATGTTAGTATCAGTTAGTATTAGTAGCTTTTGTTCAAATATATGATGCCCCACTAATAAGAAACCTCACAACAGAATACTGCTTAATATTACTCACTGCAAAAATTATACATATTAGTGATTTGCATGAAACTGCACTTTTAACCAATGTTAAACTTAACCAACACTGTTTAGCCAATCTTAATGTTACTCACTAATGAGTATCATAAATAGACTGTTTTTCTATAATATGTACCATAACTATCCGTTAAAAATACACTTTAATAGACAATTTTCAGTTATCTGTTGCCAAAGTAATTGCTAAATTTGATGAAGCTACTTACATTGTAGCCATAGTGTTATTGGCAGTTTGAATGTTCCACACCACAAAAAACAGATTACATTGTTGAAAAATTTAATACTAAATTATTCGATTCAATCACTTAAGTTGTTTAACTAAAATCTGAACCATAGTCAAAGTGTTTGAGGCAGTGTGAATGATCCAAACTACCAAAAATCAGATTGCAGTGTTGAAACAGTTACTATTAAATTGTTAGATTGTATCACTTAAGTTGGTGAACTAACATCTGATAGATTTTCAAAGTGTTCTAGGCAGTGTGAATGATTCCCAACAAGAACAACAGATTGCATTTGAACTGACACGTACTTCCAAAGCCAATTCAGATGGTTTCACAGACCGTCAACATCAAACCTACAAAGACACTCTTGGACACCTTCTTGTCTCATTTTCCGTAAATGAGTTTCAAAACTCTCATCGTCACGTGAATTGTATCAACATACTCATGAGTACCAAAAACACTGTATAACAGTTTAACTACTCATTTCTCAGTGTTGACCGTTCTTCCAAAATGATCTACCAACACAAAGTGGCAGATGGGAAATAACTTTTTTTTGTAGGGAAAAACAGAAAACAAGCACTGGTAAATAGAACACTACTGTCTTAGAAAAATACTCCACGGCAACAAAAACTAAAAAGATGACAAATGTAAATAAGGCCAATGTATTCCAAAGTATGGCAAATAGTCAACATAGTTTCGTGTGAATCTTAAACCATGAGTCAGATTTATTCATAATCAACCTCGGTTGAAAGCTGCATCATATACATACTCTTTTATTGGGCATGAACTGCAATTTAGTTGGATAAACTCCATACTATATAACTTCTTTGCATGTCTTCTTGTTGTGGTTCTTAAATTTGTTACAACGACTACACTTGATTATCCGTTTGACCTCGCTCCTGGGCTTTAACCTCACTTGTCTTGGTCGCCCAGCTGGACGTCGTGTCTTTGGAGGTTTGATGTTGACGGTCTGTGAAACCATCTGAATTGGCTTTGCGATAGTGGGGACGGGATTGATTGTAAAAGAGTACGTCAAGCGATATTTATCCACCTGCATAATAAGCAATAATCCTTAGTGCTATAATAATATGCTAACTAGCAGGGGAAATGAATTTAGTTGATACTAATATCTGACCTGAAAGAGAGGATCCACATAAGCGTAAATATCCGAACTTTGACTTTGAGCAGCAACTAGAGCATGCGCACAAGGGAAACCATGAATTTGCCACTCACCACACGAGCAAAGCTTTTTTTGTAGGTCAACACTAACGGTATGATTTCCCGTATTAATTTCGTAAAGAAACTCGTTAGACATGCTAGCACGCCAATGTCTTCCTAGTTCAAGATTAGCTGCCAATCTCTTCTCCATGACGGGACATAGTTCTGATACCCAAGCTTTGGCCAACTTTTGACGTGTCGCAATAAGATTCATTATTCTAACGCGGATCTCATTGTTTAAATCTGTGATTGGCAAACCCTTTAAATCTTTAACCCAACTGTTAAAACACTCCGCTAGATTGTTCGTCATTTCACCAAACCTCTCCCCATTGAAACGACACGATGCCCAAGTTTTAGGAGGCAGATCCTTTAAAAAGTCTTCAACTATTTGGCCACCTTCTTGTTTCAGTTTACTTAAATGTAATTCAAAACTCTCTTCGTCACGTGAGTATGCAGCTACCATAAATAAGTAAGTGATCCTCTTGCCATGAACTGAGCCTGAGGGATACTTATTGAGTAAGTTAGTATGCAAATGTCGATAACAAAATCCTAGCGGGCTGTTGGGAAACACACTACGAACAGCAGCTAACAAACCAAGATTACGGTCTGATATAAAAGTAATTGTGCGTCCAGAACCCGTGGCTAAACAAGCTTTGATATTCTCGAGAAAGTATTTCCAGTTGCTCTCATTTTCAGAATCCACAATGGCGTAAGCTACTGGATATAGACCTATTTAACAAGAAAAGTAGACAGTCAAGTGTGACTTACACTATTGTAAAACACTATTGTAAACACTGTCCAATGTGTACCTTTAAATCTTAAACCCATTGAAGCATAGGCAGTCAATAGGCTGACATGTATACTCAATAGTATTGTGTATGCTCTCCAATAAACATTAGTTCAAATGGTCATTGTAAGTGTTAAACGCAATCGAAAAAATACCCGAACACACTGTGAGATGAAATTAACTGTCCCTTTTTAAAAATATTTTGAGCAAGAACTATTAAGCATAACAAGAGTTTCACTTGATATCCTACAAAGCAACAAAAACTAAAAAGACGACAATTTTAAATGAGACCAGGTAGTTTCACCCTGGTGACGTACTGAATCCACATTAGTATGTCGCAAAAAGTGGATACTTTTCTATACCTCATCTATGATAAGTAACTATCATTAACAGCAAATTCAACTTAGATTACACAAATGGAGCGGAATATTGTGAAACTGAAATCATAAAAATAAGTAACTGATCATACCACAATTAGCATCCTTAGCTGTAGCCGCCAGGAGCATTCCTCTATACTTGTTTGTAATGAATGTAGCGTCAATATGGAGTACTGGCCTGCAATGCTCAAATCCGCTAAATACGGAGGCGTATGACACGAACATCCGTTGAAACCTGTATTCATTGTCCTGAGATTCTGTTAATGGCAGACACTGTACATCAATTCTTGAGCCGGGATTAGCTTGTATCGTGTTCTGACCGAACCATCTTAGTTGGCGGTATGAATCAGCCTCCACACCGAGCACGTCATCCCTAGCACGTTCCTTCCCGTACCAGGCCTTGTGGTATGGAATATCTAATCCGAAATTCAACTTCATATCCTTCACAATATCAACTGCTTTCGAGTTCGGGTTATCACGAATCTTGTCGACCATTACTGCTTTAATAATATTACTGGAGAGCATCTTGCTCTTGGAAAGACGAACAATTGATCTGCACTTGTGTTCATTTTCCAAATGGTATATGTTGAAGAATCCATTGTGCCTGGGATTTAAGAATATCAATACGTTGAACAAGCTGTGACATACCATCAATATGCCAAAAAAGGATAATATACTAATGAACAGGAATCGGTATAAATAACATATCAACAATATATAAAGAAACACTACTACTTAATTAGGCATGTCAGTGCACCAAAAGATGATTAGTATCTTAGTAAAAAATATTTTCTTGTTTTAAATCATTTATGACATTTACCATGATGACGTATACTCGGCAACAGCCTGATTAGTTCACAGTGTAAGAAATCCAAAGGAAAATATACGAAAAACTACTTGAAGCTCTTAATCCCATTGAATATTAACTACTGGAAAGATACACTTTCAAAGCATATAAAGTGAACACTACGGCCAAATACATTTACCATATCTCAATCACAAATCAATCACAAATCTCATGTTCTTATAATAACATATTACCACTTGTTGATTACATTAAGAAAATAAAGAAGTGCAACATACCTATTCAGCGATAAAAACCATACAACAACTACACTCAGGTACTAAACAAGTGAACCATACCTATTCAGAGAGGCCTTTACACACCATGTGCAGCCTTCATCGTCCCTTTTCTTGCAAACAGCTGTAACACGATCGGGCTTGTTTATTGCGTAGGAGTATTCAAAACCAACCTCGATGGCATACATTCGCAGCTTCTCTCTAAAGTCCTTAGCTCCACGTTCAAAAATTTGACCTTTATGCGTGATATAACTCTTCCACGAATTGGTCATATATGACTTCGCATCTTCCCTTCTAAAGCATCCAAGGTATTGATTTGGGTCTAAGTCGGGGAAAACATCCTCAGTTTGTGCTCCAGCAGGAGGTTGATTGTTCACAGAAGCTGCCTCGTTTTGTATTGAAACGTTAATATCGACCCAAGACGACTTCAGTTGATGGAGTACAATAAACACCATGGACATGTCAACGTCGTTACTTAACCGATAGATTGTCGAGTCAGGAACCACCGAGAATTTTATTTGTAAATTCTTGTTAATCAAAACCGGGAATTGGACGCGAATTTTGTCGCATAGTTCGTTGAAGGATAAGTTGGAGTCAAACGATATAGCCGCACCCTCACCTTCATAAACAATCTTAGCAACAAAAGCAGCCATTGATCCTGCAACAAAAAGGTTCTTGTTACCCTCGACGAAAATTATGAAAAAATCATACGGGTACATAAAGAAATTTCATACACTACGCTAGCAAACCTCGATGCATAATGTACGTCATGGACCGAAATATTAACACCAGTACAACCAAAAACATAAAACTAAAAAGCATGACGTGGTAGTGTCGTTGGATGATCTAGAAAGAGATATACAGTTGCCTCAAGAGTCACAGGTCATCTCAAAAAGATTGATTGATGACCTAGAAGAACGTCGTAGTGTGTTTCCAGAAAATCGACCGGGCTTTAATCGATTTGTTTAGTAAAATTCAAGATTATCAATTGAAAAGCTGACAAATAATTTACCTGGGGTGGAGCTCAAAAGCTTGTTTCAAACAGTATTCTGAGAAAAGCGAGAACGGCTACGGATCTTTTTTAAATTTTGAAAAAAAAGAATCGCAATTCAAAAATAATTTCAAAAAAAAAGAGATTTGTGATTGATTTGAAGAATCTTTGTCCAAACCAATAAGATTGATTAAGATTTTTGTTATTAAGAATATAAAACGTATGTAATAAATGAATAATATCAAGAGTAATATAAGAAGGTTAAAATAGACAAATCAATTTTGAAAAACTTACCTTCTTTATGAATACAATTAATATAAATACATTAAATTATATATAATCACAAAATTAATTACTTTTTTTACTAATGATGTAAACTATGTTACTTTTCTTTAATTCCTAATCCCATTCTAATTTTTTCTCTAAATTACTCTAATAAATTTGAATTTTTTTTTTGTATATATATAATGTAATAATTTTAATGGTATTTTGGTTTTCAAGTTACAAGAACTTATAAGCTGTTGAAAAAAAATACCTCCCTTTTATTTTTTTTAAACAGCTTATAAGCTGTTTTAAAGATATTATAAAAGCGGACCAAACTAACTAATTTCCTATATAAAGTTTAAGAAGATACGTGACAACTTATTTAAGTATATTGTTGGAGCTCCGCACTTCTACGGCGAGCCACGTACACCTGCAAAAAAACCACAAACAAACAGAACAAGTCAGATCTGTTCAAGCTCTAGGACCAAACCAAAATCCCAGATCTCAACAGTCAACGGATCTCCGAAGATCACCGGCCCGTGCAAGGATCTGGCTTGGTTGGAACAAAGAGCAGTAGCAGCGGAATAAAAAACAGATATATATATATATATATATATATATATTAACAGAGAGAGAGAGAGAAGGTAGATCGGCTCAGGACTGAGAAATTGCTATCACAGCAAGTTTCTCCAGTAGCTACACATCGAAGGCAGGAACAGCGGCCACGCCCAAGCACCCCAGAGCACCACCCTTTCTTGGATCTCACTAACACTCACTCACAACCCTCACTCACACAAGGATCTCACAGATCAACACCACAGCAGCACCAACGGAGGTGAAGAAGGTGAAGAAGACAGAAATCGCACACAGTGAAAGGTAGGGTTTACACACAGTAGGTATAGAGTAGAGTGAGTACGAGTGTGTGTGTTTCAGAACACAAAAAAGGAAAGCAACGGTCCAGATCAGCCCACATCATTACCAAACATAGATCAAGGGTCAGGATAGGTCAACGGGTAATTAGGTTTAGGTAATGGACTGGGCTGAGTGCAAAAGGGCCAAGTGTAGTAGTAATGGACTGCACACAATGGGCTGCACATCATGGGGTGCTGGGCTGCCAGAATTGGGCCGGCTCCAAAAAATTGGGCCAACACACAATTCATAACATATATATTTTTTTTTATATAATGAAATTTCAAAAATGAATTTTTGCTCGAAAGTTTGATTATGTAACATTTATATCATGTAGATTAGATAAACTATTACACATGTGTTATATTGTTCTCTTATAATGTGTCAATCAAATAAGTATGAGAAATCAAATATATTATACATTCCAAATATTATGTTTATTAAAATTTTACCAACATTATTATAAAAAAATATTTAAAAAATCAAATAAAAATAATACTAAAAAAATGATAATAAGCAATAAAAAATGATAATAAGTAATAAAAATGATAATAAGCAATAAAAATGTAATTTTTAAACAAATATTAAATAATAATTATTAAAAAATATTAAAAATATAAAGAAATGATTTTGATTAGACTAGAATTATAATATTCTTTTATCTTCTAATATTTCAATCAAATAAGAATGAAAATAGTTTTATATCATATTCTATGTAAAAATTATAAAAAGAGAAGAAAAAAAGGTGAGAAATACTATATTATATACTTACGTAGATAAAAAGAGAAAAAAAAAAAGAATAAAGTAAGATTAATAAAGTCAGATTTTTTATTTTTTGGATATGGATAAAAAAAATTAATTGAAAAGAATTTTTTAATGATTTTGAGGCAATCATACAATATATAAAACGGCAAGCAGATTCCTACGTGGCTTTTTCTCCATCCTTGGATTAATAGCGTGTTCACACTATGGAAATTAAATCCTAATCGTCCGTTTTATTTTTTAATTACATTTTAATTACATAAATGAAAATTATATTGGCCGGTCATTTTAATTAGCGTAATTTAATTAATATTTATATATTAACCGATATTTAAATTAACTAATTTCATTAAAAATCTTTCCTTAATCCCAAATATTTAAATTAAGTAATTTAATTAAACAATCATTCCTTAATCACGTTATATAATTAAAAGTATTTCCTTAATTATAGGTCAACTCAAATCAAATCTATATATAATATTATTATTTAATCGATTTTTTATATAAACATAATTATCCTTATTATTTGTTCCTATAATTAAGCATGATTTGAATTTAATTGCCATATTTCACTAATTGACTAAATAATAAAATACCAAAATTACCAATTTTATACAAACCCTATTTCAAATCTACTCCTATAAAAAGCTCTCCATCTTCACTCATCTCAACTTCATACGCATCTTTTTTTTATTTTCTTATACTATTATTCTTATACTATTATTATATTTAATTTAATTATTGTGAATGTTTTTTTTTGCAGGTTACAAGGTACGTTCAAACATTCTTTTTGCATTTCATTGTTTTTTTATGCTATAATTTTTTCGTTTTATTTTTTTGCAGCTATCAAGGTAATTTTTATTTTGCATTTATATTCTTTGTTTTTCGTCTAATATTTTTGTTTTTCTTTTTTGTAGCTATCAAGGTACACATCTTTATATTTATTTACTTTAGTATGTGATTTTGGATTACTAATAGCAAATGTTTATTTTTGCAGATTATCAAATCTTCCTAACTCTATCTCTAGCTATTTTTGCAGGTTATCAAATGTCTATCTCTCGCTCCTCTCGATAAAGTCTGTGTGCTTAGCTGCGGGATCTCAACAGGTAGTGCTTCGACCCCTTGATCATCATCGGTGCGTTTCTTGAAAATTAATTCGATTGTGTGATTGGTTTTAGGCCTTGGCGCTGCGTTGAATGTTGCTAAACCGACAAATGCCTCTTCTGTTGTTGTTTTCGGTCTTGGGGCAAATGGGTTTGCTGTATGCCTCCCTACTTACAATGTTGCCTATGAAGAGTTTGACAATGATCGTTTATTTGTGTTGTTTTTTTCAGACTGCCGAAGGAGCGAGATTGTCCGGTGCTACAAGAATCATTGGTCCCTTATTGCAACATCAAGCAGCTGCAAGTTCACATTCGCATTGAAGAAGCATTTTTGTTGATTTGAACCCTGCCCGAGTCTTCGATTGTTGATCCCTTATTACAACATCAAGCAGCTTTTGAATCTTAATTATCTCTTGATCTGCAAAAGGATTTGTATATAACGAATAAATTTTAAGCAATCCTTTGATTGTTATTCTGTATCTTCTTCTTTATTAATTAATAAAGTATGAATTCTTTTCCGCGATCATTTTTTCTTAATATTATTGTTTTTCTCTTAGGCAGTTCAAGAATTTTCTTTTACACAATCAAAAATTAAATAATAATAAAACATTATTGACTTAATCTTTTAATTTTAATTTTATTTTAACTTAATATTTATTAAAAGAACTTATTACAAATCATTACTTAATTACAACAGTCCTCAAAAGTATTATTGGTAAATAAAACCAGTTCAAAGTTGTAACGTTATTATTCTTTATTATAGGAAGTAAATTAATATAATTAATTCCTTGATTATATTAAGTAAATAAATATAATTAAATGTATTACCTTTAATAAATAATCAATCGCATTAAAAATTACAACTTACAATTTAAGGTAATTAAGAATTTATAATTTGCAAGATTATTTTTATATTAGGAATATTTCTAATGAATTTATAGTTAATAATATAATTGCATTATTTCAAGAGTATTTTAGTAATCGTATTTTAGTAATCGGCCGACTCTTCAGTTTCTTCATAAAAATTCGAACCTTTTTCAAAACAGATTAGGGTTTTTAGTTGTTCTTCTTTTTCTTCAAAATTTGAAATCCGCATCCTCTCTTGACATGAGTTTCACGTATCCAGAAGGTGTAAATTCCAGAAGTACTTCGCCAGAGGGTCGCAGAAAGTTTAATATCGGTAGCTCTTCCACTACAGTTCGCGGAAAGATCAGCCCCGGTGTCGTTGATTGTGAGTCTTCTTTTCTATTGTTGTTGTATCGAATATTTTGTTTCTGACTTTGTTTTAGATTTTTCATATTAACTTATTTTTGTATTGTTGCAATTCTGGGATAGGGTTTCATCGATTTTTTAATAAATTCATATTTCTTATATCAACTTTTAAAACATTTATAAACAGATTCGAATATCTGTTTATATCATTTTTTACTTATTTCTGTTTTTTTGTATTATACTTAATTAATTCAACGATCATATTAGCTGTTCGGTACTTCTAGGGTTTTAACCTGATTGATCTATTTATTCGGTTCTTACCTCATTTTTTACTAAATTATTCTTTTAGTTCTTTAGAAATTGTTCCTAATTCTGTTAGTCTATCATTAAAACAATTAACAGAACATTGTCCACACATGTTTTCTTCATATTCTATAAGTTGTTATCATCTTAATTATTCTCTAACTAATGCATTTTTTGTGTTTCTCAAGTAACAAGAAGAGTACCATGTCCAATGAGATTCCACATTACTATAAACGATGGAGATATTGATACTATCGTGAGTATATATACTATGTTGTCTTCATGTTTTGTGGTTATATTTAACTCTGAATTTGACCAATTCTGTCTTTTGCTAAGCAAATACCTACATCGTTCCTTGAAAAGTGCTCTTACCGTATGCCGTCCTTCGGCCAAATCAAAACACCTTATGCTCCTATGCATTCGGTTGCCTTGGGTGAAGACAAAGACGGTCGTCTGCATATATTCAGCGGTTGGCGAGAATTCCGGGAAAAATATGAAATTAGAACGGGGATGATGCTCACTTTCCATTTTAAGGATCCAATCTACTTCAATGTGCACGTTTATGATGTCGATGGTGTTGAAATAACATATGCTGCTGACCACAAAAAAAGAGTTCGCGAAGTTCACTTAAAGAGTCTCTCACGCAAGTTTTCTGAAAGAATTGAAAAACATCAACACGCTCGAATGGTAATTTCTACTACAAACTTTTATACTGCATCAGCTATGTTGACACTAATTTGTGAGTTTTTTTCATGATTTACAGACGATTCCGAGGGAGTTCGCCATTCAGACTAAGCTTGAGGATAAAACTGAGTTGACTCTGTCAAACAACAAAGGAATCAAGATGTCAGCCTCCTTGGTTAGACGAAGTCTGTCGGAGAAAAATAAAAGCATTTTTATCGGCGATGGATGGAAGGAGTTTTATGATATGAATAAGTTTGAAGTCGGCTCTATGTTGGACTTCTACTACGATGATACTTCAACGACGTTATACGTCGTTCGACAACGTGAAATTTTCTTCGATTCTGACTCCGACAATTAAAAAAAGTCTTTATGTTTTAAATATTTCTTCTCTTTTGGAATTTGAACTGATACTTTTTTTTATTTTCTATAATTGTGCTATATGAACTTGACTTAAACCACATTATTTTGTGGCATTTTGAGTTAACTGTTATTTATTTTCTACATTTGGTATATAACCTTTCATAGACCATGCTTTTTAACCCATTTTTATATGATTCCTATTATTCTCCATGTTTTTTTAATATTTATAGTCAATTAATTATATTGTTATTTTTAACTAATTATATTTCATAAATGCAGATATTATGTTTCGACTTTTCAAGTTTGAAGCGTAATTTACATATGTTGTAACATTTTGAAAATATTAAATAATATTATTTAAAGAAGTAGATTTACATGTGTGATTTTATATAATCTTTTTGCAAAAAATGTACCCGATTTTTAAGTAACAAAATTATATCATTGATTTAATCCTTTGTATATATATTTACTTAACATATTAATAATACTAATATTTTTTAAAGATATCAAAAAACAAGTATAAAACAAATCACAATTAAGGTATTCTCAACAATCTAAATCCAAAATATTCCATTGTGTATTATAAATATAATAGAGTAATTTCGTTTTTTTTTTCAATTCATTAGTCATCGTTTTTGTAAGCATCTATGTCTCCGTTATATTCTTCTTTATCTGAAGTCAGTCCCTCCGAAAAAGAATTCCGTTCACTTATACTTGAGGTATATATATATTTGAACTTCATGTGTATAGAGCTAAATTTTTTTATTTTGTTAATATATGTGTAGTAAATAGATGATTTATATTTATTGTTGCAGGTTACAAAGATTTGTACAAAAGTGAAAGTCCATGAGAAACTGTCCAAACGATGTTGTTATCACTTACTTTGTCCCACGTGCGATCATTCACAGTACGTCAACTATTGCAATTTTGTATGCTATTTCTGTAATCGTGATCTTATTCGTCACATCAAGATTAAAATTCATCTCCAAGTTCATGACGGAAAGGACTACGCGAATTTTGTATTGAGGAATGACGTTGCATTATTTAAAAATCAGACTTCAGCTGATCGATTGGTTCTTTCGATTCTCTCGGTATTTAATTCTTTTCTACATAAATATATTTTTTATATTTATTAATTAATTAATTAATTTCGTGTATCTTTATGTATACAAGGAAGCACGTGCCGACAATCCTATTGTATCTTCCGCCACTGAAAGTGTAAACAAAGTAACTCTTGCGATTGTATCCTCTCCTATTGGATACGAGTACATGATAAATGTCAAAGTTGACGGAAATAATCTTTTAGGAAGATTTTGTAGTTACATTGTAAGTATGCCAAATGTGGATTCTATATTATTATGGCTACACAAGGAAAGATTATTCCGTAATCCATCCTACTTTGCGATTCGTGATGGGGTCCTGGAGTCCAGTGAGAAGTAGACGGGTTGTTCCACAAATGATCGTTTCCTTTTAATCGATAGAATCATGTCACTTTTGCATATTAATGTTTATCTGCTTTACATTATTGTTTAGCTACAATTTATTTTAATATTTACTTATGGATATTGTATTTGTTTTTAAAATTAATCGTTCATGCATTTTTTATGTTCTTGAATTTCGAAAATTATTCCAAAAACCCTTATTACATATTTAAATACTATAAACGTGCAACATTATATTTCTTAATGTACAATAAAATATCAAATTAATATTTAAGTAATGTAAAAAAAATCCGATTAAGATAAGAGTAAATCTTATTGATTTATCAATTGAATAACTAACAAATATAATACTAATATATTAAATAAATAATAAGATTGTTGATTAATCAAGTGAATAATCAACAAATATAATACTCATGTTTAATTGAATAACACTATTTTTTATTTATCAAGTCAATAATTTCCAAATATACAACTCATATATTAATTAAATAATTAGATTTTAATGCGCCCGTTAATATGGGATACATGTTGATTGGAGATATATATAAACCAGTATTTTATTTATCGTACAAAATCTTTTTAAAGTTGTTATTAAATATTTAAACAAGGAATAATTATCTTTTGTTTATCTATTTGATTTACTTATTAGTTTTACGGTGCAAATTTGGAATATTTAACAAGTGAAACTTTGCAATGCACGGTATATTACTCCTCGGCAGATTGTTTTTTTTTCCTTAGAAATTATCTTCGTTTACTCTTTTCATGTTTACAGAATAAACTCTACAATAACAGTCATGGCACCCGTCTTGATTTCTAATTTAACTACTGTTCACGACAACTTCAGCATCGTTGTACGCATCTGCAGAAAATGGATGTCTCCGGGTTCAAAATTGATTCCTCAAAGTTTGGAAATCGTCATGATTGATTCAGAGGTAAGATTTATGAAATTATCAGTTAATATGTTTCTACTTATCGTGTACAATTTGTTGTTAATAATATTTTTGAATTGTAAACAAATATGTATTTTAAACAGGGAACTCAAATTCATGCTTCGGTTCCGAGAGATGTGTGCGTCAAAGATTTTGACCAAAAAATTATCGAAGGTGGTCTCTACACCGTGAAGTACTTTCGCGTTTTGCCAACTTCCTATACAAATCTTATTGTTGACAGCCCTACTATGATCCGCTTCGTCAAAGGAACATCTGTTGAATCAACGTACGACCCAATTTTTCCCAAATCGATCTACAATTTCCATCCCTTTTGGTGCATTAATGAGCAAGTCTTTACGGGCTTTGGACCTCTCCTCGGTATTTTTTTGTAGTTAAATTTTGTCTTCAAAGTTTCATTTTACAAATTATATTACACACTAAACAATATTGTGTTATACGATTTTTTATTTTTCAAGATATAATTGGTCATGTTCTGGATGTTGATTACACGATGATGAATGGCGATTCTGGAAGAGGACCCAAGTACATTAAGATACGTATTGGAGATCTCAAGTATGATTTATTTCATTTATTTTACATTTTCAATTTATACTTTATATTTTTTCATACAATAATAATGTTTATTCTTTATTACAGTTATAAGAACATTGTCTTTGTGCATTTCGGACCTATCTCGAGTGAACTTAGAAAAATTGTGGAAATGGCTAAAGATAAAAGATTGGGTCATGTTGTTATAATTGTTCAACTTGCCGCCACTATGATATTTAATGGTAATTACATATTTTATAGTACATTACTCTACATGCTTTAAGTTATTATTTTGCTAATTATTTAATTTTGTCAATTATTCTAACAAAATGTAGATGAGTTTGTATTGCACAACACTGACGGCGCTACTAACGTCGTTATATATCATCACGTTGATGAGGCAGTTGAATACCGTCAAAGGTATTTTTATGAATTTAATTTTATATATTTATGTAATTGTTGATTATTTATATTTGTAACTGTATTTATTCTTTCATTTTAATAGGTTTGTGGATAAGTGGCGGAAATCTTCCAATGTAATCGACATCCCCTAACACAACTAATGTGTTGTATTTTGGACTTTGATTTTGGTTCTCTTTTTATTGCAAATTTATTAATAATAGTTATTTTTCGCATTGGATGGATTTTGTATTTAATTTTATTATATTTTGAACAATTTGTTAAAGCTATTTCCATTTGAAAGGTATCATTAGTCATTTGTGAGCGGAAATTATTGAAGTTTTATCGGTTGGCCTTTTTTACAATTTATTAACCTTAATTTTTATTGGTTGAGTTTTACGTCACTTTCTTAATGAAAGTTACAAAATTGAAATATTCATTAATTTAAGATTATTTATTACATAAAATAGATTGCATAAATTTTTAATATGACATGAACTTTAAATAAATGAAATATTTATGAAAAAAACTTTAAATAAATGCAACACAAAGTAAAAACAAATTACTGTTAATTCTAACCTGATTAAAATAATATCACTTCTAAAATTATAAATAGAAACAATCTAATCTGAATTTACTTCAATTGCATCATGAACATTATCTTCAATTTCAGTCATCCGACGTTGAGCAATTAAAGGGAAGTTTGTAACTTCGCACGCGCTATGGTTAAAAACGATAACTTCGAATTTGTGCATTGGAAGAGTCTCGACGTAGCGAAACACAAGGAACCAACCTTCCCAGATGCCGTGTTCCCTATGGAAACGCCTCCATCCTCGACGAAAGCTTATATCACCTTCTACTCTACCGATTGTAATTTCGTAACGATTGTTGTGTACATCGTAGAATTCAACAACTTTATTGTCTAGGTGTTGAACATGTTGTGCAAATTGAGGAGGTAGTCGGACATACCTTTGCCAATTACCGATCATAACTTTAAAGAATCTTGCTTCCATTGTAGTCGATTTTAAAAATATAAATATAAATTAATTTGTAACTTGGTTTTTGACTGACGTGTATTACTATCAAAAACTATGGCCTTTAAATAGAAACATGATGTTTAACGTTTCGGTGATGAATCTATTGTAGGTTATTCTATATTAAATAAAAAATTAATTAACACTTTCTTTAAATTAGGTAACAATTTCTGATTTCAATTTTGGAATTCATGTATTATTCTTAACATAATTTTGGAATTCATGTATTTTTAATAACCTTTTTGCCTTTGCAATATTCTAAGTATTATACTAATTTATAAATTATATTATAATTTGGAAACGTATTAAAAACAAATACTGACATTGATGTGATTCCATAAAGCAACACGGTTACCACGGTAACAGATCATCATTGCAGAGAATACAAAGAGTTGTATTCTTTTGTTGTTTATCCCCGTGCGCCTCTTTACTTTTGGCATACTGCAGATTTCTTTCCGCATCCTCTCTTGAACACCACACCAAACAAACCTCTCTTCTTCCATTTTCTTCAATCGTTGCTTTCAAAGAAAGATGGCAGCATACAACAAGATTGATGAACTTACCACGGCTACTGAGGATTGGTCTTTGTTGGTTCGAGTCTGCAGGAAGTGGATCTCACCAGGGACACATCGCAACTCGAGCAAGATGGAACTTTTGCTCATGGATATAGAGGTTATGTTATTCCAGTTTATTAGTTTTCGTTTTTATTAAAACTTAAGAGATCTACTTTTGGAAACCGTTCATTTAATGTAAACCCTAATTTTTTGTTGATTTTCACAGATCTGTTATCAATGTGTTTAATTAGCTGTACAAAATGTATGCATGTGAAATATTTTACCGAACTCTTTTGTATTCTTGAAAAAAATGTAAATTTTTTTATTTTTCGAAGTAGATCCACTTTTGGTAATTGTTGTTTATGATTTCCACAACCGATTTGTACAAAGACTTTGGTTATGAACAAACAAAATGTTGCTCAGTAGTGCATTGTACCGATGAAAAGATGTTCCTTATGCAGACAAATTTTATTTTGACAGCTATTTTTGGTTGATATCTAAATGCGTTTTCATGTTTGATTGCCCAGGGTAAGCAAATTCATGGTGAAGTTTATGGAGATTTGGTTCAGTATTTCCATGAGCGTATGGAAGAAGGCCATGTCTATTACATGAGAAAGTTTAAAGTGCTTCCTAGCCCGAAATCCAATCCTGTTTTGACTACACCGGTGACTATTTCTTTTCTGGATGATACGTATGTTGCCCGATCACTTGACATATGTTTTCCAAAATCACCATACAACTTTGTATCTTTTCCTGATATCAAAGGTGATGTTTATCATGAGAATGGACCACTGCTAGGTATGTCATCTTCTAATATTTATATTGATGACATTCGCTTTATGTTGAACCTTATTTTTATCATATATGCTGTGATATTTTTGATGATGATTTTTTTAATGTTTTCCAAGATATCATTGGTCATGTGGTTGAACTGGATGATAGCATGATGGGAGGTGATGGTGACGGGGGAGATGAATACATACGGTTTGTTATTCAAGACATTGAGTAAGAACTCTACTTTTATTTTATAGCTACATTGCATTATAAATTGTTTTATTTTGGCACTTAACTTATGCATAATTATTCTGTTTTCTTAACCAGCTACAATTTGATGACGTTTCTGATGTTTGTACCGTACTCAAATGAAGTCAAAGGTTATGTTGACATGCATAGGGAAAACAGATTGAATCAACCTGTTATTATCGTGCAACTTTGCCAAGGGATGATGTTTAATGGTATTTGTACTACTATTTTAAACATGATGAGTTCATTTGTAATCTTTATACTAACTTAATAACCATGAGCACCAACTTCTGTTTTTTCAGATGAGTATGTTCTTTGTAACACTCACATGTATATCCGTATGTTGCTTTACAATGATTCCGATGAAGTCGTCAAATACCGAAAAATGTAAGTTTTATGCGCTTTCAAGTTATTTGAATACCATTACTTTTATAATGATGCTGTTTGATTCAGTTTTTTTTATTTGTTACAAAGCTCACATTTCCCTTTGATTTTCTTAAAAAGGCTGTCTTCCGACTATGTGATGGAGTGCGATGAAGTTGATGTCTATTAAGCTATGATGATTGCGCCTAAGTTTTTGAACCGTTATAATTAAGTTTTTGTTAAATATGAACAATTATATTATGTTTTTGTTATCAGTTGTAGTTTGAACAGATAATGTTCATCTTTTGTTTATATTTTTGGCTTAAGTTTGAACATTTATAAATATCATTTCAAAACTATTAATGACGAAGTTTTTGTACTTTAACTAATTTATGTATATTCAATTAGACTTCATTTAAATGTCATGTTGACAAAATTAATATTGCTTATAAATGTGATTTTATCAACAACTTGAACAACAATAATTTGATTGAGTATAACCGATATATTTAAGGAGTTGTTATTTAAGGAGTTGAACTATGTCTTTATATTTAAGGAGTTGTTATTTATGTACTCATTGTGTGTTTATATTTTATTGTAAATTTTATTTGGCACTCCAACTCTTTACGTATTTGTTTAAGCATACAAATTTTGAAACTTAAATTTATATACTTGATCACTTTATAACTCTTTACTTATTTTTTCGATCATAGAAATTTATAAATTTAAATTCACATATGCGATCATTTTATAATCAAGTTGTGTATGATGAATTAAACAAATACAAATTAAGTTCCAATATTAAAAAGGAAAATTAAAAATTTTTCCGCTCAATATTGTTGTTTTTGAATGATGATTTCTATTAAATAGAACTAATATTTTATCCGCTCAATCAATTTTGTTTTTTAAGGAAGATTTTGATTAAATAAAACCTAAATTTTATCGGATGATCAATTTATTGTTTAAGAAGGATTTCGATTAACTAAAATAGAACTCTAACTAAATAATTTATATATAAACAAGATATACACAAATCATTTAACGATAGCAAATTATATTCTCTAGACTTATCGCGTATATAAAGATTTATATAAAGGATTTTGCAGCAGTTAACTCTCCTCTCCTATAAATATTGCAAGTAATTAATCAAAGCAAATCACTTCTCCATGGCTTCTTTGAAAGAAATGTCGCACGAATATACTCAACTTTCTGATATAAACAAGAATAGAATTGATTGGAAAATTAGGGTTCGTATCTGTCGCAAGTGGAAGACCACAGGCAACGGGAAGATGCCCGAAACCATGGAATTTGTATTCGTCGATAAAGAGGTGACACAATAAATTATTCAGCATTATCTTCTTTGTTGAAGTACTAATGTTTTTTTTATATTATGACGTTTTATATCCAATTAATATAACCATATTTTTTTTTAAGGGTACGAGGATACAAGCGACTGTGAAAAAGTTTTTTTTTGACCGTTTTGATGATAACACTGCTGAAGGTGATCTGATAACTGTGAGGCAATTTACAGTGTCTGACAGCCAACGAAGTTTCCCCGTAACAGATCATCCCTATCGCTTGATGTTCCAAAGAAATACCTATGTTGCCCCAACAACAATTCCACGTTTTCCGACGACGATGTTTGATTTCATGTCTTTTTCTGAAATCAAAGAGAAAATGCACAAAGAAGATGGTCCATTGATTGGTATGAAACCAGTATATATAACTTTTTTGTTGATAATATTATGTACTATTTATATGTAATTGATTATTTTAACAAACTTTCAATTTTTTATTACGCTTTAAGATGTTATTGGAATTGTTGACGACATCAACGACACTAGAATGAAAGAAGACCTTTCTATTAAGGGTACCAAGAGTATTCAACTTTTGCTTCAAGATTTGGAGTGAGATTTTTTTTTAATTATAATTTTTTTTATTAAATTTAACAATACAGTTTGTTTAATATAATATTTTCTGTTTGTTCAAAATAGGAATAATAAAATAAATTGTGTTCTTTGGGAGCCCTACTGCAACCAGTTGACTGACTTTGTTCAGATGGTACGAGGAAATGATGATATCAATCATGTTATTATTATTCAGTTGTGTAGGATTAAAAAATATCAAGATATGATAAAAGTTTAATTTATGAATTATACTGAATCGTTTGTTATATTTTATGGAAAGTTTCCGTTTATTTTATATTGATATTAATTTATTATTTGCAAATATGAAGGTAAAGTTGGTATTTCAAACACCTACCATGCAACCAAACTCATATTTGATCCAAATTGTGAAGAGATTGTTGAATTTAGAAGGAAGTAAGTAAATCGTAATTTGATGAAGTTCTAATTCATATCGATGGTCTTTCAAATTTTTTGATGCGCCATTTTTATTCAATTGTTATACAGGTTGCCTGAAATTGAAGAAGAGAGAACATTTGATGGATCCAAAATATCTTCTTCATCGTTTGTTAGCGTTAAAGATGAATTGCAAAATTCTGACACAGTTGTATTAAGTATCGAAGATTTGAAATCTTCGGAGGAGGTCAGTTTGGTTTTATGATCTTTTAATGTTTATACGTTTTCTATATGTTTTAAATATGATAACCATGAGTGTTAGTTCCAGTTAAGTGTATGCATAATTTTGCAATATCCTGATTTATAAATATCAGGTTGGGAAATATTGGATTGTTGCTTCTATATCCGAAATATTATATGAAAAGGGATGGTGTTATACAAGTTGCCCCAGGTGCAGAAGGAAGGTTACCGAGAAGGATTCCAAATTTTTCTGTGAACCTTGCGGCAAAAGGGTTGCTGGAAATACCTTATACAAAATTCATGTAAAAGTTGTTGATGGGACTGATAATGTTGTTCTTTTGTTGTGGAACGATGTCGTTGCGAAAGTCATTGGGAAGACGGCAGCAGAAATTTCTGTCGGATTGACACAGGTGATCGACATTTCACGCTATTAATATTTTTTATCAAATATGAATTGATCTATTTTGTTAATAATTATGTTGAATACAGACAAATATATTATTTCTGCTGCCATAACTATTTATTATTGTTTTAGGAAACTTATACTGTTGAGGATGTAGATGGAAATATGAAAGAAGTGACAAAGCTTGAAGTTCCACATCATATTGATGATCTCATTGGGAAAGATCTAATGTTCAAGGTCAGCATGGAATCAAAGCATCTTGACCTTTCTGAAACGGTCTATGCGGTAGAAAAATTTTCTGATGATATTGGTTTTATGAATAAGCACAAGAAGTCTAATCACAAGGTAATGGAACTTTCTTTGCCAAAGCACAAAGAAATCGTGCGTGATACCGAGTCTTCGGATAAGAACAATAATGACAAGACACTTGACGATTCATTCAAAACACCAGAATCTGTGAAGAATTGCAAAAAACGAGTGAATATAATTTCTGATGATGATGAGTACGTTGATTGCAGAAGCTCGACTAATACGAAAATCAAATTGGAAGAGTCGAGTGATTAGTAGTGTGATTCCACGACTTTATTGTTGATTTTTATTTATATTTTCTTTTATTTCAGACAATGTTTAAGTTGATCGTTGGATATTTGGTTTTATTTCATTAAGTTTTCAAAGATTATTTTCATCTATTTTATTTATTTAGCTCTTCAAGTATTCTTTAATATAGTATTATTATTTAATACTATTTCCATAATTCTAAGTTTATAAAAAATTAACAATTCAGATAACACAAATAATAATTCTTAAAAATGTAAATTAAAACTAATACAAATTCAATTTCCTATATTAAAATTTATACTACAATATAAATAATAAACTGCCATATGCATTATTATTAATTCATTACTATGTATAATATTTACTATACCATTTAAAGATTTGTAAAATAGAATTATTAAAAAATATGGTAACTTATTTGAATGAATCCGTATTTTTTAGTGACATATATTTTATTCATTAAGTCTTATCTATTGTCTTTAATAATGCTGATATTTTTTGATATATGATTCCTGAAATTTTGCTATTAACGTATATTTTCTAAATATTTCGACAACTGCATTAATTTCGATTTTATTTTATTCTTCCGCAAACCGAAATATTAATATCTTTGTGTTATTTGTAAAATAATAATAACATAAAAAATACTCATAAATTTTGAGCTGATATTGGTTTTGCAACAGTTTACAAAACCCTAATCTACATTTGAATCATTGCAAAAGTGGAAATCACTTTTCGCCGAGGATTGTAGTTTTCTATTCACAAATTTAAAGTTTATTATGATATTATTGTAAAAATAACTATTTGTTGTATTTTGTAGATTTCATCTACATTGAGGAATTTGAAATAATGTCTTCGAGTAGGAAAAACAAAAGCTCAGGTTTGTTAATCGTAATTACTTCGTCGTTTGAATCAAGTTCTTCGTGTTTTATTGGATTTAATTATTTATGCAGGCAAAGGAAAAGAGAATATCACCATGTGTTATGCGTCTTCTCAAAACAGGGACGATTACTTTCCCTGTAAATATACACTTCAAATATGTTTATCATACTTCAATTTTCAACTTTATTTGTTTTTTGTTGTTCATTTAGTATTTACTTTTTTTGCTAAAAAATAGATGCTACTGTAATGGAGCCTACTTGGAACAATAACAGTCGAGGGCTGGATAATCGACTTAGCCACACTTCCAAATATTCGCTGCCGATGCCAACAGTGGCTACTCCAACGACAAGAAGAAATTTTGGTGATTCTATACAAAATATCTCTCCTTATCAAGGTTCGTGCGTCACCGAGCAACGCAGTGGTAAAAGAAAAGTGTATGTTAATCCGTTGCAGGATATAACGAACAAGAAACGTGTTCCCAGTCCTTTAAGTGACATAACAAACGGTAAATGTGGTATATTATTAACTCCGTTATAGAATGGACCGTTCTAAGATTTAAACGAATATGTGATTCGAAGTGTTTTGATTGATAATATTTTTTGACTAAATCAGGTGGATACTCAAAACGTCTTGAAAATTCAAATGTGTCTATCCCTCATATTCTGGAATCCAGCCCATTACCCAATGTTGGTAAAGAAAATAGATATATTGGGACCATGCGAAATTTGGATGTTGATTTTTCATCTATTCAATTGAAAGGTACGGTATATATATCTTTTTGGTTATTATTTGTTTATGAATAAGAAATAGACTTATTATCAATTGATGTTTGCATTCTTATTTTCAAACATACGATGATTAACACTATTTTACCTGCTACCAGGAAAGAAAGATATTCAACCGCCGAATACTAATGCTTCCAACTATGAAATACAAAAAAATTGTACCGAGGGGTCTTCTAATCAAACCAATTCTCAAGGTGAATGCGTTGCACAAGATAATCAAATTGAGATGGATGTTCCAACAGAACCAGAGGAGGAACCTCCTTATCCAAATCATTTTGTTACGGACACAATGGATTTTGTAGAACCAAATAACGACATCCGAAAATTTCCAAGTACGGTGATACTATCTTCTCTAATCAAATCCTTAATATTATATGTATTAAATGAATTAAAATTTATTGTCTTTGCATTAAATTAACAGGTTATCATGATATTGGTGATCCTACTTGGACATGTTCTCATTGTAAAGCAGTTTTTTGGTACGACGAAAGAATGGAAAAAACTCGGAATAAGAAATCGAATCCGTTGTACAATAAATGTTGCATGCACGGTTAGTTGCTTTACGTTAATTTATTTAAGCGTCTTTAAATTTATTTTTCCTAAGGAGTTTGATTGATTCATTATTCTTAAATTTGTTTCCTTAGGTAAAATAAAGTTACCAAGAGTGAAGGCTCCTCCGGTTGAGTACTGTAATCTACTTTACGGAAAAACTAAAACGTGCAAGAAATTTCAGAGTGAACTCAGATTCTACAATATGATTTTTTCATTCACGTCGATGGGAGGTAAAGTGGATAATTCTTTTAACACGGGGACGTCGGCTCCCAATTTCAGATTGAACGGTGAAAATTGCCATCGTATTGGGAGTTTGATGCCAGCCAAGACTACAGATCGACTGTGTTTTGCCCAATTGTACATTTACGACACGCAGAATGAAGTAAAAAATCGAATATACGCAACCAGGTAATCTCATTTTATGATATTATATGATAAATGCATTGATGAGTAATTTTGTAAATTTGTACGAAAGAACTTAAATGTTAATTCTCTTAACAGAAAAACCAAACCTACCTCTGATGAAGAAAATGAAGAGTCGAATACGGATTCTGAAAATGACGAAGAGAAACTTAAGAAAATCAAGGAAAAGGAAGAGTTTAAATTGCATTCTGAAATTGTGGAGAGTATTAAGAAAATTCTTGATGAACACAATTTGATGGTTAAATGTTTTCGTGCTTCCGGAAATTTGTTGCGCGAGAAGAACTTTCAATCTGATATTAGATTGAGATTAATTAGTAGAAGAACTTCTGACGGTAAAAAATACAATTTGCCGCAAGCTTCCGAAGTTGTTGTTTTAATTGTTGGGGATATTGAAAATCTTAAGGACCGTAGAGATATTATTGTCCAGAACAATGATGGGAAATTGCAACGTGTGAATGAGTTACATACTGCGTATTTACCACTGCAGTACCCTTTACTGTTTTTATTTGGTGAAGACGGTTTTAGAGACGATGTTCCTCATTGTGTTACGCCTAGAAGCAATGAAAAGACAATAAAGACAACAACTATGAAAGAATATTTTTCGTACTATCTTCACGAGAGGCCTGATGAGTCTCCTCATAGACTTTTTGGTCGACGTCTGCTTCAGCAATTCATTGTAGATGCTTATACAATGGTTGAATCATTCAGAATCGCTTACATGAGAAATCATCAGAAAGATTTTCGATGTGATACTTATGCTGCGTTGGACGATGCTTTGAACCGTGGAGACACTGATGCATCCACTACTGGGAAAAGGATTATTTTGCCTTCTTCTTTCGTTGGCGGAGCGCGGTACATGATACAAAATTACCATGATGCCATGTGTATATGCAGGTCTGTTGGGTATCCTAATTTATTTATTACTTTCACGTGCAACGCCAATTGGGACGAAATTCGGAGATACGTTGATCCAAGAGGTTTGAGTCCGACCGACAGGCCAGATATTATTTCTAGGGTATTTCATGCTAAGCTCGATAATATGCTGAACGACATTCGCCGGGACAAAATATTTGGAGAAATAAGTGCTGGTAATTAAAATATTTTATTTTATTTAACATTGTTATTTTGGTTATATTATTGTCCAGTTAATATTTTTAAATCCTTAGACTTAAATTACTGTTTATTCTTATTATTTAATATTCTTTGTTTATGCAGTTGTGTACACTATAGAGTTTCAAAAGCGCGGATTGCCACATGCTCATATTTTGCTGTTCATTAAGGATTTATCGGAATCGCCGTGTAATAATGTTGTGGATGATTTAATTTCTGCTGAAATTCCAGATGAATACGAGGATTCTGAATATTATGAAGATGTTAAAGAGTTCATGATGCACGGCCCGTGCGGACCTGCGAACAAACAATCTCCCTGCATGGATGGAAATAGTTGCACTAAAAGCTTTCCAAAAAAATTTGTTCAGCGAACTACTTTAGACAATGATGGTTTCGTTGTCTATCGACGTAGGGATTTTGGTCGGCATATCAGTAAGAATGGAATCGAACTTGATACTAGGTATTTAATGATTCCAATTATATGTTAATACTTCTAATTTTGTCATTTTATGCGTTCGTCTATGCGTATTAACGTTATTACGTGTTATTTTTTGCAGGTATGTCGTTCCGCATAACAAATTTCTTCTAAAGAAGTATCGCGCACATATAAATGTTGAATGGTGCAACAGAGCGCGATCTATAAAGTATTTGTTTAAATACGTGCATAAAGGCCATGATCGTGCAACAGCAGTATTCTATCAATCTCATAATCCAAATGGCGGAGATGAAGTCATTGACGAGATTAAACAGTACTTTGATTGTAGATACATATCTGCTTCGGAAGCTTCTTGGAGATTATTTGGATTTGAGATGCATTTTAAAGACCCACACGTTATTAGACTTGGTTTTCACCTTAAAGACCACCAGAGTGTACTGTTTAACCAAGATGATGATATCGAAGAGGTTATGGACAAGCTGTCATCGAAAGAATCCATGTTCACGAGTTGGATGGAGGCAAATAAAAAATACAGCGAAGGAAGGCAGTTGACCTATGCCGAATATCCAACGCGCTTCGTTATGGATGATAAGAGCAAAGAATGGCGACCGAGACAAAGAGGTGTAGCGTACGGAAGAATAGCGTATATGTATCCAGGAGCTGGAGAAGTCTACTATTTGAGGATATTATTGAACGTCGTTCGTGGCTGCACGTCGTTCGATGATATTAGAACGTACAACGGTCGTGTATATGAAACCTTTCAACAAGCGTGTTATGCCCGTGGATTGCTAGATGACGACAAAGAATATATTGATGCAATAAAAGAGTGTGCTGTTTGGGGTTCGGATCACATGTTGAGATCTTTGTTTGTGAATATGTTGACTTCGGATTCCCTGACCAGTCCCAATACGGTGTGGGAGGATTGCAAAGAGTACCTCGCTGCTGACGTACTGTCGAGATATCGTATTGCAAATCAACGTCCAGGTATTAACAGTTTCAATTTATTTCGGAGGATTTTATTAAGTTTATAGTCAATCGACATCTTATTGGTATATCGCTAATTTATTTTTTATATGTATAGTATAAATTTAGTATTTAAAATTTCTCTTTGATTTGCACCGTCTTGCGTCCAAAAATTTTTGTGTATTTTTTTTTAAAAAAAATACTTTTTTAATTATTGAATTAAAAATAGTATTACTTTTTACAGATTTAACTTTGACGGACGATGAAAGGTACAATATGTGCTTGCAAGATATTGAAGATATTATGAAAAAAAAAAGTAAATCACTTCGTGATTACCCGAGTATGCCGTACCCTAAAGACATGCCTAGATTAACAATGAATCGCCTAATAGTGGACGAGTTGGCGTATGACAAACAGTCGCTTAAAGTAGAGCACGAAAAATTGATGAGCATGCTGAACGACGAGCAGCGTCGTGCTTATGATACGATCATGAAATCTATTGACAACGGGAGAGGACGTGTTTACTTTTTGTACGGATACGGAGGTACTGGGAAAACATTCGTGTGGAAAACACTTTCGGCTGTTGTACGCTCAAGAGGAAAAATTGTTTTGAATGTTGCGTCGAGTGGTATAGCTTCTCTGCTTCTGCCAGGTGGTAGAACAGCACATTCCAAGTTTGCTATCCCTTTAAACTTGACCGACGAATCGATGTGCAAAATTAATTTGAGAACCGATCTTTCGGAGCTGATTGTCAAAACAGATCTTATTATATGGGATGAGGCGCCAATGATGCATAGGTATTATAATAACATGTTTCGCATTATTCAGATATCATTAACTGCGATACCTTATCCATTATATTCTTTTGTCGATTACGTGTGATTAATTTCAAATGTTTCATTCAATCTTTTAGGAATTGTTTTGAAGCTCTCGATCGTACCATTAGAGACATTATGAGAGTAGAGAATCCTGACCTTGCGAATCTGCCGTACGGAGGAAAGGTTGTTGTTTTCGGTGGTGATTTTCGACAGATTCTTCCAGTCATACCTAAAGGAACAAGACAGGATATTGTTCATGCCACTATTAATTCTTCCAAAATATGGAAAGAGTGCAAGGTTTTGCGTTTGACGCAAAATATGAGGCTGCAAAATGTAGGAGATCAAAACGAGTATGAAATGCTGCGTGAATTCTCAAATTGGATGTCGGCTATTGGAGATGGTACGTTGGAAGATGATAATGATGGGGAAGCGGTTATCGAATTTCCAGATGAGTATTTGATAACTCGGTCTGACAATTTTATAGAATCATTGGTCGAAGAAACGTATCCTTCTTTCCATGAACGCATCGGTGATCCGGAATTTTTACAAGGGAGAGCTATTCTGGCGCCAACGCTGGATGAAGTGTATGCGATCAATGATTATATGGTGTCGCTGCATAATACCGACGAAAGAGTTTACTTGAGTTCTGATTCTATTGCGCCTACAGACCGTGGAAACACTATGTTTGAACAAATGCATTCCGTCGAGTTTTTAAACACCATCAAATGTTCTGGACTTCCAAACCATCAATTGAAGTTGAAGGTACTGTTATGCTTTTAATTTATTCAATATGTATTTCTATTATTTTTTAATTAAGGACGAGTAATATTGTTCTCTAAATTCTTATGTTTTTTATTATTCGCAAGGTTGGTGTACCGATAATGCTATTGCGTAATATGGATCCTTCCAATGGACTGTGCAATGGTACGAGATTGGTTGTAACAAGGCTAGGTAATTATGTGATCGAGGCCAAAGTGTTAGGAGGAAAAAACTCAGGAGAAATGTTCTATATTCCTCGGGTTACTTTGACGCCGTCCGATGCAAAATTACCGTTTACTTTCCAAAGAAGACAATTTCCAATAATGGTATCGTATGCCATGACAATTAATAAGAGCCAAGGTCAGTCGTTGTCCAGCGTTGGTATATTTTTAAGGAAACCTGTATTTTCGCATGGCCAACTTTATGTTGCTGTTTCACGAGTTACTTCCAGAGCCGGATTGAAGCTTTTACTTTGTGATGATAGTGGAAACCTTACGAATAGAACAACAAATGTGGTGTATAAAGAAGTGTTTCAAAATTTGTAATAGTGAATTACGTGTTATCATTATCAGTGTTTCCGTCAATAATATTTATATTTTATTGTTTCAATAGGCATGACACTCATTTGCGCAATAACATAGGTTTAAAAATTATACTAATAGTTGAAACAATAAAACGCCAATAGTGTAGCTCAAAGGTCTATCAAATGGGTTAAAAATCCATCAAACTTCGACGTGTACAGTACAAACACTCATTTTGAACTTTTAAATAAAAATCACACACTGAAAAATTGATTTTGAAAACATCCACGTGCATCGCACGGGTGAATGTTACTAGTTATATTAATTTATTAAAAAATATAGTAATTAATTATATTAATTTAAATAAAATAAAATAAAAATTAATCCAGCAAATAATTTTTTATTATTTTAATAATTTCTAAATCTGACAAAAAATAGAAATATTGACCACAATTTTTTGAAATTTCTAGTATTATATTTATAATTAATAATTATTGGTGTTTTTTTAATTCATACTTGTAGACTATGTACTTGTAAATATACAACTCTACATCAAAATCAAATCACAAGGTTCTGGGATCGTAGCCGGTCCGGGCCCACGCCCACCAGGAACTTTCGCGAATCTAACCTATCCCAATTAGCCATTAATTACCCATCAAAAGTACCGTATTTATTTATAGTCGTCAATTTTGCCCTAAATTCCCAGTTTTCCCCCTTGTGTATTTTCCCGATAATTGCACAGAGATGGAGGGTGGTGCGGCGGTGCCGGCGGATAAATCTGCGGCGGAATCATCTTCGTACACTTACTGGGTCCGAGGGGCGAGTCGCGATGCGGCGCCTTTACCCGTGCCCAAGAAGATCGACCCGGTCGACCTCTCCAATCAACCTACCCAAACCCATCTCGGCTCTGCCTGGAATCAGGTATTCATATAGAAAGAAAATTAAAGCTCTCTTTTTTAATTTTGTTTAAATTAAAGATTCGCATTTCTTTTTGGATAATTTGCTGTTTAAATAGATCTGGGAATTTTATGGAGTAGTAATGTTTAGCTAATTTATTTAATTTAATTTTGCAATATTGGTTTTTACTGACCTGGATTTCCTCTTTGCAGGCTGGAACTTGGGAAGAGAAAAATGTAAATAAATGGGCAACTGATAGGATTAAGGTGTTGTGGATGTTTGATTTTGATTTGCTTCTTGTTTTACCTGCATTGTTGATTTGGGCACTCCTTTTAAGTCGAAAAACTAATACATCGTATCAGATTAATTTATTGAGCATCCGTCGGGTTTTGATACATTGTGCAATGGAATTTGCCATGAAGATTGCCTACTTTCGTCATTCATGGTTGTGGTTTTCGTTGCAGGAGTTGCTTGTCTCAATGGGAACTCTGGAGTTCTCCGGTGGTAAAGCAGAAATATCGGAAGTCACTAGATGCTCCGGAGATGTGAGTCATTGTAAAGAGTTAGATATGAATTACTACGATATACTGTATAAGTTTCCGATCTTACATATCTTAAACTGCATTTAAATTTACAATATGAGATTAGATACCCATTCCTTTTGTAGTCTATCTCATGTTTCCCGTGAAATACATAAACTTTCGCGGTGGAAGGGGTGGGAGTGAGGAGTGGGAGTGGGAGGTGTGATCTTGGTATCTATAGGGGATCTCCTCTACCTTAATGGGTAGTGATTGATTATTACTATAAATTTGTTCTATATTTCATGAGCTAGGAATCTTAATTTTACCCACAAGTATTGATTGTTTTTCAATTTTAATTTTACCCGTTTTGTTTTTCTCTATAACACGTAAATAAAAGAAAAATCAAATAATGTTTGAATTTCCTTGCATATCTTTGCAGGCATTCTTGGTCACTGTTCGGAACAAAAAACGGGTTGGGTATACTTATGAATTGACATTAAAAGTGAAAGGTAACACTATACATTGTCATCAATAACTTTTGAGGATTTGTTTTTCTCTTGCTTTGTTATTTATATCGACTCTTTGCATATGCTCCTTAATATGGAAAATTAGGGGAATGGCAAATTGGAGAGGAGAAAAAAAAGATGAAAGGCGACATAGATGTACTAGAGTTTTCTTTTGGTGAGCTGGATGACTTGGAGGTAATATGTAATGCATATAACTAGAAAATGAAAACAGTAGTATATTCTAGGAGTAATATTTTTGTGGACTTCTGTAGTAGTTTTGACTTTTGAGTCCTTGGTATGTTAACTATTAAAAACGTCGAGCATTAAATGTTGCATTAACATATTCTCTGAAGCTCGTTTTCTGTTCGGTGTGCACTCGTTTGTTTCGCAGATTAACGTAAAGCTTGGTGAGGTTAAGGATGTCTCTTCACAGGACAAGCAACGGGTTTGCCAGGATTTGAAATTATTTTTGCAGCCCCTTCGGGAGAAGCTGCTTCAATTTGAGGAGGAACTGAAATTTAGGTAGTGTTTGCATATTCAGTTCATCTGGTCGATGAATTTCATTGACATTTACTTTGTACTCTATTTATTGACAATTGAGGCTGGACATTTCTCGAACTTGAAAGTGTTTGATCATTTGATTTGCAGTTATTTTTGGTTAAAGAGTTCCAAATCCATGATTTCTTTGGGTTCACCTCGTTTGTTTGAATTAGCAATTTTATTTATCATTTTATTCATTCAAAATAAAAATATTAAGTTAATTTTATAAATCGCTATTTCTCAAAAAACAAAATGTGACACTAATAGTATGTTTTGACTCAATATTCCAAACATTTTATAAGATCATTTGTTGACAATATTTCCAAAAGTTCACTTTGAAAACTATAACAAATACAAACTCTAGGGAGCTTCATTAGTAGTAGAAATTTCAATTCTCAAACTAACAATTACACTTTTTTTGTGAAGGAAAAAAAAATACTAAATATGTTTCATAGGTTCATTCTATGCTAACCAATTTCTATTATGAATGTTAAAAGAATAATAATAGTTGCAACATTTTTTTGTATCAAAATATTTGACAAAAAAAATCTCTTTAAAATACAAATTTTAGTCATACTTTATCAAATTATTACTTTACTTTTAAATTTAAACATAGTTTCTATACGTGTTTGTAAGTCGACTAGAATCGAATATTAAGCTAGCTACATCGTACAAACATTAGTTGAATAATTCGAGTAATAATTTTTCTCGAGGAAAATAGAAAAACATTAACGACCATTTTACAATTTGAAACTCAATCAAAGTATCAATGTCACGTTTTCTGTTCAAGAGCACTCTTATGATTTTATTATTATTATTACAGTATTTTCTTTGGTTACTGGTCTTCCTTAAGAAATTATGGACCACTTTTTATTCCACGTTTTGTAAAAATGTACTGTACTAATGAATTACTTAATTATTGCGATTTATTTGTAATTCTCAGAGCTAATCTATTCATGTTAATCAGTGACAGTAGGTCATGATATTTTTATCATTTATTATTAATTACTCCTGCTTAAAATATATTCGAGTGTTTAATATTTTATTTATTGATTTACTTGGTCATAGTCTTAAGAGAGAGAGAGAAAGGGACCCACACACTATCAGACTTTTTTTCACCGCCATCTAATCTAATCGAAATTCAAACCGCGTTTATTCTCGGTGAATGTAAGTCATTTAATAAAAAGTTATTAAAAAGAAAAAAAAAAAAAAAGGCTTTCATATCTTCTTGTTGCTCAAAAAATTTGTTTCTCATTATTTATTTTTTCAAAATACTATAAATTTGTAGTCAGGAAATTGAGAAAAGTAAATAAAAAACAATTATGGTGCATGAGCTAATTTTATGCATTGTGAACATGGGAAAAATGTACCTAATCATATCATGCCCGACAAAATGACTTGTGACCGATTTTATAAACTCTCACACTTATTAATCAAAATTGAAGTTATATAATTATTGACATGTAATAAGTGACACAATCATATAGTAATGAAAAATGATGACCAAAATCAAGTAGGAATATTAAACAAACACTAATTACATACTACTAGTACTGTTTGTTAGTAGCTGTTTCCTTCCACGCCCTTTTCCCTCACTCCCTATTTTTTAAACTCTCAATTTCATTTCTCTCCAATATTCCACTTATTATGGCTAAATCAAGCACCGCAATCTCAGGCTCCTTCCTCCTCCTCCTCGTCGTCGTCAACGCCGCCTCTGTCGTAATTCCCAATTCTCTCAAGTTCGAAAACCCTCAACTGAAGCAAGCCTACTTTGCCCTTCACACATGGAAAAAGGCGATACTCTCCGATCCGAAGAACACACTCTCCAACTGGAACTCGAGCAACGCAGACGTGTGCTCGTATAACGGCGTCATCTGCGCCCCTTCCCCGACCAACGCCTCCATCACGACAGTCGCCGGAATCGACCTCAACGGAGCGGACCTTGCCGGAACCCTCCCGCCGGCGCTGGGCCTCCTGTCGGACCTGGCCTTCTTCCACATCAACTCCAACAGATTCTGCGGCCGCGTCCCCTCCTCCTTGAGCAAGCTCAGCCGCCTCTACGAGCTCGACCTCAGCAACAACCGCTTCCCCGGCCGCTTCCCCAAGGTGGTGCTGGCGATGAAATCGCTCGTCTTCCTCGACCTCCGGTTCAACGAGTTCGAAGGCAAAATCCCAAAGGCCGTTTTCGACATGAAGCTCGATGCGCTCTTCCTGAACGACAACCGGTTCGGGGATGGCATTCCGGAGAATATGGGGAACTCGCCGGTTTCGGTTCTGGTGCTGGCGAACAACCGGTTCGGCGGGGGCGGGTGCGTTCCGGGGAGCGTGGGGAAGATGTCGGGGACTCTGAACGAGCTGATCATGATGAACGCGGGCCTGAAGGGGTGCTTGAACCCGCGGATCGGGGATTTGAGGAAGCTGACGGTGCTGGACGTGAGCGAGAACGAGCTGCGGGGCCCGCTGCCGGCGTGGATCGCAGCCGGGATGAGCAGCCTGGAGGTGCTGAACGTGGCGCACAACAACTTGACGGGGGTGGTGCCGGGGGCGGTGTGCGGGATGGACAACTTCACGTATTCGTATAATTATTTCACGGGAGTGGGGCCCGGGTGCGTAGGAAGGGTCAACGGGCGGGAGAATTGTATCGCGAATCGGACTGATCAGAGAACGAGTAAGGATTGCTCTTCCAAGGATGCGAAGCCGTTTGATTGTAGTGATAAGAACAAGTGGTCTAAGTGCAGGGGGCCGAATATCGTGACTCCTCCTCCGACATCTCCGGCTCCGCCATCCCAATTACCTCCTCCGCCTCCGCCTCCGCCTCCATCGCCAACAGCTCCTCCATCGGCTAAGCCTCCTCCACCACCACCGGGAAAAACAGCTCCACCGTCGGCTAAGCCTCCTCCACCACCACCATCGTTGCCTTCAAACGGGCCCCCATCATTTGGCTGTACACCTCCTCCGCCTCCGCCTCCATCCCCATTTTCACCATTTCCTTCACCTTCCCCTAATTCGTTCGGGTTCCCTCCACCACCACCATACCTTTGTACATCACCTCCTCCACAATCACCATCACCATCGCCATCACCATTTCCATCCCTACTACCACCACCATTCCCGCCATTCCCGGCAATATCACAACCACCTTCTCCCTCCCCAGATCAATCACAATCAAAATCACTACCTGCACCACCTGTTACTCCACCATCCCCATAAAATCCCACGCTCATCAATGCCTCTCGACTATGCTACCTAATAATAATCATCACACAAGATAAAATACGTACAGAGAGTGCAGATATGTTACATACGACCATGTTTCATTTTCACTGCCAAATCAATTCAGTATAGTACTCTTATTAGATTAATCCATTGCCCTTTTTGTTTTACTTCTCTAATGAGTTTATTGGTGACAACTTTACAATTACTGTGTATTTATCAATACGACATACCCGTACTCATCATTGTTCAATTCGGCCTTTCTATTTCTTTTTCAGGTTCTTATTTTATTAATATTGTACGTATGAACTCTAGCTAGCTAGCTTCGTGCGTGCTTTTAATTAATCATCCAGATCGCTGGTTCTTTAGAATGTGATTGGCAGGCTTATCATATATCATGCATTTTTCGGATTCATATCAACTGCTTCTAAGATTGTAATGGTTGCTGCTGGATTCTAAGTTATCCTGGCCATTGTTATTTCCAAGCAGCAATAAGCATGCAACTCGATGGGTAAAAATTAAATTCAGATAGACAAATGCTTAGCAGAATTATACCCTAGACATAACTTGAGCCTAAACCATACTCATGTAGTACTATAGAGATACAAAGTCGATGAATCTTTACATTATTTTACACCAAAATCAACTCATATTTTTTTACAGACTGTCTATATGTGTTCTTTCCACATTCTTTATTTATGATTAACTGCCCACTTTCTATTTTCAGTCTCTACTATATTATTTACTATATTTTTTTATTTTTATCTTGGACTTATTTCTGGGCAACTTGGAGAGACAGTCGTTTCTAAGAGTATTCGTGTGGCGAAATCATAACTTGTCATTTAAAATTCGGGGAATAGTATTGAGAATATATTCGACTCATTAATATAAATGGAAGTTGTCCAACTTCTCTACAAGTTCGAGCTGTTAGATTATGCGACATCTAACAAATAAAGCCTAATTAAGACATTTTTAGTCCTCTTTTTTTTACAATGTTTTGTCACATTTGGAATTATATATCGGTATGCTGCAGAGGCATGAAAAGCGTTGTTTAGTGCGAAAGAGGTAGAAGATGAGTAAAAAGAGTGTACATGTTGATTTTGGCGACAACGGTTTTTTCCTTGTGTTTTTGTTTTTGTTGATTTTCAGAGTTACAGGTTAAGAATCCGAAGTCAACTACCGTGCGCATGGAAATGGAGACTTGAGTCTCCACTTTTGGAACTACATGAAAACGGCGACCAGAGTCGCCGCTTTTGAAGATGCGCGGTTTTGGCGACTCGAGTCGCCGAAAATGAAGATGGTGAAAACGGCGACCAGAGTCGCCGCTTTTGGTGATGCAAGGAAATGGCGACTCCAGTCGCCGTTTTTGATGCAAGGGTGTTTGGCATGGAAACGGCGACACGGGTCGCCGCTTTTGGAGTGTGCATGGAAACGGCGACTCGAGTCGCCGGTTTTGGTGCAAATGAAATTCCAGCGACTCGGGTCGCCACTTTTGGAGCGTTGAAGAAACGGCGACTCCAGTCGCCGTTTTTGGTGCTTGGAAAATTTCCAGCGACTGGAGTCGCTGGTTTTGGGGGCGTGCATGAATCCGGCGACTGGAGTCGCCGGTTTTTGTCCCTTGTGATATTTTTCGTAGTTCATGTTCCTTTGCCATGATTTCAAAGACTAAGTACTTTCAACGTGTTTTCTTTCACCAGGTACTCAGTTCGAGGAAATGAAGAATTGTTCCAAGTTTGCAACTTCAACAAGATCGACGACCATGAAGACGATGAAATTCTGAGGCTTCAACACTTAGAGATTTTTACAAGAAATTGAAGATGAAGAATTGAGATCGATGGAGTCAAGATTGAAATTGAAGTTTGATTTTGAAATTGAAGATTCAAGATTCAAGGATTCAAGAATCAAAGATTCAAGAATCCAAGTTCTACAATAATGATGTCATCCATGGAAAAGTGACATAGGTCAAGCATGCGACGAATGAGAACGTGCCACGTCATCACTCTCACATGTGCGGCTCTACTATAAATACCCATGGATTTGAGTTTCATCATTTGACGATTTTGAGAGAACGAAATCTGATTTTTAGAATCGTAGTCGAGCTTCGAGTTTGTGTAGTAGCTTTTGCGCCTTGTGCCAAGATTAGAGTTAGGAGATTTAGCTCTAGGTACTCGTGTGCTAGATTGCAAGTTAGTGGGAGTTGTTGCGACACTCGGGAAACTTCTTGTAATCGTTTTGCCTACCATACTCTTCAAGTGTAATAGTTTAGTTTTGTTGATCAATGAAATGAAAACTATTACATAACTTTGTCTCCACTTTTTATTCTACAAATTGTGTGAGTGTTTACTTTGACGGAAGCTGCTGTCTGTGAGTACAAGACCAATTTCACGAAAAATTGGTATCCTACGCTGAAGGCGTAATTTCAATTGGTATCAGAGCGGGACGTCATACGTATAAGACGTGATCCGTTACTTGACTTCATTTTTCCGCCATGATGGAGTCGTCTATGTTTGTTCAGAAACCGATTATGCTTACTCATCAAAACTACTCAAACTGGAAAGCCAAAGTTTCGGCCAGAATTAAAGGTTATGACTCTAGAGCTTGGATGGCTGTGCTAGAAGGATGGGAACGTCCTTATACCGAAGACGCTGAAGGTCTGAGAACTCCGAAACCGGAACGTAGTTGGACGAGAGAGGAACATGACTTGTCTACGGCTAACAGCAAAGCTCTACTTATTATGTGTGAATGGCTGGACCTTAGTATGTATCAGCTGGTAAAAAATTGCACATCTGCCAGAGATGCATGGGAAACTTTACAAAGAACATGTGAGGGAAGTCATGCAGTTAAGCGATCGAAAATCCGAACTATCACTGCCCAATTCCATCAACATCGTATGAGGGAAGATGAAGACATAAATGACTACTTGGACAAGATCATGAGATATGTCAACGAGGCGTTTGAACTCGAGGAAATCTTTCCTGCTCCCATGGTCTATGAGAAGGTCCTATCAAGTGTGAGCACCAGATTCGAAAGCAAAGTGCTAACTATCGAAGCTCGCAACGACGAGAATCAAAACTGGGATTATGCTGACTTGATGGCTGATTTGAGGAATTATGACTTAACTCTCAAAGTTCGAAGTAACCCAGATATGTCACTTGTCTACGAACCGATGACTGCTCTCAAGATTTCTGAGAAAGGGAAGAGTTCAAGAAGCTCGAACTCTCGAAAAACTCATGTGAAAAATGAGAAAACTGAAAGTAGTTTTTCTGCTGATCTGGGTGAATCTGATGATGAGGAAGCTGAGGATATTGAGAGACTGATGTGTTGGAATAGGTGACCGGCGAGCCAACGGTTGGCCGAGCGGTTAACCGTATTCCGTTATATGACGATTTATTTCGTTAATTAATGAAACCTATATTAATGGCATATACTATATCTGCTCCCAATGTTGAATCATAGATATAGTCCTGTACAGTTACCCATGTTGTATGAATTCGGTTTTGTGGAAACCGAGAGATAATTCTGTTAACGCAACGTAACTGGTCAAACTCAGTTCCTAGTCGATGGGTTACGCCAATAACAAGGATACCCGGCCTTTCCCCCTTGAGACTAGCACTTAGTGTATGTGGGCTAATCTCGAGCCTCGGTGTTGGGACATCGACATACTTGAGTGGGTGCTCACTGTTGATGAGTTCACTGAACCCCCTCTCCCTGGAATCTCTAAGTGGTTATCACTGATCGAGTAGAGAATTCCATAATATAGTTGTACACAATTAATCCTTAAGACCCAGACATCACCGTGACTTCATCAGAGGACTAGCTGTATCGTGACGTGTCTCTGATTCCCTGGAAAGGGAGTAAGTCGAAAAAGGAGACAATGTTCGTGCAGTTCGAAATCTGATGTGAAGTCTGTGCATGGTAGTAGGGGATCTGATCGCTTGATATAGATCATGGATGTCCTGTGTGTTCTGATGGTTCGTAGTCCCGGAATCTCTGGCCAGAGTTGAATAGTGAGGTGATTAGAGAAATGTGTTTCTCTGAATCAATCACGACTGGATTTTACGAAACCTAGAACGTACGCACAGTTATCAAACTCAACAAGAGATCTCGATTAACCAATATCTCTAGTTTGATCGGGACATATGTATCGGAGGGATCGTACTGTACGCTAACTATATTACAAGGTTCTTGCAGGCACTTCATTTGTATCTAGGGAATTAGTGAAGCGTGGCTGCTAGACGCTCGTCACTGATTCGTTGGGCACCGACTTGTTCGGAGATTAAATAATATGATTATTAATCTAAAACTCTTGGGAGTAGTTGAAATAAGAACAATATGTTGTTCGAATCACAATATGTTGTGAGCCCACGGCTAGTTATACACCTGAACCATTGAGGGTCACATTCTCGTGTAAACCGATCCTTGAATACGATCATGTATTAATTAACTGTTAATTAAGTACATATAGTCGGAGGTCAATATGATTGAATCCGAGATTCATAATTGTGATTATGAGTTGGAAATAATAATGAGCTAAAGAAAACGGACACGATGGTGTACACTTTCTATTTTGGGAAATTTCCCGATTTAGCAGTACCCTTGAAATGGGCTTTCCGATTTTGTGAAATTGGAAAATTTTTATTATTATCTCATATTGATGAGAAAATTAAAACGAGAAAGAAAATATAATCGTTATATTTTTCGGAGATGAAATTGATTGTCAATTTTGGAGAAACGTAATGACGGCTAATGTATTGGGCCGGCTAGGGTTAATGGATCCGATCCATTAGGGTTTGAGCCCAACAAGCTCCTTTCTTCACCTATAAAAGGAGCTCCATAGGCATGAGAATAAACACACCAAAGTGAAGAGCTCAAAACCCTAGCCTCACTTTCTCTCCTCTCCTTCTCCCTCTCGTCCGCCCCCTCGGCTCCTCCCTCGGAGGACCGCCGACAACCGGAGCCGCCGCCCGCCGCTGCCTAGTGCCGCCGCCGGCAGCCGCCTCCCCTCGCCGGAATCCGATTCCGGCATCGTTTTTCCGGCCCGTTTTTCCCGTCGTATTCTCCCTTACGTGTTTCTAGTGCAATACGTAAGTTGGATTACCTATACGAGGTGAAACCTGATTAGACGAGAGACGCCGAAGGAACGCCCGAGCACAGCCCGAGTCGCGCCCGTGCGCTCCAGCCGTGACACACGAGTCCAGCCGAGAGCCCCGCCACTCGCTCGGCTCTCCCCGCACACGACCCGTGCCGTCCCCGCGTCGCATCCGCGCGACTTCCGACGAACCTCGTTTCGTCCGATGAATCCCTGAGGTACTTACGATTAAATTTAGATTTAATTGTTTGCGTTAAATGTTTGCGCTATGTACTGTTAATGTTTGCGCTATGGGATTTTTAATTGATAAAGAAAAATTAATTGTGATTAATTTAAATGTCAATTAAATTAAAATTGATTCGAATTAAATAATATGATTATCTTAATTGTCAATTTTACGCAAACTGATTATGTGCACATGTTTACGTAATTAATTATATATGTGTAATTAATTAATTTGATTAATTTAATTGCACAATTCAAGTTGATTAGAATTAAATAATATGATTATGTTAATTGTCAATCTGATGCAAATTAATTATGTGCGGATGTTTACATATAAACTCAAGTTGATTAGAATTAAATAATAAGATTATGTTAATTATCAATTTGACGCAAATTAATTATGTCTCCATGTTTGCGTAATTGTAATATATTAATATGATTAATATAATTAATATAGTTGCGCTAGAAGTAATTAATTTATATGATAAATATAATTGCGCTAGATTTAATTTGTGTAGTATGGGATGCATGAATTAAATATTTAATTATTTGATAATTAAATTAAATGGTGAATTATTGATTCTAATAGATTTGAATTAAATCAATTAATGCATGTAATATTGAAAATATGATTTTCAATAAAATAAAATAAATATAATGTAAAATGTTTACATTAATGAAAAACGGTTTTTCATAAAAATTTTGTTTTCCGCTGCGTATACATGCACGATCCCCAACAGTGGTATCAGAGCGAAGGTTCTGAAATTGATTAATTGTCTATGAATATAATCACTAAAGCATGCTGTTTGTTGAATTGATTGATTTAATGTTGTTTAATTGGGACTTAGTTGTTTCTATTAAGATATTTATTTTTATCTAATAGATCCAAACAATGCCTAATTTGTTATCAAGTAACAATTCAATGTCGAACATGAATGCACCTCGGGGAGTGATTCATCTAGACTTGTTTTTGTTAAAACAAATTAGAGACATCGAGCCATATGATGGCATGATTTGATGGTCTGCTCGGCTCCCCCATTTATGGGAGATAGGGTCGCTCGCATGATGAATCGCTGGTTAGAAACCTCGAGTTTCACTTACGAGACATCACGTTTTAATTATTAAGATATTAATAAATTGAAATAGAAAGTAAGTATCAATATTTAATTTATTGAAATTATTTATTGACCAATTAAATAATTGATTTAAATATTCGATCAACAAGGTGATAGATTAATTATTTGATTTAATTGTTAAATCAAGTTAATTAATAGAGCACCATTTAATTTGCATACCTCGTTTTAATTGTGATTAAATGCTATGTGAATTATGTGAGATATATATATTGTGATATATGTTATGATCGTATGTGCTTGTTAGGATGACCTATAGAGGACATAGTTGTTAAGAATCAACAATCGATCACTCACTTCATTCTCTCCTGAGAATGTATAACGATTATTCTGATGAGATAACCAATCCTATACTCCTTCATTCTCTCCCGAGAATGTATACCAAGCCTTAAAGGAGAACCGATGTGTCGTTCTTTCTCCTTTCCTTCTACCGACAATAAATTATGTGAAAGCCACTTACAAGTAGTATGGTATGCCGTGTTAGCGGGGAGTACTGCTTGTGAGTTAAGCTGTAATTTATTGACATAAGATGGAGAGGTGTTAGCTACGATTCTTTTAAATGTGTGTGGTCGGATAGATTAAATATGGGCTTACACATGTTTACCGGAGTCCAACTTTCACTTCTCAGATCGGTAGGTCGGTCTTGACACATGGTTGACTTTGAAGGGTACGATTAACGTAGTTCATTGTCATGGTGAGGAAAAGTAATCTTTAGGGTCACATAGAGATGTGATTGAAAATGTTTCTACCTTTAGGTGAATGTAATCGGGCTAGATTAACTACGGGTTATATTCACGCTATTGGACCTAAAGCCCAACTAAGGAAAAATAAGTTTTCCCGTCTGTCTGCTAGAGGATAGCGGAATTCGAAAAATTTAGTGGGAGACAATTAAATGATAAAGACCAAACATTTAATTGTAATCATTAATAACGAATTATCTCAATGTTAATCTTCTTAATATTTCTCAGTAATATTCTATAAGATATCCCGTAACATCGATACTCGACCAATCCAAACTCACTGGCCCAAACCATTTGAACTGGAATCTCAATCTTGTGATTTAAAATGATGAGTGCCTCTATGTACTTGAGAATAGATTATTTGATAATCTCACTCAACCTTTGACTGCTGAGGAATGCCACTTATGAGAAGTGGATTTCTAGTTCTTATGAATCGTTCATTATGAACTACAACATGAACAAAGCTCGATCCTTCAATAGATAAGTTGTTCAAGATGTTGATCAAAGAGTCAACCATCAATACGAGAAATTTGTTCTCATTATTGCTTCTTCATGAAAGAAGTGTTCTTCTTGAAGAAAATGACGGAAATGGTTTCCGGTCTAAGCATAAAGATGGATAAAGGTGATACTAGAAGGGCGACTAAGAACAAGGTCAACAAATGAGTTGATGACGCTTGCCATCGTTGTGTGAATAAAGGCCATAGGGCCATAACTGCTAAAATACCTTGGGCAGAAACGTTCTGACAAAGGTTCGTATTGGGTTATAGTTATTCCATTGTTTTGAACAAATTGATTATTTGTTTCGTCTAATTTTAGTATTAATAGAAATGTTCTATTATTAGATCTTACTTCTATATTTGATATAGACGATAAAGGTTTTAATTTTGTTTTTGGAAATCCAATTTCCTTTATACAAAAGAAAGCAAATATGATTTGCTAAAGACGATTAACAAATAAACAAGAATGAACTAAACCCAAATATCAGCAATGGATAGAAGTCAAAACCCCGCACAACTTTAGCACGCTAGTGTGTTGAAGGTCTATTGGATTTGATCCAAACGAAGATGTGTGATCCACTAATGTGTTAGTGCTGGGGGTGGTTTTCAAATACCTAATGTACTTATGAAGTACACGTCTCAAATTTTGAAATGTTCAATAAATTTAGACATCAAAGTAGGAAACCAACTTGGTTGCTATATTACGATATGATCGTGGTAATAAATATTTAAGCACCAAGCTTATTGACTATCTAAAAGAGAATACGATTCTCTGGCAATGGACTCCGTCTGGAACTCCTTAATTGTATTGAGTGTCCGAATGATGGAATCAAACATTGTTGGACATGGTTCGATCCACAAAGGGGTTCACCAAATTGTCGACGAAACTGTAAAAGTCCTGCACTTTTGACAGTCGTCCATTTGCTGAATAGTGTTACCACCAAAGCAGTTAAAACCACACCATATGAACTTGGGCACTCCCGTATCCTGCTTGCGTGAAGCAGTGGCTAGTGGGAGATAAGTTGGATAGTAGATCCGGCTTATGCCATTTTGTGGGGTATCCTGAACATTCACAAGGATACCTGTTCTACTATATTTCTAAAACAAAATGTTTGTCTAAAGGAATGTTGCCTTCTTAGCGAAGAAGTTTCTATTCGATAGAAAAGGCAATATAGTAAATCTCGAAATAGTTCGAGAATATGAACCACACTATGAAGTTCAAACACAACTTGGAGATGAACCAATTCAACAAACCACTAATATACCTCTTCATCTATCAGTTCGTTAATCCGAAAGTGTTCGGAAGGTGCCTGGTAGACGGTTCCATCTTGATAATGATCAAGATAAAGTTGACGATGGATATGATCCAATAAACTTCAACTGATTCGTATTGGATACGAATATGGGACATTGGCTTATTGCCATGAAATTCATAATGGACTGTATGTACTCCAACAAGGTTTGACCTTGGTAGATCCACCAAAGGGAATCGTTCCCAAAGGCTGCATTTTGATCTATTAATTATGACGTGAGAGTATATATATAAAGGTGTGACCTTTAAAGAAAGGATGATGGCGAAAGAAGTTACTCAAAGACAATGTGTTGGTTTTGAGGTAATCTTTCCATCAGTCGCTATGCTTAAGTCCATTACAATTTTGCTGGCCATTTATGCATAGTACGACTATGAGATATGGAAAATAGATATGAGGTCTACTTTCCTTGAATGTGATATTATGGAAGAGTTGTAGCGCAGCCGGAAGGCTTCATATTTTCTGGAAAGGAGCAAAAGGTTTGCATACTCCAGCGATCCATTTATGGATTGAAACGAGCATCCCTAAAATGGAACATGTGTTTTAAATACAATAGTCAAAGCGTTGACTTGGTATAAAAATTGAAGGTACCTTGTATTCAAGAAGGTTAGTGGGAGCGCAGTGAAATTTAAGTGTTGTACGTTGATGACATACTAATCATAGGGATGATTGAGTGATGTTGCAGTCAACGAAAGCACAGTTATCCACACGTTTCTCGAATAAAGGATTTGAGGAGAGGCATCCTACGTATTGTGATACGTCACTATAGATATAGATCTAGAAGAATGCAAAATCTTCTCAATCCTTGTACATAGAAACTGTTTCTGAAATGGTTTAGCATGGAAGAATCCTGAAGAGATTCTTGCCAATGTCCCATGGGGTTCATCTCTCGAAATTCGTGTGACTGTAATGTTGATGGAATTCGAGGAGATGAAATGGACAACACATATATCTCCGCACTAGGGAGCATTATGTATGGCATGCTGTGTACTAGACGTGATATTATAAATGTTGTGAGTGTCACAAGTGAATATCAGTCGAACCCAAGACCGGCTTATTTGAAGTCGTGAAGGACGAAATCCTTGAGCACTAGCAATCAAAAGCATTAAGGAATTGTTCTTAGTCTATGGGAGGTCCGAGTTGAATTTAGAGGTACTTACGAACTCTAGTTTTCAACCGGATGTGGATGACTAAAAGTCGATATCGGGATTCATATTCGAGCTTAGAGGTGGTGTCGTATGCTGGAATGGTTCCTGCAACGACTAATGATTCTACCACGAGAACCTGAATATGTTGCAGCATCTAAAGCTGTAAAAGAGACTGTTTTGGACACGGAACTTTATCCAAATGTTGGTTATAATTCCAGACGCAAATAATCAAGTAACTTGTACTGTGATTATACGGTGTCCTGTAGCACCGAGATCTCATCAGAAGTCCAAACATGTACTAGAGATAATATCATGTGATCTAAGAGATCAATGACAGAGGTGACGTCTGAGTCGAGAGTGTCACTTCGGAAGATAACTTTGTAGATCCCTGTACCAGGCCTTTATCTGAATATGTCTGCGAGAAACATCGAGAGTCGATGGGACTAAGATTCATGGATAGTTGGCTCTAGGTCAAGTGGGAGATTGTTGGAATAGGTGACCGGCGAGCCAACGGTTGGCCGAGCGGTTAACCGTATTCCGTTATATGACGATTTATTTCGTTAATTAATGAAACCTATATTAATGGCATATACTATATCTGCTCCCAATGTTGAATCATAGATATAGTCCTGTACAGTTACCCATGTTGTATGAATTCGGTTTTGTGGAAACCGAGAGATAATTCTGTTAACGCAACGTAACTGGTCAAACTCAGTTCCTAGTCGATGGGTTACGCCAATAACAAGGATACCCGGCCTTTCCCCCTTGAGACTAGCACTTAGTGTATGTGGGCTAATCTCGAGCCTCGGTGTTGGGACATCGACATACTTGAGTGGGTGCTCACTGTTGATGAGTTCACTGAACCCCCTCTCCCTGGAATCTCTAAGTGGTTATCACTGATCGAGTAGAGAATTCCATAATATAGTTGTACACAATTAATCCTTAAGACCCAGACATCACCGTGACTTCATCAGAGGACTAGCTGTATCGTGACGTGTCTCTGATTCCCTGGAAAGGGAGTAAGTCGAAAAAGGAGACAATGTTCGTGCAGTTCGAAATCTGATGTGAAGTCTGTGCATGGTAGTAGGGGATCTGATCGCTTGATATAGATCATGGATGTCCTGTGTGTTCTGATGGTTCGTAGTCCCGGAATCTCTGGCCAGAGTTGAATAGTGAGGTGATTAGAGAAATGTGTTTCTCTGAATCAATCACGACTGGATTTTACGAAACCTAGAACGTACGCACAGTTATCAAACTCAACAAGAGATCTCGATTAACCAATATCTCTAGTTTGATCGGGACATATGTATCGGAGGGATCTTACTGTACGCTAACTATATTACAAGGTTCTTGCAGGCACTTCATTTGTATCTAGGGAATTAGTGAAGCGTGGCTGCTAGACGCTCGTCACTGATTCGTTGGGCACCGACTTGTTCGGAGATTAAATAATATGATTATTAATCTAAAACTCTTGGGAGTAGTTGAAATAAGAACAATATGTTGTTCGAATCACAATATGTTGTGAGCCCACGGCTAGTTATACACCTGAACCATTGAGGGTCACATTCTCGTGTAAACCGATCCTTGAATACGATCATGTATTAATTAACTGTTAATTAAGTACATATAGTCGGAGGTCAATATGATTGAATCCGAGATTCATAATTGTGATTATGAGTTGGAAATAATAATGAGCTAAAGAAAACGGACACGATGGTGTACACTTTCTATTTTGGGAAATTTCCCGATTTAGCAGTACCCTTGAAATGGGCTTTCCGATTTTGTGAAATTGGAAAATTTTTATTATTATCTCATATTGATGAGAAAATTAAAACGAGAAAGAAAATATAATCGTTATATTTTTCGGAGATGAAATTGATTGTCAATTTTGGAGAAACGTAATGACGGCTAATGTATTGGGCCGGCTAGGGTTAATGGATCCGATCCATTAGGGTTTGAGCCCAACAAGCTCCTTTCTTCACCTATAAAAGGAGCTCCATAGGCATGAGAATAAACACACCAAAGTGAAGAGCTCAAAACCCTAGCCTCACTTTCTCTCCTCTCCTTCTCCCTCTCGTCCGCCCCCTCGGCTCCTCCCTCGGAGGACCGCCGACAACCGGAGCCGCCGCCCGCCGCTGCCTAGTGCCGCCGCCGGCAGCCGCCTCCCCTCGCCGGAATCCGATTCCGGCACCGTTTTTCCGGCCCGTTTTTCCCGTCGTATTCTCCCTTACGTGTTTCTAGTGCAATACGTAAGTTGGATTACCTATACGAGGTGAAACCTGATTAGACGAGAGACGCCGAAGGAACGCCCGAGCACAGCCCGAGTCGCGCCCGTGCGCTCCAGCCGTGACACACGAGTCCAGCCGAGAGCCCCGCCACTAGCTCGGCTCTCCCCGCACACGACCCGTGCCGTCCCCGCGTCGCATCCGCGCGACTTCCGACGAACCTCGTTTCGTCCGATGAATCCCTGAGGTATTTACAATTAAATTTAGATTTAATTGTTTGCGTTAAATGTTTGCGCTATGTACTGTTAATGTTTGCGCTATGGGATTTTTAATTGATAAAGAAAAATTAATTGTGATTAATTTAAATGTCAATTAAATTAAAATTGATTCGAATTAAATAATATGATTATCTTAATTGTCAATTTTACGCAAACTGATTATGTGCACATGTTTACGTAATTAATTATATATGTGTAATTAATTAATTTGATTAATTTAATTGCACAATTCAAGTTGATTAGAATTAAATAATATGATTATGTTAATTGTCAATCTGATGCAAATTAATTATGTGTCAAGTTGATTAGAATTAAATAATAAGATTATGTTAATTATTAATTTGACGCAAATTAATTATGTCTCCATGTTTGCGTAATTAATTGTAATATATTAATATGATTAATATAATTGCGCTATAATTAATATATTAATATGATTAACTATGTGCGGATGTTTACATATAAACTCAAGTTGATTAGAATTAAATAATAAGATTATGTTAATTATTAATTTGACGCAAATTAATTATGTCTCCATGTTTGCGTAATTAATTGTAATATATTAATATGATTAATATAATTGCGCTATAATTAATATATTAATATGATTAATATAGTTGCGCTAGAAGTAATTAATTTATATGATAAATATAATTGCGCTAGATTTAATTTGTGTAGTATGGGATGCATGAATTAAATATTTAATTATTTGATAATTAAATTAAATGGTGAATTATTGATTCTAATAGATTTGAATTAAATCAATTAATGCATGTAATATTGAAAATATGATTTTCAATAAAATAAAATAAATATAATGTAAAATGTTTACATTAATGAAAAACGGTTTTTCATAAAATTTTTGTTTTCCGCTGCGTATACATGCACGATCCCCAACATGATGAACTCCAATAATCCGGACAAACTTGCTGCACTGACTGAAATAGTCACTTATCTTGTGAAACAAGAGTTTAAGAGGAAGAACCGTGCCCGTAACTTTCGGAAATTTCAGAAAAGTTCTAACTCATATCCGAATACTCCTGACAACCGAAATCAAGGATCATCGTCTGAAAAAAAGTTCAAAGGGACAAAACTTTCACCATACTCCTCTACTAGCAAAGATGTTTCTAAGATGCAATGCTATGAGTGTAAAGGATATGGACACGTTAAAAATGAATGTCCGAACTTACATCGTAAGAGGAAGCTACCAGTTAGCTATGTTGTGATTGACGATGAGAATGTCATTTCTGAGAACGACGAGTCTGATGACAATAATTCTGACGATGATGAAGACAACGCTCTAGTTGTCACTTTTGGTGAAAACTTCGACCTCGAAAATGTGGAGGTTGAAAACTTTGTTTTTGATGGTAATCTGAAAGATACTGCAACTGCAGACAACATCTTTCGTGTAGCATCATCAAACCGAAACTTCTGTGATGATGATATTTTCTCGGATGTTGAATCAGTGTCTGAGACTGAAGAGATAGTGAAGACATCAGAAGTATCTCCAACTGAAGATGGATGTGTTGAGTTACTCACTCTAAGAGAGAGTCTTTCTGAACTCAAAACTTTTTATGACACTGCTATCACTGAGAATAGCACTCTGGAAGTGTCTCTGAAAGTTCTTACAGAATCTTGTAATGAACTCTCGACTGCTAACCGAAAGATGTATGATGACGCTGTTGAATTGAAAAACTCAGTTGAGAAAACGAAGGATGAAAAACAAAGGTTGAATAATTCTTTAACAATTCTGAAGATCAAGTTTGATACTCTCTTCGAAGAAAAACATAAATACTACAAAGAGGTTGTCGAACTAAGAGAATCTTTTGAGAAGTCAAATTCTGAAAATTCAAAACTGAAAGCTCTCCTGAAGAAGGAAACTGCAGAAGTTAAGAAACTTCAAATTTTGTTCAAAAATTCCGATGCTGAGAATGATGAACTAAAGTCATCCCTTCTGAAAGCTCAGACTGACCTTGCCATGGCTGACAAGGAACGATATGTTTTGAAAGAAAAACTTCATATGACTGATGAACTATTGAAGAAAATGAACACGAACTCTTCTGTGTTTGACAATGCCGCTTCATATATGAATCCTAATCGATACGGTCTTGGCTTTCAAAAAGTGTTTGAATCTATTTACTCTACACCAGTGAAGAAAGATGTGACATTTGTCAAAGCATCAAATGATCAACCAGAGGATGAACCTAAAGCTGAGTCTGAAATATTGAAACGGAAGGACATTGCTGAAGGGAAGAAGATTGCTAAGTCTCCTGAATCTAGACCTCAAAAGTCGGTCTCGACTTCGAACTCTGAATCTGAGACATATCAATTCCCCAAAAATATTGTGAAACATCCTCGAGGAATCTTGCCTTATGAGAAGACGTTGATGAAGAAGTTGGATAATTCTCAGAACATGAAGCTGAACAGAAAAACTCATCACTCTAAAACTGTTTTGATCAAAACACCAATGAAAGTTGAAACTCGTCAAAAACGAGAATATGTCTGTCACTACTGCAATGTGCATGGACACATAAGACCATTTTGCTACAAACTAAAAGCTGACATGAACCATGAGTTGGTGACGAAGTATGACAAATCACGAAATTCTCAAAAGTTGAGTGTTGAGAAAAATATGAACTCTGTGGTTCAAACAAAGTTGCGAACTTTTGATGTGAAAAAGGTTGAGGTTGCTAAGGACTCAAAGAAAACCATTTCTCCAAACTTGAAAGTTAAGACAAATCAGCAGACTGTGACTGAGAGAAATGTACAAACATCAAATGACAAGAAGAAATGGGTGCCTAAGTCTCAAAAGAGTAAAGTTGAACTTAACTCTAACTCCGTAAAAGTCAGTTGGCAACCGAGAGAACTCATTTTCTGCAATGTTGCACTAAATGCTTCGGAGACTGGAACCAAAGGAATTTGGTATTTTGATAGTGGTTGTTCCCGCCATATGACTGGCACCAAGAAATTTCTGAAAGATTACGAACCCATGACCGGCGCCCCCGTGGTGTTTGGAGGGGGAGCAAAAGGTGTAGTCAAGGGAAAAGGGACTCTACAAATCAAAGGCTTACCTCCGATCAGAAATGTAGTCCATGTAAAGGGACTTGTTGCTAATCTTATCTCCATCAGTCAACTGTGTGATGAAGGACTGAATGTGAGTTTTGATAAGGAGTCGTGCAGAGTTTTTGATGGTGAAGGAAAGTGTATAATGGAAGGTCCACGAGCTAAAAATAATTGCTATACAACTGAGTATAGTTGTTTTTCTGTGACCGTTCCTGATGAAGTTGATTTGTGGCATCAACGACTTGGCCACACTGGCACTCGAAATCTGAGTAAACTGGTTAAGGGGGAGATAGTTTGAGGAATCTCTCAACTCCCCAAAATTGAAAAACGAGTGTGTGGTGACTGTCAAAAAGGCAAGCTGACGAGAACTTCTCATCCTGCACTGCCAACGTTAATGAGCACTTCGGCTCCGTTTGAACTGCTACATATGGACTTGATGGGTCCAATGGAAGTCAAAAGTATTGCAAAGAAAGAATATGTGTTGGTTGTAGTTGATGATTTTTCTCGCTACACTTGGACTAGATTTTTGGCTACCAAAGATGAAACTTTTGATGCCTTCAAAGGCATTGTGAAATGGATCAAAACGAATCATGAGGCTAAAGTAAAAAGGATCATAAGTGATCATGGAACTGAATTTCAAAATGCTAGCTTCAACGAATTCTGTATGATGAAGGGAATTCATCATGAGTACTCGGCCCCAAAAACTCCTCAACAAAATGGGATTGCCGAACGCAAAAATCGTACACTGCAAGAAATGGCACGTGTGATGCTAATCTCAAAAAATTTTGCACGAACTTTTTGGGCAGAAGCTGTCTCAACTGCTGGATATATTTTGAATCGGATAAGTATTCGATCTGGGACGACCGCAACAGCCTATGAACTGGTGAATGGCAAGAAACCTTCAGTTGCACACTTTCGTGTCTTTGGCTGTACTTGCTATATTTTGAAGGATCGTGATCCTCTGAAGAAATTTGAAGCCAAAGCAGATCGTGGAATTTTTGTTGGTTATAGTCAAAATAGCCATGCTTATCGTGCCTACAATCTTCGAACTAAGAAAGTCATCGAAACTGTGAACATAAACTTTGATGAACAAGACTTCCTTGGGAAAAATGTTGAGGAAGACTGGGTTAAAGAAGGAATTTTGGAATATCAAAATTTTTCTCCAACACCCGCAACTGCTGTTTCTGAGAATGTGAATCCTGAAAATTTTACTCCAAACACTTCACCTGAAGTTGGAGATTCTAGCAATCAAGACAATGATACTCCTTCTGAGGATGATGAAAATGAGGAAGTTGAAAATCCTGCTGATGCTCCAAGAGAAGCTCCTGGACATATTCAAAAACGACATCCTCCGAATCAGATAATTAGAAACTTGAATGAGCGAACTACGCGCTCAAAGAAACCGACAAATTCTCCAAATGAACTCTACAACATCTGTACTTCTGCAATCTATAATGAAATCGGCATCTCTTGCTTTCTCTCTGAAAATGGGCCGAAAAATTACAAGGAAGCCATGAAAGAAGATTTTTGGATCATGGCCATGCAAGAAGAGTTGAATGAGTTTACTAGAAACAATGTTTGGTCCTTAGTTCCCAGAACGTCACACATGAATGTAGTTGGAACTAAATAGATCTTTAAGAACAAAACTGATGAACACAACCAAGTTGTTCGAAACAAAGCACGACTTGTCGCACAAGGCTATGCCCAAGTTGAGGGTATTGATTTTGATGAAACCTTTGCTCCAGTTGCACGAATTGAATCCATCAGACTCTTAATTGCTATTGCATGCCACCTCGGCATCAAACTCAGACAAATGGATGTCAAAGCTGCATTCCTAAATGGAGTATTGAAAGAAGAAGTTTATGTAGCTCAACCGAAAGGTTTTGAGGATCCTAAGAAACCGAATCATGTCTACAAACTTCACAAAGCTCTCTATGGTTTGAAACAGGCGCCTCGCGCTTGGTACGGTTGTTTGACGGACTATCTTCTAAAGTTCGGTTTTGAACGGGGCTCTGTGGACAAAACTCTTTTCATTAAACGGGATGGCAAACACATGATGGTTGCTCAGATTTACGTTGATGACATTGTTTTTGGCGCTACTTGCTCTAAACTCGTGAAAGCTTTCACGGAATCTATGTCCTCAACATTTCAGATGAGTCTTGAAGGAGAGCTACATCAGTTTCTTGGGCTACAAATTTCTCAACGACCGGATGGGATCTTCGTTTCTCAAAGCAAATATGCGAAAAACATGGTCGAGAAATTTGAGATGCATCATGCTAAGCCCGCAAAAACCCCCATGGCGACGACTGAACGGTTATCTAAATCGACTAAAAGTCAAAGTGTTGATCAAACTCTTTTTCGTTCCATGATTGGAAGTTTACTTTATCTAACCGCTACTCGCCCTGACATTATGTTTAGTGTTTGTATGTGTGCTAGGTACCAAGCTGATCCAAAGGAGGACCATCTACGAGCTGTCAAACGGATTCTCCGCTACATCTCTGGGACTTCTGAACTTGGCCTTTGGTATGCATGCGACACTTCATCAAATCTTGTCGGTTACTCCGATGCGGATTGGGCAAGCGATACTGATGAACGTAAAAGCACTTCTGGATGCTGCTGCTTTCTTGGAAATAATATTGTCTCTTGGCATAGTCGCAAACAAAATTGCATTGCTCTCTCGACTGCCGAGTCTGAATATGTTGCAGCTGGAAGTTGCTGCACTCAAATGCTTTGGTTGAAACAAATGTTGAATGACTATCTCATCGAGAGTGCTCCATTTGTGCTGTTTTGTGATAATCAGAGTGCTATCAAAATCAGCGAAAATCCTGTCCAGCATTCAAGAACTAAACACATCGACATTCGACATCATTTCATTAGAGATTTGGTTGATCGTGATATAGTCAGTCTACGACATATTTCAACAGAAAAACAGCTCGCTGACATCTTTACCAAACCTCTTGACTTTGAGAGATTTCAAACTCTAAGAAATTCTCTATGCATGTGTTCTCTCTAAGAGTTCACGAAAATTTTGAAGTCTGAAAGAGTAGTTTCTTTACTTCTGAATACGCACTCGGAATTGTCGTGGATTAGTCTAGTCAGACAAACATGGATTCGAGGCCGCTTTAGTCTTCGGACCCAAGTGTATTTATTCCGCTGAATGCAAACATGTGAACTTGACACATAACTCCCATAAGCTATCATCTGCATAGATCCATAATACCAAGTAACGGAGGACGCCGGATCACTTTGTCCGCCGGCTCCCCTCTTCGAAAGGTAGCACATGGACGCCATAATTTAAGATGCTCTTCAATCACACTTCGGAGATGCGGGATGATCCTCGCTCCCCTCTGACTGCTGTAATGAGCATATGTTGCATTTCATATAAAGCTAAAACTCGTCTGGAGGACGCCGGGTCACATTGTCCGCCGGCTCCCCTCTGATGTAGTAATGCTAGTCCCAAGTGGAGTGCCTTAAAAGTTCACCTTGCATTCATGAATTAAAATCTCTTGTGCGGTGCAAACTCATCCAATATGTTTCGACGAAACACGACTAAATCCTTGTGATTGTGACGAAGGACAAGTAAACATGTCTATCAATATACTTCGGTCCATTCCACCGGTTTTTAATATGAGAGTTTTTCCATTATATCTCAAAGTTACTATCACCTTGTGTGAAAATTTTTGGTTTATGGGAAATGATGAAATGTGGATTCTTTTCTGGAAAAATATTTGCTCTTCATTGCCTAATATCACCCCTCGAATCTCCACTAAAATGGTTTGAATGTTTGTAGTGTGTTGAACACTTGAATGACTAACTCGGGATGTGTTGTTTTTGATTTTGCATTTTTGTAGTTCATATCCAGCGCTATGTGGTTTACCATCTCTGAAGTCTAAATTTTGAGTGTGGTGACGGCCAGCTTGCAAAATTTAAGTACCAGAATTTTTTGGACTCAAATTCCGGAGAATGTCAAAATTGGAGACAACATCAAATCCGGAGACTCAAGTCGCCAGAAAAACGGCGACTCACACTTTGGCGCAAAATTCGGAGACTCGAACTGTGCCACAAAAACGGAGACTGCCAAAACCGGAGACTCCACAAAACGGAGAATCTCCAAAACGGCGACTGGTGCCAAAACGGCGACTGGTGCCAAAAATGGCGACTGGTGCCAAAAACGGCGACTCACCCACAAAACCGGAGATTCAACTTATGCCTCAAAAACGGCGACTCTCGTTTTTGCCTTAGCCGATTTTTCAGCGTCAACGAAAAATTGACAACTCAAGTTACTCAACCGATGACTCTCAACTTCGTTTCTCAACCGATGGTTCTCAACTTTGGTTTTCATGCCTTGGTTTGATTTTCATTCTTTTTATTGTTTTTATTTTTTTTATTATTTTTTATTAATTTTGAAATTATTATTTTAATAATATTTTCAAATTAATAAATTTTTGTTCGTCTTGTAAACCTAATTTTCTTCTTGAGATGAGCGTTTTGCAGGTCTTGGACTGGGCTTTTTCATTCCGACGGGCGGCCTAAAATTCTCCTATATATAGATCCTCAGAGAATCGATTTCATTTACGCTTACTCAAAATTCTCTAACTCTCAAGCTCTCGATCTCTCAACTGCAAGTTCAGCGTCCGAAACTCTTAGTTCTAAGTTCTTGTTTTTCCGTTGCATCCGGCAACTCTAGCTTTGCGCATCCGGCGCCCTGTTCTTGTTTCCGTGGTTGAACTTAGTTTCTCGTGGTTACCGTTCTCACAGCTGCTAACTGTCAGTTACTTGTCCTAACCTCAAATGGCAACCAAAAACTTCGACGACATGATGGCTGATATGACTGCGTATCTGAATGAGCAGTTCGAAAAGGCCCCCACTGCTGAATCTAAGAAAGCGGCTTACGAGGAACTCAAAGCTCATCTTGACAAAGTTGATCGTCGCAAGGCTTCGTCTGCTGAAACTTCAGTTGACTTAACTAGAGCAGCAACTCCTGAACTCTCGACTGCCCGTCAGCTGGGCAAAGAACCTAAGTCGGGGAAAACAAAAGAGAGAGATTCTTCCCTCCGCATCTACAAGGGAACTATTTCCAGGGCTGAATATCAACGGTTACTCGCAGCTGGCGAGATAACTAAGGATGGAAAGAAATTTGTCAACATTCCATCAACTGTGACTGTGACTGAGGGCAAAGTCCCAAAAACTGCGAATCCTAAGACTCCATCTGGGAGTCTTGCTGGAAAGAAACCTGTCGTCAGTGGCAGTGGAGCTAAACCTTCAACTCCAAAAACTTCGGCTGGTGGGTTAGCTGCAAAATCCAAAACCCACAGCTCTCAGAAACCGCCCTTGGCGCCTTCTTCGGGATCAGCTGCATCCCAAAAATCGACTGATACCTTCAAATATATTCGAAGGTTCGAAGAATGTCCTAAAGCTCACTCTGAGGAATTTTTTACGGCGACTGCTGAACGTCGCCATAAACTGATTGTCAAACTTCCAATCCACACTGACCGCACTATCCTGAAGGAGGATTATATAAACCATGGAATCACGGACTTTCTTACTCAGATGAACCTGTTTGATTCTGTGCATCTAACCTACCGTTACTCGATTCCTATCATTTACAAATTTTACGCTAGCCTGACGCCTGAATTTGCCGATCCGAAGAGTCGGTTGTATGGTTGCTTTATCTTTCGCAACAAGCTTTACAAGTTTCGTCCCTACCACATTAATCAATTTTTGAAGAGACTCGATGTTGATGGCACTTGGACGACACCATCAGCTGCTGAGAGAGCTGAGGACTTGAAAATTGGGACTTTCATCACCCAAAAGAAAGTCAAGTCTGAACTGCCACCGCCCTCCAAGCTGTCTGCTTTTTATGGCATTCTTCATCGATTAGGGATGTCCAACTGGATTGCAAACAGGGATTCATCAGTCATGACTCCTGAATTGATGCATCTGATCTTTCGCCTCGGCTGCGGCGAACAGGTTGACCTTGGCCAAATCATTTTTAATGACTTGTGCAAAATCGCCAAAACTTCGGATGAAAAAATTATTAAGCAAGCTGACTTGCCCGAAGAAAAGAGAATCCATCTTACACATCCGTGTCTGATATATGGGATGCTCCATGCTCAAGACTTTCTTCCGAACCCTGGCCCGGAGAAAAAGATGAAGAAAAATGGGGCTGTCAAGATAACCGGAAAATATCTGAACCCTGCGAAGCGCGTAATCGACTTACCTTGGCACGGACTTATCAACCGAAATGCGCTTCCAGAAATCTTAACTTCGCCCCCAACTCCTAAGTCTTCACGAAAGCGCAAGCCTGCAACTCCAAAAACTAAGTCTCCAGCAGCTAAGCGCCAGAAATCACAGACGACAGCTGATGTCGAAGAAACTGCAGCTGAGGGTGCTAAGTCACCAAGGGTTGTGCCTCAAGGTTTCGGTCCAACTTCAAGCATCCCTTCCTATCAAAATCCTTATCACCCGATCCATAGTCACCGCGCTGTGGTACCGTCAGCTGTGGTCCAAGAATTTTATGCTGACTCTCGGCTGGTTGAAAAGAGACAAGCTGAATTTGTTGTTGCTTACAAAAGAATGATCGAGGCTCAGGAGAAACAAAAGTTGTCATTCAAGAAACTTCAACGGGAAGTCCAACAAGGGGGAGGACTTGGTGATGTTGGATCCCCCGATGCTAGTTTGAAAGACACTTTCATGTTGAAGATGGTCAGGGACGCGATTCAGGAAGCTCATGTACAGCTGTCCAAAAGTAAACTGATTGAAGTTGTGAGTGATGACGGAGAAAAGACGGATGAGGATATTTTCGAAGGGATGTTATATCGTGACAAAGGTAAAAGAAAGATGGGGGATACCACAAATCCAGGGGCGTCGTTTGCGATGCCGTCTGATGGTCTGAGAGATGAAGATGATGAAGATGTCGACGTTGTGGATGTTGACGAAGCTGCTGGTGATGGTTTGGGTGAACGAGATATTTTTGGGAATCCGGAAACTGACTCCGATGAAAGCGACTCTAGCTCTGACGATGGCTTCAGTTATGAAGACGATGAAGAAGAGTTGATCGGAAGTCCGGAACGTGATCCTTCTCCAGCAGCCTTGCCTGAAGATTGAAGTTCAAGTCAATGATCAAGTTTTTTATTATTTCTGTTTTTTTGTTTAACTCTTGAACTCGTTTTTCTTATTTAGGTTTTGCATGCTTACAACTCTAAATTTATTCGTCCATGCATAGTTTTTCATATTTGCTTAACTCTGGAATTCTTGTTTTGATACTTGGTTATTCTTGGTTTGAATTCTCTATCTAAGTTTTGATGCTTGGTTTGAAAATTTGTCTAAGTATTTTTATGGTTTTTCATTGATTGTATGATTGATGTTTTTCCATCTTTTTACTTAGTTATTTTTTGTTGGTTTGTTTGGTTGAGGGGGAGATACTTGTATCTCGTTTTTTACTTAACTTGATTTTATGAGTTGTGCCAAAAAGGGGGAGATTGTAAATGTTGATTTTGGCGACAACGGTTTTTTCCTTGTGTTTTTGTTTTTTTGATTTTCAGAGTTACAGGTTAAGAATCCGAAGTCAACTACCGTGCGCATGGAAATGGAGACTTGAGTCTCCACTTTTGGAACTACATGAAAACGGCGACCAGAGTCGCCGCTTTTGAAGATGCGCGGTTTTGGCGACTCGAGTCGCCGAAAATGAAGATGGTGAAAACGGCGACCAGAGTCGCCGCTTTTGGTGATGCAAGGAAATGGCGACTCCAGTCGCCGTTTTTGATGCAAGGGTGTTTGGCATTGAAACGGCGACACGGGTCGCCGCTTTTGGAGTGTGCATGGAAACGGCGACTTGAGTCGCCGGTTTTGGTGCAAATGAAATTCCAGCGACTCGGGTCGCCACTTTTGGAGCGTTGAAGAAACGGCGACTCCAGTCACCGTTTTTGGTGCTTGGAAAATTTCCAGCGACTGGAGTCGCTGGTTTTGGGGGCGTGCATGAATCCGGCGACTGGAGTCGCCGGTTTTTGTCCCTTGTGATATTTTTCGTAGTTCATGTTCCTTTGCCACGATTTCAAAGACTAAGTACTTTCAACGTGTTTTCTTTCACCAGGTACTCAGTTCGAGAAAATGAAGAATTGTTCCAAGTTTGCAACTTCAACAAGATCGACGACCATGAAGACGATGAAATTCTGAGGCTTCAACACTTAGAGATTTTTACAAGAAATTGAAGATGAAGAATTGAGATCGATGGAGTCAAGATTGAAATTGAAGTTTGATTTTGAAATTGAAGATTCAAGATTCAAGGATTCAAGAATCAAAGATTCAAGATTCCAAGATTCAAGAATCCAAGTTCTACAATAATGATGTCATCCATGGAAAAGTGACATAGGCCAAGCATGCGACGAATGAGAACGTACCACGTCATCACTCTCACATGTGCGGCTCTACTATAAATACCCATGGATTTGAGTTTCATCATTTGATGATTTTGAGAGAACGAAATCTGATTTTTAGAATCGTAGTCGAGCTTCGAGTTTGCGTAGTAGCTTTTGCGCCTTGTGCCAAGATTATAGTTTGGAGATTTAGCTCTAGGTACTCGTGTGCTAGATTGCAAGTTAGTGGGAGTTGTTGCGACACTCGGGAAACTTCTTGTAATCGTTTTGCCTACCATACTCTTCAAGTGTAATAGTTTAGTTTTGTTGATCAATGAAATGAAAACTATTACATAACTTTGTCTCCACTTTTTATTCTACAAATTGTGTGAGTGTTTACTTTGACGGAAGCTGCTGTCTGTGAGTACAAGACCAATTTCACGAAAAATTGGTATCATACGCTGAAGGCGTAATTTCAAAGAGTGAATGTTCAAACAGTTGGACCCAACAAGGGAGAATCATCAGTATGGGCAAAACCACCTTGCAGAAACTAATGTGCATGATCTATTTCCGAGAATAAGAGAAGTTTTAGATTTTTTTTTTTCTTTTTGGTTTTTTTTTACATTTAGGTATCAAGTGCATAATGCTCATTTCGCAAGAATTAAAATATGCCGTTAATCATAAAATGACATCGTTTCGGCCAACACAACACCGTTCCAGTCATCTTCTGCAAAATTGCATAGCGACTTCAATCAAGAATTGATCACGTGTTTCTCAACCAAATTATGTTAATTATTCCAAGTGTCATAATCTTTGTCATAATTTTGAGCTTTTGCATGAGCTACAATTGCGATAGTATGTTTTTCTTTCAAATTCTCAATAGAGTGTGAAATTACAAAATCTAAAAAATACTGTGTAAGGTGTTGGGATTTTCGCTCAATTCCGTTTACAAGAAACGATAAACAAACACGAACGAAAAATAAACGAGAATAAAAGAACACAAGAATTTATAGTGGTTCACCCAAATAGGCTACGTCCACTCTCGCCGCTGCAGATCTTTTACTAAAATAATAATAGACGACTCCGGGAGTTTATAAACGCACACACACGTATCACAGTATTCTCGCTCTCGTCTATTCTATCTCTCTAGTATTCTCTCGATGATGCTACCATCATACTAATTACATTGTTGGAGACTCCCTTTTATAGGCCTAAATACATGAGAAACCCTAATCCCAATTTAGGTAGGTGTCCACGCCGAAAAAGGACACAAATCCGCGAAACTTAGCGCACAAGTAAAAAACTCGTTGGCAGAAATCTGAGGGGTAGCGACCGCTACCTTGGGGGTAGCGACCGCTACCCCCACGCTAGCCGAGCGCTACTCGCTCGCTGATCGGGGCTGATTCACGTCTGCACAGGGCCAGCGACCGCTAGTCGCCTTCAAGTCCGCGCGACTTCGTTTTCGTCCTTCTTTCGACTCGATTCGACTCCACATCTCCCAACAATCTCCCACTTGGAGGCGAATCCCGATCACCTCCCACTGCAGCGGCATCCCCGGTCCTCACCAACGTCGCCCAGTCGAAGTTTCCACCAACTTCGACGCATCACGACTTCTCAGGTTCTTCCAGGCCTTCATCAACATGCACTTCGAATTTTTCATAAATTTTCTACCAGCAGAGACGCAAGAAAATTTACCCAAATGCATCGCCTTGTTTCTCACGGACGAGTCACCGTGTGACAATAACGAGGTCGCCTCGTTTCTCATTGCCAACTCCCACTTGCTCGGTTTCCCAGCCAACATTGTCCCATCTTCTCGACTTGAAAGCTCATGACTGGTCTTCTCTCACCGGAAAATCTTCCATGTCACTTCTCAGCTCTCCACTCTTCGACTCTCTCTCGATCACTGAGAATCGAACTCTGCTCTGCTCTTCGAGAAACGAACTCCGATCCATGCGAGACTTCCCCGAATTCTCACTCACACGACCCAGTTCACAATGCTCAGGCACATTGGTGGTTTTAGCTCCACCAATATCGACACGACCTCCAGCCGTAGTGTAAAGAGTGCTCGTTTTACGACCTCGAGCAATAACCATTGCACCCTTCATCACTTTCCAAGACCCATCATCGAAGGTCACCCTATGGCCGTCTCTCGCAAGCTGACTGATCGAGATCACATTTCTCCTCAGCTTCGGCACATATCTTACCTTCGTCAGCTTCAACGTCTGTCTACGAGACGTCTTCAGTGTCACGTTACCAACACCACCAATGTTCAAAGTTCGACCATCCCCGAGGCGAACTTTCCCACGATTCTCAGCAATGAAACCCTTCATGCAATCGCGTCTTGTTGTGGTGTGAAACGACGCTCCCGAATCCAGCACCCAGGAGTCTCCGAGAGGCTCAGAAGATGTTAGCAAGACATCTCCACTCTCGTCTTCTTCCGTCACCGCATTTGTCCCGCCTCCGATCCCCGAAAGCTCTCCACAATGCCTCTTTAAGTGACCAATTTTTCTGCAATTCCAGCACTTGAATTGCTTCTTCTTTCGGTTGCTCGAACTCACCCTTCCACTACGTTTGAAATCTCCATAGCGATGCTCACATCGGCTCATAGACATGGCCTACGTAGTTGAACTAGATGCTTCCCCGGAATCCCTCCTCCGAACTCCCTCGGCAAGGACGCGGTCTCTCACATCTTCAAGCTTCAACTTCCCACCTCCCATGGAATCACCCAACGTCTCTCTTATTGGTTCCCAGCTAGTCGGTAGTGATGCCAATAAGGTTAGGGCCAGAACTTCATCATCAACCTCGATCTCAAACGAAGTCACTTCTTTGACAATCGAGTTGAACTCGTTCACGTGAGTCGCAACCACACCATCGTCTTCCATCTTTAAATGGAACAACCTCTGCAGCAAGACCACTTTGTTCGTCACCGATGGCTTCTTATACAGTTCGGACAACACCTTCATCATCCCCGCGGTTGTCTTCTCCTTCATCACCTTCTTGGCAACGTTCTCCGACAACGTCAAACGGATCAATCCGAGTACTTGTCGATCAAGGAGAGCCCAATCCGCCTCGCTCGTCTCCTCCGGCTTCGCGCCTTCCAACGAGTGATGAATATTGTTCTCGTCCAAATAGTTCACGATTTCCATCCTCCAAGATGCGAAACCCAAGCCATCAAATCTCGTAACTCCAAAGATCGTGATGTCTCCCATCGTTTCTTCGATTGCCCAGCTTTTCCACCAAAGCTCTGATACCAGTTGTTGGGATTTTCGCTCAATTCCGTCTACAAGAAACGATAAACAAACACGAACGAAAAATAAACGAGAATAAAAGAACACAAGAATTTATAGTTGTTCACCCAAATAGGCTACGTCCACTCTCGCCGCTGCATATCTTTTACTAAAATAATAATAGACGACTCCGGGAGTTTACAAACGCACACACACGTATCACAGTATTCTCGCTCTCGTCTATTCTATCTCTCTAGTATTCTCTCGATGATGCTACCATCATACTAATTACATTGTTGGAGACTCCCTTTTATAGGCCTAAATACATGAGAAACCCTAATCCCAATTTAGGTAGGAGTCCACGCCGAAAAAGGACACAAATCCGCGAAACTTAGCGTACAAATAAAAAACTCGCTGGCAGAAATCTGAGGGGTAGCGACCGCTACCCTGGGGGTAGCGACCGCTACCCTGGGGGTAGCGACCGCTACTCCCGCGCTAGCCGAGCGCTACTCGCTCGCTGATCGGGGCTGATTCACGTCTGCACAGGGCCAGCGACCGCTGGCCCTCCCCCAGCGAGCGCTAGTCGCCTTCAAGTCCGCGCGACTTCGTTTTCGTCCTTCTTTCGACTCGATTCGACTCCACATCTCCCAACATAAGGTTTTCTAAACTAGTTAGAAAAGAGAATTATACGTCAAATGCATTTTGTAAACTTCTTGGAGTCTATTAATTACTAATTTCAGTGAAATCTTCAGGTGCGAAAGTACAATGTAGCTTTCGTTAACGATTGAACCACTTAAATATACTTAAATATACTGTAGATTGTTGTTCTCATGCATTATTTTTTTGTTTGTGTTATATGTTTCTTGGCAACTTAATTGAACGAAAATCCGAATATGCGATTCCAAAACCTTGGAAAACGCCATTTAATCCATTTATTTATTTTATCATATTTTATAAGCTATTTTGGTGAGAAACAAGTTTAATACTCCGGTCTCCTCCGTGTATATGTATATATATATGTGAATTTTTGTTTGATACGGGGAATCGAACTTGAATTGCCAAAAAATTACACTTACCAAAGTCAAATTACCACAAATTTTACTGTTCGACCATGCCCTTTTAGAAGCAGACTGTTGATATATTTTGTTTTCATATCTTGAGATTGTATATCAGGGCATCAAGCAATAATACTATGGAGATCGGAGATACCCTTATAAAGTCGAAACACCACCATTGCTATTTTTGACGTAGTTGTATTCCCTCTTAACGTCTAATATTTGAAGGGTTGGAAGTACGTTGCATTTGCATGCTATGTCATTTTCGGCATATGTTCTTCTACAATCAATAATGGTGATGTGTGCCCATAGGCCATATTCCACATGCATACATGATACATACCAAAAGACGCGCTTCTATCGAATTTTCCTTACGAGAGAAGCTGACGGGCGAAGGCGACGGGCATGGCGGGATGAGAGATTCTTGTGGCGTGTAAAAGGTTCTTTTTTTTTTTTCGTTCTATATATAAAGCGAGAAAAGTGTGAATGGGACAACGTGTAAGAAAGACAGTGAAGTGGTGGGTCCCTCTTATGCTCTGGCACAAACTTGAACGCATTGTGTGTTGCTCTTCGACTTTGATTTCGAATTTTCCCTCTCTCCGCATTCACTTTTTCTGTATGGAGTATATGATCAACCGATAACGATAGTTTTATCTGTTTGTATTATATATTTAGAATAATCGCGTCAGGTCCTAACTTGTTATCACGTAGTATTATGCATTTATTAATAATTATCAAGTTGCTCCAATAGTATAATTAAGATGGTAAGTTTTTCTAACTTATACTTAAGCATAGTACTTCTTTCAATTAAGAAATCTATAGCAATATTGTTGTGTATGGACTATGGAGTACTAATTTTATTAAATGAAATATTTTACAATCTCTATTTATACGTAGATATAATATATTATTTTCATCTCATAAAACAATCCATAATTTTTTTTTTGTCTCTTAAAACATTCTATATTTAGAAATAAAATATATTTCACAATTTTACCCTCTCAAAACTCATTTATTTATTAATATTATATTATTATTTCATCAAACTGTTTTATTACTTTAAACATCAATATCTATTAAACACAAAAAAGCAAGGTTCTAAAAGGCGTTAAGCGCTAGTCGGGCGGTGACTAGAGGCCTAGCGCCTAGAGGGATTAATCGGGGACTAGGCGGGGATTAATCGTTTTACTTTTTTATACTTAATTAATTAATATAATATTTTAAAAATATTTCTATGCATAATAAATCAATATTTTGAACAAAATAATCAATAAATAATCTAAACATAGTATTAATCACAAGTTTAACATAGTAAAATAATAAAAAATAGTTTGTAATTTTAAAATTTTAGATCATTTTCATTATATATTTAATATTTTTTTCAAATTTTGGTATTGTACCTCAAAATTTATCATAACATCATCTATTTTATTTGATTTATCAAGATTTGCATCTAATTTGATTGTTCAGTTAAATCTGCTCGAGAACCGTCTAAGTAAGTAAAGACGAAATTAATTGAACTTAGGCGGTCCAAAGCGGGTTTAGGCGGGTCTGGGCGGGTTTAGGCGGCGCTTAGGCGGGTTAGGGGCCTAGAGCCTAAAATCGAGGCGGTCGAGTACAGCCTAGAGCCTAGGCGGGGATTAATCGGAGCTAGGCGGGGATTTTTAGAACCATGCAAAAAAGTGACTTTCTTCATTTATTTGTCATTTTTTTTATACATTGTGTTAAGGTATGAAATGAGTATTATGTATCTTTTTTTTATACATTTTGTCTTTTAATTTGATTATGTTTTTGTACTTTACAAAAACGTTAGATTGTAATATTGTATAAATGAGTACACCATCAAATTGTAATTTCATATTTACTCTCATGTGGTATTAGAGCAAACTCAATTCAATTAAATTTTTTCAATGAAATTTGCGACCACGAGTTATAAGAGTACTAATTTTACAAATGGTATAGTAATTTATTTTAATAAAACATATAGGGGGTTTAAGCCCAAATAATTACTGCAATGCTTCATACGGCCATGGATGTGTACTATTACTATACACGGTGTCAATGGGAGAGAGATTTCAAGATGATTATGATATCGCAAGGCGGCAATCCCATTTTGCGGTTTTACTTTGGATAGGAATCACTTGTCCGAGTTCGACTGATTTTGGATGATGAGCTAGCTCAGCTCGTTCCTGCAAATACTAGTAGTACTATTAACTATGACAAATATTCATCTTAATTATTTTGTTCCTCAAGAGTTAAACCTTGATAGAGATGATAGCTAGTTGATCCAATTCTATCTTGCGGATGAGTTAATTTGGATGAATATAAATTCATGGAAATGCACCAAATATTAAGAGATAAACCAGCATTTCAATACGCTAAAATATAGTAATATTTGAATATTGTTGATCTTGTTTACCGTCACTTCCTTTTACAGATATAATAGTATACCCAAAACGGCATCGTTTCAAGATGCTCACTACACAAAGTATTTATATTTTTTTTTGTCATTCGTTATATAGATACTTATCCTCTTGATAGTTTATGTTTGGTTCCAATTCATGAATATTACAATTGTGATGCAATTTGACAATGTAGTTGTTATGTAAAATGCATTGAAAACAAAAAAAATATTGTAGTAGTATTAGATAAGAACGCGGAGAGGGAAGAATATTAGAAATGATAGCTGGTGTCCAACAATAACAAATACTCGTACTCGTTCCTTCCTAGCTACTCTGAATTTGCAACGTGCTGCCTTGTCATCATGTAGCAACTAGTATATGCTCTCATTTCTCTCTTTTTCTTTTATACAAAGCTTTTCTCTATTTCCAGATTAATTAAACAAAAATAAACTATCGTATACTCCAGAATAGTATTGTATTTATTATTGAGTAGAGCAAGTAACTTAACTTCGATGCCCACCTTAGTGCTTTCCATTTCCCCACGATTTAATAAGATAGGTAGACTCCATAAATGTAAATTACATTTATTTATTTTATTTAAATAAATGTCAGAAATAAAGTATGCCCTCCATCTCTCTCTCTTTCTCTGTTTCACTTTCATTCATCATATTGTACAGAGCAACTAAAGAAAGGCGACAACAACCATCACATTATTTTTTGTCAGCTGTAAACACACACACAAACACACACATCTCTCTCTCTCCCATTTTAATGTTTTCAACCCATTCCCATTTTTCTCTTTCCTAACCCTCCTTCATTCACATGACTACCACCTCTGCGCCTCCTCCGCGGCGGCGCCCCTCATTACATCTCTATCTCCTCCTCCTCCTTCCTCTCTTCCTCTCCCACCTCCCCAATGCCGCCGCCGCCACCACCGACCTAGCCTTCGAGAACCCCAGTCTCCGCCGGGCCTACATTGCCCTGCACGCCTGGAAGAAGGCCATTTTCTCCGATCCATTCAACTTCACCGCCAACTGGAACGGCCCCAACGTCTGCACCTACGCCGGCGTTTTCTGCGCCCCCTCGCCGGCCAACTCCTCCCTCCGCGTGGTGGCCGGAATCGACCTCAACCACGGCGACATCGCCGGCTACCTCCCCTCCGAGCTCGGCCTCCTCACGGATCTGGCCCTCTTCCACATCAACTCCAACAGATTCTGCGGCATCGTTCCCAAAACCTTCAACAAGCTGAAACTCCTCTTCGAGCTCGATCTGAGCAACAACAGGTTCGTCGGCGGGTTCCCGGCGGTGGTCCTCGACCTTCCGTCCCTCAAGTTCCTCGACCTCCGCTTCAACGAGTTCGAGGGCGGCGTCCCCTCCCGAGTGTTCGACAAGGACCTAGACGCCGTTTTCCTCAACTCCAACAGATTCAGGTTCGGGATCCCCGAGAACCTGGGCAACTCGCCGGTGTCGGTGCTGGTCCTGGCCAACAACGATCTCGGGGGCTGTATTCCGGGCAGCATAGGGAAGATGGGTCGGACCCTGAACGAGGTGATCTTGATGAACGACAACCTGACCGGATGCCTGCCCCCTCAGATTGGGATGCTCAAGGAGCTGACCGTGTTCGACGTGAGCTTCAACAAACTGCAGGGCCCGCTGCCCGCGGAAATCGCCCGAATGAGGAGCCTGGAGCAGCTTGACGTGGCGCATAATCGGCTGACGGGGGTGGTGCCGGCGGCCGTCTGCCAGCTGCCGCAGCTGCAGAATTTCACATACTCGTATAACTATTTCACGGGCGAGGCGCCTCAGTGCAGTAGATTTGGTGGGGTTGTGGATGGGAGTGAGAATTGTATCCCGAATAAGAGTGATCAGAGGTCGGATAGGGAATGTTCTTCGGATGCGGCTAAGCCTTTTGATTGCAGCAAGTCTTCTAAGTGTGGAGGAGGAAGAGGAGGAGGAAGTGGATCTCCATCGGCTGGGCCAGGAATACAGGAGGGTCCTCCCCCACCTTGGTCAAAGTCTTCTCCGACTACGAGACCTCGATCTCCGCCTCCACCTCCACCTCAGCATAAGTCGTCACCCACAACACACAACAAACCACCGCCGCCGCCAGAGCATAAGTCATCATCCACAACTCATCATAAGTCACCACCGCCACCAGTTTATTATGCGCCCAACAGCCCACCTCCTCCTTCGCCATCGCCTCCACCACCGTATGTATATTCACCACCTCCTCCTCCATCACCATCACCACCTCCGCCTCCATACATATACTCGTCGCCACCACCTCCTCCACCTTCACCATCACCACCTCCACCTCCATACATATACTCGTCGCCACCACCTTCACCATCACCTCCTCCACCTCCATACATATACTCGTCGCCACCACCTTCACCATCACCTCCTCCGCCTCCATACATATACTCGTCGCCATCACCTCCGCCACCATACATTTACTCATCCCCACCACCACCACCTCCTCCTCCTTCGCCATCACCTCCGTCGCCTTACGTACACTCGTCGCCACCTCCGCCTCCACCTTCTCCATCTCCACCACCGCCTTATGTATATACATCACCTCCTCCACCTTCACCATCTCCTTCCCCACCATACAAATACTCATCTCCTCCTCCGCCTCCGCCTTCACCACCTCTTCAACCGCCATATGTATACTCATCACCACCTCCACCTTCACCGTACATTTATTCATCACCTCCTCCACCTTCGCCATCACCTCTACCGCCATATGTATATTCATCTCCACCTCCGCCACCACCATCACCGCCTCCGACTCCAACCTACATTTATTCATCACCTCCTCCACCATCCCCATCGCCATCCTCTCCACCGCCACCATCCTCAACCTCCCCACCACCTCCGGTATATAAATCACCGCCGCCCCCACCCACTTCTCAATGTTCACCGTCTCCACCTCCACCTCCACCTCCACCTCATAAATATTCATCCCCACCGCCCCCCTCATCACTCCTACCCCCACCTTACAAATACACATCTCCACCGCCACCTCCTCCTCAACACATACCGCTGCCTCCAGTAATCGGAGTTTCGTACGCATCCCCACCACCCCCTGCCATCCCATATTACTGATCTTTCCTATACTGCTCTCACGCTATCCCGACTTAAATACCCTTCAAAACTCCACTGCTATACATCATCACAAACATCACAACGAAAAAAAACACAAGGAAAGTCTCTTGTAATGATAAATGATGTTTCATTTTGTGGAGCTGCTGGAACAACTAGTATAGTACATCTTAGTTTCATTAATTTTTCTATTCAATTTCTGGATTTCTTTCTTTTTTTTATTCAAATGATTATATTGCTGTTTTTTTTTTTGTATTATTGTGTATTGAAGAGAATGGTGGGGATGATGGCGATCTCTAAAGTTTATGAAATCGGGTTTTATTACGTACAAGTTCAATGTATCATTTCTTCAGGAACATGTGTTTTCTTGCTCTTGCTATGTTTCTGATTTTGAATGTGTACTGTGATCTTGTGTTGCTGTATTACTTGTGAAGTTGAAGATGAACTTATTTCAATTCAGTAGTTTCTGTAACTGGAGAAACAGGGGAGGGAACCTCATGAAAAATTACTCTTAAGAAGAAGACAACCTTGGGCCTATAAATACAACCAAGACACACTTTCTGTCTCTAAAAACGGAATGATTTGTATAGCAAAAGAAGCATAAAAACATGATCAATGTCTATCCTAGACCTAGACCATAGTCTTCAATGTCTAATGCGGTACACCTGATCAAACATAAAAACATTTACTTCTAATTTGGGCAAGAAAATGCTATTAGGAACAGAGTAACAGAATCGAATAGTTTGTGCCGCAACAAGTATCACCCTTGCATTTCTGTCCAAATGCACAAGATAAAAGATAAGTTTGCTGAAGCAATTTTTATACCGAATGCTTAAGATACAATTCTGGAACTAAGTACACATATAACTCAATACTTGCACACAAAATTACACGAAATAGATTGCATTTTTATCCAAGTCGCCCGTTCACATCAAACTCAAGTAAAAAATTCTCTATTCACACGAGTTTCTCATACTCTACAAATACCATACAGTAATTATCGACGACCCAATAAATCTTTAAACTACTTCAATCATTTCGAGATATTTTTTCGTACAAACAAGTCAAATTATTTAGAGAAGATCAAACCTGAAACGCGAGACATGTGTTGAAGAAATACCTGGTAGTTTTGTTTTGTTGTTAAATATACCTGTGTTTTTCTTGTGGGGCATCATTCGAAGCGTTTGGCAATGCATGATATATCAACTGCCTCTTGGTTACTCATCACCTGCCAAACGAAAAATGAAATTAAACAAACAATTTGAAAAATCACAAACAAACCAAGAACCCTCGACCAAATTGAACACGTGGCACAGCTTATTCGTGATCCAAGATGACTTGAACTTACTCTTTCCTTTTCCGGGATCCGACCAAGATCCATCTAAACAAACAGCTTAACTTCTACAAATCCCATATAAAAATGAGGGGCAAAATCAAAACTAATTCTATACCTTAAAATAAACTTCAAATCAATCATGTGGGATGATGAATAAATAACTGTAAACAATAAATTTCAACATGTGGTATAGTAAAGATTATTCTCAGCAGAATTAATGAAGTCTTGCCAGTAATTATAAAATAAAAAATAAAAAATCAGACATAGTGAAGTGAATATTTGCACAACAAAAGTTATGAGCTTATTTGCAGAATAATTAAGTTAGCGATTTACCTTGAGCGTTCTCTCCATATCTACCGTACTGAATAATCATATGTAAAATGAACACTGAAAACTAGTTTATGTAATCAATTACTACTTCACAAAAAGTCCACACACATCTCTTCCTTACATTGTGAAGAGGGAGGGTTTGGTCTGAACCGTAATTTCTAGAAGATTCATGGAAAGTTTAATATATTTTAAGTTAATTGAGTAATTGTTTATTCATTATTTTTTAAATTTGACTTACTGATTTTTTTTTAAATTTTTATTAAAAAATATATTTGACTTATTATTTTTAAAATTTATTAAAAAATATAATGTATTTGACTTATTATTCTTTTAAACTGAAATTAAGTGAACTAAATTCTATAAATTTGAATTAAAGTTAATAAAAAATAAAATAATTTAAAATTAAGTTCAAATCACATTCTTCAACTTCTCTTAAACTAAATTATTACATAGTAAACTATTACACACTAATTATCACGATATATATATATATATTTTCTAATACTGTATAGTACATTATTATTTTCTCACAATTTTATCATTGTATTTTGCAAAATTATACATTTCATTTTTCACAAAAATATACTTCTTTTATTAGACTAATAATGATTTTTTCCTAATATTGAAAAAATATATTGTGAAATTCTGGTATTTGGTTGATCGAAAAAACTTTATTTATTGGAAATTTTAATCGAAAATCAAAATAGGAATTGTCACCTCTTAAGCGCAACCCAATGGTTGTGAAATGACAAGGGCCATTGCCATTTTTTGGCAAAAAGCCAAAAAAATCAATCCCAATAGTTGATGGTTGAAATGACCCTTGCCAAAAAATGGCCATTGCCAAATTTCCATGTATATATGAGCAAATATACATGGAAAAATGGCCCTTGCCATTTGTGACATGTCATCACAACCATTCATTTCAACCACTCAAAATTCAACAAGCTTTTTTTAATTATAAAATTGATATGATGACATACCAAAAAGTAACATTATATTATTTAATTTAATAAAATGACCATTGCTATATTTAAACCATTGGGGTAAATTTTAGAAAATGACAATTGACACTTGCCATTTTTTTGCTAAATAGAAGATGACCCTTGCCATTTTAGCAAAACCATTGGGGTTGCTTGGCAACCCAATAGTTAGGGGTGACTATTCGGGTTCGGATATTCGGGTTTGTACCGAAATACCCGCACCCGTTTGGGTTTTCGGGTACCCATACCCAATAAATTTGGGTAAAGGGTCGGATTATGGAATTCAGTTTTAAAAATATTGGGTATTAGGATACCCGATTACCCGTTCGGGTATACCCGAAATACTCGATTAATTATATAAATTAAAATAATAAATATTTTAATATATTAAGTAAAAAATCTAAAACATTATATAAATAAGAAATGATATTTTTTATTGTTTTTATTGTAATTTTGAACTTTGATTGATATTTTTTGGGCAATTTTTCCAACTTTATGTGTACAAAATATGATAAACACAGTATATGATTGAATAACTATTAATAAATATTATTTTGATGAATAATAAATATTTTGTAAATAATAATTTATGTTTTATTTTATGATTATTTTAATTTTTATGTTTGAATATTTTTTTTTTTTTATATATTGTTATGTATTTTTTATTTGTGTTTAATGATGATTATTTATTTTTATAATATATATTGTAAAGAATTTTTATATATTGTATTGGTACACAGTAAGATAGAGAGATTGTAATTCTTTTATGTACCATAGATAGAGAGATTGTAATTTTTGTTTGTTTGTTGTTTGAAAATAAACTACTATTGAATTTGAATATTATTATTAATTTTTTGTTAATTAATATTTTAGGGTAATTTTGGGTACCCATTTACCGTAACCGATTACCCGGCCCGGGTATTGGGTACCCGATTTACTAAAAAGGTTCGGGTTACGGGATGTATATTTTTGCTTTTTAGGGTAAGGGTACCCGAAAAATTCGGGTGCGGGTACCTGAAAAATTCGGGTGCGGGTACCTGAAAAATTCGGGTGCGGGTACTCGTCCGTACCGAATAGTCACCCCTACCAATAGTTGTGAAATGGTCATTACTATTTTTTTGGAAAAAAGCTAAAAATATATTGAAGCAAATATATTGAAGCAAATATACATGGAGAAATGGCCCTTGCCATTTGTGTCATGTCATCCCAACTATTCACCTCATCTACACAAAATTCAACAACCTTTTTTTATTATAAAGTTGATATGATCACATACCAAAAAACAATATTATATTATTTAATTTAATAAAATGACTCTTGCTATATTTAAATCATTGGTGTAAAATTTAGCAAATGACAATTGACACTTGTCATTTTTTGGCAAAATAGCCATTTTAGCAAAACCATTGGGGTTGGTCTTAAACCATCTCCAACGGTCTTTATATTTGGACTCGAATTTTTAAACCATCTCCAACGATTTTTATATTTGGACTCGAATTTTAGTTTGAGTCCAAAATCACTTCCAATAATTTTGTTATTTAACTCATTTTGAGTATTGTGAATAATACTATGACTCAATTTGTCAAATTCAAATCTCTATTCAAACACTATTCATACATTTTTTATTTATTTTAAATTAATAAATTATTAAAATTAAATTAATTTAACATTAAAATATTTCTTAAAAATTATAAAAAATTATTATTGTGTAATTTTTAAATTTATGACAATTTTGTAAATTTTAGCAATATCTCTAAAAATGATAATTTTTATAAATTATATTTTTGTACTCAAGATTATATAATTTATTATTTTATACGGTTTAATTTGAATTTTTTGATTAATATTTATAATGTAAATTTAAATATAAATTCAAGTAAAATTTATATATATATATATATATATATATATATATATATATATATATATATATATATATATATATTTGGGTCGGTTGGGATCGTTCGGTGTCGTCGGAGGTTGTGGCTACTTTAGCACTCACAATTATTCGGGACATAATCGTTTTTTTACGGCTCACAGATTCTCTTCAAGCACGGGTATTGTGCTATATGTTTTTTGATTGTGTGAAGAGCTAACATGTTAGCTCGTATGGGACGATCTGGATTTTCTCCTATGCGTAATTTTTGTACTTTTACACTTTTTTACTTTTATGTTATTAACCTTTAAGAAAAAAGATAACATAAAATTAAACATACAAAGAAACACGAAGTATTCCATTCAACTTCAAATTTCAATTCGAATAATCAAATACATTTGAATGAATAATGTTTCGTACGTTTTTGTGCGACATTTTCTATTGTTTTGTGTAACTTTCTTGTATTGTTTTTGTGCTTTTATTCATCCTATTAATGTGATTATGTGTTTATGTTGTCATGGTTTTCGTTTGGTAGAGTTTGGACGAGAATCGAGCAAAAACGAGAAGAAATACACAAAATGGTTCATGTCGATTCCAGCTTTGCGCAGTCGTAGAAGAATGGTCATCCCCGACAATTCCGCCGTTGGATCGTCCCCAGATTTCTACAGCACGTAGAAGACTTATAGAGCTACAGTTTCAACGGTCACTTTGGTGAGATGAGATCCGAGGACGAAGATATAAGCCATAGAAGTCGGAGTAAGAAACCAGATTTTTAAAGGAGTGAAATCGTGAAGACGTCGGACGACAACACTTTTCCGTCGGCCGACACCCAGCTGTCGGACGACACCCGAAGTTGTCGGACGACAAAATCACCGCGAGCGACGCGATATGAGCTGCAGCGACGTGTGGGTCAGTGCACTTAGCCTGCGAGCGACGCGGATTTACCGCGAGCGACGCGCACTGCGCGGCTTCGGGAAAAATGTCTTTGCGGCTTCGTTAACCGTTGGATTGACCTGAAATTTTAACAGGATGTTCCCAACTTCTATATCTCTACAATATCAACGGTTGGATCGGCGATATGATGAGCGAGCAAGTTCCAGTTACTCCAAGAACGCATCAGCACTTCTCTTGGGCGAAAATTCAGAAGGAATAAAGTCTTGACTTATGTTTGACTTGTTTTAAGGGCTTTTTGGTATTTTTGGTTAGTCTTGTGGATAAACTATAAATAGTTGTTTGTAGCTTGGAGAGAGTAGACCCCTCAACTAACTTTCATTCCTCACTTTACACATTACATTTCTAGCTTTCTTCTCAAGCAATCCAATTTCCATTTCCATGTTCTTCAATTTCTCTACACAAATTCACGATCTAAATTCCGTACGTCGAGAATCCGATTGAATGTCATTCACGAACGATCTTCCTCTCCTCGAGCCCGACGTTTCTATCGGAGCGGTTTTTCCGGGTGACACGTAAAAGTCCGACCTCGATTTCGGAAGCTCGGCTTGATCATCTTCTTCATCCATCGATTCCATCGTTCTAGTGGTGAGATTCTCTTCGTTTTTCCTCTCGATTATGGCTTACTCGATTGTGGATTGTGAATTTGAGTGCTTGACCATGACTAGCTAAACCTTTTGTAAGGGTGTTTGATGAAATTCCTCAATGAATTAGAGTTGATTTCCTAAGTAACTCGATTGCTAGTAATTGGACAATTACACCTCTCGATTTGTGGTCTCGTGTCGAACAACCTCGGGTATATCGCTAGTGGATCATACGGTCGATGTGTGAGTGATCTTTGGTGAGGGAGAACGTGACAACACCGTGATCCTAGTCCGATTATTAGTTAATTGAGAGTTTTATAAATCTCGTCAACTCTAGTTCGTTAGGAAAAGTAATTGTTACACCCTTGCTTCCAAACTCATTTGTTACAACTTGCTCTTTTAATTACTCGTTTTAAATACTCGTACTAGTTGATAATCAAACACTCAATTGCAACCCCCCTTAGATGATAATGATTTTATTTCCCTTTTCGAGACTCGTACTTAGCATATACAAAGTGAAGTTCACGCGCCGATAGTATTGTTCCACGAGAGACCGACTCGGGGGATTTACACTCGTAAATCTTTCGGATTTTATAAATAACTTTTGAGCAATCAAAATGGCGCCGTTGCCGGGGAGCAATTTAGGCGACGTGAATTGATTTTTGTGTTAGTTAAGTTCTTGTTTCTTTGTTTATTTTCCCTTTTGTTACTTTTATTCCTTTCTCGTGTTATCGTTGTATTTTACACTCGGTGCGTGTAATCCCTTTCTTTGAGTGTTGAGTATGCAAGGTTTACACTCGGTGCGTGTAATCCCTTTCTTTGAGTGTTGAGTATGCAAGGTTGAAGACGTTCTCCCTTTCATACTTCCATCTCTCCTACAACGACCGAGTTGATCAAATGGCTAGACGCAACGATAACCGAGCTTCTTACATTGATGATTACGATTACCCATCCGAGAAGGGTATCTCTTCTTCAAGTCATCGGTACAATCAACGAGTTCATGAGCCATATCGCCGACCTCGGCAAACCGATGTTGAATATGAGGACGACCGAGATTATTCACCTCCTCGTCATCGGAAACATCTTGGGTATCGTGAGTATTCTTATGACGAGAGGGAGTCCATGTCACCACCTCCTCGGGAATATCGAAGGGAAAGAGAGACACCTCGAGATCAAGACCGTGGACAATACCGTAAGGATAATGTTGGAAGTGCAAAAACATATAATCATCAATCTTCCTTAGAGCACGAGGTTAAACGGAGGTCAATAGGCGATTTCTCAAAACCACATCTCCATTTGTCGGGGAGCCGCTATGTTGATGAACGACCTTATGAGAAGTCTTGCTCCAATTCCTCTAGCAAAAATATTGCTCCAAAGGCCCGGGAAGAGAAGCTCATGTCCCAACATTTGTCTCAATTGCCGTCATTTTCCGGGGCATCGAGTGAGAATGCCATCAAGTTTCTCAAAGACTTCTCTATTGTGGTTGACACCTTCCCGTTAGCCGGTTTTGCCAAAGATGAGTTGAAGGTTTGGTGCTTTTGCTATTGTATGAGAGATGAAGCTAGGGAGTGGTTCGTGAGTTTGCCATCTTGTTCCAAGTCTACATGGGATGATATTTTTAAGGTATTCATTGATCAATTTATTCGAGAGGCACCACGATCTCCCATGCCACTTCCTCCTTCTTTGGATACTTTAATAGATGTGATTGAGGTTGAGCTAGACCACTTGCTCCTTGATGTTATTCTCGATTGTGTGGAAGAGTCCTCATACCATGATTTGATTTCCGATGATGACCTCGATAGAGCTTCCTTGGTGATCACTAAACCGAAAGAGAAAGTTGTTCCCGTATCCGATGAGAGTGAAAAGACAACGGAGGGCCCGATGATATTTCCTATACTTGATATTCCGGGTGAGTCTCTTCTTATTACTACGATTCCTTTGGAGTATGATACACCGATTCTTTCTTTATTTGACGAGGACATGACGTTGTTGGGCATGGATGACGTCAAGGAACCCATACATGTCGAGTTTCTTTTGGAGGGTGATGTTAGTATCCTTCCGGTTGGGCTTCTTCTTGAGGATCTTAGTAGAGAGGAGGAGAAGGTTTTGGAAGAGTATGTGGATTTTAATTTCTTGGTTGAGATTTCTAGTCCTTCTCCGGTTTCGAATATTCAAGAGAAGAGGAAATCATGGGGTCTTGGTCGAAGAATTTACGGTTTGGAGGATTTAGGAGTTGATATTGGATTCGCCACTTCTTGTGTGTTCCCTCCCTCGTCTATTGAGACTAAAGAGTATGATGATGGTGATCTCGACCCACCTAAGCCGCCTAATCTGGGTAATAGATTTATTGACATTATTTGCGGTTTGGGTGAGAGTTTATTAGATTTATTTGAGTGGAGAACCGAGGGTGGATTTGTTTATGGTCGGTCGTGCGATGAATTCTATATTGACGCTCGTGAGCCATTGCCCGAGATGGTATACCTCCGGAAATTTAGTTCGATATTTTTAGGGGGTCCGATGGATGAGAGGCATGACTTTGGGTCGTTAGACCCGTTTCCCCATCTATGGCGAGCCTTCACTTCTTTCTATTTGGAGGATCGAGCTCCTTTGGTCGAAATGCTCTATCTAAGGAAATATAGCTCGATATTTTTAGCACCCGGGATGGAAGGAGTTTACTATCTACATTTAGATGCAAGTGTGGGGGAGATTGGTATGTCGAGCACTACTATTCGACATCTCACCATACGTGCTTTAGTTCTCCATACTCTCGAGGACCGTGCTCCCTTAGCCGAGTTAGTCTTCTTGAGAAAGTATAGCTCGATATTTTTAGCCTTGACATGGTATAGCTCGGAGCCATAAACCGAGTGCCACGTGGGGGCATGCCCACGAACGTCGAGCTAAAGACGAAAAACAAGCGCTTCTTGGGAGGCAACCCAAGGCGTTATCCTTTATGTTTGTTCTTCTTTTTGTAGGAGAGTGTGTGGATGCTCTATGACCCGATGGCCAAGCCCTTTGATGTGACGATTCTCTCTTCTCGCATATTTCTACCATTCCATGACCGAGCTCCATGATAGGATTGATATTTTGTGTTTGAGGATGGATGCTAGGAGGCCCATGGACTACGAGAGACACCGCACCCCCGAGAATTGAAAATTCGGTGATCTCTAACCCTCTTGCTCTCCTCGTAGTGATTGTGAACTTGTGGTTTGTAGGGATGTTCCCTTTTTATTTGGTGGATATTTTACTTTGGGATGTTTATTATTGTGTGTTGTTTTATTTTGTGTTGTGTTAGGTTGTTTATTCTTGTTGTGTGGTTTTGGTTGTTCCCCGGTTCCTTTATATACGTAGAGGTCATGCCCGATTTTTCTTGACTTATGCATGCTATTTGTTCGCATGGGGACTGTTGGAGTTGTGTACTTAATGTCTAGATTTAAGTAACGGTAAACTCCCGATCATAGCATTTAATCTATTTAATTAATAAACAATTATTTGCATTTAATTAAATATGCAAAATATAGTTCTGGATTTTATACGTTGTAGTTAGTATGGTGTTGCATGGGCACACAGAAGATCATACTATCGGTTACTCGTATTTAATCGAACAGTTGCTCACGACCTAGATGGACACGAACTAATCCATCGGTATAGTCGTTGTGTGAGAGAGAAAATAATTTATCTTAATTATTTTATCACACTTGTACACTTGGTGTATTGGGCGGATCAGCTTGAGATTCATCGATTAGGATTGCCGGCGATAATCGATTCGAGTCTCAGTGTATTTTATTCTTAATCCCTGAAACAATTGCGGGTGTGTATATTTAATATAAGTGACTTTGATTTACCAAAGGAATTAACCGGTTCGATAATTGGGTTAATTACCGGTTAAGTTGGGTCACTATATTTTATATATGGCATGCCGTGAATTCTTGAAGGGGCAGTGTATCCCGTAAGGGTTGATAATATCCCCGAGATGAGTTCATAAGGAATTATTATGTAAACCCTGCAGGTGGATTTAATCCGCATAATAATTAAGGTTGAATGGTACTAGTCTCGGATATAAGAGATGAATAATATTTATTAAGCAATAAATAAATTTATTCATGGATATTTAAATCTTAAATACACGGAATATATAATACTACCGGAGAAATATTATTTGATATAATATGGAATAATATTGGGAGTGCAATTTTATTTATATAGTGGAAAATAAATAAAATTTAATATTGATAAGGATTAATGGATTTGGGTTGGACCCAATTTAATCTTCAATATTTAGAAGCCCAATATTTATTCTCCTTATGATCCCCTACGTAGCCTATATAAGCACTACATGGTCTTCACTTTTCATAACACAATTAATTGACCTACGCCAATCATAAAGTCTTGAGAGTGAGGAAGATCCATAGGAGTTCGATAGATCGTCGCCCACACGACGTTCGAACGGAGTGCAAGGAATACGTGGGAAGATCGCAAGGTCATCAAAGGTGTTTGATTTCGTTTCTCCGCACAACGAATCGAAGGTAAAATCATAAACCCTCTTTTATGATTTCGTGTGAATTAATCGTAGTAAATACATGAACACACGATCCGGATAAACGACGATCCTCCGGGACGGGGATTCGAGATCCCCGGCGAGGATCGATAGAGGCGGTCGAACCTAGGGTTCAACCGCCGGGAGCGCGCGGACGAAGAGGATGAGCCCCGGCTGGACGCCGGGGCGTGGGGTCGACCTCGGGTCGACCACCGGGGTTCGCCGTGGGCTGGAGCCACGGCGGATGAACCCCAGCCCTCCCGTCCGGCGGCGTCGCGGGCTAAACCCTCGGCTGGAGCCGAGGGGGCGATCGAACCTAGGGTTCGATCGCCGGGTGAGCTGCGGGTTTACCCGCAGCGCCTCGTATCAAGCTGCGGGGTTTCCCGCAGCGGCGATGCGGGGAGGATCGAACCCCCCCGCGAGCAGCGAGCCCGTGAGCTCGCTGCGGGGCTGCTACGAGCAGCCCCGGGGATGCCTCGTGCATCCCCAGCGATCATCGCGAGATGATCGCGAGCCCCGTGCGGGGGCTCGGCTGAGTGCTCGCGGCCTTCGGGCCTCGCTGAGTATTCGGTCGGGCCTCGGCTCGTACGGTGGTTCGCGTTCGTGGATCCGACTCGTGGGAGAAAATCGGCTGGGGGCGGGCTGCGTGTCTTCGGGCGCGTAGTCTCCAAAGGTCGGACTCCTGCGGATGAGTCGGGGATCCAATCTCCGGCGATGAAGGATTTCGTTCGGGTTATTATCTTCCGCAATATTAATAGCCCGGGATATCGATTTCCAGCAAATGGTATCAGAGCGTTTGGTTTCGTGTTCATGTATATGCTCGATTATTGTTCTACCTTGCAGGATCTCCGGCTATCATGGTTGGATTTAATTAATTATTGTTTATTAATTAATTATCATGATTATTAAACTCTCGGACATGTCGAGATTCGTTTTGTGTGGATGAATGTTTGTAATAGTAAAAATTCGGGGGTTGACCGAATTTAGGATTTATTATTACGTTCTTTGTTTTTTCCGGAAAATGTATAGGGTCGATTTCATGTATAGAATCGATACCGGATAATTGTAATTTAAATTTTGTAATTTTAATTACGTTGGTTCGATGATGAGACGATCGCCGGAGGACGAAGACGTGTGACAAAGACGAAGAGGACGAAAAACCGGGGGGGTCGATCATCCCCATGATCGATCCCCATGAGGATCGATCGACCCCATCCCGGGGGCTGCCCGCTAGGGCTTCTAGCCACGCCAGCCACCGGTGGTGGTGGCGCGTGGGCTGGGGGCGGCGGTAGTGGTGGTCCCGGGCGGTGGAGGTCGACGGTGGGGATGGCGTGGGATCTCCCAATCTCATGCTATTCCTACCAAGATCCACTTTCCCAATTAATTCGGATTTTTCCTATTTGAGTACTTTCCTTTTGGAAACTCTCATGGTTTAGGAAAAGAATTAATTTAAATTAATTTTATTTTCTATTGATTTATTTCCTTCATGGAAATATTCATAGATTAGAAATTTAATTAATTTAGTACTAAATTTATTTTTCCTATTTGATTATTCCTACTCTTGGGAATATTCATAGATTAGAAATAAAAATAAATTTGGAAAGTAGTAAGTCCTAATTTATTTTTCCTTGTTCTATTATAGATATCTTCTAGAGTATTCCAAATTTTATTTGGATAGATTATTCTAGAGTTTTAATAGAACTAGATAGGAAAATAAATAAATAAAAATATTAATAATATTTAATTTTATTTTTGATATATTCGATTGACTTAATTTTTCGAATTAAGTAACTTTTGGATTAATTGAAAATAAATAGATTTAAATATTAGAGATTAATATTCTCGTCACATGGAGCATTCAAGAACGAAGACTGAAGACTAGAAGATGCGTACGGAGATGGAATAAAGCCATGATAGTCGGAAAATAATTTTCTAGCATTATTTTGACTATGTGATACTATGTGCTTTATTGCTTGTATGCATGCTATATGTGTTTATTTTATGCACTAGATAGCATATCCCTATTATTATAAAAAGCTAAGTGGGAGAGGGGATGGAAACATTCCCATGGTCTCCATTACTGTTCTCTTGGTGACTCTTATGGACTTTCGAAGTTCGTATAGACGAGTCATTGGAGGAGAATTCTTGTAATTCCTTTTACAAGAAACATTGATCAAATTCATCAAACAATGCCTAATTTGTCTTTCTGAAACTGACTTCAAGTCGACTCATTCTCACCCCGGGGAGTGGAATGGAGCCAGAGCCACTTGGTCATGTAGAGGACACAAATTAGAGACTTCCGTGCCATTCTTTGATAGATGGGTCGCTTGTCTGCTCGGCTCCCTCATTTATGAGAGATAGGGTCGTTCGCATGGCGAATCACTGGTTAGAAACTTCGAGTTTCACTTATGATTCTCCACGTCTTGATTTACGAGATTAAATGGATCAAGTAATTGGGAGTCAATTATAAAAGTCTCTTAGTGTAGTAAACGTCCACACCACGTGGCTTGCTATGCTGACGGACTTTGGATTAATTGATGTAGACAGTTGTAAGGAATTGTGAAGAGTTGTGAAGTTGTCGTAAACGTCCACACCACGTGGCTTGCGGTAATGTAGCAATTCCAAGCAATTCACTTTGGTGCTGAGTAATGGTTTACACTTAGATACGCCTTGTAGTATTCCTCCCCACGAGGTTCCGCTATAAGCGATGTATGACCAAAGAAAATCTAATTGCTAAATCATTTGGGTGGGTAAACGTCCACACCACGTGGCTTGCCTTACCTGATGGGATTTTAGATGTGATTAGTAATTTAATGATGTTATTCCAGGGAGATAACGTCGGATATTAAATTAATTGTTTGTTTAAATGTGCTTATAGGTTTAGAGAATTGCTATGAATCCACTTTTGTTGATACTTGAGGAAATTAACGCACTGGTTCCATACTGTATTGAATGGAAAGAAGAGTTAGACATTGCTCAGACTGCAAAGGAGTACAAAGACGTACTCAGTGAAACTTGTCCTCCTGGACTCACCATTAACTCAACTGAGGAGGAGATTTTTGACTTTGAAAGGTGGGGTAGTGCTCGTGCATTAGCCGCTAATCATGATGTCATGCTCAAACTCAAGTTGCTGTTTGGACATGATGAGAAGGCTAGAAAAGAGGCGATGAGGATACTCATAAAGATCTGTTACTTCGATGAAACACTTGATCATGTTTTTGAGATGATGGATCTTTTAGACGAGTTGAAACAATCGCGAGCTCTTATAGTCAAAGCCAAAGGTTTTGAACCTAAAGGCAAAGAAAAGGAGAAGAGGACAAGGGGGTCCGGTGGTCCTAAAGGACTTGGACCAAAGGGGGGGATAAAGAAACCTTCGGGCAAACATCCCCAAGGGAAGCAGTCTGAGTACTGGGGGTCTACATCTTATCCTCTCAAAGGTACGAACTTTCTTTAGTCGTAAAACATAGTCAGCGGTATTATCTACCAGAATTCTGGTGTGTAGATATGGAACCACTGACGGTATGTGCATTCTAAATGCAGGGGTTCCAGAAAACCCAGCGACTTAGATAAGAAGAGTTCGAGTCCACTTGGGCAGAGCTGTTAAGGAAGCAGCAGTTGCAGTGGAAGACATTTATCTATCTGTTTGATAGTTATAGGATTTCATTTCAAGTTTATTGCTTTGTACCCTTCATTTTAGAAAGAACTTTTGTTCTGGATTTCTATTATTAATGGATATTTTATTTCTTTAATCACTCGATGGTTTAGTCAAGAAATAATGGCGATATCTATTATGGTACATTAGATAGCAATATATGAATGATAAATCCTTAGTCTACCACGATGCAACAAACCGTTATAACTTATTTTACTTATTGGATGTATTTCTTTATCGATCATTATACTTGTGAATTCTTGAACTGGTAGTATCTATTCAAAAGGGATTCAGAAGGTCGAAATTGATTTGATCAATTATAGTTGGAGGAATGGACCTCCCGACCTAAGAATCGATCTTGAAAGGTGATACAACTAAATCAACCTTTCTCGATAAAGGATGGAATTCGGACAAGTATTAAGAATGATCAAAGATGATATATGCAGACATATGTGTAATTAGAGAAGTACGAGTCGTTCTTTAAAGAATACTCGAAGGTGGATTAGAATACTTGATGTGCCATAAAAGCGGAGTGTTTTCAACACAAAGCCATTATGGGGATCCTTCAAAGTATATCCATTGGAAGCCTGCGACTAGTTCGCGGAGGCTATCTAAATAACACATAGCATAAATCAAAGGTTGAGATTAAATCTCAAACGACTGCACCATACACTGATGTGTAGACATGGTGTGTCAGGAATAAGAAATGGGATTCTAATAGTAAAAGAACAAGTTTGTTCGGAACTACCTATGTTCTATGGATATTTCTGGATACAATGACACATTCGATGTAATTGTAGAATATCCTAGAAGAACAAGTAAATTGTATGTTCAATAGTACTACGAACCAGAATGGTGTCTTCGCCCGGTTCTTAGAGGAAGACTATTGGATGAACTACAATGCCCTAACTGACAAAGTACTTTATAAAGAAGAAAGAGTAGACTGAGAACCAGCCTAACCGAGTAGTAGTACACCACTAACTGCACCTAATGTTATTACTGTTATACACCGGAACGCCATTGCAGTGGGAGGTTGTTAAGCAACCGGAGATGTTCATAAGACTGGAGGAGTTTTAAACTCTGGATCTAGTAGACATGAAATCAATCCCTAGTTCTGCATAGGGGGCAGTACTAATCTAAATGTGCCTACTTGGAAAGCAATGATATTGTTAAGAGGCAAGACCATTTAGAGGTACAAGCTTAGTGAATCCATTTATGGATTATCACAAAGCTGGAAATTGTGGAACTTGCGAATTGATGAGATAGTCCATTATATGGATTCATCAAAAGGCATAGACAATAAAAGGTGTATTAGAGACGTAATGGAAACAAGGTGGTGTTTCTCGGAATTTTGTGTAGATAACACTTTATCGTTGGCAACAATGTAAAAGTGTTGTCAGACATAAAATAGAGGTTGTCTAGGTAAATCGAGATATAAGATTAAGATGAAATTGGATCAATGTTCTTAGGAATCTTTCGATCTCTAGATAAGAACACTTGTATTTCTCTTAAGATATCTTATACGATTATGGTTTGTTTTAAACATGCACAATTCTGAGAAAGGTTATTGCCTTACTAGAGCGGAATACATCTGTCTAAAAGTATGTGTCTCGAACACATAAAGGAGATGGATATAAACAAAGCAGATTCTTACACTTCGAGTGTAAAGGGCTTTGTAAATGCGGTGTTATAAAACAAGAACCTGATATCAACTATGCGGTTAGCGTAGTGGGAGGATATCAAAGTAATCTGGATAAGAAATATTCGAATGCTGTAAAAGTACTTGGAGGTACAGGATTACTGGCAATACGAAATCTTCTTAGATTACGCTTTCTCAGATAAAAATCAGAGAAAGGACCAGTGTAAGTCGATATCAGGCTATGTGTTCACTTTTAGAAGAGGTGGAACCTAAGAAACCGAATAGCAGCCTCAGAGGCAGCGGAAGTTTTGGTTAGGTTTCGGAATGACCTCTGAACTTGGATATGACTCTTGGTTCACCAAAGGCTATGTACATAGCGGTGCATGGTAAACTGGAAGAAGTCATAAGTTCAAAAGATGATGATAACACATAGAGCAAGTACCACCTGATACGAATCATCGTCAGAGAGACGACGTAGTAGTCACCAAGATAACTTCAGAGCGGCAACCTAGAATTCTCACTCACATAGTACTCGGAAGTACACCTTAAGCACGTGATGAGTATGGGAACCGGGAGTTTGGAGGAAATGACTAGACCTTAGTACAAGTGGGAGATTGTTGGAGTTGTGTACTTAATGTCTAGATTTAAGTAACGGTAAACTCCCGATCATAGCATTTAATCTATTTAATTAATAAACAATTATTTGCATTTAATTAAATATGCAAAATATAGTTCTGGATTTTATACGTTGTAGTTAGTATGGTGTTGCATGGGCACACAGAAGATCATACTATCGGTTACTCGTATTTAATCGAACAGTTGCTCACGACCTAGATGGACACGAACTAATCCATCGGTATAGTCGTTGTGTGAGAGAGAAAATAATTTATCTTAATTATTTTATCACACTTGTACACTTGGTGTATTGGGCGGATCAGCTTGAGATTCATCGATTAGGATTGCCGGCGATAATCGATTCGAGTCTCAGTGTATTTTATTCTTAATCCCTGAAACAATTGCGGGTGTGTATATTTAATATAAGTGACTTTGATTTACCAAAGGAATTAACCGGTTCGATAATTGGGTTAATTACCGGTTAAGTTGGGTCACTATATTTTATATATGGCATGCCGTGAATTCTTGAAGGGGCAGTGTATCCCGTAAGGGTTGATAATATCCCCGAGATGAGTTCATAAGGAATTATTATGTAAACCCTGCAGGTGGATTTAATCCGCATAATAATTAAGGTTGAATGGTACTAGTCTCGGATATAAGAGATGAATAATATTTATTGAGCAATAAATAAATTTATTCATGGATATTTAAATCTTAAATACACGGAATATATAATACTACCGGAGAAATATTATTTGATATAATATGGAATAATATTGGGAGTGCAATTTTATTTATATAGTGGAAAATAAATAAAATTTAATATTGATAAGGATTAATGGATTTGGGTTGGACCCAATTTAATCTTCAATATTTAGAAGCCCAATATTTATTCTCCTTATGATCCCCTACGTAGCCTATATAAGCACTACATGGTCTTCACTTTTCATAACACAATTAATTGACCTACGCCAATCATAAAGTCTTGAGAGTGAGGAAGATCCATAGGAGTTCGATAGATCGTCGCCCACACGACGTTCGAACGGAGTGCAAGGAATACGTGGGAAGATCGCAAGGTCATCAAAGGTGTTTGATTTCGTTTCTCCGCACAACGAATCGAAGGTAAAATCATAAACCCTCTTTTATGATTTCGTGTGAATTAATCGTAGTAAATACATGAACACACGATCCGGATAAACGACGATCCTCCGGGACGGGGATTCGAGATCCCCGACGAGGATCGATAGAGGCGGTCGAACCTAGGGTTCAACCGCCGGGAGCGCGCGGACGAAGAGGATGAGCCCCGGCTGGACGCCGGGGCGTGGGGTCGACCTCGGGTCGACCACCGGGGTTCGCCGTGGGCTGGAGCCACGGCGGATGAACCCCAGCCCTCCCGTCCGGCGGCGTCGCGGGCTAAACCCTCGGCTGGAGCCGAGGGGGCGATCGAACCTAGGGTTCGATCGCCGGGTGAGCTGCGGGTTTACCCGCAGCGCCTCGTATCAAGCTGCGGGGTTTCCCGCAGCGGCGATGCGGGGAGGATCGAACCCCCCCGCGAGCAGCGAGCCCGTGAGCTCGCTGCGGGGCTGCTACGAGCAGCCCCGGGGATGCCTCGTGCATCCCCAGCGATCATCGCGAGATGATCGCGAGCCCCGTGCGGGGGCTCGGCTGAGTGCTCGCGGCCTTCGGGCCTCGCTGAGTATTCGGTCGGGCCTCGGCTCGTACGGTGGTTCGCGTTCGTGGATCCGACTCGTGGGAGAAAATCGGCTGGGGGCGGGCTGCGTGTCTTCGGGCGCGTAGTCTCCAAAGGTCGGACTCCTGCGGATGAGTCGGGGATCCAATCTCCGGCGATGAAGGATTTCGTTCGGGTTATTATCTTCCGCAATATTAATAGCCCGGGATATCGATTTCCAGCAGGGACATGCTCTATTTCTAAGTGTGGGGGGATTTTCCGAAACCTCGGTGAGTTTGAAATGATCGATAATTGAAGTTCATTCCGGTGAAACTAAAATTTTTGAGAAAAGGTTGGATATTTCAAAGTTGAATGTTGTGTGAGTGAGTACGTAATTTGGTTGCTTTGACAAATTCGAATTTTTCAAAAGCCGACTTGTGAGTTTTGAGCCTTGTAAGCTTCTTTCTTTGAGCGAACTTCTAAAAATCTCGTTGCTTCTTTGAGACTCATGCTTTATTGCTCTATAACTAGGTGTGTTTGAGGATATGAGATAACTAGAACTCGTGTACATCAGTTTTCAAAGCTCTTTATCATAACATTCATGATCTTGAAAATGACGGGAACTAATCACTTAGGATCAAACCCTTTCAAGGAGATTTTTGATACCCCCGAGCCCGTCGAGGGACACCATAGTAAACCCCTTTGAGACTACGTTATACCCTTTTGTTCATCACCCTTAAGCCGATGTTGGAGTGTGTGTATAACGATATATGAGTGAGAAATATTCCGTGTTGTGTGATGAGTGCTACGTGCCTCAAGGTGTTGCTATTAGCCACCAATTCTTGATTTATCCATTATTATGTGGGCGTTTAACCACATGTACTCCCAAATATTGCTCCATGCTATTATTGCCTCTCTAAAAAAAAGTGAAATATCCACTATATATGAGAGAGTTCTTGTTGAGAGTGAGCATCATTCTAAATTCATAAAGTGTGAGTACTTGATTTTCATTATTCCTTGATGACCCGAAAAATGGGTTAAGAGTTTCATTGTATAAAAGTGATCCTTGAGTGTTCTTTTGAGAGTTGAGTGTGGTGATGAGGGTGAGGAAAGGAGAAATAAGGATGGGGCCACAATGGCCAATGAGTTACTATTCCTAAAAATTTCCCGAATCTCCCCCAGCCTAGCCCCATTACAACCTTGTGTTGATTAGAGTTCCTTGATTCTTGAGATTGATAAACTTGATGAGTGGAGTCTTCCGTGTATGCTTGCCTATGGTTGTTATCCTTTGCGCATTTTGAGTTATTACATGACGTCTTTCCTTGATTATACACTCTTTGTTCCCGGTTATTCTTATATGCAAGTATCTCTTGATTTGCCTCTATTCGCTTGCATAGCATGTTTTGAGTGGACCCTTGCTTCGAGAGTTATAAGAAACGAGTGCATCCCTTTGTGAGGAAAAAGACGGTTTGTTGAGGTAACCCGATTGCTTATGAACTCGCTCGATGTGATCTTTGTGGTGTTTGAACTTTTCTCGGTAGTACTTGTTTTTTATCGATAGCCGGAATTAATTTCTAACCTCTTTTGTGGAGAACTTGCCTTGTTTTTGTTGTTCATTGTGTTCTTTTGTTTGCTCGAGGACGAGCAATGATTTAAGTGTGGGGGAGTTGTTTCGTACGTTTTTGTGCGACATTTTCTATTGTTTTGTGTAACTTTCTTGTATTGTTTTTGTGCTTTTGTTCATCCTATTAATGTGATTATGTGTTTATGTTGTCATGGTTTTGGTTTGGTAGAGTTTGGACGAGAATCGAGCAAAAACGAGAAGAAATACACAAAATGGTTCATGTCGATTCCAGCTTTGCGCAGTCGTAGAAGAATGGTCATCCCCGACAATTCCGCCGTTGGATACCCCGGGGAATTCGATACCCCGGGTTATTTAAATTTGCGGAAACCAATAACCCGATCAAACCCTTCGCCGGAGATCACATGAACGTCGACTCATCCGCCGAAGTCCGGGCTTTGGAGACCACGCGCCCGAAGGCGCGCAATCCGCCCCCACCCGAACCCCCGCGAGCCGGGTTCACGCGATCGAACATCGCGTTCGATGGGGCTGCATCCGGTAGCCCCCAGCAGCAGGTCCGGCGACCTGCTGCCCGCCGTCGAGGAGCCCCCACCGTCGCGGTGGGGAGGTGACGGCACCAGCCCGTCACCGCCGGCGATCGCTCCCAGCGATCGCCCCCTCGGCCGAGGCCGAGGGTTCTCCTTCGCGCGCCGAACCCTAGGCGTGCGGTCCACGCGGTCCGGTGGCTTCGCCACCACCGCGTGGTCCCTCGTCTAATCCGGGTTCGATCCTTCGGATCTTGTTTTTCGATAATTGATCAATAAACTAGAATTAAATTGCGGAAATTTAATTCACCTTTCGATTCGTTGTGCGGAGAAACGAGATCTTATGATGACCTTGAGATCTTCCCACGTATTCCTTGCACTAGCCCGGACGTCGTGTGGGCGACGATCTACCGAACTCCATGGATCTCCCTCTCTACTTTCTCTCTCTAGAATTGTGATCTTCAAGTTATGAGAATAGAGAAGACCATGTAGTGCTTTTATAGGCTACGTAGGGGATCTAAAGGAGGTGGAATATTGGGCTTCCAATATTGAAGATTAAATTGAGCCCAATGCTCAAGTCCATTAATCCTTATCAATATTAATTAATTCTATTTTCCACTATATAAAATTAATTGCACTCCCAATATTAAACCATATTATATCAAATAATATTTCTCCGGTAGTATTATTTATTCCGTGTATTTAAGATATAAATATCCATGAATAAAATTAATTTATTGCTAATTAATTTATTCATCTCTTATATCCGAGACTAGTACCATTCAACCTTAATTATTATGCGGATTAAATCCACCTGCAGGGTTTACATAATAATTCCTTATGAACTCATCTCGGGGATATTATCAACCCTTCCGGGATACACTGTCCGGTCAATCATTCACGGCATGCCATATATGAAATATAGTGACCCAACTTAACCGGTAATTAACCCAATAATTAAATCGGTTAATTCCTTTGGTAAATCAAAGTCACTTATATTAAATATACACACCCGCAATAATATCGGGGGATTAAGAATAAAATACACTGAGACTCGAATCGATTATCGCCGGCAATCCTAATCGATGAATCTCAACGATCCGCTCAATACACCAAGTGTACAAGTGTGATAAAATAATCAAGACAGATTATTTTCTCTCTCACACAACGACTATACCGATGGATTGGTCCGTGTCCATCTAGGTCGTGAGCAACTGTTCGATTAAATACGAGTAACCGATAGTATGATCTTCTGTGTGGGGCCCGACACACCATACTAACTACAACGTATAGAATCCAGGACTATGTTTTGCATATATTTAATTATAAATAATTAAACGCAAACAATTGTTCATTTAGTTAAATAGATTAATGGCAATGGATCGTGAGTTTCCGTTGCTTAAATCTAGACATTAAGTACACAACTCCAACAATCTCCCACTTGTACTAAGGTCTAGTCATTTCCTCCAAACTCCCGACTTCCATACTCCCGATATCAGGTTCTTGTTTTCAACAATGCATTTATCAAGCTTTCCACACTCCAAGTGTAGGAAACTGCTTTCACTGCTTCTATCACCTTTATGTGTTCCAAAACACATACCTTAGATAGATGCATTCCGTCTCTGAAAGGTAACGAACCTTTCTCGGAATCTTGCTTGTTAAAACGAACCATAATCATGTATATGTAAGAAATCCAGGAGAAGTACAATGTTCTTTTCTTGAGATCCTAGATCTTAAGAACATGCTCTAACTTCTTCTTTATCTCATATATCGATTTTTCTAGACAACCATCATTTTATGTCTGACAGCATCTTTACATTGTTACCAATGATAAAATGTTATCTACATAAAACCTCCGAGAAACACCACCTTGTTTCCATCACGTTTCCCATACACACGATTCGTCAATGCCTTTTGATGAATCCATCAAATGGACTATCTCATCAATGCGCAAGTTCCACGAACTCTAGCTTTGTTACAATCCATAAATGGATCAACTAAGCTTGTATTCTAAATGTTCTTGCCTCTTAGCAATAATCCTTATTGCTTTCCAAGAAGGCACATTTAGATCTAGTACCGCCTCTATGTAGATTCAGGGATTGATTTCATGTATACTAGGTCCAGAGTTCGAAACTCTCCTAGTCTTATGAATATCTCCGGTTGTCAAACAACCTCCCACTACAACGGCATTCCGGTGTATAAACAGTAATAACAGTAGGTGCAGTTAGTGGTGTACCGCTACTCGGTTTGGCTGGCTTCCAGTCATTATCGTTTTCTCTCTTTTCAGAAGTATCACGTCATTTTGGGCTTGTGGTTCATCTAATAGTCTTCCTCTAAGAACCGGGCGTTAGAACTTATAACGTCCTTCTGGTTCATAGTACTATTGAACACACATCTTTTGTTCTTCTAGGATATTCTACAACCACATTTGAATGTGCCGTTGTTACCAAGACATATCCATAGAACATAGGTAGTTCCGTTTAACTCATCTTTTACTATCTCTATAAGAGTCCCATTTCTTGTTTACGACACACCATTTCTACACAAGAGTGTATGGTGTAGTCATTCGGGATCAAATCCCAATCTCTGATCAGTATGCTATGCATTCCTCAGACAGATACTTGCCTCCGCAATCAAATCGCAGGCTAGAAATGGATATACCTTGATGGTTCTCCACAATTGCTTAGTGTCCATTGACTTGTCAAAACACTTGATTTTGTGGCACATCAGGTATTCTAATCCATTTTTCGAGTAATCATCAAATGAAGTACTCGTACCTTATTGTCTGAGTAGACATAGGTCTGCATACTTCAGAGTCAATCAATTCTTATACTTGTCCGGATCTTACATCTTATATCCATAAAGGATTGCTTAGTCATATCATCTTCCAAATTAGATTCTTAGGTCGGAAGGTCCACTCCTTCAACTTAATTGATCTTACAATCAATTTTCGACCTTTGAACTTCTCATTTGAATAAATATGACTTAGCATAAGAATCCACAAGTATAAATGATCAAATAAAGAAATCTCTTATTAGTAAAACGAGTTATATATAAAACGGTTCGTTGCATCGTGGTGGACTCAGGATTCATCATTTATATATATTGCTAACCAATGTACCAGAATAGATAATATCATTATTTCTTCTTATAACCATCAAATGATTAAAAGAAATAAAATATCCATTCATTAGAAATCCAGAACAAAGTTCTTTCTAATATGAAAGGTACATAAAAGCAATAACTTAAAATGAAATCCTATAAAATGTCCTCCACTGCAACTGCTGCCTCCTCTACAGCATTGCCCATGTAGACTACGATTTCTTCTTTTCTAAGTCGTCGGGTTTCCTGGAACCCTTGCATTTAAAATGCACATACCTTCAGTGGTTCCATATCTACACACCAGGTTCCGGTAGATAATACCACTGACTATGTTTTACGACTAAAGAAAATTTCGTATTTTCTTTGAGAGGATAATCAGACTTCCAGTACCCAGACTGTTTGCATCGAGAATACTTGCCTATTGGCTTTCTCGTCCCATCTCGTGGTCCAAAAAGAACCACTGGGTTTCTTTGCTTTTCCTTCTCCCCGATCTTGCCCTTAGGTTCGAAACCTTCGGCATTGGCTACAAGAGCTTGCGATTTCCGTCTCAACTCGTCTAAAAGTTCAATCATCTCAAAAACGTGTTTAAGCGTTTTCTCGAAGCGACTGGCCTTTATGAGTATCCTCATCGCTTCTTGTCTAGCCGCCTATTTCAATAGGCTCGGAAGGACAAAGCTCACTGAGTACAAACTAGTACTCTTTAACAGTTTGGGTAATGTCTAGATCTCTATTCCAATCATTACATTTAGGGACCAGTGAGTTTATAATCCTTACGTATCACATAAAGTGGGTTCAAAGCCATTTCCTAATCTATGAGCACATATAACAACAAACAATCGATTTAATCTCCGATATTATCTCCCTCAAATAATATCATTAAACCACTAATCACCTCTAAAATCCCATCAGATATGGCAAGCCACGATAGTGTGGACGTTTACCTATCCAAATGATTTAGCAATTAGATTTTCTTCGGTCGTACATCAATTATAGCGTTACTTCGATGGGAAGAATACTATAAAGCGTACCTAAGTGTAAACCATTACTCAGTATCTAAGAAGATTGTTTGGGACACGCATATTCACCGCAAGCCACGATAGTGTGGACGTTTACGTTAACATACGCTCCTTTACTCCCTTCTATAACTGTCTACATCAATCGTTCCAAAGTCCCATTCAATGTAGCAAGCCACGATAGTGTGGACGTTTACTACACCAAAAGACTTTTACAATTGACATCCAATTACTTGATCCATTCGATCTTGAAAATCAAGACGCGGAGAATCATAAGTGAAACTCGAAGTTTCTAACCAGTGATTCACCATGCGAACAACCCTATCTCTCATAGAATGAGGGAGCCGAGCAGACAATCGATCTAGTCATCAAATGACACGAAAGTCTCTAATTTGTGTCCTCGACATGACCAAGTGGCTTTGGCTCCATTCCACTCCCCGGGGTGAGAATGAGTCGACTTGAAATCAGTTTTGGAAAGACAAATTAGGCATTGTTTGATAAACTTAATCAATGTTTCTCGTAAAAGGAATTACAAGAATTCTCCTCCAATGACTTATCTATACGAACTTCAAAAGTCCATAAAAGTCACCAAGAGAACAGCAATGGAGACCATGGCAATGTTTCCATTCCCTCTCCCACTTAGCTTTTTATAACAAAGGGATACGCTATCTAATGCATAATTAAATACACATAAGCATAATCACAAACATACATTTCATGCAAGTACGTTCACAAATAATCAAATAATTACTCAAGTAAAATTATTTCTCGACTATTCGTACCTTGATGAATTCCAGCATGCTTGTCTTGAGTCTTCATTCTACGTCTTGAATACTTTGCCGAGCGACGGAAAAATTCTTTGATTCTCATATTTAATTTTACTCCAATTAAATAAAATCAATTCCATTGATTTCCATATTTAATTCTATTTTAAATAAAATCCAAGATTTTCCAATCCAAAATAAATTTTGAATTAATCTAATGATTTTAAATAAAATACTTAAATTAAATAAAATCAATATTATTAAAATCCATTGATTTCCATATTTAATTCTATTCTAAATAAAATCCAAGATTTTCCAATCCAAAATAAATTTTGAATTAATCTAATGATTTTAAATAAAATACTTAAATTAAATAAAATCAATATTATTAAAATCCATTGATTTCCATATTTAATTCTATTCTAAATAAAATCCAAGATTTTCCAATCCAAAATAAATTTTGAATTAATCTAATGATTTTAAATAAAATACTTAAATTAAATAAAATAAATATTATTAAATCCATTGATTTCCATATTTAATTCTATTCTAAATAAAATCCAAGATTTTCCAATCCAAAATAAATTTTGAATTAATCTAATGATTTTAAATAAAATACTTAAATTAAATAAAATCAATATTTTAATAATTTCTCAATCCTATTTAGATTAGATCTCAAGAATCCTAACCAAAATCGAATTTTGATTCTTCTTAAGACTTCTAATCCAAGTATGTATAGGATATCTAGAGAAACTAGGATTTTCTTTCCTAATTTAACTCTCCATCTAATTCCATTATTTAATTCCATAATTAAGAAATATAATCCAAATAGAATTTGAATTAATTCCAAAATTAAATTAAATAAAATTAGAAAGATTAAATTATTACCGGAAAGATCGGATTTACCGGGACGAACCAAAAACGAGACCCACTCGAATCAACTAGGTCCGTGCCCAACACCAAAATCGAACCATGAATTTGCAATGGGCAAATCATGTATGAGGGCTAGCCATGCATGCACATCAACGTACAGCACCATGAATCAAATATTCATGTCATGCACATGTAGAAGAGGCCATGCATTCAACATGCAATAAGGGTTAATTCATTCAGCGGGAGAAAGAATAATTACCCAGCAGCTTCATTTTGATCGATCGTCTTTGACAAGAAACCTGTGCACGAGCTTGGTCAATTTCCGACACGGCGTCTCCCTTGACGAACCATGCCATCGACCCGCTGCCGTCATGTGGTCCCACCGCACGAGCAGCCCGCACACAGCCCGCACAGCAGCCCGCTCCGAGTACGCAGCCGAAGCCGCGACCCACGAGCCGCCGCGCGTAGCGGCTGAACCGCTTGGCCTCCCGGCAGCCGTCGACATCCGGCGACCACCACCACTGGTGGTTGATGCCGTCGACCCTCAGCCGCCATACAGCCCGGTCCCGCTACGAGCCCTCGTCCGATCGATCCGGTTCGATTTCCGAAAACCCTCGATTTTAATATTTATTTTTCCGTCGATTTTTAATTTAATAAAAATTCACAAGATTCATACAAGAGAGAAAACAAGTACGTAGAACAATATAGCACAATAATTTAACAATTTAAATTAATCTATGGCCATATATATCGAGAATCGATTATCGAAACAATTAACGAAAAACGTAACCGTACGCTCTGATACCAATTGTTGGAATTCGATACCCCGGGTTATTTAAATTTGCGGAAACCAATAACCCGATCAAACCCTTCGCCGGAGATCACATGAACGTCGACTCATCCGCCGAAGTCCGGGCTTTGGAGACCACGCGCCCGAAGGCGCGCAATCCGCCCCCACCCGAACCCCCGCGAGCCGGGTTCACGCGATCGAACATCGCGTTCGATGGGGCTGCATCCGGCAGCCCCCAGCAGCAGGTCCGGCGACCTGCTGCCCGCCGTCGAGGAGCCCCCACCGTCGCGGTGGGGAGGTGACGGCACCAGCCCGTCACCGCCGGCGATCGCTCCCAGCGATCGCCCCCTCGGCCGAGGCCGAGGGTTCTCCTTCGCGCGCCGAACCCTAGGCGTGCGGTCCACGCGGTCCGGTGGCTTCGCCACCACCGCGTGGTCCCTCGTCTAATCCGGGTTCGATCTTTCGGATCTTGTTTTTCGATAATTGATCAATAAACTAGAATTAAATTGCGGAAATTTAATTCACCTTTCGATTCGTTGTGCGGAGAAACGAGATCTTATGATGACCTTGAGATCTTCCCACGTATTCCTTGCACTAGCCCGGACGTCGTGTGGGCGACGATCTACCGAACTCCATGGATCTCCCTCTCTACTTTCTCTCTCTAGAATTGTGATCTTCAAGTTATGAGAATAGAGAAGACCATGTAGTGCTTTTATAGGCTACGTAGGGGATCTAAAGGAGGTGGAATATTGGGCTTCCAATATTGAAGATTAAATTGAGCCCAATGCTCAAGTCCATTAATCCTTATCAATATTAATTAATTCTATTTTCCACTATATAAAATTAATTGCACTCCCAATATTAAACCATATTATATCAAATAATATTTCTCCGGTAGTATTATTTATTCCGTGTATTTAAGATATAAATATCCATGAATAAAATTAATTTATTGCTAATTAATTTATTCATCTCTTATATCCGAGACTAGTACCATTCAACCTTAATTATTATGCGGATTAAATCCACCTGCAGGGTTTACATAATAATTCCTTATGAACTCATCTCGGGGATATTATCAACCCTTCCGGGATACACTGTCCGGTCAATCATTCACGGCATGCCATATATGAAATATAGTGACCCAACTTAACCGGTAATTAACCCAATAATTAAATCGGTTAATTCCTTTGGTAAATCAAAGTCACTTATATTAAATATACACACCCGCAATAATATCGGGGATTAAGAATAAAATACACTGAGACTCGAATCGATTATCGCCGGCAATCCTAATCGATGAATCTCAACGATCCGCTCAATACACCAAGTGTACAAGTGTGATAAAATAATCAAGACAGATTATTTTCTCTCTCACACAACGACTATACCGATGGATTGGTCCGTGTCCATCTAGGTCGTGAGCAACTGTTCGATTAAATACGAGTAACCGATAGTATGATCTTCTGTGTGGGGCCCGACACACCATACTAACTACAACGTATAGAATCCAGGACTATGTTTTGCATATATTTAATTATAAATAATTAAACGCAAACAATTTTTCATTTAGTTAAATAGATTAATGGCAATGGATCGTGAGTTTCCGTTGCTTAAATCTAGACATTAAGTACACAACTCCAACACAGCTGTCGGACGACACCCGAAGTTGTCGGACGACAAAATCACCGCGAGCGACGCGATATGAGCTGCAGCGACGTGTGGGTCAGTGCACTTAGCCTGCGAGCGACGCGGATTTACCGCGAGCGACGCGCACTGCGCGGCTTCGGGAAAAATGTCTTTGCGGCTTCGTTAACCGTTGGATTGACCTGAAATTTTAACAGGATGTTCCCAACTTCTATATCTCTACAATATCAACGGTTGGATCGGCGATATGATGAGCGAGCAAGTTCCAGTTACTCCAAGAACGCATCAGCACTTCTCTTGGGCGAAAATTCAGAAGGAATAAAGTCTTGACTTATGTTTGACTTGTTTTAAGGGCTTTTTGGTATTTTTGGTTAGTCTTGTGGATAAACTATAAATAGTTGTTTGTAGCTTGGAGAGAGTAGACCCCTCAACTAACTTTTATTCCTCACTTTACACATTACATTTCTAGCTTTCTTCTCAAGCAATCCAATTTCCATTTCCATGTTCTTCAATTTCTCTACACAAATTCACGATCTAAATTCCGTACGTCGAGAATCCGATTGAATGTCATTCACGAACGATCTTCCTCTCCTCGATCCCGACGTTTTTATCGGAGCGGTTTTTCCGGGTGACACGTAAAAGTCCGACCTCGATTTCGGAAGCTCGGCTCGATCATCTTCTTCATCCATCGATTTCATCGTTCTAGTGGTGAGATTCTCTTCGTTTTTCCTCTCGATTATGGCTTACTCGATTGTGGATTGTGAATTTGAGTGCTTGACCATGACTAGCTAAACCTTTTGTAAGGGTGTTTGATGAAATTCCTCAATGAATTAGAGTTGATTTCCTAAGTAACTCGATTGCTAGTAATTGGACAATTACACCTCTCGATTTGTGGTCTTGTGTCGAAAAACCTCGGGTATATCGCTAGTGGATCATACGGTCGATGTGTGAGTGATCTTTGGTGAGGGAGAACGTGACAACACCGTGATCCTAGTCCGATTATTAGTTAATTGAGAGTTTTATAAATCTCGTCAACTCTAGTTCGTTAGGAAAAGTAATTGTTACACCCTTGCTTCCAAACTAATTTGTTACAACTTGCTCTTTTAATTACTCGTTTTAAATACTCGTACTAGTTGATAATCAAACACTCAATTGCAACCCCCCTTAGATGATAATGATTTTATTTCCCTTTTCGAGACTCGTACTTAGTGTTGGAGTTGTGTACTTAATGTCTAGATTTAAGTAACAGTAAACTCCCGGTCATAGCATTTAATCTATTAAATTAATAAACAATCGTTTGTTTTTAATTATTATTAATTAAATATATGCAAATCATAGTCCTAGATTTTATACGTTGTAGTTAGTATGGTGTGTCGGGCCCACACAGAAGATCATACTATCGGTTACTCGTATTTAATCAAACAGTGGCTCACGACCTAGATGGACCCGGACCAATCCATCGGTATAGTCGTTTTGTGAGAGAGAAAATAATTTGTCTTAATTATTTTATCACACTTGTACACTTGGTGTATTGAGCGGATCGTTGAGATTCATCGATTAGGATTGCCGGCGATAATCGATTCGAGTCTCAGTGTATTTTATTCTTAATCCCCGATATTATTGCGGGTGTGTATATTTAATATAAGTGACTTTGATTTACCAAAGGAATTAACCGATTTAATTATTGGGTTAATTACCGGTTAAGTTGGGTCACTATATTTCATATATGGCATGCCGTGAATAATTGACCGGACAGTGTATCCCGGAAGGGTTGATAATATCCCCGAGATGAGTTCATAAGGAATTATTGTGTAAACCTCATGAGTGGATTCGTTCCGCACAATAATTAAGGTTGAATGGTACTAGTCTCGGATTAAAGAGATGAATAAATTAATTAGCAATAAATTAATTTTATTCATGGATATTTAAATCTTAAATACACGGAATAAATAATACTACCGGAGAAATATTGTTTGATATAATATGGTTTAATATTGGGAGTGCAATTAATTTATATAGTGGAAAATAAATTAATTAATATTGATAAGGATTAATGGACTTGGGCAGTGGGCTCAATTTAATCTTCAATATTGGAAGCCCAATATTCCACCTCCTTTAGATCCCCTACGTAGCCTATAAAAGCACTACATGGCCTTCATAAATCATAAGACAAGAATTATCATACTTGATATTCTAGAGAGTTGAAGGAGATCCATAGGAGTTCGATAGATCGTCGCCCACCCGACGTTCGAACGGAGTGCAAGGAATACGTAGGAAGATTCAAAGGTCTTCGATTGATTTCGTTTCTCCGCACAACGAATCAAAGGTATGATCGTAAAACTCCTTGTGTGATTTTATGTTCAATTAATTGTGATACATGCATGAACACACGATCCGGGAAAAACGACGATCTTCGGGGACGGGGATTCGAGATCCCCGGCGAAGGATCGAGAGAACCCTCGGCTGGGAGCCGAGGGGGTGGCGGTCGAGCCTAGGGCTTCGACCGCCGACGACCATCGAAGGAAGGCCGCGGCTGGACGCCGCGGCTGGGGCGATCGAACCCTAGTTCGATCGCCGGGGACCGTCGCGGCCTCGCGCCGCGGCTGGTGGTCCCCCCTCCGGTCGATGGTGGCGGTGAGTCGCCGGACTCACCGCCGGGGGCTGCTAGGCAGCCCTGCGCGATCATCATCGATCGCGAGCCCCACGGTGGGGCTCGGCTAGGGTTTAGCCGCGGGTTCATCCCGCGGCGATGCTCTTGTCGAGCCCGGTTCTTCGTGGCGTTCGTGATCGGTTTCCGGCGACGGGATTTCGGTCGGGGTTATCGGTTCCGCAATTTTTGATACCCCGGGATATCGAATTCCAGCAATTGGTATCAGAGCGTTTGGTTTCGTGTTCATGTATGTGTTCAATTGTGTTCTACCTTGCAGGGATTCCGACTATCATGGTTTAATTAATTGTTAATTATTCGTTTAATTAATTGCTATTTAATTTACCATGATTGTTCGTTTATTAAACTCTCGGACATGTCGAGATTCGTTTTGTGTGGATGAATGCTTGTAATAGTAAAAATTCGGGGGTTGACCGAATTTAGATTTATTATTATTGTTCTATGTTTTCCGGAAAGTGTATAGGGTCGATTTCATGTATAGAATCGATACCGGAATTGTAAATTTATTTCTTGTAATTTATTTACGTTGGATCGATGCCGAGACGACCGCCGGAGAACTCGTGTGACGAAGGAGATGAAGAGAGGGAGAAAGGACCGAAGGGGTCGATCACCCCATGATCGACCCCATGATCGATCAAAGGGGAGAGGGGCGTCACCCCCTTCGGCCGTGGGTTGTCGCCGGCAACGGCGGCGGCTGGCCGGCTGGAGAGGCGGCGGCGGGTGCTCCCTCCCGGTGGTCGATCGGTGGTGGTGGTGGTGCGGGGATCCCCAACCCGTGCTACTCCTACTCCTACCTAGATTCACTTTCCTAATTGATTCAAGTTTTCCTATTTTGAGTATTCCTAAGTTTGGGAACTCTCATGGAGATAGGAAAAAAATTAATTAATATTATTTATTTCCTTATTCTATTATGGAAGTCTTCTAGAATATTCCAAGTTCTACTTGGAATAGGAATCTAGAGATTTAATAGAATTAGATAGGAAGATAATTAATAAATTAATTTATTTCTATTTGATTATTCCTATTTTATGGGAATTTTCATGGACATGGAAATTAATTAATCTTGGAAGGTAGAAGAGTCCTAATTTATTTTATTTCCTTATTCTATTATAGAAGTCTTCTAGAATATTTCAAGTTTCACTTGGATAGATTATTCTAGAGATTTAATAGAATTAGATGGGAAAAATAAATAAATAAAAATATTAATAATATTTAATTTTATTTTTGATTTATTCGATTGACTTAATTTTCGAATTAAGTATCTTTTGGATTTATTAAAAATAAATAGATTTAAATATTGGGATTAATATTCTCGTCACATGGAGCATTCAAGAACGAAGACTGAAGACTAGAAGACGCATACGGAGATGGAATAAAGCCATGATAGTCGGAAAATAAATTTCTAGCTTATTTTGACTATGTGCTATGTGCTTTATTGCTTGTATGCATGCTTATGTGTTTAATTATGCATTAGATAGCGTATCCTTTTGTTATAAAAAGCTAAGTGGGAGCGGGGATGGAAACATTCCCATGGTCTCCATTACTGTTCTCTTGGTGACATTTATGAACTTTCGAAGTTCATATAGATGTGTCATTGGAGGAGAATTCTTGTAATTCCTTTTACAAGAAACATTGATTAAGTTTATCAAACAATGCCTAATTTGTCTTTCTGAAACTGACTTCAAGTCGACTCATTCTCACCCCGGGGAGTGGAATGGAGCCAAAGCCACTTGGTCATGTGGATGACACAAATTAGAGGCAGTCGTACCATTCTTTGATAGATGGATCGATTGTCTGCTCGGCTCCCTCATCTAATGAGAGATAGGGTTGTTCGCATGGTGAATCACTGGTTAGAAACTTCGAGTTTCACTTATGATTCTCCGCGTCTTGATTTACAAAATCAAATGCTTCAAGTAATAGGGAGTCAACTATAAAAGTCTTTTGGTATAGTAAACGTCCACACGAACGTGGCTTTCTATGCTGAATGGGATTTTTGGAAATAGTTGATGTAGACAGTTATAGGGAATTGTGAAGGATTGTGAGTTATCGTAAACGTCCACACTAACGTGGCTTGCGGTGACGTAGCGATTTCAAATGATTCACCTTAGTACTGAGTAATGGTTTACACTTAGGTACGCTTTATAGTATTCTTCCCAACGAAGTAACGCTATAATGATGTACGACCAAAGCAAATCTAATTGCTAAATCATTTGGGTGGGTAAACGTCCACACGAACGTGGCTTGCCTTACCTGATGGGATTTTAGATGTAATTAGTGATTTAATGATATTATTTGAGGGAGATAATATCGGATATTAAATTGATTGTTTGTTTAAATGTGCTTATAGGTTTAGAGAATAGCTATGAACCCACTTTCTATGATACTCAAGGAGCATAAGCTCACTGGCCCCAACTATATTGATTGGAAGAGAAATTTAGACATTGTCCTTACTTCGGAGGAGTACAAGTTTGTACTCCATGAAGTGTGCCCTGCTGAGCCCACGGCTGCCTCAACTGATGAGGAAAAACTGACATATCGGAAGTGGAAAAAGGCTGATGAAATGGCTAGGTGTTATATTTGGGCTTCCATGTCAAATGTACTCCAAACCCAACATGAGTCGATGGACACTGCCTATGATATGATGTTTAACCTCAAGGAGATGTTTGGGGAGCAAGATCATGCGGCAAGGCAAGAAGCCATGAGAGTCCTCATGACAACTACTCAGTCTGAAGGAACGCCCGTAGGGGAGCACGTTCTTAAGATGATGGGTCTGTTGAATGAGCTTGAGATCCTAGGAGCTCAAATTGATGCTGAGACGCAAGTCGACATCATACTCCAGTCTCTGACCCCTAGTTTTGAGCAGTTTCGCATGAGTTATAATATGGGTAAACTATCTTATTCTCTTGCGCAACTCCTGACTGAACTGAAGGCGGCAGAGGGGATCTACAAGAAGGGCAAGTCTCTGGCGCTTGTAGCTACCAAGTCCAAAGGCTTTAAGCCTGGTGGAGGTAGGGGCAAGAGGAGGAAGCAAGCCTGGAAACCCAGTGGTGTCAAGAAGACTATACCACGAGTGGGGGCTGCAAAGCCAAAGGGCAAGTGCTTCCGATGCAACAAGTCTGGACACTGGAAGTCTGAATGTCCTCTCAGAGGTACGAATTTTTCTTTAGTCGTAAAAACATAGTCAACGGTATTATCTACCAGAAATTCTGGTGTGTAGATATGGAACCACTGACGGTATGTGCATTTTGAATGCAGGGGTTCCAGAAAACCCGGCGACTTAGAGAAGAAGAGTTCGAGTCTACACGGGCAAAAGCTGTGGAGGAGGCAGCTGTTGCGGTGGAAGACATTTATCTACTTTAGTAGTTAAATAGGATTTCATTTTAAGATTATTGCATTATGTACCCTTTAATTTAGAAAGAACGTTTTGTTCTGGATTTCTATTATTATGAATGGATATTTTATTTCTTTAATCATTGGATGATTTTGATAAGAAATAATGGCGTTATCTATTCTGGTACATAAGATAGCAATATATGAATGATAGATCCTTAGTCTACCACGATGCAACGAACCGTTCTATAACTTGTTTTACTTATTAGATATTTCTTTATTAATCATTATACTTGTGAATTCTTATACTTAGTAGTATTTTCAAATAAGATTCAAATGGTCGAAATTGATTTGATCAATTAAAGTTGAAGGAATGGACCTTCCGACCTAAGGATTGAATTTGGAGGATAATACGTCTAAGCAAACCTTTCTGGATAAAGGATAGAATTCAGACAAGTATTGGAAATGATTAGATATGCAGACATATGTGTGAATTAGAAAGGTACGAGTAATTCTCTCAAAGAATACTCGGTAATGGATTAGAATACTTAATGTGCCATAAAAGCAAAGTGTTTTGACTAGTCAATGGACACAAAGCTATTATGGGGAACCATCAAAGTATGTCCATTAGGAGCCTGCGACTCGGTCGCGGAGGCCATCACTTATCTGAGTAACACATAGCATAATCAAAGATTGGGATTCAATCCCAAAGGGTCGAACCATACACTTACGTGTAGAGATGGTACGTTGTAAACAAGAAATGGAGATCTAATAGTAAAAGAACAAGTTGTTCGGAACCACCTATGTTCTATGGATATTCCTGGATACAACGGCATATTCAATATGGTTGTAGGATATCCTAGATGAGCAAAATGTTGTGTGTTCTATAGTACTATGAACCAGAGGGACGTCTCGTCCGGTTCATAGAGGAAGACTATTAGATGAACCACAAAGCCTGAACTGACGTAACACCTTGAAATGAGAAAAAGGACAAAAGACTGGGAACCAGCCAAACCGAGTAGAAGTACACCACATACTGCACCTACTGTTATTATTGTTATACACCGGGACGCCATTGCAGTGGGAGGTTGTTGGACAACCAGAGATATTCATAAGACTAGAGGAGTTCGGACTCTGGATCTAGTAGACATGAAATCGATCCCTAGCTCTGCATAAGGGTGGTACTAGATCTAAATGAGCTTTCTTGGATAACAATAAGGTTTATTGTTAAGAAGCTAGATCATTTAGAGTACAAGCTTAGTAAATTCATTCGTGAATTGTAACAAAGCTGTAAATCGTGGAACTTGCAAATTGATGAGATAGTCCATTTTATGGATTCATCAAAATGGCAAAGACGATAGGTGTATTAGAGACATAATGGAAAACAAGGTGGTGTTTCTCGGAGATTTTATGTAGATAACATTTTGTCATTGGCAACAATGTAAAAATATTGTCAAACATAAAATGATGGTTGTCTAAATAAATCAAGATATAAGATTGAGAAGAAGTTAGAGCATGTTCTTAAGATCTTATGATCTAGAGATAAGAACATTGTACTTCTCCTAGACATCTTATACGATTATGGTTTGTTTTTTAAACATGCATACTTCTGAGAAAGGTTATTGCCTTTCAGAGACAGAATATACATCTATCTAAAGGATATGTGTTTTGAACACATGAAGTAGATAGATAAAGACAAAGCAGTTTCTTACTTTTTGTGTGGAAAGCTTAAATGCATTGTTGGAGAACAAGAACCTGATATCAACTATGCGGTTTGCGTAGTGGGAGGATATCAAAGTAATCTGGATAAGGGATGTTCGAATGCTGTAAGAGTACTTTCATAGTACTGGCTTACAGAGCAAGACGAAATCTTTTTAGATTACAGATTCTCAGATCCAAAGAATCAAAGAAGGACCAGTGTAAGTCGATATCAGGCTATGTGTTCACTTTTTGGGAGGTGGAACTTTTAATATGAAAGAGTGATAAGCAGGACGCTTCTCAGACTCTCTCATAACCGAATAGCAGCCTCAGAGGCAGCGGAAGTTTTGGTTAGGTTCCGGGATAACCTCTAAGACTTGGATATGACTCTTGGTTTATCAAAGGCTATTACATAGCGGTGCATGGTAAACCGGAAGAAGTCATAAGTCTAAAAGTGATGATAACACATAGTGCAAGTACCACCTGATACGAGTCATCGTCGAGGGAGACGACGTAGTAGTCACCAAGATAACTTCAGAGCGGCAACCTAGATTGCTCACTCACATAGTACTTCACGGAAGTACACTCTAAAGCACGTGATGAGTATGGGAACCGGGAGTTTGGAGGAAATGACTAGACCTTAGTACAAGTGGGAGATTGTTGGAGTTGTGTACTTAATGTCTAGATTTAAGTAACAGTAAACTCCCGGTCATAGCATTTAATCTATTAAATTAATAAACAATCGTTTGCTTTTAATTATTATTAATTAAATATATGCAAATCATAGTCCTAGATTTTATACGTTGTAGTTAGTATGGTGTGTCGGGCCCACACAGAAGATCATACTATCGGTTACTCGTATTTAATCAAACAGTGGCTCACGACCTAGATGGACCCGGACCAATCCATCGGTATAGTCGTTGTGTGAGAGAGAAAATAATTTGTCTTAATTATTTTATCACACTTGTACACTTGGTGTATTGAGCGGATCGTTGAGATTCATCGATTAGGATTGCCGGCGATAATCGATTCGAGTCTCAGTGTATTTTATTCTTAATCCCCGATATTATTGCGGGTGTGTATATTTAATATAAGTGACTTTGATTTACCAAAGGAATTAACCGATTTAATTATTGGGTTAATTACCGGTTAAGTTGGGTCACTATATTTCATATATGGCATGCCGTGAATAATTGACCGGACAGTGTATCCCGGAAGGGTTGATAATATCCCCGAGATGAGTTCATAAGGAATTATTGTGTAAACCTCATGAGTGGATTCGTTCCGCACAATAATTAAGGTTGAATGGTACTAGTCTCGGATTAAAGAGATGAATAAATTAATTAGCAATAAATTAATTTTATTCATGGATATTTAAATCTTAAATACACGGAATAAATAATACTACCGGAGAAATATTATTTGATATAATATGGTTTAATATTGGGAGTGCAATTAATTTATATAGTGGAAAATAAATTAATTAATATTGATAAGGATTAATGGACTTGTGCAGTGGGCTCAATTTAATCTTCAATATTGGAAGCCCAATATTCCACCTCCTTTAGATCCCCTACGTAGCCTATAAAAGCACTACATGGCCTTCATAAATCATAAGACAAGAATTATCATACTTGATATTCTAGAGAGTTGAAGGAGATCCATAGGAGTTCGATAGATCGTCGCCCACCCGACGTTCGAACGGAGTGCAAGGAATACGTAGGAAGATTCAAAGGTCTTCGATTGATTTCGTTTCTCCGCACAACGAATCAAAGGTATGATCATAAAACTCCTTGTGTGATTTTATGTTCAATTAATTGTGATACATGCATGAACACACGATTCGGGAAAAACGACGATCTTCGGGGACGGGGATTCGAGATCCCCGGCGAAGGATCGAGAGAACCCTCGGCTGGGAGCCGAGGGGGTGGCGGTCGAGCCTAGGGCTTCGACCGCCGGCGACCATCGAAGGAAGGCCGCGGCTGGGGCGATCGAACCCTAGTTCGATCGCCGGGGACCGTCGCGGCCTCGCGCCGCGGCTGGTGGTCCCCCCTCCGGTCGATGGTGGCGGTGAGTCGCCGGACTCACCGCCGGGGGCTGCTAGGCAGCCCCGCGCGATCATCATCGATCGCGAGCCCCACGGTGGGGCTCGGCTAGGGTTTAGCCGCGGGTTCATCCCGCGGCGATGCTCTTGTCGAGCCCGGTTCTTCGTGGCGTTCGTGATCGGTTTCCGGCGACGGGATTTCGGTCGGGGTTATCGGTTCCGCAATTTTTGATACCCCGGGATATCGAATTCCAGCACTTAGCATATACAAAGTGAAGTTCACGTGCCGATAGTATTGTTCCACGAGAGACCGACTCGGGGGATTTACACTCGTAAATCTTTCGGATTTTATAAATAACTTTTGAGCAATCAAATAATTGTGCCACGTGTACGGTTGAAATTGGATTTTGATGATGTGTAATCAACGGGCCAGGAAGGAAAGCAAAAAAAATTACAACAAGTTTCATTTATGAAGAAAATACTTCTAAAATATGAAAAAATCCAACGAAAAATCCTATTTCATCGAACAAAAATCGAAGTCAAGTGAGGAAAGAGTTGTAGAGTATATCATCGGTAATGGCGACGATCGAGCCCCCGCCTTTTCAGGAAGCCCCTCGATGCGATGTCTGCAAATGCAGCTTCTCCACCTTTCGCCGCCGGGTAATTTTCGGAATCCCGATGCCAATTTTTTTAGTTCGAGTTAACTTATTCAGGGCGAATAGATCGTTTTTTTTTTTGCATAAATGAAAAATTATTATCGAGTGGAGTCGGATTCTGATCCAGTGATTGAAGTAGTGGCGATTACCTGTAATGATTTGAGTGACTTCAATTTTGAGTTTTTCCTATGCTAATTAGGTTGATTGCATGGTGTATTGACTGATTTGATCGGATTTTTGGTTTCAGAATCTGTTGATTGTTTATGTTGCGGAAGTAGTTGATTGATGATTAGTCGGATCAATCGATATCTGAATAAAGAATGTATCTGTTTTATATTTATGGTTTCGAACAAGGCGCCAGATCTTCGAACCCCAAAAGTACAGATTAATTTGGGGATGAATTTGCATGATTATCAGTTGAAATGGGGCTTGTGATGTTTCCTGAAATGTAATATGCAGTGGTTTGTGTGAATTGTAGTTTTTGATTCTTGACTTTTAAAAGCCAGGTTATGCCGTTTAATTTATCCTCAAAAGCTATCTTAATTAGGAATCTAATTGTTTGCAATTTGATTTCACATCCATCTAACTGTTTTGTTGACATTGTATTGTGTAACAACCCATTTTATTTTTGCAGCATCATTGCCGATGTTGTGGTCGAACTTTATGCTCAGAACATTCATCAGATCAAATGGTATGCAAATATACAAATACAGTTAGGCTTGTCTAAAAGTTTGAAATCCTTGACTTCTTTACCTTATCCAGGCCTTGCCACAGTTTGGTATTCACTCAAACGTGCGCGTTTGCGCTGAATGTTTTAATGATGCCTCTAGGTAACCTACTTCCTTTGTTAATTATAGATTATAACCTGTTTCTTTTGTGTTACATTTTCCTTATCTTTTCATTTATTTTTCTGCATTGTTTTGTTGGCTGGCTGTCTTGGCTCTCGACTCTGGAAACTATGGCTATTGTAGGAAATATTATAGTGGTTTTGTATTTATATGGGCATAATCATGAAGGATACCTCCTTAGTTTATTTAGAACTCGCATAGTTTTTCATTCTCGTATCTTTACTGACCTACAATCTTTTTGTCTCTCTCTGTGTGTTTGAAACTGGAACTCTGCCATTAATAAATAACTTTCTGGTCATTCTTCACCAGCCAGTTATATTATTGTGGGTTGACTTGGAGTTTGTGAGGTTCTGTGTCCTTATTCATATATTTTCTAACTCACATATCCTATTCCATCTTTTCTTTTTGGGGATTTTCTTATTGTAGAGTGAACAAGGATATCAGGGCAGCTACTCCAGATGAAGTTAATGCTGTAGGAGATTCAATTTCAAGATTAGATATCAGTAAAGATTCAGATACTAAACCTAAAGCCAGCACAGAAAAATCTTCTTTCCCGGGGATTTCAGAATGCAAGTGCGGGATGCCTTTGTGCATTTGTGAAGCATCAGCACCTCCAAAAGAATCTACGGCGCCACAGGCAAGATTACAGTTCTGTGCCTACCAATTTGTCCTTAGTAAACTTCATAGTCCTTACACGTTCCATTCCATTACAGCAATTAACCATTACCTCAAATCCCACACCTCATTCAATCCCAAAAGTGAAAAAGACAGAGCCAACCCCAAAGAGTAGAGGTTCGACATCAACCAGTTCGCAAAGGTATTATTTGATATGTAGTAAGAACACCCATATGCTAGGAGGTATTGGATAGTTAGAGACATGTGGTTGCAAATAAGTTAATACTTAATATACCAAGATGAAATAATAGCCGTAGTTTGAAGGGTTCTAAAAGGTACCTGAAAATATAATAACCAAAAAAAAGAAAACAAGGCACATTTCCGTTTCAGTCCTCGTGTAATTACAAGAAAAGTTAAAAATCTATTTAATGAGCAATTAGATCTCCATATTAAACATCAAATGTATTTAATAAAGAGGAAAACATTCAATACAATATGATTGAATAATGCAATTGCATAATTGGATAATTTTAGCCTTGTGTTTACCCCATGTATTGGTAAAATCAGCCCAAACATTTATTTGGAGATTCTTCTGTAATTTTGAAACAGTCTGTATCCTTTTGTTGCTAAAGTAAACAAAATTCTGCACTCTGCAGTACCCTTTTCAATCCCGGTCATGCTGCCACCAGTTCTGTGGATATATCATCCATCAATTATGAAGTCAGTGGAGAGGTAAAACTTAGCATGTTTGATTCTACTAGAGTCTAGAATTAACAAACCATGATTTTATTTGACTGGTACATACATAATTTATATCTTTTGCTTAATGCTTAGGGTTTAAGAGAAGCAATAAAAAATGGTGATGCAGCTGCTGCTAGGAAGCTTTTGAGTCAGGTAATTTGTTCTCATTTTCTCATAGTTCTGAATAGTACACCATCCTTGTTTTTTCTGTTGATAATATAAAAAATTATAAATATTGTAGGGAGTTGATGCAAATTATCGTGACAAGCAAGGGTCGTCTGTATTGCATTTGGTACTCTCTGAACACCTATTTTTTGTATTAAATGAAAATGCAAGAGCTTCTAATTTACCTCTCACTCGACTTGTATAATAATGCAGGCAGCAGTTTTTAATCAAACTGAGATAGCATTTTCCCTCATTGACCATGGAGCACGTCTAGACAGCAAGAATTCACAAGGTTAATGATTTCCGATCATGCTGTTTTTCCCATGAAAATAAATGCAATATGGGACCAAAGAACACATTGATTTTTCTAGAAGAAAAGTAAGGGTAATATGGGGTCATAGTGTTATACTACTTACACTACACTATACACATATTGATCTGGTTGTCTATTTTATTCCATAGGAAAATTGTTAAAAAGTTCACTTGTAATATTATCAGCCTCGAAGTCCAACAAAAAAAGAAGTCCTTGGTCATTTTTCTTACCCGATTATACTAAACCCCTTTTTTGCTGACTAAAAAATAGTATTCCTTAATCATCACCTTATAATACAAGCTTCTCATCTGTTTATTTAATCCTCGGCTGATTATGCAAGAATAAATTTGATTTTTATTTCTTTAATTTGGACTAAATGGCGATGAAAAAAAAATTGGTCTACAAATTCCAAAATTTGTAGTTTTACTTTGAACTACTTTGTTTTATCCAATCTGGAACTGATAAAAGTTTCTTCTGGACTCAGGTAATTCTATCAGATGGTTCCTATTGGAGATCTGTATAGTTCATTTTGCCCCAATTTGACCCTAAAATATAAATATTGTTTCAAACAAGTTACGGAGTAGTATTAAGTGGTTTGCTGACTTTGTTTGGTGTCATGTATACTGTTATACAGGTGAAACACCTTTTGACTGTGCTCCTGCTACTTTGCAATACAAGATGAAAATGAAGATACAAGAGGATGTGCAATCACATGGCTCATGAAAAATGGCATCTTTCCTTTCGTGCAATTGGTGGGTCTAGTTCCAAATTTGGCTGGTGTTCACCTGTTATGGTGTGGTGTGAAGACGAAAGAGAACACTCAATGAGGCTTTGACCTTTCTTAATATTGTATTTTTTTCCTGTAAATTTACTATGCAATCCATGTAAAAATGGATAAGAACATGCGCTTGGAGATGGACCGTTGCCGGATTTCATGATGTTTCTACATTTCTCGCTTCTATTGGTCTTTCTCGGTTCAAGTTATTGCTGGATTTTCTGTCATCATTTTTCAAACAAATGCAAACTCAGTAATGTCAATTGTCATTTGGGTGTTATTGTAACTGCTGTAATAGTCCCATCTCCAACGTGATAATGTATTGGGAAGCCAGCAGTATGGAAAAGAGATTCTTTGGGTAAATTCATACAAAATCATCGTTTACTCATTGTTACTTTTGGGGGATTGATTCTCATGTGCTAATGAGCTTGATTTAGAAGCGGAAATTCTCTTGGATATACAAGCCTAAAAGGCCTGCTTGTTCTTTTCTAGGGCGTTGATGACACTCGATTCAACAATAAAGTGCTGGGGGTTCTCAAACATACACAGCAAAGCTGGATACAGATTCTTGTAACATGTCAGCTATTCCCAAATCAAATTCCAGGTACCTTTCCCCTTTTCCTTTCTTTGCGCGTTACCTTCCTTTCCTGTCGTGTAAAGCGGCTTCTTTTCCGAAAGGTGGAAGTGTGAAGTAGATATGATGTGTAAAAACACAATATTTTCAGCATTAGCTCATATTCCATGTTCTAAAGCTTTGGCTGTAAAGTGTCAGTATTCAAAAAGCAAACCAACAAACAACAAAGAAAAAGAAAGGAAATACGTCACCCACCTTGTAAAGTAAAGTTAGTTAGTATTTCAGATCCTACTTTGTATAAATATGCTTCTTCTGGCTATTGTAAACTTCCCCCAAAACATTCATACAGATATACACATCTTTCTTTTTTCTCGTTCCAATGGTTGTGAGTGATCAATTTGTGCTGTGTAAAGCAGCTCTTATATTCGCAGTCACGAGGTGGCTCTTGTCATTTGCACTCGATCTCTTGACTACTTCTCTAACACAGACCTCCTCCTCTTGTAGCTCGACCAATTTGAGGTTAGTGAGAGAAAGCCTCTCACTGACGACGCTTGGCAAAATCAGGCACCGGCTGCCTGAATCCAACGACTCGTCTTGCGCTGTCTGCTTGAACAGGCTGAGGAAAGACAGCCAGGTGTGGGAGCTAGGAAACTGCTGCCACGTGTTCCACAAGCACTGCCTTGAGAAGTGGCTGGCTTATGATGACCGGCTGACGTGCCCTCTCTGTCGGGCCTCGTTGGTATACGTGAACACTTTGTCTGTGGCGGCACAGCCTCAGCAGGCGAGCTGGGCGGTGGAGAGGATGCTGTACTTCTTCGGAGATGATTTGCTTCCTTCGTCCACTAATAGCTATTCATTTGGTAGAACTTGAATTTATCATTGATAGATAGGCTAATATTTGTAGGAGACCTGTATGCATAAATTTAGGACTAGCTTTTGAAATATGAGCACATAGTTACCTACATAATTATCTAAATAGTTACACATTAATTATAACTACATAATTTTGATAATTTTATTCAACATTTTGTAATATGTGAAAATATACTTATTTTAGTAGATTGCTTTTTTTATTTTTATTTTGATTTAGCTGTCAATTGAACATTTAAATTTCTTTATTTATATTCAAATTAAACAACCTTATTGTAAATTATACACTTATGCAAAGACATTAGTCAAAGTTCTTTCTCCAAATGGAAAAATCATACACCTTCTATATCATTCTGTCATCAAAGATTAATACATTTTGATGGACACAAAATTAAGTAGTGTTACTTTAGACGTTTTGATCAAAAGTAAGAAATAAAAATATATTTTCAAATTTACAAAAAAAATTCTACTATCTTTTTTTCTTGCACATAAATTCAAACCCTCGATACTGCAAAAAAAATTCTACTATCTTTTTTTCTTGCACATAAATTCAAACCCTCGATACTGCAAGGTAGTTCCAGTCCTGAATGGTAATTTTATCTCTTTCAGACCTTAGATCCGAATGGGTACCAACTTCGGTAAAGGTGGAGTGTTGAAAGTAAGTCGGGGCGACTTATTTTGCGAGGCGAGAGAAAGATTTGGTGGATTGTTTGAGCTATACGGCAACACAATAACCAAGTGGGCAACTGCCTCTGTCCAAGGAAGTCATTCGCTGGAAGGTGAGTCGGGATCACCTTGGTTTAAAAGTCATGCGCATGTGTGTTGGTGTCGGGGACACCGGGAATACTAACCCGAATAGTATTCAAATTTGGAGAATCGAGCCTAGGCGTACTATTGATAGCACTGGAGGATTAGCGAATGCAGGTGGTGCTGATAGTAGTGAGAAGGCGAGATTTGAGAATGGAGATTGCACAGAGATCATAGAGCTTGGTGGTACCCAAGGGATGATCGGTGCAACTTCGCATTCTTGTACTAAGTTTGGTGCGGTTCAAACTTAGGTTGCTCATGTTTTGAAAGCTGGGTGGAAGAAAGAAAAATTGGTCTATGATCGTTGGAGGATGGTGCGGCTTGGAGTCGCGGGGATTCTCGTCAATGTGGAGATTTGTTGGAATTATGACTCGAATTGAAAAGGGGACGAACACGAAGAATGACAGACCGTGCATATATTAATTAAGGGTACAACACATTCATATTAATTAAATTGGGAATTTAATTAAAGGGAATATTACAAAAACCTGTCCAAGGATTAGCGTTTTTTATACTCACCTACCCGAACGGAAAAACTTTATCGTTAGCTACCTCATCTTTATGCCGTTAAACATTTACCTATTTTTTTAGCCGGACCAGAATATTCTTTAGAATTTTCCGGGAGCGTGTAATTCACTTGTCAGGTTGGTCAAATTTAAATATGTATTACACTTGTCAGGTTGGTCAAATTTAAATATGACTACGAGGCATTTTTGTATTAACACAAAGTATTACTTTTTTTAATTAAAAATCAAATATTTTTACTCTAATTCATTTCAAAATATCCGCACATAAAAATTCTCAAATAAAAAAAATCTCAATCTCACATCTTCAATTCATCCTAATTCGTCATTACATTTGCAGCTCCAAAATTAATATCATCGATTCATCCTTCTTGAACCCTAATCGATTTTGTTTCTCCAGATTCAAAATGCATTGGAAATTCCGGCAGATCTGGGTGGTGGTCCGCGGCAGTCATGAGCGAGGGTTTCCTCTGGTAGCTGGAGGCTCGGCCTCGCGCGTCGCCGGCGGTGACGAGGCAGAGAGGGATCACCCCAGAAGCCAGCGGCGTTGAGCGAATGCGGTGGGTCGAGAAGGAGGAGGTCGGGGCGACGGAGAAGAACTCCGGGGAGGTCTTTCTACCTGAATTTTAGTTGTGAGGTATTGTCTGAAAATTCTTCCTGAGCAGTAGTAGAAGATGAAGATTGAAGTAGAGGAATTGAATAAGTTTAGGAGTTTGATCGAGCTTGCCGACGTCGCTGCCCCCTTTCCTTCCCCCAGTCCCCCTACTCAGACGATGTTGAAAGTCGATGTCGTTTGAGCATCGTCGTGACTCGTGAGAGTGTGAGACTCACTGTATTTGTTATTGCTTTGCAAAAAATCTATTTGTTCTTGAAAATTTGGATTCTAAATGTGTTCGTGATGATGATATATAAGGATATATACGGTTAGGGCTGGAAGTTCGGTTAACCAAAACCGAACCGAACCGAATGACCGGTTAACCGAACCGAAAAACAACGAAAATGACTAACCAAAACCGAACCGAATAACTTATTGGATAACCAATAACCGAACCGAAAAATTCGGTTCGGTTATCGGTTAACCAAAAAACCGATTAGAAAAAAAGTAAATTGATTTTAAAAAGAATATCGTGGGAAAAAAAGAAAAAAAAATCAAAATATAAATAAATTTAAACTAAAATCCAATTTATTCAACCTAACATGCATAAATCCAATAAAATACCAAAAATCCGAAATAAGTAAGGGAGTGTTGTCGTACAATCGTCCTTAAGAATATATATAATATGTAATATATATAATATATTTCGGTTTTTCGGTTTTTAACAATCGGTTATCGGGTTAACCGATAACCGAATATATAAAAATATTCTTACCGATAACCGAACCGAAAACCGAATTTCTTATATTTGGTTAACCAAAAACCGAAATTTTCGGTTCGGTTTCGGTTTTAACCGATAACCAAAACCGGAATTCCCACCCCTATATACGGTATGCGTTAAGAGATTTTCTCTTTTATTTTAATGGATTTTTTTAGTTTTTTTATTATAATTTTGACTTATTAAGAACTTTGTTGACTTAATTAAAGTGATTTTTTATGAAAATTGATTTATAAATAAATCTTTATTGGTAAGGGTAGTTTAGTAATCAGATATAAAAAAATATTAAAACACACAAATAACGGAATAATAGACGAAATATTTCTTTTCGTACAAAAATAATACAAAAATAATAGGTACGTGTAAAACGGAGACAAGATTAGGCAGGTGAGTGTATCAATTTTTCCCGTGAGTGTATAAGTGTAAAAAACACTGGATAAGTTTATGTAATATTCCCTTAATTAAATTGTGTTGCATGGCTCATCGTGTGAAAGCTTTCGTGAAGACATGTGAATTGAATGCGTCTGCGACTACGTAGTTTGTCCCCTTTTCAATTCGGGTCATAATTCCAACAATTACTTTTCTTGGCATTCTCGTTGTTGCACACTAGAGCATCTCCAATGGTGCTCATTTGGGCACTTTGGGTCAGGTGAAATGGACTTGGGCTTCAAAAAATGCAAAAATTAACATTGGAGCAAAAATGAAAAAAGTGGGCATGACTCTATGGTAGTCATGTCCATTTTCACTATTCATGACAGCTTTTTTACTTTTTGAATTTGTTGAAATATTTAATTAACTTCACTCATAATTTAATTAGTTTTTAAAAAGGTGGAAATGAACATAGCATTGAATGAAATTGCCCATTTTTTATTTTTGCCCATTTTGGATGACATGTCATGTAATTAGGTTCACAAAAAATAAAAAATGGGCTTTAGCATTGGAGATGTTCTTACCACTGTTTTTTGAGTAACCGTGCATTAATTTATTTAATTTCTGTAATTTTATTTAACAATTAATTATAATTAATGTTTGCGTAATCTCTTCCAGGAAGAGCTTTGTTGTTGGGATTAATGCACTTATGTTATTAATGCACTTATGTTTTAGTTTTTGTTCTTAATTATGTTTGAGGTACTTGCTTCCCTTAATAATAAGGGGTATTTAAAGTATTTTTAATAATATTGTAAAATAATACTCTTTATATAAAAAAAAATGTATCTGATAAAAAAAAACAATTCATCGTGTCATGTTCTAACCAAAATCCAAATTAAACCTAACTCTTCGGCAACTCGAATCGGTAAACCGGGCACTACCGAAACGTTCTGAGCAACTTTTCCATTTCACGCGGGACACGTGGACCCCACAGTGAAGCTGCGCCGATCGAGTTGTGATGAAGGGGCCGGCTTTGCACAAAAGGTCGAGAGATCCTTCCGGCCCAAAAGACATCTCCGTGCGATGTCTTGGAATACAACCCATTTGGAGGTGTTTAATTTGCTGCGGTGAACGTGATGTTCAATTCATCGATCAGATCAGAGGTGTTGGTCATGAGGTCCCGGCCGATCGAGAGATCCTTCCCATTAATTACTTCCCAAAAGACATCTAATTGATTATTTTCTTTAAAAAATAAAAATAATTAAATATACATTTAATAAGGGTAATATGCTTAATTCATAGGGGTGTACTAAGTAATAATTTAAACAAGTATTTAAGAAAAGAGGTATTTTAGTTTATTAATTTATATTTCAAACATCATAAAATATACTTTCAAATTAAAGGTAATATTTTTTTATTTTTTTCTTAATTAAAGTATTATTAATTTTATAATTATAAAAAAAAGTAAAAAAATTACAAAAATACTCTTGAAGGTTATTAAATAATCATCCTCCCATGTATAATAAGAAATAATATTTTTGACAAGTTACTCAAATTTATAATTAAAAAAAACTAATACATTTAATTATAAACAATTATTTAAATTTACACTTTTTTTTTTTCAAAATCTCCCTAATTTAAATTTAAGAGAGTGAAGAGGTGTGGTCAATAATGTTGGAAGTGTACGTAAATGTATTATCACTAATATAATAGGCTCTCTCTCATTAATATATCAATACGGAGTATATTCTTAATTTTTTAATTTTTTGTGAAATAAATCAATAAAAATAATATTTTTTAATTTTAATATGTGTGTTCTGTCTCAATGCATACATTTCTTGACCAGGAGTACTATTTTTAAATTTTCATATTCACATTTTAATATTATTGAAAAAATAGATAAATAATATTACAAAGTTAATTATAAACACTGTATTTAATTACTTTTAAAATGTGAAATGACAAAAAAATAGAATTAAGATTAAAAAGTTTAAGCAGAAAATTGAAGTGGGGTATTTAAAATATTTGCTTTCGCAAATCGTAACCTATGAAGCTCATGACGTGAAATATTATTGATAGTTACGTACGTTATTGACTTAGCGGACAAAAAAATACAGGATTTGCACTTTATTTGATACTACTCTTCAGACTTCAATCATAGTATATGTATAAAAAAAAGGTGCATGTGATCCGAAATTTACCTTAATGCCCTTTACATGATGTTCAACACTAAAAACAATATAAAAAAAATGAAAATGATTACTCTCCTTCGAATTCTAATTGCTGCACTTATTTGTGTTTCATTCTACATATTCACGTGAGCAGCGTGTACGTATAATTAATTAATTAATTTAATTATTGTATAATTTTATATTTACAAGTAATTAATTATTAATACTGTTTGTGTAATCTCTTGCCGGAGAGGGAGGGCTATGTTGTTTGTGTAATCTCTTCCGCATGTAGAGGCTATAGTCTCACGAAATGAAAATGCGTCCTCATTTTAATTAATGCAACATTTTTCAAGGATTTAAACATGAAGTGGCACATTTAATTTAGACAATTAATATGTATGAATTATCCACGTATAATTATATACAGTAAAACTTTTATAAGTTAATAGCTTTGAGATCATGAAAAGATCATGAAATTTTATTAATTTACAAAGTTATTAATTTATGGAGTTTTTTTTTTCATTTAAAAGAATAAATCATGACTAAAAAATTTTATTAATTTAGAAAGGTTTTATAGAGGTTTTACTGTCATTTTAATTATTAAAAACTTATTACAATTTGTATTTAGTATATGCTTTTGGAGGGTATGAAACTTACAACGACGCGTGCTTTAGTGACCGTAATTTTAATTATTAAAAACTTATTACAATTTGTATTTAGGATATGCTTTTGGAGGGTGAAACTTATGACGCGTGCTTTACTGACCGTAATTAGAAATTTTAGTTATGGAGTGCAAATTTAATAAGAAAAATACAATATTATCACATTCTGAAATTAGTACTGATTTGATATTGAAATTCAAAAATTATTACTTTTTAACATTTAATTTTCATTAAAAAGTTATAAAAATATTATTTTTTAAACTTTTTTTTATCAAAAGGTAAAATAAAAATGAATTTTAAGTTTTATGAATAAAATTTTAAAAATAAGTGGAAAAAATAAAGTAAAATTATATTTTAAAATAAAATATAAATTAATTATTTCATTTTTAAGTATGTTAATATTACTAGTAATAACTGCATTGGGTTGCACTATTTAAACTCTATATTTATTTCTTAAATAAAAAATACAATCTCATTCTCTTTTTCATCTTTTCTCATTGCAAGAAGTTTAATATTTATTAACTATATAAAAAAAATATAGAAAAAAATTATTAATATTAAAATAAACAAAAAGTTCATTAATATATAAAATTGATAAAAATTAATAATAAAAATTAATACAAAAATTATAAATTATAATTTATTTTAATATCAAAATAATTTTTAGAACATTTTATTGAAATTGATAAAATTTTAAATGAAAAACAAGCAAAAATTAATATTTTATTATATTTTATTTTTTTATATTATTATATATTCTCTTTGTCTCAAAGCAGTTGTTGGGACTTATCGCACCTCTTTTGTTATTTACAAATGAAGTGTAACAACTAATACGAAAGAGAGTATAAAATTAACATAAAAATAAGCTTAAAATAAAGTTTGGATGATCATGCCCTATTGACTTAGTGGACGGCATATTTGGAATAAATGTTTTTTTTCTAAATCTAATTAATTAATGACAAGAAATTTCAAAATACAAAAATTCAAATGCAACTCTTTGTCAATTTTCATGTACTTTAAATATTGTCTTGCTTTGATTGTATCTATTGTCTTCACATCTATACTCATTAAAGTTCCTAATATACTTTCACACTTTGATAAATAGCATACTTTGGCATAAGCTTCAATTTCATTTAAGATTAATTAATTAGACGATTGAACTTTGGCATAAGCTTCAATTTCATTTAAGCCGAATTGATAAATAGCATACTTTGGCATAAGCTTCAATTTCATTTAAGCCGAATTGATAAATAGCATACGAAAAGAAATACAACATTATTTTAGTACACATAAAAATCATTGTTTTTAATATCAATAATATTTTCAACTAATGGAAGACACACTTTAACTAAAATTTATAAATAATTGTATATGTGCACATACAGTGTACAAATTTTAGTAATTGCTTTTTCTTAATCATACTATTAGTTATCCAATTGTGAATAATTTTCTTAATTATATATTAATTGTGAAAAACATAATTATTTAAAACTTACTACTATTACTATTTGGTATTTATGTATAAGTTTTCATGTTTCAATATTTTATAATTATTGACAAAAAATTAAAAAAAAAATTAACAATTAATAAAATATTCCACTTAATATTTTAAGATGAAATTACAAGCTAGAATAGAATGAATATTTACAATTTTAACAATAAAATGAAGAGGAGAAATATTGATAAATTTGCAAGCAGATAGTGTATGAAATATGTATGTACTGAGTACTAAGTACTAGGCTTTGGCCACTTATTACGTGTATAGTTTGGCCTGGCCGTCCAAGAATCCGAGATTTGCACTTTATGTGATACGTTCGTATATGGAATACTATAAAGAAAAGGGTGCAATTCGAATTGACCTTAATGCCCTTATAAAAGCTTCTATATATGTGTGTATGTGATGTTCATTGTTCAACATAAAATAATTTAGTATAAAACTATACTATATAGAAAGTAGAAACATAATAAAATGAAAATGATAATGATAATTTTCCTCCGAATTCTTGTTGTTGCTGCAGTGGTATTCACGCTGATGCACGTGAGTAGCGTCGTTAATTTGTTTAATTGCAAATTTATTTTTAGAAATATTATAAATTAAATTAATTAATGTTTGTTCAAATTAATTAATTTAATTTCAGGAGAGCTATGCTCTTGGGCCGGCTGTTAAGCCTGGTGATAAATTTTGTACAAACAAGTGCTGGAATTTGCCCCAAGGAAGACATGCCGCGGAACGGGTGGTTGCATAAACCACGGTTGTTGTTGATCTTACTGCTTGCTGCGAAAAAGAAGAATAAATTAAAGACAAATATATATGTCTAATAATAATAATAATAATAATAATGTCCAATGCAACAGAATAAAAATGAACAATTCGAGTTGTTGATTTGATATGCTAGATCTTATGAAAACAACAAATGAAAATGATTTCGTTGTTACAAAAAACTAATTTTAATTACTTACAATTAATTTAATATATAAATAAAATTAATTTATTTTTAACGAAAAATACATTTCTTCACATGGAGTTTTCGAATGGGTTGGTTCGGCTAATGGCGGTGATGGCGGAGAGCGTCTTGGCCTTGACGGCGCCTCTTTGAAGACGACGTTTGAAAGAGATTCTGTGGTTGAGTCGAGAGGAGACCAGATTTGCGATTTTACTATTCCGAACAACAAAATAAACTCTATCTTAATAAATTTATTATTGCCAGATTTTCTTTTAATCATGCCGACAATCCTCTCTATGAAAATTATACTAGGAATGCACTTAATCCGCAGACCACAAAGCTATTTCTCCCGGTAAATTTACTCATGTTATGAAAGCCCTTTTGGAGGAATATAAATTGAAAGTTGCTTTTGAATTTGATGATTTGCAACATTTTTTTGTCTATTTGTGTTGATATTTGGAGTGATAGTTTCAAGTATAATAATTTTATAGGAATTAAGAGCATCATTGTATTGATGCTACATGGACACATCAAAAACGTTTGATTGCATTTAGAGAGTTTAACACGGCACACACTGCACAAAATATTGCACACAAAATAAAATCTATTTTGAATGAATGGCATTCGACATCAAAAATTTTCACTCTCTTTTGACAATGTCTCGTCTAATAGGGCTAGTTTAGATGATATTAAAGCTGCTTGTCTACCTATTTGTGGTCGTAGTTCTTTCATGTTAGATGTGTATGTCATATTCTTAATTTGCGTGTTCAAGATAGTTACAAAAGTTAAATCTAAAAATAACTTCGATTAAAGATGCGATAATGTATATTACATTAAACCTTAGTCTGCATTCAAACCTTAGTCTGCATGACTGCATCCCGAGAAATTTTCAAATATTGTACCAATCATATCCTGGGAACTCTACTTAATTATAAACTACTAAACGATTCTTTTGAATATAAAGACGCATTGTGTTCATTTTTGGATAATGAGAGTGTTGATATCTATTTGTACCCTAATATGTGAGATAAATGTGTAAATTTGATGGAACTTTTAAAAACTTATAACGATGTCACCTTTACTTTTTCCAGTGTTTATTAATCACCTTTAGAAAGTTTATTTGAGTCCCCTTCAATTTCATTAGGTCCGACTAATCGTTTGATTTGATGCTCGACAATTGGCTCAAACACTTTCATTATATCCCGATGTTTATCTATTTGCTACAATTCTAGACCCCGAAAACGTCATGATAATGTTGATGATAATATGTCCCCTCCCCCGTCTAAAGTAGTAGTAGTGGTAAGAGCTCAGTACTCGACTTATATCACCAAATGATGGAGGACGTTAAAAGAAAATGTAAAAAGGCCGCACGATCTTGAGCGACAAATATTTTTCCCAAACTTTCTAGGATTGTCCGTCCTCGAACTGCCACGTCAGATTAATAAACAAAGGGCTCAGCTCAACCGCCGTCAACTCCGCATAGATGAAAGTCATACAATTACAACTTGTGGCATATATATATATATATATATATATATATATATATATATATTTTTAAAAGTTGTGATTTTGTGGAACAAGAATCAGTTAAAAAGTTAGTTAGCTAGGTACATATACATCCAACACACTAATTGAGTCCATTATCAGAGCTACTACAAGCTTGGTTTGGAAGGACACTAGTTCCAAAATCGCCGTCTAAACTCATTTGCTGGACCTCTTGTGGAGAGAGGATCTTGATGCAACGAACGCAGTTCACGAATTCCCTACTCGCAACATTATAAGAAATAAATGTCAGCATCTCACAAATATGACATGTATGTCTCTGTGTTTATTAGTTAGGAGTAAAAGAACATACTCCCAAGGATCATCGCCAACTAACAAGACGTCATTCTCGTGATCCACGTACACAAGTTTCCATCCCACTCTCTGCCGGTCCTCAAGCTGTCCCTCTATGCCAAATCTACGGGCCAAATCCTGCTTCAGCTCATCATACCCCGAGTAGCGGGCAATGTCGATTGATCTACCTACAGCTCCTCGTTTGTACACCTTCAAGAAGACAATATTAAACAAGGCAAGTTAGAATTATGGATTTTGTATGTGGTTTTCATAATATATAATGAAATCCCAGCTGATTAACAAACCTTGGTATATGTTCTCATCCTTGGTAATTGCGGTGGGGCCCAAGCGCCTCTATTCATTAAGCCATCGTCATTTATAGTCGAGTCAATCGAATTGAATGTCATATCCGGAACCCCAAACGAATGTGAAACCATCGACGAAGAGAGCTCAGCTTGAGCTTCCTTGTGGTTCTCATACCCAGAAAGCACGGCTCCTCCAGACGAGATATCGGCCGGAAAGTCCTTACCGGGTCCCACCACATTCTCGGGCATCCCCAAATGACCAATATTCATATTAGTGTTACTCCCTCCAAAAGGAATGCTGACTCTCGGATCACCATGAACCTCCCCGTCATGGCTGGCCTCTCTAAACAACATTGAATGAGAGTTGAAAGACAGGGAGTTGTTGTTGTTGTTGTTGTTCGGTGGGTGTACTTGGACATCATTCTGGGAAAGAATTGACGTTGCAGAGGACGAGCTGTCCAAATAATCTATGTGGGTCCCGCTAGCATTATTATTAAGGTATGCCTGAGATGCCAGGAAACCCGGATTCTGGTTTTTGGACACGTTCATAGAGGGCTTAACTTCGCCTTTCCGGTTCAACTCACTGACCAAGTCGCTGCCAGGATGATTAGGCACGGCAGTAGTCTCTAAACCGCTCGGGTTCAATAAAGGAACAGAAGACTGAACATTGATTCCATTAGGGCAGTTGTTTGTGGATGGAGAGGTCGAACAAGACGGGACATCATCGGTAACAGCAGAGAGATGATTGTTATAATGAGAGGGGCCCACGTGGTGCTGATGTGGTGGCTGGGGGAACCGGGGAAGATGACTCTGGCTGTTAGTTCTCGTCATCTGCTGGGAATTGACGTGAAAATGAGACTCATCCATTGTTTGGTTAGTCGGCATGGGCCTGGAGAAGCTTGACGGGATGTCTAGAAGCTGCTGCTTTTGAGGATAATCTTGGAGCTGAGTCAGATGGCTGATGGTATTGTGCTGTTGCATGGGCGATTGTTGGGCTAAAAGTGAGTGCTGCTGCTGCTGCTGCTGCTGGAGCTTCTGAAAAAGCTGCATCTGTATTTGATTTTCCAGAACGTGCGATCGTGGGCCTGTTTGATCGGACAGCATTAGATTCTGATGTTGTGAATGATTTCTTTGAAGCTGCTGATGGTTTACAAGAGATTGCGGTTGTTGGATAGGCAGAATCTGGGACGAGGCTTGGCTGGTTGGTAAAGCATGACCTTGGCCGATTAAGTTCTGTCTTGACTGACTAATATCGGTCGTCAACTGCTGTTGAGGCTGCACGATCGAGCCTAAAGGGTTCATCGTGGGCGTAGGCAATTGCAGGGCTTGTTGGGTTGACATTTGAGAGCTGAACTGTAAGTTGTTCTGCTGATGTGTCATTTGAGTATTGAACTGTAAGCTGTTCTGCTGAGTTGGCATTGGTGCTGGCAATTGACGTGAAATATCATTACTGCCAGACAATGGGCTCATGTAGTTTGGCTGCATGGAGTTAGCTATAGACGGGTTCTGCTGCATGTTCATCCACTGGACTAGGCTGAGGCCCGGAACAGCTTGGGGGTCTTTAAGGCCAAAGTCGTCGCCAATCCACGGCATTGCCCGTCTTAATATATTGTCGAGATCGGAAGGGTCCTCATCTACAAGCAAAAACACAACACTAATGTCTCATGTCTTCAGCTTAGTTTGATTTAATTTTGGCAGAAATAATAAGCAAAAGATGTGTGTAAGGAACATTTTGACGGGCCATATTTCCATATAAGTTGTAGAATCATCTCAAACATATATAGTACATTTTTTTCACCTGGCATTCCTGGTTGTCTCGGGCGCTTAGGGCGGTAGAAAGCTGGGGTAGGGCAGATGAAAAACGGAGCGGTTACAGGCTCAATCTCCCATATGGAGACACGGTTACGCCTTTCGCCAGCAGTTGACTCGTCCCATCCGACCTAATCATAGATTTGAAGTGAGCTACTAATTATTCGGAGTTTAATTATTTCGTGATGTTATTTGTTACCTGTAAGTTGCGCCATTGTGAGTTCTTCCATCGGACTGGATCCAAATCGCTGATTCCCGTTATCGTACCCATGTATCTGAACCATGCACGTAAAATTAGCGCACGTATAAAACGGTAGGTTATTGTAAAATAAGACAATGCATTATTATACAATTACCTTCTTGTCCCTGATTCTTCGGTTTCAAACATCATGCGGAACCTCATGCCGAGCGATATTTGGTTACTGCAAGCAGCTTTATAGTACTTGGCTAAGGGGATGACAAACTCTGACGGGCTAGCCCTGGATAAATTTCAAAATATATATTTAACTAATGGGCGCACGAGATAATAATTCAATAACAGATTTTAATAGCATCGGAAAAAACAAGTCAACGACCTCGGATTGTAAAACACGGTGAAAGGACTATTGTTTGCAGCAGCATGAGCAGCTGCAGCTAGGATTCCGATGTGCATGCTGTCACTCGACAGCACGGAAGACGATAAGTTGGTCGGTTGCCTCTGGGCCCGCCTTATGCCCAAAAGCAGCTGCTGCTTTTCATCCCTGTTTGCAAGAGCATAATGAATTTATCACAAATTCCACAACGATTTTTTCTCCCTGTTCTAATACATTTGAAAGCAACGATTTGAGTTATTTTGCATCGTTACCTGATGAATAAGACCGAGTCACCTGCAAACAGCCTTTTTCCACTGACAAAAAGGCTCCAGCCGGTCGTAAGCAAGTGTCGCTTCGGTTGCCCTGAAATTGCAACCGTTGAGAGTGGTTTAAGTCGAATTACCCAAAAAAAAAACATACAACCGGAAGCATCGTCTAGGTTCTTAATGAACTTACCCCGATAAATATGACGAAATGTCCAAGAGCTGTCGTGCAAATCTCTGGCCACAAGCTCTTGTGCAGGTGGTTGCATTGAGAAATCCTAGAACAAAGATGACCAGTCTCACAATAAGCAAATATACAAATATTAAATCCAAAAAATCGAACCTGGATAAGTTTTCTTATTTACTAACCAGCGGAGGAAAAATCTTTTCAGCAGCTCGACGAGGCACAGAAAAACCACCATGAGTGCTGGTATCACTGGCAGTCAATGTCTTACAGAAAAACTCTGTTTGGGGTTTATGCGCTTTCATCGATAAATCCGACCTCAATAGAGCATCCTTGTCAAACTGCAAATAACACGTATTTAGTACGTAGTCTATATCTAATATCTTCAAGCTGTAATGTTGAGTTGATTCGAACGTACCGAAGGCACCGGTTGCAGGGTCATCTGGGCGTACACTTCATCCGTCTCTGGATCGGCCTAATTCATACATGCACACAAGAAAAAATAAATAATACGATGATTGATTGTTCACATTCGGCTCTAGTCGTGTTTTAAACCATGGTTACGTACTTGGAGAGTGACACTGTGAAGGATGCATAATAGTTTCGATGGAAGATTTGGGTAGTTTGGGATTTGAGCATCGGCATCCTTTTTCATAGACGCAGCAACCTGAACACGAAAAAGGTGTACAATGATTCAGGTGTTTCAAGGTCGAAAATGTTATGCTCATACCGAATACTATATCAAATTATTGATCGCGTACTAAAATCGAACCGGAATTTTTATAGTATTTCGATAAGAAAAATGATACTCCCTACATCCCAAATAAAACATATAATGTCTTTTTACTAATTACAATTGTTACTAAAAATCAATATTGAAAATTAACCCTCTCAGTTCTCATTAAATAACAAAGGGTATAAATTTATTTTATATTTTACCAAAAAAAATTAGAAAATAAATAAGTCCCCATCCACTCACCCATACCGCGCACATTAGCATGGTCCACCAGAGACGGGCTACTTTTTTAGCTCTATTTCTTAACCCAGTTTCGCACTCAATACACCCAATTAATTATTCTAAGCACACACCCAGCTCACGATAGCAGCGATTGATTCGCCCAAACAATTATCAATCAATTAATTATAATTGTTGATAAGAAATCACGGAATCCTTGCATGTGCCAATATTATTGAGCACGTCAGCCACTGACTGACTAAAAGGGGGTGGGCGAAGGCTAAGCTTAACCGCGCACGTTAGCAGCAGCGGTACAGCCAATGAAATGAACAGTCCACGCACACACACTGACACACAATAGATACACACACGCACAGAAACCTGTTCGCTGTGGCCCTGCGGAAAGTACACGACGTGGGTCCCAGCCGCCGGGAGGTTTACCAGAGGCCCGGCGCACGCTTGCCATAGCTCGCCGTTTATACTCTTCTTCTTCTCCACTGCACAAATCGAGAAATTTAACAACGGGTATTTAAATAAATAAATAAAATTCAGATTTAAAAAAATATCTCGCCGGGAATTAGACCTTCGGGGGCGGAGGCGGATGCGTTCGCCTGCTGAGCTCCGGCTCCGGCTGCGGTCGTCTTCATTTTTCTATTCTGTATTTTATCCGGGGGGAATCGGGGATTAAACTTTCCCTTTTTCTAATTCCAGCTCAAAAAAATTGGGCGGAGTCGCATCTCGCCGGAGAATACAAAATTACAAATCGGTGAAAAAAAGGATTAATTAATTACAGAGGGAGTACGAAATCTTGGTTTGAACTTTTGAAGCGATCAAACAGTTGACACCAATGGAGCAAAAAGGGAGGAATATTGCCGGCGCCGGAGAGAGTATTTTTCCGGCACTCGGTGGAGAGAGAAATACAATTAGACAAATCTCTGCATTTGAACTTTGAATTGCCCCCTTTGCCACACTCACTTACAAATACAATCAGACTTCCTTTTTTTCTTCTTCTTCCTGTTGTGTTGTTCTCAAAGCCTTTTTGCAAGCTCAAATTTTCACTTTTTTTTGGGTTGAATAACTTTCTCTCTCTTTCACACCCACTCTCTCTTCTTCCGAGGTGTTTTCTCATTCTTCTGAAACTTATATGGTCAATTTAATAAAATATAATGATCAAATAAAAATAACAGGTAGACTTATCCTAATAATTTTACTTCGTAATTTATACTAGTACTTATCACAATACTTCCTTCCCTCTCCACATTTTTTTTTTTTTTAAAAAGGGCAACTATTGCACAGAAATAGTAGTAGTATTTTTTAAAAGTATTTTCAACTCATATAAAAAACCTATTTTTAAATTTAGATTTATCTTAAAATTAAACAAAAAATTATTTATTATTTTTAAAATGATCATTTTTTTACAAATTAATAAAAATAATCTATCTATCTTTTTATAGTTTCTTATTTAATAATTTTTTATAATATAATTTCTTTAATAATCATATCATTAATAATTAAAGTAAATTTTAATAAATATATTTTTAATAATAAAATAAACATAAATATCAAAATATGAAATATAATTAAATATTAAATTATTTAACTAACATTAAAAATAAAATAACACAATATAAAGTTGAGATATCACAATATTTTTTTATTATGTTTAAAATTTTAAATTAAAAATAATGATTATTAAATTTTTTTTAATGTCAAAAGTTATTAGCTAAAATTGTAAATTTGTAAAGATGTTGATTATTTATAAAAAATAGTATAAAAAATAGTATTAGAAAAATATTTTGATAATATTCTTTTAATTTTGAGTATTAGAATCTCGGTTGAACCAAGAAAGTTTAAATTTTTTTGTTGGTAGTAAATGGCCTAACAATGGAATATATTCTTATATTTCCAAAAAATGTAGTGTGAAATATAATATTATTAAAACCTTTATAAATTAATACTAAATAAATTAATAACCTCTTTAAAATAATAAAATTTTTCGATCCCGACTTAGGCTTTTTAATAATAATTTTTTGAAAAAACCATTTATAAGTACGAGATCCCATATAAATTTTAAATTAATAATTAGTAAATATTAAAATTATAAATATTAGTTCTCATCAATACTCTTAAAGTTGGGTACTCACATTATCTATTTAGAGTGTTTGATAATGTACATTGACTAACATTCAAATAATATTTTTAATCAACTGATTTTTGTAATATTTTAAGTGCATGATAGGTCATTTTTATATTCATATAATATTTTATGCATTTGATCATTTATTGATGATTTTATGTTTATTTTAGATGATGAGAAAACGTAATTTGATATTATAAATTGGTTTGTTTTTATGAATATAATAGTTAACATTATACATTAAATCCCTTTTATATTCACATAATATTTTATGCATTTGATCATTTATTAATGATTTTCCGATGCATTTTAGATGATTAGAAAACATAATTTAATATTATAAATTAGTTTATTTTTATTAAACATGAATCTTAATTCAATTATTTTAAATAAATATATTTAAATTTATTAAATTTGAAAATTCTCTTTTAATTAATAAAATATTAATTTATCGATATATTAATACCTCTTTAAATTGATAAAATTTTACAATCCCATGAGTATTAATTTATAAAAGTTTTACTGTATTTTTTTAAGTCTAATCATCATAATTTTTATTTTATTTACATATATTTATAATATATTAAAAATTAAATAATTAAAAATTCAAAAAATGATAAATTAGATTTCGTTTGTATTTTTTTAAATTATATTTAAATATTATATCTAAGTATCAAATAATTAATGTTGTACTCTTTTTTTCCACAAAAGTTTAGAGACTTTTATGGCACAGAAATTTAAAAAAAAATATTATTTTTGAAGTTTTTGATTAAAATATAAAAAGTTAAAATGTATTTTTAAGTTAAAAAATAAAGTAATTGTGAGTAGAGAATTTAAAAATTATGTAGATAAAGTAATGGTAAAATAGTATTTTAAAGTGAAAAAATAAGGATTTTTTTTAGGTTTATCAACTATTGTAAATAACTCAAAAAGAAAAGTGTTGCAACTTTTGTAAAATTGAGAGATTAATAAAATAATACTTTCTCGCTTTCACAATAAATGAATTATTTTATTTTTTGAAGTGTTCCATAATTGATAAAACCCAAAAAATGAAATAAATATTTTTACTTTTTTATTTTAAAATACAATTTTATCAATATTTTATCCGCATACTTTATAAATTTTATTTATAACGATTTTATTTTTTAGCTTAAAAATAAATTTTTACATTTTATTTTTTGGTCAAAAAGTAAAAACAATATTTTTTTTTAATTTCCTTTCCAAAATATGTATTGCATGTTTAAAATTTTGGAGGAAACACAATTTTGTGTTATGAAAATTATATTCTCTCTTATAATTGACACACTAATCTGAATATTCACTACACACATGCTAATTAATAGGTTTATTAGCGTGTGTACCGATTATGGAATAGGGTGTGCTATAAAATAAATTATTAATAGAATTTTCCTGTGATGTGGTGTGATTTATTAATAAAATATTAAAAGTCTTATATCATCAATTCTAGTTCACATAAATTTTATTGAAAATAAAATAGAATAATTTTTCTGTCATAAAGATATATAAATTGAAAAATAAAATAATTATAAATAAAATTAAAATTATATTTTTTAATAAAAAATAATTATTATTGTCAATTTTTTTAATTATTCTTATATTATTATTTTAAAAAATAATTTTACTTGTATTTCTAATAATTATTTTTTTCTTTAAAGTTTTACTGGAGAGTATATACTTTCTGAAATACAAACGAGGGTAAGGGTGGTGGGTCCAAATAACATGCAGCAACAAACTATCGGGTGTTGACCATCTATTGACCCATCGTCATCGATCGTACTCCATATTTTATTTGATTATTATAAATATTTTTAAATATTTGAATATTTTTAAATATTAGTATTATCTACCGATTTCACAATTGTTTGTGCACTTTTTTTTTTGGACTAACCAGTTAGTTAATTGTAAATTTTTTAAATACTCACACACGTCTCGAGTTCGAACTTTAATCTTCCTCAATTTAAATTTAAGTGTTTATCTAACTGAACAAACAACACTTCACCCCTTTCTTTTTGTTATCCCATAATTACAAATTAATATCCACTTACATTTACTTTATATTATTCCAAAACAAAATTTTTTTTTAAAATAAAGTGAAAAGTTTGCTTGACAAATATTCTTAGGAGCGGAGTCCACGAGTACATTATTACTCTCATAAATATTCTAAAAATTAGCACATATGACCGCTTAGGCCCTAGGCGGAGGTAAACTGTCCGAATTTTCTATCCTGGGCGATTAGGCGGCTCCAGGCGGATCTAAGCGACCTAAGCGGTGATTAATCAATTTTAAGTGGCCTGAGCGTTGATTAAAGGTTTTAAACAAAAAAAAATTTAAATCATTTTTTTTTTCATCTCATTTGGAATTTGATATTTTTATTAGCCAAAAAATATATATTTTATGTGTGAGAATTGAGATGTATTAATAGTGTAATGTTTTATATCAGTTGTGTTATATTTTATATCAGTTGTATTATGTACACTAATCATTAATAAGTGATTATAATATAAAAGAGAGAAAAAATGTAAACTATTCATTAATAGTAATTCGTAGTTTCGGTCTAAGATAAATAATATATATATATATATATATATATATATATATATATATATATATATATATATATATATATATATATATATATATATATTATTTTTAAATTACAAAAAGTAGTTATATTTTTTAAAATAACATGATAAATAAAATTATTTATTTTTACAATTGTTATACAAGTATAATTTTTCATGGAATAAAAATTTATTAATGTATTTAATAATTTTAATATTATTTTTATATATATCAAATATATAATAATATATTATTTTTTTAAAAAAATATTTTATTTTATTTTATTTTTTATTTTTTCATATTTTTTAATTATATTATATTTATTTATATTGTATATTTTTTATGTTTTATTATTTTTAATAATAAACTAATCAATTAAAATAGAAATTCATAAAAATCTCACGTGTTGTTTAAGAGAGATTTCAAGAACTTGAATTGTTTTGTATTTTGGAAATGAAATTAATAAATATCCATTAACTTTTGAATACCGGTAGATTTTGTAAGACTTTTTAACATCCGTATTGAATACCTCAAGATTTTAACGGAATTTTAAAAATCTGGATTGAATACCCATAAACTTTAAAAGTCTATAAAAATCCTATAGAGTCTTGATTGAAGTATTTGAATTAAGAACTAAAAGTTCTTGGTTCGAATCCAAAACAATTTAATAGACTTAGACAAAAAAAAAAACTTATAATCACTTAAATCTCAATTCTCATGATTAAAATGATAAAAATAAATAAAGTATTTGTAAAGATATTGGTATTATATATTCTTTTTGTTTTAATAAAGTGACAAATTTTGATAGAGTTTTAAAAATATATAATTTTTTATTTATAAAATATATATATAAATTGTAAAAATATATTTTAAAATTAAAAAATAAAATAATTAAAATATAAGTAAAATTTATTTAAATTGTCAATGTTTATGAATAATGTAAAAAAATGTATCAACTATATTAGGTCAGATGAATTTGCATAACAATGTAGCATAAAAATTGGAAAATATTTTTAGTTTGGTTGGTTGATTAGCTAGTTTGTTAGCTCGTGATTCGGTAATGATTTCATTCTCTATGCGATGTACTGTATCATACAGCTTTTTATTTTCTATTTGATTGATTTTTACCAAACAAAAATTGGGAAATATGCAAACACTTGTTCATGTACTTATATTTTTATTTTATTTTTCACAAAATATAAAATGTTTCATAGTTTAAATAAATAGTCAAAAGTTTGAATGTCATATTAACACTATAAAATTTATCTAATTTAGATTAGTTATTTACATGTCCTCATTCTTAGCCATAAATTTCAAACACAAAACAAAAAAATGAAATGTTTTTTTTTCTTTTTCCTTTCTAATTAATGATGAGAAAATATATAATTATATATTAATTGTTTCTTATATATTTTTACATTTTTTTATCACATATATTTTCATACCTAAAAAAATAAATAATTTTATTTAGTTTTTTTAATTTAAAATACAATTATATATTTTTTATTATTTTTACAAACAATTATTTTTATTTTTTACTTTAAATATCAATTTATTTTTATTTTATTTATCAAGATAAAATAAATAATATTTTTTATTATCACTAAATATGTTTTTTTCCCTACTCTCAACAATCAAAACCAAATATCTAAAAGGCGTTAGGCGTTAGACGCTAGGCGCTAGCCGCGCACTACTAATAGCCCAGCTAAAAGGATTAATAGAAGACTATGCGGGAATTATTCATTTTACATTTATATATTTAATTAAATTATATTATATTTAAAAAATAATTTATACATATATTTTTTTTGAAAAAATAATAATTTTTTAATTTAATTATAATTATTAGTTATATCATCATTGTTTGTAAATTAAATAAAAACTAAAATATTCACAAATTTTTATCACATTTCACAAATCACTTTAAATATATTTTCTTAACCACTCTTACACAAAAAATATTATTTTTTAAACTTTTTCGCAACGAGACGAATAACATTATTTTTTAATTTTTTTTATACAAAGCCGTCTAGACCCGATTAATCCTTGCATATGCCGCTTAGATCCGATTAATTCCCGCCTAAATCCGCCCGAACCCGCCTAGTCGCCTAGAATGAAAAATCCGGGCGATTTACCTTCGTCCAAGGCTCTCCTTTTAGAACATTGTGCAAAACAAATGCCAGAGCGAAGAATTTGATAACCATTCAAACATTGATAAATGGTCATCAGGACTCTTTCGAAAAAAAATTATTTTTTATTTTAAAATATAATTTTATTTCTATTTTTTAATTTATTTACTTTTATTAAAAAACGCTTTACATTTTTAACTTAAAATTATATTTATACTTTTATCTTTTTAGTTAAAAAATATTCATTCTTAACATGACTACTTTTCTTAAATAAACATTTCACGAACTCTCCCCAAAATGAAATAAATACTCTTACTTTTTTACTTTAAAATATAATTTTATTCATACTTTATTTACCTATTTTTTTAATTTCACTTACAACTATTTTGTTTTTTAACTTAAAAATACCTTTAAATCTTTTATTTTTTGGTTAAAAAGTAACATTTTTCTTAATTTATGTTAAAAGAGAAAAGGTATTATATTTATGAATCGGGATGGAGTAACATTTTTTTAAATGTTTGTATTTGTCAAAATGATTATATATTTCTAATATTGAGGGTAGTACTATACAACGTGGTTTAGGTAGATTTTGATTTGTATTATTGTATATATATAATTAATTAATTAAAATATTACTCACAAATCACCATGCATGTGCATATATATCAGCTGAACCCAAACTATTAAAATATGCATTACACATAATTTATTGCACCCGAATGTTTGTTGATTCACCTTCAATTCGAAGATATTAATTACTAATAATCAAGTTCAAAAAAAAAAAAAAAAATGTACACGAGTATATGTGTGGCGTGTGTGAGAGTTGAGCAAACATTTTAAATTTATTTGTGGCGTATGTGAATAGAGAGTTGAGCAAACATTTGAATTTTTTTTGTAAAATTATAATATTATCATGACTTTTAAATATATATATATATATATATACTTTTTTTATTATGATATTTAATAAATATAATATTTTATTTAGTACACAGTAGGTTTGTAAGTATGGAGTGTAATGATTTATGTATTTTCAATTAAGCTTTATTAAAACATTGGTAATTTCTATGCTTAAATCTGAGTTCATGGCTCCTTATGCTTTATTAAGCTTAATGAGTAAATATTTAGGGGTTTATTTGGGAATGAAACTTGTAAGAGTAAACTATTAGTCCAAGGGGTTATCACACAAACTAGAATGAAAAACAAAGTCACAAAACTAAAATCGAGAACAAAATTGGATTCATGGTAAAATTGGATTTATGTATTTTTAATTAAGCTTTATTAAAACATTGGTAATTTCAGGGGATGTCTATGCTTAAATCTGAGTTCATGGCTCCTTATTGTAACGCCCTGCCCGAAAGGCAGCGTTACTAGTGGAGGTTCCACAGAGAGTCAAGTAAAGGAGGTTACTGGGTCGTCTCGCAGCGATGCTGGGGAAACCCGTAGCGAACCCGTAGCATCTCGCAGCGATGCTGGAGGACCCGTAGCAAGCCCGTAGCAGGCAGTAGCAGTTAGTTGGGTCACGCAGCCCACAAGGCCGCGAACGGGCCCAAGCACGTATATGATGTGGACAGCGGATTTTGTTTCCTTTTTGGAGTAGGATCCTTCTAGAATTCTTCTCCTATTTTTGTTTCCTTTTTCTATTAGGATTTTCCTTTTTCCTTTTTCGATTAGGACTAGTATTGGAGTACTATATAAAGGGCTTCACCCTTATGATTTGTATTCAGCTTTTCTTTGAGAATTTTCGTGAGTAATAAAAGTTCTCTCCCAAAAATACCTTTCCCTTTATTCTCGCATAATTCTCAACTCTTTTTCCTCCCAGAAATTCGAGTTGCTCTTAGGCACGTTTTATTGGTTTTGGCTGAAGACACTCGAAACCAACAAGGGTATTTCGTGTGTTTGCCGCGCGTTCAAGGTTCCTCGAGACCCGAGGAAATTAGGGCGTGACAAGTGGTATCAGAGCCCGAGATTTCTTTTCTTTCCTTAATTCTGCAACTCAACGATGGGCAAAGGAACAACAGAGGAGATTATCGACGATAAGGAAGGCGACGATCACTCAAAGGAAACGGACAGGAGTCGCGCTCAGGAGATCGAGATCAAGAAGAAGACCAAACGAGGCTCGAGTAAAGATCCAAGGATGGACCTGGTACTTGGTCAGATTCTCGAGCGTCTCGAAAAGCTGGAGACCGCGTTTACCGATTTGGAGGGTTACGCGAAAGACGAAGCTGCTGCAACTAAGCAACTCGTCAAGGAGTCTTTCTCTGATCCAGGGCTGATCGAAGAAAGATTGTTTCAGCTTGAGGAACGATCTGGAGACGCAGGGCTTGTCTCTAGACGTATCGACATGCTGGAGAAACAAGTGCGCACCCTACGGGAGGACGTAGCACTGCTGAAGAAGGCGAATCTCGACATGGAGACTAGCCACCCTCATCCTAGGATGCGGTTTGAGGGACCAAAGCCGATCGAGTTCCATGGGCAAAGGGATGCCAAGGTACTTGATGACTATCTCTGGAGGATGACACGGTACTTTGAAGGAGCTCAAATTACCGACGAGGCAACCAAGATCCGCGTGGCCTCGGATCAACTAGTGGAGACGGCCAGTATTTGGTGGAGGCGTAAACTGGGAGACATCGAACGCAAGGAGTGCGTTATAGATACCTACGAGGAGTTCGTACGACTATTAAAGCGACAATTCTACCCAGAAAACGTGATTTTCGAAGCTCAAAAACAGTTCCGAGAAATTCGACAAACCGGGTCTATTCGAGACTATGTCACGAATTTTTCTAATATATTATTGATGATTCCCGAGCTTCCAGCGGAGTACATCCTCTTTACTTTTATAGATGGACTACAGAGGTGGCCACAACAGGAAGTAAAACGACACAACGTCAAGACGCTGGACGAGGCCATAGCCATTGCCGAATCACTAATTGAGTATCAACCAAAGTCAGACAACACAAAGAAGACGACTCCGAACAAAACAACCCAGGCGAAACCGCAGCCATCTACTAACGATAAGACGTCGACACTACATAAGTCTTCTGGGGTGAAGACTTATCAAGAGAGGCAAGCCACCCGCACTGGACCTCCTCGTGATGGCTGTCATCTGTGCATCATGGAAAAGGGGTCCCCATGCGTAGTTACTGGAGTCGGGCAAACCGAGGGCAACATCAAGGCTAACCAACTTTCGGCTATTCAGATTGCCAAAGGCGCGAGAAGAGGAGACGAGACATACATCGCCGTTCTAAAAGACGATAGTCACATCGACTCGACTCCAATAATTCCCAAGGTAATCGTGAATGTCCTTAACATGAATCGAGACATGATGCCTGCCCAGCTACCCTTAGGACTACCACCCCGGAGGGAGGTAGATCACGTTATCGAGTTGGAACCTGGGGCAAAGCCACCAGCCAAAACGCCGTATCGTATGGCCCCCCCAGAGTTAGAAGAGTTACGTAAACAACTCACCGAGTTGCTGGAGACTGGACGTATTCAGCCATCCAAATCGCCTTTTGGGGCACCAGTCTTGTTCCAGAAGAAGAGCGACGGGACGCTGCGGATGTGCGTGGACTATCGAGCCCTTAACAAGATCACTATCAAGAATCGATACCCGATACCTTTGATAGCTGACTTGTTTGACCGGTTGGGCGAGGCGAGGATATACACCAAGATGGACTTACAAAAAGGCTACTATCAAGTGCGAGTCGCAGAGGGCGACGAAGTCAAGACAACGTGCATCACTAGGTACGGTTCCTATGATTGGTTGGTTATGCCTTTCGGGTTAACCAACGCACCAGCAACTTTCTGCACCCTGATGAACCGAGTATTACAGCCTTTCCTCGACCAATTTGTGGTAGTATACCTCGACGACATAGTAATTTACAGTAAAACGTTGGAAGAACACGCCGTTCATCTCAACATGGTGTTCTCAGCCTTACGAGAGGCTAAGCTGTACGTCAAAGAGTCAAAGTGCGAGTTTGCCCGAAACTCAGTGCATTTTCTGGGACATGTCATTGGTCAAGGAAAGATCATGATGGACGACTCGAAGATTCGTGCCATCAAAGAGTGGGCAACTCCCAGAAAAGTAGGTGACGTTCGTTCTTTTCTTGGATTAGTAAACTACTATCGAAGGTTCATTGAAGGTTATTCGAAGATAGCCGCACCCCTAACAGATACATTGAAGAAAGGACGCCCCTGGGACTGGTCTGAAAGGTGCGAGCTTGCTTTCCAAGGGTTGAAAGACGCAATTTGTCGAGAACCAGTGTTGGCGTTACCCAACTTTGCTGAGCCCTTCGAAGTACAAACAGATGCTTCGGACTTTGCCATTGGTGGAGTACTGATGCAAGGGCGTCATCCCGTGGCCTTTGAGTCACGGAAATTGAACGATGCCGAACGACGATATACTGTCCAAGAAAAAGAGATGACAGCGGTTATTCATTGTCTTCGTACTTGGAGACACTACTTATTAGGTTCTCACTTCGTGATCAAGACGGATAACATCGCGACAACCTACTTCCAAACTCAACCAAAATTATCAGCGAAGCAAGCACGATGGCAGGATTTTTTAGCAGAGTTCAACTACGACTTGGAGTACAAACCAGGCAAAGTCAACGTGGTCGCAGATGCCTTAAGCCGTCAAAGTGAGTTGGCTGCAATCAGCGAGACCCAAGGAGCTCTTATGGGTCGAGTTCGGGATAGTTTAACATCTGATCCCTTCGCCATAACTATGATGAACCTAGTGTCCCAAGGGAAAACAAGACGTTTCTGGTTAGAAGACGGCCTGTTGTTCATGAAGGGAAGACGAGTATACGTGCCAAAGGTAGTGGACTTACGACGCGATTTTATCAAGGAATGCCACGACACGGTGTGGGCCGGGCATCCTGGTCAGCGTCGTACTCTAGCACTTCTCGAACGCTCATGTTTTTGGCCAGGGATGCGCGACGAGGTTGAGGCGTACGTGAGGACGTGCCTTGTGTGTCAACAGGACAAACACTTAAACCAACTTCCTGCCGGGTTATTAGAACCCTTACCAGTTCCCTCAAAGCCGTGGGAATCAGTTTCTTTGGACTTTATCAGCGCTCTCCCAAAGTCCGCCGGATTCGGCTCGATCCTTGTGGTTGTGGATCGATTTTCAAAATATGGCACATTTATACCTTGTTCAAAGGACTGTACGGCAGAAGAGACGGCACAGGCCTTTTTCAAAGGTGTCGTCAAATATTGGGGTCTACCTCGGAGTATAGTTAGTGATCGAGACCCGCGATTTACCGGAAAGTTGTGGACTGGATTATTTAAGTTGTTAGGAACTCAACTTAACTTTTCTACAAGTTTCCATCCACAAAATGATGGGCAGACGGAGCGCGCTAATGCACTGGTCGAGTGCTATTTACGGCACTTCGTAAGTGCTAACCAAAGAGATTGGGCGAAATTGTTAGATGGGGCACAATTTTCGTACAATCTCCAACGCAACGAGTCTACCGGCAAGAGTGCCTTTGAATTAGCTACAGGGCAGCAACCCGAATCACCAATCGCAGCCTCAATTCCGATGGAGAAGAGCCCAGGTGCGGTCAACATGGCTAAGGCACTGCGAGAAGGGGCTGATGTTGCTAAGGCATGTTTAGCAAAGGCGCAATCGAGGATGCGAAAATGGGCAAATACAAAGAGGCGTGAGTTAGAGTTCGCCGTAGGAGACCAAGTACTTGTAAAGTTGTTACCACAACAATACAAGGCTTTTCGGCAGTTACATAAGGGCTTGATACGTAGATACGAAGGGCCATTTCACGTCGAGGCGAAGGTTGGTAAGGTTGCTTACCGCGTTACTCTACCTCCAACTATGAAGATTCATCCAGTATTCCATGTAAGTATGCTTAAACCATATCACGGAGACACGGAATACTTAGAGCGCGGTGAGTCTAGTAGAGCACCCCCTATTGCAGTAACGTCTTTTGAGAGGGAAGTCGAAGAGGTGCTCGATACTAAAGTGGACAAACGTCGTGGTGTTCCCAGACGCACGATGTTTCTTGTTCGATGGAAAGGGTTCCCCACTTCAGAATCATCATGGGAATATGAGGATGATCTCTGGCAGTTCTCCAAGACACTTCAAGAGTACACGGCGACGAGGGCGTCTCCGATTCAAGTGGGGGAGAATGTAACGCCCTGCCCGAAAGGCAGCGTTACTAGTGGAGGTTCCACAGAGAGTCAAGTAAAGGAGGTTACTGGGTCGTCTCGCAGCGATGCTGGGGAAACCCGTAGTGAACCCGTAGCATCTCGCAGCGATGCTGGAGGACCCGTAGCAAGCCCGTAGCAGGCAGTAGCAGTTAGTTGGGTCACGCAGCCCACAAGGCCGCGAACGGGCCCAAGCACGTATATGATGTGGACATCGGATTTTGTTTCCTTTTTGGAGTAGGATCCTTCTAGAATTCTTCTCCTATTTTTGTTTCCTTTTTCTATTAGGATTTTCCTTTTTCCTTTTTAGATTAGGACTAGTATTGGAGTACTATATAAAGGGCTTCACCCTTATGATTTGTATTCAGCTTTTCTTTGAGAATTTTCGTGAGTAATAAAAGTTCTCTCCCAAAAATACCTTTCCCTTTATTCTCGCATAATTCTCAACTCTTTTTCCTCCCAGAAATTCGAGTTGCTCTTAGGCACGTTTTATTGGTTTTGGCTGAAGACACTCGAAACCAACAAGGGTATTTCGTGTGTTTGCCGCGCGTTCAAGGTTCCTCGAGACCCGAGGAAATTAGGGCGTGACATTATGCTTTATTAAGCTTAATGAGTAAATATTTAGGGGTTTATTTGGGAATGAAACTTGTAAGAGTAAACTATTAGTCCAAGGGGTTATCACACAAACTAGAAGGAAAAACAAAGTCACAAAACTAAAATCGAGAACAAAATTGGATTCATGGTAAAATTAAAATTTGAAAATTGAATCTTCACATCAAATTTATTTGATTCAATCTGATTTCGGAACAAATTAATTATGAAAAAAGAAAGAAAGAAATACTAACATATATAATATCTTGTTCTTTTAGACTGAAACTCCTGAACTAAATATATGTGAACAAAACTTAACTTAATAAGTTTAAACTGGAGTGAAATTAATTTAAATTTAATTTAATTTTAAAATATTAAAATAATAATAAAAAAAAATAAAAAAAATTAAATAACTAAACTCAACTGTTTAATAAATTTAAACTGAACTTAATATGTCTAAACTAACTTAACACTTAACTCAATAAATTTGAACTAAATTTAAGTAAACTGAGAGTAAATCCAAAAGAACGGGTACTAAACATTCCACAACAATTTTTACCTCAATGGCAATATTCAACATCTTATTATAAAAAATTGAGAGGTGCAAATTAAAATTGTAATGTTGTTTATAGTTTTTAATAATAATCTAGTATTAATTTATAAAAAAACATTATAATTATTATAAATTTTTAATTTTTATTTCAATTCAAATCGGTCTAAACAAATTTGATTAAAATAATTAATTTATATAAATATAAAGATTCATCAAAATATTGTTTCCTTAAAATATTAAGAGAATCACACTCGTATATGTAGTCCTAGGATTCAAGTTTCATGATTCTGGGATCAAAATTACATTTGACGTGTCTTCACCACAATGGGCCACGCTGTGTCTTTTTTGGACGTGGCCGTTTAATTTTAGGTTTAAGTTCGCATCGAACTTAATAATTTAGATTTTTTTTAATTTAATTAATTTTAATTTAATTTAGTTTTACTTTTGATTAATTTTATTATTATTGCCATTCACTTTTAATATTTTATTTTTATATTTTTCATAAAATATATGTATATATTTACATAATTAAACAAAAAATATTATAAAATGCTAGTAAAAATTTTAAATTATTTGAGAAAATCTGTTCAGGTTAATCTATTAAAATTATTTTTACGCAATCTTACACAAAAATAATTTGCCTGATCGAGAATTAATGATTGATTGCTTGTAAGTAATTAAATCTTATAAATTAAATTAAACTAGCTAGCACACGAAATATATATTGATAGGTCGATTCAATTATTCTGGCCGACACCACAATCTTAGGGTTGGCCCATGGAGATCTCATCTTTTTATATATCTCAATTTATTGAGAAAAAAAGGCTAATTTCTTTTGCTTGGGATTTTATAAGTCGTAAGCACGTGCAAAAAGAAATACTCCGTATTTATAAATTCCAAGTCCACGTTAACCATTTAGCTAAAACTTGTTCTCCTTCATTATGTGATTGTAGATCCAGTATAAATAGATTTAATCATAATTTAAACCGAGCACAATAAAAAAATGATTAAATTTGGTGTGAACAATTAAACATGTTCATTTTCAATCAATTATTTATAAATTTGAAAAATATTAGTATTTGAAAGATAATTAAAAGTCTAGTGCTAGATTTTTGTAGGGGTAAAATGGGTGAATCATCATTAAAGTCATATCAAAAATCCACCAAACATACACCAATCGAACACCCACTCTGAGAGAATCAAATTGTTCCAAGGTTATCAAAATATCGTTTGACAATAATTAGTGCCCAGTGACAAATCAAAACCGTACCAAAATTACTTTGAATAATTTGTCCTCATGGTGCACCAAACGAAAGCTTCAACTAATATTGTGTATATATATACACACAAAATAACAAAGATGTGATTTGTTCTTACAAGTGGTATCTTACGCGACGACGACAAGATTCTTAAAAAGAAAGTCACAAAATTTTATATATTTTAAAATGGTACTTCCGTTTCTTTAATTCCGCTACACGTGCGATTTTTCACATCAATTTGTAATCTGAGTCAAAATTTAATTTTACAAATGATAAATAACTATTGAAAGACAAATAAATTAAAGGAACATTTTGAAAAAAAAGATCTCATCTTGTGTTCTTTTTTATAATTTCTAAAACATATATTTTTTCTAATTATCACTAAATTAAATTATTAGTATTGAATTAAAATGGATTGCCAAAATTGTTTTTTTCGGATAAGACAATTTTTATTAAATGCAAAATCACTTCGAACACAAAATGGTTTTATTATCTTTATGGGATCCTACAAATCAGCCAGCTAAAAAATAGACAAGTCCATACAAAGTAATTAATAGGGATACCCCTCACTTGATTAGGACATTATAAACTAACAAATTAATGTTCGAATTAGGGATTTAGGGGTGTGAAAAGGACAATTTTGCCATTTTATACTAAGAACAAAAACTAATTACTCAGTTAGTTGTCCCTCGTGAAATGGATTGTTCCCAACACATTTGATCATTATTTTCATTCATTTTCTAATCAAGTCGACTTGATTTCCCTTTACCTATCACTGGTTAGGTTAAGCCTAAGGTCGAGATTCAGACCGAGTCTCGACTGAAAGCAAAAAATCAACACGGTTAGATTTTATTAATAGAAAACCAAGTCTAAGATATCATGAACCTTTGTCATAAAGATTTTGGTTTGAAACTATATGTGAATTAAGTAGTGCAAAATTCTTAACTTAAAGTCAATGATAATGTGAGATGAAGACATGGAAAGCAACATGGAACTTCCATGAGGATGGACCATTTTAATGATGTGGAATGAAGACATGTGGAAAGTAACATGGAACTTCCATAGGGATGGACCATAAACTGAAATCACCAATGCTTCTCCGTTTCTTTCCTGTCGTTTGGCTTTTAGGGTTTGAGCTAGGAGTCTCGAAATAGACGTTAGAAAGCATTGGACCACATAGCTGCAACTAATAACAAGATCGTGTTATTTACTGATTCTGTCATACAAAAAGAACCAATAGTTCATAAACAAAACAATTCAATCAACCAATAATCTACACAGTATATTAAAAATACATATAAATAGTTTTCTTAGTACAAAATGTAAAAGGTTAATCACAAAATTTACCTCGAGCTTTAACAAATTATTATAAAAAAAAGGAACATTAACTTGAAAAAAAAAACAAAAAAAACATCCTTCTTAAATAAGTCTATAAACAAAAATGTCTGATCTAGCAGTTTTTTTCGGAAAACTAGTTATTCTAGTATGGATGGCTATTTCTTGGTTGTAATATAGCCTATATAGGACTCCTTACAAGCGTTTTTTCCATCTTCTATTATCTGAAAATGATTAAGTTATTAATGGATGGACGAAATCAAACTATCTATGGATCTAATACTGCACCGCTGCAAAAGATTTTAAGTGGATCAACTCTATTACATAAATTAATTCCTAATTTTTATCTCATGAAGTATATCTACCATCATGGTTTTATCTATCCTACACTCGAAGTAATACTTTATGTACTTAAATCACCGTAGATTTAAAATAAATTAATATATTTGCACACACAATGACACACCCCGTATTGTATATGCATTCAACGGTTGATATACCACCTGGATCATTGCTCCAGGAGTAGCATTTCCAACACCCTACCATCATCACATAAATACAAGATTATATTATTGTAACATTGAGTCTAAGCCGCAACTTGTGAAGCAAGGAGCTTTCCAGGGGATTTTTAATACAGTAGTATATTACATTAACCCCTTCAAAAGCCAAAAAAAAAAAAAAAAACAAGTCAAAACCCCTCTTCACGTTTATAAAAAGATTAAATTAGCCCCTTGTGTAAACAATGAATCAAAGTTATGAAAGTTAGCTGAGCATGTATTTATAATTAGGTCAAATTAACCTCAAATGTACTGTTATAAATATCCCTAAGAAAATTATAATTTAAATTTTATATATCTTGTTACCAAACAAACCCCCAAGGTATAGTTTTTGTAATTTACTGTTCAAGACGGCATCCCAAAAAGTGAAATCACATCATAGTCTATCTATCACGCAACTAATAACAGTAACTCATTTCCGAGGTTTGGTTCAACTCATTAAATTTTAAATTTAAGTGAAGAATCACAAAAGCCCCCAAAAGCACAAGCAATGATCCACCACTCTAAAATGTAAAGCAAAAGAAAAATTCACAGGGATAACAAAGACTTTACTTTTATTTTTCCACTATAGAACTAAGTCTCAAGCATGTTGGCGCAGCACAGTACCTTTGAGGATGATGCATGGCATGAGGAAATGAATCGGTGGTTCAGTCTCTTTGTTACTATTGCGAAGAACATTTGTCCTTTAATTCTCTATGTAGATATATAGGCTAATTAGTAGGGAGTCGAAATGAGGACACCTACAAAAATGAATAAAGGAGCTGACATGAATATTACATCTAAATAACAAAGGATGATGGATTTGACGTCTAAAATGTTCTGTGATTTATATGGCCAACAAGGGCCGAGTAAGCAAGCATTGAGATACATACAAGACGCATCCACTCAATTTTGGTAACTTTAGTGACAAAACATTTTCGATTTATGAAAGTAAAAATATATTAACACACGGGGTTCGTCAATGAAATTGGATTAACAAAACAATTTAAGAAAAATATCATCTGAGTGTGGAGGAAAACGTAAAGCACCACTATAAGAGAAATAGGAGACATACACATCTGCAAACTTGGTTCTTCCTACACCCCTGATCCCCATAAGCCTTTGCCACCCGGGCGGGGGTTGAGAAGAGTTGATCTGTAATATGTTTCCGTATTTCTTCATACTTCTCTTTGATCAGAATCAGCCTCCATTTGAAACAGTTGGCGCATTGAACTGTGAAAACCCATACTGATGACAGATGGTTAGCTGAAGTAGTCGGGGAATTGCTAATATCGTAATTACTTTTAGATTTTGAATGTTACATTGTTACTTATAACGACCTTTGGAGGTTTAGCTGTTTCCATCATCTAAGCTCTCTCTTACACACACACACACACACACACACACACACACACACACACACACACGGCAAACCAATTATAAAAATGAAATGAATAGCCTTACCAGATAATTCATTGGAAACGACATCAGATGCAATTTAATCTGACATCAGGGATTTGACCATGAAAGCATTCCAGATTACAAGTGTTGGAATGGTGTCCTTCATCCCACGTGTGTCGAATCGAAACAAGCTATATAGTGCGTCCTGTGTAGATGGATCGATTGTGCGACGTTAAGTGTCGAGTCGTAAACTTGAACTTATTAGTCGACGATCAAGCCAAATGAGTCACACGGCCCTATCGATCGTGTATACTTGGTGTATATAAACCTTGGTTGAGAATCGAGGTTGAACGACGGAAGAAACGGAGAAGAAAAACGAATCGAACATCATTTTGTACTTGATGTCGGCCGACACCCATTTTGTACATGGGTGGTGTCGGCCGACAATGTGAACAAAGTCAAATGGTGCAATTTGCACTGGGTGTCGGCCGACACCCAATTTGCACTACAATGGTGTCGGCCGACATCATGTGTATTTTTGCGTATGTCAGGCTGCGGGATTCTTTTTTCAAATCCTATTCAACCCTAAACTCTTTCATACCTCCTCCTATATAAAGGGACCTCTACCCACGAATTATGTTGCTACAATACAATAGAATTCACTTTCTACAAGCTTCATATTCGCGACGTGACGAGGCGAGACGAGAGATTCGAGTGGGACTCGACATAGAGTTGAAGGCTTCCCCGTTCGTTGATCAAGAAGGGTTCGTGCAACGAATTGAGGCCGGGTACGTTCGCGGCTATCCATCTACTCGTGGGCTAACTACATAGAAGAATTACAAGGTACACAATTCTATACTAACTCAATTAATTGTTCTTACTACTACGTGCGCACTAGATCCATGAATAGGGTTTTACGTGTTTATGCATGATTTAATTTTCCGCTACTTTTCATGCTTGTAAAATACGTAAATCCGTCTATTGGGGTATGGATGAGATCCATACAAAACCCAACAGTGGTATCAGAGTCTTGTCGTGCGTTTTCGTAAACGTAGAACAAGTGCCTATAAAAATTGTTTTTATTTTATTTGTGAATTTTTCCGTGGACTATTTTTTTGGAAAAATAGTATTTGATTATGTTAATTTAATTGAGATTATATTTTGTATGAATCAAGTATCCATGAATAGTTTTTGATTTTTTCATTAATTTTTCATGGAATATTTTTTGGAAAAATAATACTTGATTTTTGGCAAAATTAATTTGGTTAAATTTGTATGCATGAATTAAATCACTATGTTGTGAAATTCGAAACTGATGAATTATTTGGAATAATATTTTTTGTCAATTTTATCTCTCAATCATGATTAATAAAGAATTTAGAATTCTTGTATTTTTCATGAAGTTCATGTTTTATCAAATTTTCAAAACAATGCCTAATTTGTTTTTTTTCAAAGATTAATTTCAAGCCGATCTATTTCTCACCCCGGGGAGTTGAAATGAGACCAGAGTGCTTAAATTAGTCGATGACGCAAATTAGAGACTTTCGAACCATGGGATGGTACGATCGTCTGGTTGGCTTCCCCATGTCACATGGGAGATAGGGCGCAATTGCATGATAAATCGCTGGTTAGAAACCTCGAGTTTTCACTTACGATTTATCGCGTTTTGATTATTGGGATGATTATGACGGGGATACAAATAAAAGGCGATTATTGGGAATAATCGTTGTTGAAACAATTAAATCTGAATTTTATTGAGAATAAAAATTAATAGGCATTTTTGAGTTAATTGTTGCATCTTGCCTGCTAGGAATTGAGAATTCTTGTGCTTGCTCGATGTTATGCTCTGCGGTAGTATGCATGCTTTAGGTTTATATTATGCGTTTTCATCATGTTCAATCGATTAAAACAAAACCTGCATGTATAGTCTCATAAAATGAGTTATCGCCTTGTCCAATTAGACACACCCCCTAAAGCTCTCGATCATCAATTAGTAGGTTCCGCCTCCGCGGGGTGCTATATTTTTGATCTTGAGATAAGGTGAGGGTAGAGGAACAACGAGGCCTCTACAACGTGTTTTTGGTTTCTCATCGACGAACCCACTGAAGGCGTGGTAGTCGAGGCGAGGAGATAAGAATGAGATTCTTATCGACCGAGAGTGTTATTGTCGATAGTGAGACTATTGAAATTACATTGACAATGAGATTGTCTACCTATCTTGGATTTTTCGAGTGTCAAGCTCTCCTTGGCTCGAGAAATTGCGAGATGAGGATCTTGGAATTATTTTGTTCTAGAGACACCAATGTTGGACATTGGAGGACGAAATAGACAACTATATAAGTGTTCTAGGAACGACTTGTTGTCAAATTTTGAATGTTTACTAAATACTTGTTTTATTTCATTCTGTAGTTAATATTTCGTCAACTAACTCAATCAACCCAAGTACCATACGTTCAATCCTTGAGAAGGAAAAATTGAACGGTACTAATTTTCTCGATTGGCATCAAAATTTGAGAATTGCTCTCAAATACGAGAAACGAGAGACTGTGCTGGAAACTCCTATTCCTGTAATTACTCCAAACTCCACTGGTTCTGAAAAGAACAATGTCAAGAGGATTGAGGAAGCCTCGCGAGAGGTGACCTGCATCATGCTAGGGGCCATGGAACCCGCCTTTCAAAGGCAGTTCGAACACATGGATGCATATAGCATCATTGAACAACTCAAGAGCATGTTCGGGGAACAAGCGAGGATTGAAAGGTTCAATGTCCTTCGTGACATAATGGATACAAAGCTTCAAAAAAGGAAACCTGTTGGGCCACACGTGCAAAAGATGATGGGTCTTTTTGCGACGAGTGAGCGCCTAGGATTCCCATATGAAGAGGCATTGGCAGTAGATATCGTTCTGCACTCGTTGCATGATGGTTATGACTCCTTTAGGACGAACTATCATGTGAACGAAGTTCAGAAATCGTTGATGGATCTACATGGTCTTTTGAAGACTGTAGAACCCTCGATTAAGAGCAACTCTGGGAGAGATGTTCTTATGATAAAGGAAGGAGGAATTTCCAAAAGGAAGAACAAGCCCAAAGTCAAAGGCAAGGGAAAAGCTGTTGCTGCACCCAAGGCCAAAGACAAGAAGAAGAATGCGGTGGGACCGATATGCTTCTACTGCAATGGCGAGGGCCATTACAAGAGGGATTGTTCAAAATACAAGGAAGATGTGAAGAATGGGGTCGCCCCATCGTCTTCAGGTAATTTCGTTGTAGATATACATTTTTCTGACACTACTTCATGGGTATTGGATACCGGTTGTGGAACTCACATTGTTCGAAATGTGCAGGGACTGCAAAGAAGTAAGAAGTTAGAGAAAGGTGAAGTCCATCTGCGCGTGGGGAATGGAGCGAGGGTCGCTGCATTAGCCGTAGGGACTTATAGTTTATCTTTGCCCTCTGGGCTCGTACTAGAACTCAATAATGTTTATTTTGTTCCTAGTATAACCATGAATATTATTTCTATTTCTGCATTGGATGCTGAAGGATTTAATTTTACGATTATTAATGGAGTTTTTTCGTTGTTTAATCGTGATGTATTTTATGGTTTAGCACGTCTTGAGCGTGGCTTATACATGCTCGATTTAGATAAACAAATCTACAATATAAATACCAAACGAGCTAAATCAAACGAGACTAACGAAACATACCTCTGGCACTGTCGTTTAGGCCATATAAACACTAAGCGTGTTGAGAGACTCCTCAAGGAGGGTGTTCTCAAATCATTTGATTTGGAATCATTTGATACATGCGATGGGTGTCTATTAGGCAAAATGACGAAATCACCATTTCTGGGAACTGGTGAGCGAGCTAGTGATTTATTGGGCCTTATACACACTGATGTGTGTGGACCAATGAGTACACCGGCACGAGGTGGTTACGTATACTTCATAACTTTTACTGATGATTTAAGTAGATATGGTTATGTCTATTTAATGAAGCATAAGTCGGAATCTTTTGAGCGATTCAAAGAATTCCAAAATGAAGTAGAAAATCAACTTGGCAAGACGATAAAAGTTCTTCGATCGGATCGAGGAGGCGAATATCTGAGTCATGAGTTTGATGATCATCTAGTGAAGTGTGGGATTAGATCTCAACTCACCCCTCCTGGAACTCCTCAGTTAAATGGAGTGTCTGAAAGAAGGAATCGAACTCTGTTGGACATGGTTCGATCTATGATGAGCTCAGCAAAACTTCCTATATCCTTTTGGGGACATGCACTCTCTACTGCTGCTCTAATACTGAACAGGACGCCGTCAAAGGCTGTGAGTAAGATACCATATGAGATATGGAATGGGAGGGTCCCGAATTTGTCTTATCTCAAGATTTGGGGTTGCGAAGCCTATGTCAAGAGAAATATCTCTGGCAAGCTTGAACCCAAATCTGACAAGGTTTTCTTTGTGGGATACCCAAAAGAAACCCGAGGATATCATTTCTACAACCAATCAGAGAACAAAGTTTTTGTTGCTCGTGATGGTATCTTTCTGGAAAAAGAATTCCTTTCTAAGAAAGATAGTGGGAGTAAAGTTGTTCTGGACGAGGTCCATGATGAAAAACCAGTTGCCGAGGAAACAAATGACGAGGTCGTGGTGATTCCTGAACCCTCGCAGGTGGTAACTGATCCTCGTAGGTCGGGAAGGACAATAACTCGTCCCGCTAGATATATTAATATCTTAAGGAATGAGGAACCATCCACCTATAGTCAAGCCGTGACAAGTCCGGATTCTGAGAAATGGCTGAGAGCCATGAAATCCGAAATGGACTCCATGTCTGAGAATCAAGTCTGGGACTTGATCGATTTACCTCAAGAGGCTAGACCTATTGAATGTAAATGGGTCTATAAGATTAAGACCGACATGAATGGAAAACCCGAGGTTTTCAAAGCTAGATTGGTAGCGAAAGGATTTCGCCAAATCCACGGGGTGGACTACGACGAAACCTATTCACCAGTCGTAATGCTTAAGTCCATCAGGATACTTCTTGCCATTGCTGCTCATTATGATTATCAGATATGGCAAATGGATGTTAAAACCGCCTTCTGGAATGGAATTCTTGAAGAGGATGTGTATATGACACAACCTGAAGGTTTTATCGATCCAAAAGGGGCTAAGAAGGTATGCAAGCTTAAGAGAGCCATCTATGGACTCAAGCAAGCATCTCGGAGTTGGAATCTGCGTTTCGACGAAGCCGTAAAGGAATTCGGCTTTGAACGTAACCCAGAGGAATCTTGTGTATACAAGAAGGTTAGTGGGAGCGCAATCGTTTTTCTTGTGCTGTATGTCGATGACATACTCCTTATTGGAAATGACATTCCGATGTTGAACTCTGTAAAAGAGTGGCTAGGAAAGTGTTTCTCAATGAAGGATCTGGGAGAAGCACAATACATATTGGACATCAAGATCTATCGGAATAGATCTAAAAGGATGCTTGGACTAAGTCAAGAGTCTTATATTGACAAGATACTTGAAAGGTTCAAGATGAAGGACTCTAAGAAGGGTCTTCTACCCATGACACATGGCTCAAAACTTAGTCTTAAACAGTGCCCGCAAGGACCTGTTGAGCAAAAGAGGATGGATAATGTTCCTTATGCTTCGGCAATAGGATCGATTATGTATGCCATGATATGTACGAGGCCAGACGTATCGTATGCTTTGAGCATGACGAGTCGTTTTCAGTCGAACCCGGGTGAGGCGCATTGGACTGCGGCCAAAAACATTCTCAGATACCTTAATCGGACTAAGGAGAATTATCTTGTCTATGGGGGACAAAACGAGTTAGAAATGACGGGCTATACGGACGCGAGTTTTCAGACTGATGATGACGATCAGCAATCTCAGTCTGGTTACGTCTTCTGTCTAAACGGAGGCGCGGTTAGTTGGAAGAGTTCCAAGCAAACCTCTGTCGCCGACTCAACTACAGAGTCTGAGTACATTGCAGCCTCGGAGCCTGGAAAGGAAGGTGTATGGATGAAAAAGTTCCTTGAGGAACTTGGTGTCGTCCCCAGTGCTGCCAAACCTATGGTTCTCTATTGCGATAATAGTGGAGCCATAGCTCAAGCAAAAGAGCCAAGGGATCACCACAAAGTCAAACACATACTCAGGAAATATCACGTCATCCGCGACTTCGTGGGAAGATGTGATATAGAAATACGCAAGATAGCAACCGAGAAGAACGTTGCTGATCCATTTACTAAACCTCTCCCGCATTTAAGGCATAATACCTTATTTGATGCGATAGGAATTAAACGTCTTGAGGACTAATTCTCAAGTTGTAATTTATTTTACTTCGGAGATTACAATGTAAACATTCATTTTTTTATTAATAAATCAATTTTATTCATATTCTCTTGGTTTGGATTATATGAACTGTTCAAAAGTAGATTTTAAATTTTATCTGAGTTATGTGATAATGTCACATAATGAGGCTCAGTGATTGAACTAAAATTAAAATCAACTTAAGTCCCTAATCTAGATCATCGTGTACGAACAAACACAATTGATCAATATAAAGATTAGATTGCAAGTTGTACTATAGCGCCACCTCATGGGCTAGACGTGGGACGTCGAGTACAATTGTATAGACAACGGCTGTGAGCTGGGTGTCGGACGTGACTCGCCTAAGAATGGTATATGAGGCAGTGTGTCATAATACCAATTCTTATAGCTTTCGAACGTCTCCTTAGACCTGAGTAGTCTAGAGTAGCTACATTGTGGAATGTTGTGTTTTGACGCTGTCAAACGCTTTCGGTAAAACGGAGCTATAAAGATAGTCGTTGGATACCTCAAGAAGCAAGTGGGAGCACTTAGATTGACAAGATGGGATTATCCTCCTACGAGGTGGGATTAAATGTCTTAAAGGCCACTCGGAGAGTTGGGATTGCAAAACTGCATGGCCATGCCCGGATATGTATCATGGTGATCATCCGGTTCGCAATCCGCTCATGAGATCCGAGAAAGGTTCGAACGGAACGAGGGTGACACTGGTCTTACCTCTAGTTCGGACTTAGACATCAAGTGATAAGGGAAACGTGGATACACACTGGATATAAAGTCAAAGTGGGAGATTGTTGGAATGGTGTCCTTCATCCCACGTGTGTCGAACCGAAACAAGCTATATAGTGCGTCCTGTGTAGATGGATCGATTGTGCGACGTTAAGTGTCGAGTCGTAAACTTGAACTTATTAGTCGACGATCAAGCCAAATGAGTCACACGGCCCTATCGATCGTGTATACTTGGTGTATATAAACCTTGGTTGAGAATCGAGGTTGAACGACGAAAGAAACGGAGACGAAAAACGAATCGAACATCATTTTGTACTTGATGTCGGCCGACACCCATTTTGTACATGGGTGGTGTCGGCCGACAATGTGAACAAAGTCAAATGGTGCAATTTGCACTGGGTGTCGGCCGACACCCAATTTGCACTACAATGGTGTCGGCCGACATCATGTGTATTTTTGCGTATGTCGGCTGCGGGATTCTTTTTTCAAATCCTATTCAACCCTAAACTCTTTCATACCTCCTCCTATATAAAGGGACCTCTACCCACGAATTATGTTGCTACAATACAATAGAATTCACTTTCTACAAGCTTCATATTCGCGACGTGACGAGGCGAGACGAGAGATTCGAGTGGGACTCGACATAGAGTTGAAGGCTTCCCCGTTCGTTGATCAAGAAGGGTTCGTGCAACGAATTGATGCCGGGTACGTTCGCGGCTATCCATCTACTCGTGGGCTAACTACATAGAAGAATTACAAGGTACACAATTCTATACTAACTCAATTAATTGTTCTTACTACTACGTGCGCACTAGATCCATGAATAGGGTTTTACGTGTTTATGCATGATTTAATTTTCCGCTACTTTTCATGCTTGTAAAATACGTAAATCCGTCTATTGAGGTATGGATGAGATCCATACAAAACCCAACAACAAGAACATAGAACATTATGTTAGAAGATTAACACCCAACCCAAAAGGTAGTAATAATTCGAAATCCATGAATAACATAAAACAAGGGCTGCTTTATAAGATGGAATATTGAAGTATCATATCTTTCATCTATTGAACGATGAATTATCACTCAGATGGTTTTCTTGGCTGCGTTCACATTCATATTTACTCTTCATATGCCTTTCAAATTAATGAACGATTGATGCACATCATAAGTTTTTCATAGTTAAGGGGCATTGAGAGTAATACTTGGTGGTTGCAATTGTCTACAAAATGTCTGTGATTTAGAAGTTTGAAATACGAAATACGCTACAAGTTGGAATACATATTATTAGTCAGATTATTGCCAATTCCTTCTTTGTTGGTTCTAAGCTCTTGCGAGACAATCTTACTTATCAGGAAATAGTAGGGGTACACAAGGAGTAACATTTTCTCAAAAAAATTCGAAATATGAATCTTAACTGCATAGTTTAAGTGTATAGCAAAAAAGTACGCTCATAGAAGCAACCAACAGAACAACACTGATTGCAGATTCCAATACAAAAAAGGTCAAAATTAAATAATCATTCAGCCACCTAATATAATCAATGCAATGCGGGAAAATGTCGAAAACCATGGATAATCAATCTTGTCTTCTTTGACTGCTAAGAGCAAAACTAGAAATTTTTTGCAAGCAGACTCTGAAAAGATATGTCCATCCACATATGAAGAATATGTACATCTCTTTAGAATATTATCCTTAAATTACAAAGAGAAAACTCTGAACCAAAAATGTCGTTCAAAATCTCTTTCAAAAGAGAACATATAAATAAACAAATAATGGGTTTCCAACAAAATCTACAAAACTGACATTTTCTACAAAAACATATAAATAAACAAATAATGTAAATAAAATCTACACAAACGGGTAAAATCCCCTTGTGCTTCAGGACCCCATAGTAACAACAAAGAATATGCTAAACTATTAGCAAGAGTAGAAACTGCTGCCGTTCAGAAATTAAAAGAGAACATATAAATAAACAAATAATGGGTTTCCAACAAAATCTACAAAACTGACATTTTCTACAAAAAAAAATCGTTTATCATGACTACACATAATATACAGTAAGCTAAATAAGACCCATATATAATATTAAAAAGAAAATCATGAGACAAAGCACCAAAAGATCAGCATATGCACAACATGAATACATAAAGCCCAACGAAGAAAACTAAATGCACTCACTCAAGACACAGAATTAACTCAACAAACACACACGCACAGGCATAATTGAAAATGCCAGTTGAAAGAGACTTACAAATATGTTAAATCAGCTGACATCTGCCTTCATTTTATGTGTTGCTGTAGTTGATGTTTTCTACTTCTCGGGGAGTGAGAAATGGAGTTTGAGGGTGATGAAGAGAAAAAAACTTTTTCACAGGATTAATGTCGAATACCGCTTTACCCTTTACAGATTAATATCGGATGATACGAAGACTGGAGTAGGGGTTTTGAATTGTGTTTACTGTTTAGTGTCTCTCACATGTAGCCCTTTGGTCACCATTGGACACATACATGTAGTAACTACGACATCAGCCACTTGACCCCGTATCACTACCCTGCAGCTACCCCAAGCAATGATCGAGGAATAAAGTGCACAGTGCTCTAGTAAAGAGCTCAATGTGATTTGTTCATGTTTCGTGTTGAACAACATATGTTTCATCCTTTTTCTTTTTCAATTCATTTCTCTCTCTTACTTGAGATCTTGATGTTGTGTTTTTCGCATTCGGATTTAGATAACGGAAATGTTTGGTATGATATGAATTCAAAGTAGCAAAATGATCCACAACTTTTCAATGTTTCTCAATTCCACTCCTCCATTCGCTAATAAATACTTTATTGAATCAGAAAATTTATTCATTTCACAAAAACAATCTTTTTTTAGGTGATGAACATGTAATAAAATTTAAACACTAAAACCAATTCCAATAACAAACACAGCTATATTTCATATGAGATCCAAGGAACAATAAAAACCTCGTTATATTATCGATCATGCAACTAAGAGTGTGTACCAAAAAGGGGATTCATATAAGTGCATACTTGGGGATTTCGCCTTTCCTTAAAGCTGAGAGAGCATGTTCCCCAATGTCGATAAGGTCTTCAATGTTGTGAAGAGATGTTTCCTCGGAGCCCAACATAAAAGCGGCTCTGGCCTCGGCTTTCTTGGCTAGCCTCGCCGCTAAGTTGAGCGGCAGACGAGGAGAGTTAAGGCTCCTCAATATCTGACGGTATAGAGGTAGAACCCTGCCTCTGTTCCTAGCAATGTCCTCTGCGGTAGCCCATATCAAACCTTTTGCCATCCCCTTACTGCAAAAAATACACAAATAAATAGAAATGCAATGAGTTCATTCAGGCATTTTATCAAACAGTTTGTGGTTGCTTATAGTTGCAAAAAAAATGCAAATATAGATCATAAAATCAATGCTTAAAAAAATGCAAATATAGATCATAAATTCACCTTAAGCAAGAAGAAGAAGATGATGAAGGAGAGTATAAGAAGAAATAGATTCAGAACAAAGTAATTATTGAGTGGTTTCTTAAAACAATTTTCACAGCGCAAACAAAACAGAAGATGGACAAAAAATAATTTATCCAGCTAATTCACTTTCACTAAATTATGATAGAGCTTAGGGGTGTTCAAAAAAACCGCCAAACCCGCTCCGCCCGCAAAACCGACCGAAATCCGCCCAAACCCGTCGGTTAGAAATTTTAGCACCCGCCAAAAAATGGGTGGGTAGTGGTTTCGTTAGATGTTACCCGCAAATAGGTCGACCCGCCCGTATAAATAAATAAATAAATATATATATATATATACATATATTAAATATATATATATATATATGAGTGGGCTTCACACACGGACCAATTCGTGCGCATTCTTCAAAACTTAAAATAAAATATTATATTTTATTTTATTACCTTATCTCTTAATTCTTTTATTATAGTAATCCCTGTCCTAATTCATAATACTAGCGACTAGTACTCTATGCTCCGGCAGCCTCCCGACTCACCTTTCCGAGTTCCGACAACCATGCCGACTAAAAGACAGATGATTCCTTCGAACCGTCGACCGAGAAAAACGCGAAACGGTAGGGCATACCTCAAATCCGGGAGTTGTTGATGGGCTTGGACTCATTTCCGAACTCCTCGTCTCAACAACATTGGGCTCCTTTTTCAGAAGCAGGTCCGCGAGTTGACGAGCCCCATCGATTTCATCACGCAGTTTGATCCGATGAAACAACAAAGGAGGGCCCGAACATCTGTTTCGTTTCGCGATGAGATGTATTACCCCATGATTATTGTATGGAAAAGTTGAGGAGAAAAAAAGAGAGCAAAGGAATAAGAACGAGGAGTGGCAGAAGTGGAAATAACGCAAAGTTGGGCGAGAAAAATGCAATTAAAAAAATGATATGGAGAATACTTGAACGAGAGAGACGGCCGGTGAAAGTAAAAAAAGAAACGGAAAAGAATTCTATACAAAATTCTAGGATGCGACGTCCTACAAGAAAAAGAACGATTTTACAAAAAATTACTCCTTATAATTCATAAATCATAAGAGAGAGTAGAAACTAATAATTAAATCTTCAATTTATATATTAAATCTTAAAGGCGATAGGGGTTCCTCTTTAGATTAATTCTGAGTCATGACTTTCTTGTTAATTGTTCACTTTTTCTTTTCTGGTTTTTTTTCTACACCATATTTTGATCGGACTTAAGCTACCAAACATTGTGAGAAAGCAATTCTATTCTTTTGGCAAATCTAAGCTAACCCAGAAATAAAAGCGTGTGAACGGCCCTCTTCTTTGATCTGACTTGAGCTACCAAACATTGTGAGAAAGCAATTCTATTTTTTTGGCAAATCTAAGCAAACCCAGAAATAAAAGCGTGTGAACGGCGCCTTGAGCTTTTTCGCTCTGTATGGAATATATATTTAATATATAATAAAAAAATTACTAAGAAATAAGGTAATAAAATAAAATAATATTTTATCTTAAGTTTTGAAGAATCCGTACGAATTGGTCTGTGTATGAAGCTCCCTCATATATATATATATTAAATATATATATATATATATATATATATATATTAAATAAATACTATATAATAATTTGCTAAATTTATTTATAACTTTATTCTTTGACTTCTTTTTTTTTTTTTTTTTTTGAATTAGACAATAACATGAATAAATGTCCTACAAAGAAGTAAGAACACAACTTTGATTCTCTTAAACCTTTAAAAATACAAAAATTCTTCAAAGACTAATTCTTCCAAAAAACAAAATATGACCGATTTAGCATATCTTGACTGGTTCTTTCAGTTCGGATAATACGAAGTGGTAAGTTGGTTTTTAAATCGACTACTGGGCTGGTCTTTTTTAATCCTAACCCTAACAAAAACCAACGAGTCACACACTAAGCATAGCAATTATATACAAAGGTCAATCGAATTTTTATTTTACCCTATAGAATTAAAAATTTTATTGGTCAAAAAACGAATGAACGAGTTTCACCCTTTTGAGTCTAGCCATAGAGAGAAGGTAAAAACAATTAAAGTTTTTTTATTCCTCTTCTGTGTCTATAAAAATCCAAATTTTGATGCCTAATACCCCATAGATAGTCCGAACTGTATAGGAACAATAATCAATTTTAGCCCGGATGGTTTGTAGGGGAACCCTACCCTCTCTAATCCATTCGACACGTGCAATTTCTTTTCCGTCGAGACGTCCGGAAATTTGTACTTGAATTCCTTTTGTATCTGCTTGTTCAGTTAATTCAATAGCCTTTTTCATTACTTTTCGAAATGAAACTCTATTCTTTAATTGTCCTGCTATAAATTCTGCAAGAATATTGGGGTTTCTATAAGGCTTTGTAATTCTTGTGATAGCAATGTTAAGTTTTCGGTTTTCATAATGAAATTCTTTTTCTAGATTCATCTGTAATTCTTCGATTCCCCGCGGTGTTCTTTCGATTAATAACTTTGGGAATCCCATAAAAATTATTACTTGGATTAAATCGATTCTTTTTTGAATCTCGATACGAGCAATTCCCTCGGCGCCAGAGGATATTCCCATATTCTTTTGTACATAATTTTTAATAAAATCTCTTATTTTTTGATCTTCTTGTAGACTCTCAGAATAATTATTTGGTTTTGCAAACCAAACGGAATGATGACTTTGGGTAACAAATATTTGTAATGGTGAGAACACAAACGACGATGAATTTGAAAATTGAAAATCATGGTGTCGTAATATTTCAAGAGGTTCAACAAATATAGAAATTAGAGCATCTTGTAATTATGCTTCCGTGAATATGTAGTCCATCCGAAATTGCATAGTACATAAATTTGATAAATCGTTTCAATTTACATTTTTAAACCCGCTATTTCGCCCGTCATCCGCCCGCACCCGTTTTGGCCCGACCGCACGGTTAGAGTAAAAACAAGGGCGGGTACGGTTGATAAAAGTGACAACCCGCCATCATTGGGTCGGTTCATTATTTAGAGATATACCCGCCCAAACCCGCCCGTGAACACCCCTAAATTAGAGCTAATCATTAAATTCTCCGTTGTCTCAAAATGTGAAACAATACTCACATAAAGAGTCCCATACATATATGTAATGATGGTTTCGACTATTGAAATTTGTTACACAACTTCCCAACTCCCAACCACATCAAGGATCCATATTACATTATATAGCAAAAATATTATAACTTCAAATCACTGTTTTTTATCAACACAAAAAACTGTTGGCACACTCTTAAAGAGGCTGTTTGGCTGAGCTATAAGCTCTTTAAAACAGCTTATAAATTGTTTAAGAGTTTATAAGCTCTTAAAATTTATTTGATAACATTTTAAAAAAAGATCTTAAAAAACTTAAAAATAAGCTGTTTAACAGCTTATAAGCTGTTTAAAAAAGTAAAGGAAAATACTTTTTTTTTTCAACAGCTTATAAACTCTGGTAACTTAAACCATAAAAGACCAAAATACACCTAAAATTATTACATTTTATATATATACAAAAATTCCAAATTTATTATTTAGTTAATATAAATATTTTTAATTATTTTTTTAATATAAAACAGTTTATTTTTGATAATTTTAGTTATATAAGATCTTAAATTGTCAAACAAATTAACATCTTATAAGTTTATATATCTATTTTATCTAAACAGTTTAACAACTTATTTATTAAATAAGACATAAGAGCTTATTAAAACAACTTATGAAATGTAACATCTTATAAGTTGTTTTAAATAAACTCGCCCAAACGGACTCTAAAGCTGAAAGCCCTTTTTTGGTTGAAAATTGAAATTGTGTTTAATCAATTGTAAAATAATTACAACTAGAATGTGAATGATTTTTTTTTTTATTTAAACTAATTTAGGACTTTTATCAAGTGTGCAAGTGATAAATTAAAGTGCATAAGCAACAATTCCAATTTTTAAAAAAAAAGTTTAGAGCATTCAACCCTGGTTTTTGTTAGTAAGATGCAACAAGATGAAACCAAACACAAAATTATTAAGTTAACCTAACTATCACACATTTAACCAGGCCACCAAACAAGGCCTAAAATTATTAAACATGTACTTGGTATTTTGTATGTTCCGCGATTAATGCTACTAGCCTTTTTTCTTGCACATCAAGAAGTTGTTTTTGTTCTCAATTTATTTATCAATTTCATAAAAAATGATAAATACTAAGAGCTAGAGAATAATGCATGCAATATTATTAATTAACTAGCAATTTCCACGTGTAAGTTGTACAAAATATTTTAGAAAAATAATTTAAATGTGTAATTATTTTTATAAAATATTTTTTAAATTAAATATAATAATAACAAAAATATTTTGATAAATATTATCTTAAAATTTTCAGTGGTAAAGTAACAATAATATTTAACCCTATAAACATGAATTATTATATTAATAATTTTAGTAAAATAAATTATTTGAATTTAGATATTATTTTTTTAATTTAATTAATTTCTAATTATTAATATCATTAAGAAATTCAAAGTGAAATGTTTATATATTAAACACAAACTTTATTTAAGAAAAATAAATTTGTAATTGAAAAATATTAAATTTATAAAAACAAAAAAAAAACTACTACTACTAGTCTACTATATAGAGTAATTAATATATCACTTTTTATGTGAACAATACTCCAATATCAAAACAATATTTTATACTCCTTATGAACTTAGTTGTCGCATTTTCTTTGTTATTTACAAAGGAGGTATGACAACTACTCTGAAACACAACTACTCTGAAACAACGGAAATAATCTTTTTTTATAAATTATACAACATTTATATAAATACACAATTAAAGTATAATTTCAAAACTAATGAAATAAAATATTAGGAAAGTAAATATAATGATATAAAATAAAGATACAGTAAAAACTCTATAAATTAATAGTCTCGGGACCGTGAAATTTTATTAATTTAAAGAAATTTTATTAATTTAAAGAGGTTATTAATTTATCGAGTGTATTTTTTTTATTTAAAAGACGACCGAAAGATTTTATTAATTTAAAGAGGTTATTAATATATCGAGTATTAATTTATAGAGGTTTTACTTGTAATAAATTATATTGTAATTAGTTATATAGTTGTATTAATTATTTGAAAATAATATATATATCAAATATTAATAAAAAAGATGAATTATACTGTGTGAACGTAAATTGTTTAGAATATTATGATCCGTTAGATAAATGTGTCAAATTAATCCAAGATTATTATTGAGTTACGTGAGATTCACTTCTCATATATCATAAATAAATTATAAATTGATAAATTATAGATAGATGGTAGGTAACAAATTATAACAAAAGTGCATTGTGCACATCATCGGTGCACTGTGCATGGTATCATCGAACCGTACGTCTATGACTAGCTCTATGTAAGTGTACATCATCCTCCTTACATTCCTCGCACTTGATTATTCTTCTTTCTTGATAAAAATGCACAAAAATGGATCTAAGTACGTACTATTATTGTCTCTCTCGTCCAAATGATCCGACTCGACCGTTCTAGTTTCGATTTTGATGATCGAAACGGAAGAAATATTATGGAACTTGTATGCGTACAAGTTTCATAATCTTGAACCATTCAGACTTGAACCGCTCGCGTACAAGTTCCACAAATTTTCTTCCGCCTCGAGCTCCGACTCTTCAAAATCAGAACTTGTTCGGCCGAGAAGGATCATAATTAGGACCTGAAAAGAGTCAAAAGACCGGTTCTAATCATCACCATTCACCACCGTCAGACACTATTTCAAAAGGGGTTCACCGTTGAAGGATCATAATTAGGACCTGAAAAGAGTCAAAAGACCGGTTCTAATCATCACCATTCACCACCGTCAGACACTATTTCAAAAGGGGTTCACCGTTGACCACCATCGTCATTAACTACAATCTGCTTAAAACATATACAACTATGATCCATTTATATTATTTTTATATATACTTTTCAATTTCACCATATAAGTTTTTCGTTAGTTTAAGATTTTTGATGTTTCATATGTAGTAATTTTTTTTTGGTAACTGTTATGTGGTCAATACTGATCCCGGACTGGTATATCTTGGACATGAGTTCAGGTTTCTATCGGTGTACCCGGCCCAAAAAAATAGAAGCCCGGAGCAATGGGAAATTGTGCGGAGCTTGATCTTGTCAACGGGCTCGACTCTGCTGGAAAGTGGTGGCCGGAGCGATTGCAGGATGTTGTAGATGTTTTCTTCTCCTAGAAATGGAGTTTGAGGGTGATGAAGAGAAAAACCCTTTTACATGGGATTAATGTCAAATTTACTGCTTTACCCTTTACAGATTAATATCGGATGACATGAAGATTGAAGACTAGCCATGATCGAGGAATAAAGTGCACAGTGCTCTCGTAAAGAGCTCAATGTGATTTGTTCATGATTCACTAGTAAATATTTTATTGAATCAGAGAAATTATTCACTTCACAAAAACAATCTTTTTCCGGAGATGAACATCTAATAAAATTTAAATACCAACACCAAAACCAATTCCCAACAACAAACACAGCTATATTTCACATGAAATCCAAGGAACAAGAAAAGGCTCGATATATTATCGATGATGCAACTAAGAGTGCGTACCGAAAAGGGGATTCATATAAGTGCATACTTGGGGATTTCGCCTTTCCTTAAAGCTGAAAGAGCATGTTCCCCAGTGTCGATAAGGTCTTCAATGTTGTGAAGGGATTTTTCCTCGGAGCCCAACATAAAAGCGGCTCTGGCCTCGGCCTTCTTGGCTAGCCTCGCCGCTAAGTTGAGCGGCAGACGAGGCGAGTTGAGGCTCCTCAATATCTGACGGTATAGAGATAGAACCCTGCCTCTGTTACTAGCAATGTCCTCTGCCGTAGCCCATATCAAACCTTTTGCCATTCCCTTGCTGCAAAAAATACACAAATAAATAGAAATGAAATGAGTTCATTCAGGCATTTTATCAAACAGTTTGTAGTTGCTAATTGTTGCGAAAAAGTGCAAAAAACATATCGAAATGAAATGAGTTCATTCAGGCATTTTATCAAACAGTTTGTAGTTGCTTATTGTTGCGAAAAAGTGCAAAAAAACATATCGTAAAATCAATGCTTAAATTCACCTTAAACAAGAAGAAGATGATAACGACGGAGAGTATAAAAGCGTTGGAAGAAAAATAGATTCAGAACAAACTAATTATTGAGTACGAGTAGTTTCTTAAAATATTTTTCACCGCACAAAGCCACAAACACAAATGACTTTGATTTGTGGGAATTTATAAATCGGGTCAGTTGCTTGCGTGGTATTTAATTTGTGGACCGGATTTATATTCAATTTTAATGAGGAGTTAAAAATAAATTTACTTTTAATTTTTTTATTATTATCAAATTTCAATAAAATAATATTTCCTTAATATTTAAATAATACTAATAAACTCCAAAATTAGACATTTGTAGAAAAATACATGTTTAATTTGTGTAATTTAAAAACACTCAAAAGTTAAATATGAGAATCGAACTTCCAAGTCCAACCACAAAAAGTCAAGATTTATGGAATAATTTAATAAAAATGATAAAAATAATATAAAAAAAACAACATTAGGTTAGGAATTTCATAGAAAGTACATGTACTAATATAGTCGAAGCTCTTGTTGTTTTTTAAAACTTATTAATTTAAAGGTGAATTTGGATAAAGAGTAATTTGTTTATAATTAAATAACACACTTTTGACTAATTATATAAAAAAAATACCGTACTTATTTTAACTTTTTTAATTTATAAAATAATTATCACTATAAAAAAATAAAAAAATAAAAAAATCAATACTACAGTATTCCAAAATTTAATAGATTTTTATTTAAATAATTTTTTAAAAATCTGAATTTAAAAAATTTTAAATCTACATTTGTAGTGAATTACGTCAAAGAATCTCTTAATATATTTTTATTTAAATAATTTTTTAAAAATCTAAATCTAAAAAAATTTAAATTTACATTTGTAGTGAATTATGTCAAAGAATCTCGGATTTATAAATATTACTCTTTTTTATAAATACAAACTTCAATCAACCTTGACTAACGAAAACATTAAAAAAAATTACACTTAAATGGAAACTGAAAATTTTTAGAGTATAAGTAACTTATAATTATGGTAACCAATTTACCCTTTTTCTTAAATATCTCTTAATTTAATTATGTTATGAATTTCATAGGAAGTACTAGTAAGTACTTTGAGGCTCTTGTTGTTTTTTAAGACTTAATTTTTGTTAATTCAATTAAATTTATTTCGATTCAATTTAATTAAAATCAAGTAAAAATATATATAATTTAGTGAAGTGAACAAATTTGTATTTGTTATAAACTCAAAAGTAATTGGGAGAGAATAATATAGTAGTAAGAGAGACAATATAAGAGGAGAATAGAATTGTTATGAATTGTTGTCTTCATTCATATGAGGAGACCCCTTTATATAGGATACAAAGTAGGGTTTCTGTCTTGTTCACCAAGAAAGGGTAAACTAGTCATTCACTAATTAATAATATTCATAACACTCCCCCTTGAATGACTATTTACAGGATTTGCTGCCTCGTTAAAACCTTGCCAGGAAAACCCAGTGGGACAAAACCTCGACGAAGGAAAAAGAGTACAGCCTGCTCCCCCTGATTGTAATCACCGAAGATCTTTGACTTTGTGATCAATCAGTCTCATTAAAACCTGTAACTAATAAAACCATATAGGAAAAACTTAGTTATTCAAGTATACATTTTGGTCTTCAGGACACAACCTTTGAATTTTCGAGTTTCACATTCATTTGTATTATTGTATATTTTTCGTCCTTCAGGGACATGCCTTTACCAGACATCTATATTGACTAGAGCATTCGCAATTGCTATAACCGGCCGATAACTCTTCTGGAGTATTTTAGATGCGTCTAGTGTTCAATATACATTTCTTGACAAATGAACAATAATGTGAACTTCAATTCACAATCATTTGAACTTCAGGTTCAATATCTCACTTTATCTCGAAAATAAACTCATATGGAACATTCTAATGTCCTCATTAATTATTATCGAGTGATGTACATGCCTCGTTATAAAACCCTGTAGGAAAAAATACTCGAGGAAAAGAGTACATTACATTCACATGTATATTGTGGTGATTGTCTCGTTAAAAACCTTTAACTAAGAAAACCCCGTGGGAAAAACTTAGTAGAGGGAAAAAGAGTGCAATCAATGGTCTTTGGGACCAATCACTGGTCTTCGGGACCTTGTCTCAATATCAATTTTGTCCATAATGACATATGTAATATGATACTCTATACATGTTCTGATTTTCATTTCCTTTCATTTCAGGAATCTTAAAATTCATCGAGGATTTTCATGTATGTATCATTCGAATGATTTCTACATGTTCAAATCATACATTCATGCATATCTATACTTATCGTTGTTGCTGCCAGAAGTATAAGGTAGCGGAACTTAATGTCATCCTTAAAAATATCGAGTTTCTTCGAAAAACTCTTGAGCAACTAATCTCGCCTTTATATCTCACCACACAATTATTCGTTTTCGTACGAACACCCACGTATATCCTTCTGGGATAATATTTTTATCCATCGAGTAATGCTCAGCCTCAATTGCTCATTTCTATTTTCTTGAATGCTGCTGGCACACTATTATAGATATGAGTTTTGGATCCAAATTTTCTAAAGAAACTCTTGAGGCAAATATGTCGTTGACGACTTTTTCCATATTGATGACAATTCATTTTATCAACCAAATCTTTCATCATTTCCCAAATTATTTGGTTGTTCCGCAATTCCACGATTTTCAATTATCATGTGCACATGCTTTTTCAATTGGATTTCCATCTAACTCTCTTCAGGAGATTTGAGGGTGACTTAATTTCTTTGTTTTTCCGCGGATTTATTTTATATCTTAAGATCGATCTACTACGCTTCAGGCGTATATTAGAATCAACATTTGAGTTGATCTCTTTGTTATTTGAACTCTTATAGTTCATTTTTATCACAAATATATGTGATTTTATCACACAAATAAATTTAGCACATTACTTGCTGAATATTGCAAGTCACTTATTTTCATGAACTTCGGGTTCAATTGATTGATGCGTGGATCTAGAATTAAAGATCGTTTTCATTCAATGAAATTTCTCGGCATTTATATCTTTTATATTCTTATCTCCCTCTAATGCCGGGAAATAATCTTCCTCTAATATGCAAATCAGCTAATTGCTATAAACCGATCTTCTGGATCGTGATCTTCTAGATCGTGGGCTCGAGATATTTAATATACTTTATTTTCTATTATGCCCATTCACTATAGCGGTGATATGAATATTAATTGCATATTTCAAATTCGCAGATGGGAAATAACAATTTCCACGCACTTATTAATAATCATGATATGCATCATTTTCAGTTTAAGTACATTTCTAGTACTCGTGGGGATAATTAGTATAGCTCTTCCGGAGCCAACTTTTAATATGTTATCATTTGCATAACAGTTACTTTACGAATGATCCTTCGGGGATACAGTATCTTTTACCAATCATACTTCTGGGATACGGTATCTTTACCGATGATTATTCGGGATCAAAATATTAGGTTTTATCAATGATCCTTCGGGGATCAAAATATATCTCAATATATAATTTTCTCAGAAATTACATTTAATTGGAATCGACTTTTTCGATATTCCATGAGTACCCACATAGTACATTTATTCTCGATTTTCAAAATATATCCTTCAGGGATAATTCATATGTAATCATTGTTTCAACGAGAACAATCGATGTAACTTTATTCAAAAATATTTAATGTTTGAACTTTGCTTCTTCGGGAGCAATCAATAAAAATAATTATTACATCAAAAGTCATTGATTTGATATTTCTTCGGGAATATCATATCATAATATTCTTCAGGAACATTTAAAATTTATTGCTATTACGGGAGCAATTTAACTTGATATTTATCGAATAATACGAAATCATGATGTTCTTCCGGAACGATCAATATAATATCTTAAACCGAAGTATATAATCTTCAGGAATAGTCATTTTAATTGATATATTAAAAATAATTGATTTGATAATACTTCAGGAATATCAAATTTTCATGGAGATTCAAACTCATGTGACTATCCCAATATTCAAGCAAATAACCATCAGGCTATTCAACAAGGTTTAAATTATCTTTTCCTAAAGTTTCACCAACTTTGGATTTTAGAAAGTATACCTCAATTGATTAATGGGTCGAGTTCGCACATACATGACTTGACCACGAAAGACTCGCACGATGTTCTTCAGGAACATTTTATTTTGATATTTTTTCAGGAATATCATATCATATTCTTCATATCACAATGTTCTGTAGGAACGTTTAGTTTTGATATTTCTTCGGGAATATCATACCATAATGTTCTTCAGGAACATTAAAATTTTAATTTATTTATTAGGCATAACTAATTTGATATTACTTCAAGAATATCATATTATAGTGTTCTTCAAGAACTTAATCATAATTAATTTGATATTACTTCAAGAATATCATATTATGATGTTCTTCAAAAACATAGTCATAATTAATTTGATATTACTTCAAGAATATCAGATTATAATGTTCTTCGGGAACATATGATATTACTTCAGGAATATCAAATTATAATGTTCTTCAGAACGTATGATATCATATCAAGAATATCAAATTATAATGTTCTTCGGGAATATATGATATTACTTCAGGAATATCATATTATCATGTTCTTCGGGAACATTTGAATTTTAAAAGAAGAGAGGAGAAGTAGATATATTTATAATTATTAATAAATATAAATATAAATATAGATTCTTGCCTTTGAGTTCGGATCTTGGATGAGTAGAACTTCGATGAAGAACGCGGTTGAGCTTTCGTGCTGATAACGTGTTATAAACTCAAAAGTAATTGGGAGAGAATAATATAGTAGTAAGAGAGACAATATAAGAGGAGAATAGAATTGTTATGAATTGTTGTCTTCATTCATATGAGGAGACCCCTTTATATAGGATACAAAGTAGGGTTTCTGTCTTGTTCACCAAAAAAGGGTAAACTAGTCATTCACTAATTAATAATATTCATAACAGTATTTTAATTTTAAGTATATACAGTAATTTTAAAAAAATACTATTTACTTATATATTTTGAAGATAATTTTGCTCTGTGTGCAGTTTTATTTTTCTACGAAAACAATTATTTCATAAATTTACATTTTTGAGAAATGTTTTTTTGATAAGGTTATCATTGTCATTTCACGTGACATAAACAAAACAACCATCCGCAGCCATCGGTCACCGTGATAACCCACCCACCCACACCACAGTGGCCACACTACACCAATCCGTAAACAAAATTCACACTTGACCTGAAGCTAGAGAGAGAAAGAGAAAGATGGGTGGAGGAATGGAAGCTAACAAGAACCGTTGGGTCGAGGACTGGTCAACGTCCAGAGAGAATCTGGAGTTCAACTTCCGGTGGACCCGCCGCAATTTTGCCCTCGTCGGAATCTTCGGCATAGCCGTCCCCATCCTCGTCTACAAAGGGATCGTCAAAGAATTCGTTAGTTTTTGAGATTATATTGCTTTTCGATTTTTGTTTTTCGATTTCGGTAAAGGGGATCTTTTGCCCTAATTGGTAGATCTTTTGCACTGATTAAAGATTTAATTATTGCTCAAAGTGAAATAAATAAATAAAATTAATTTTTTTTTATTAGAATTTGGGAATGACAATGATATGATGAATCTGTGAGCTTGGCCGATATGTGAATATGATAGTGCTTTGTGGGGTGGTTTGCCTTGTATGTTTATTAGTGTGTACCAAGGATCAATTGATTATCTTCGATTTTAATATTATAGTCTTGTTCTTTCAACATTATTTTCGTTTTAGTTTTCTGGATCTGTAAAGTTTGCTTGTGTCCTCTTATGACTTATCCTCTTATGGATTGCATTAATTAAACCAGCTTATAGTAACATTGTAAGTGTTTGTAGCTGGTGAACTGCTCGTTGTGATTTCTGAGTTCAAATGTTTTTGATTGTTACCCATCCAGTTAACATATGTTTGATATTGACACGCATGATAAAACCACATTTGTCTTCACCTTCCTTAACTATAGACTATAGTAGGATAGTTCATTGTGTAAATGTGCACGTAGTTCCTTATAGTAATATCTCTGGCTGTCCTTCGAAAAGTACGAGTGACTTGTGTGTTGATTTTGATCACGATAAGAGAGCAAGTGCTGGGGCGTTTTTCTTTTCTTTTCTAATGTTCATCGTTTTGTAATGATTTGTTCTGGCAGCACATGCAAGATGAGGATGCAGGGAGGCCACATCGGAAATTCTGGATGTCTTAAGGCATTTTCGTTAGTTGGCCCTAATAAACGTGGCAAAACATGAAGGCGATGTTTTTCTTCTGGACCAATCAGTGTCGTTTCCGAGTTTGTCAATCCCCATTGAGTATATTTGATCTGTTTTTATCATTCTCTTTGTTCAATTTGGCTTATGACAATAATTGCTACTAGTTGTTTGAAGATTTGAAACGGGCTTGATGCTCTCATAATGATATCATGAGATAGAATATAGGTACAAATAATATGACAATCAACATACAATAAAGTCAAATTTTGAGAAAAATCAACAAATTTTAACACGCATTCTCATGAGGTTCTACTCGTTGATAAAAGTGTCTTCTTTGGGCAAGTAAATATTTTATTGGCAAGACACCCTATTAATGTTTTGGGCTTGTTTTGATACCATATTGAAAATATTTCAATATGTCAATAACACATTAATTTTTATTGTTAAATAATAATATAATAACTTATATTTGAGGTTAAAGATCTTGAAAAGGGCTATACGGGACATCTTAACAAGATAGTATAAGCATTAGTTATAGTTACTAGGGGTGGGCGTGGGACGGGATTAGGAGAATTTCGTCTCGTCCCGGAAATAAATTTTCGGGACGAGACAGGACGGGATTTGCATTTTAAAAATTCGTCCCGCATGTCCCAATCTCATTTGGGTTCGAGTCGGGATCGGGACGGGATCGGGACGTCCCAAAATATTAAATAAAGAATAATTAAAATTAATTAAATAAAAATAATTAATAAAATAATAATAATAATTACTTATAAAACAATAAAAAATTCAAATAAAATAAAAATCGACAATTTTTTTATAACAAATATTCATACATATACATACACGAGCATATACATATATATTGAATTGATTTTAAATTTTAATTTTAAACATAAATTATTAAATAAGTAAAATAATATTGAACTTATTTATATTCAATTTAAATGATATTTTAATTTTATTTAATATTTTAAAATAAAAATGTTAATATTTCTAAAAACAAATTAAACAACAAAAATTAAATTATATTGAAATATTATGAAATTTTAAAAATATACTTAATTTAATAATAAATTTAATTGGGAGTATGATTAATATTTTGATATTTTATTAATTTGTTTGAAAATATGAAAATTATATTATTATTATTAAATAAATTATCGGGACGGGACGGGATAGAACGGGATCATCCCGATCCCGTCCCGTTATGAAAAATTTAAAACGAGACGGGATGAGACGGGATTGCCATTTTCAAAAGTGATCCCGTCCCATTCTGCTAATTTTCGGGATGTAATCGGGACGAGATCGGGATTCCGGGACGAAGTGTCCACCCCTATTAGTTACACCTCACACTTTTATTATTTATTTACGACACATTATGATATTAGTATTAAAATTATTGAACATGTATGCTTCAGGCTACTTACCTTTTTTCTTGCATATGAAGAAGAAGAAGTTGTGTTTGTTCTCAATTAATTCATCAATTTCATAACAAATTGCTAAATACGGGGAGAGCTAGGGAATACTGCATATATGTACTATTATTAATTAACTATAGCAATTTCCTGTGTAATTATCGGATTAAATATAATGACAACAAAAATATTTCGATAAATATTATCTAAAATGTTTCTTATAAAAAATTAGTTGTAATGTAACAATAATATTTGACCCTTTAAACATGAATTATTATTTTAATAATTTCAGTAAAGTTAATTATTTGAATTTAGATACTATTATTTTTTAAGTTAATTAATTTGTATTTATTAATATAATTAACAAAAAAGGTAGTTAGACATGTAATATGAATGAGAGGAAGTAGATAAACGGTAGGTAGCTTTTCTAACAAATTACAGTATATCGTAAGTGCATTGTGCATTGTGCATTGTGCATGGTATCATCGGACCGTATATGGCTCTATATAAAGGCACGTCATGGTCTTCTGAATTCCTCTCACTTGTCAACAAATTCCAAACACACAGATTATTAATTATTGATCTTGAACTCACTTTTTTTACGACATGCCAGACGAAGACATCTGGAGGAACTTTCTGAACGAGAATATCGTCAACTACCCGATCGAGGCCCTCACGGTCATGAGGACACGACGAAGGTGCTATATATCTAAATTTAATTTGATCCTGAATTTTTTTATGAAACATGCTCGATGAGAAAGCCTTATATAAATTATCTATGGTTGTGAAATGAATAAATTTACGTTGCCTTGTAAAAAAAGGGTTGCAAAGGCTCGTCCACGACTGTGAGGGCCTCGGGTACTTGGCGATATTCTCGTTGAGATAGTACCTCCGGAGCTCTTCGTGTGGCATGTCGCCAAAAAAGTTGAGTTCAAGAGTGCTTGTTGAATTTGTTGATGTAGCCAGCGTTGTGCGCGTGAAGACCTTGAAGCGCTCGCACCTCTCGTCGACGTTTCTGGTTATGTTGTAGTGGGACCTCCACCTCGTGTACAAGTTCAAAAAAAAATTCTTCCGTCTCGAGCTCCGACTAATCAAAATCGAAACTCGATCGGCCGAGTCTGATCAGTAGGACGAGAGAGACAATAAGTATGATCGATTTGTTCATTTTTACCAAAGAAAGAAGAAAAATCAATTAAATGTATTTGGAATTTGTTGACAAGTGTGAGGAAATTAGAAGACCGATGATGTACCATTTATAATTAACAAAAGAGGAAAAGATGATAATTATGAAATGTCCAAAGTAGTATTGGTTTTTAATAGGGCACATTCATAATATATATATATACCTACAAATTGTAGGCTACAATATAATAGCGCGCCTAAGCCAAAAATGTTAAAGAGGGGGTGTTGTTTTAGGGAATCTGGCAAAAAAAAAACCTTTCTAATATATATTAACAATATATTTTTCCAATATAAATTGACAAATTCATTTGAATATATTAACAACTTTCCAGTGTAAGTTAATTAATGTTATGGAACCTTTAATAAGCATTATGTAAAGTGGTGTATCTTTAGACAAAAACAAAAACAATATAAAAATTACCACGGCAGTAGTGTTGATGTGGGTGTTGGAACTCCGGAACAGTCGGCTACGCGCAGAGCTCGAAAAGCGCAAATTGTAATAGACGTTTTTCCAAACAAAATCACATTTAACCTGCATTCTTTCACATCCACTGATGCCAACACCAATGTCCGCTTCTTGAATCATACAACATCATTTGCACCATCACCAATCGCTAAAGTGATTTTCCCGGTAACTTCTTTTACTAATCTTGTTATCTAGTTGACAAATAAATAACTTAAAAGTGTGAAATACAGGGAATGATGACTAAAAATTCACACAACCAAATGAGATATCTTACCAGTGCTTTTTGCTTGGGTGAAACTCGACAGCATATAACAGATGCACAATGAACGGCTAAGTTTAGAAAGCGATGCTTCATGTCTTCCTCCAATGTATAAGTCAGAGTTTTCCCATCAATGATCAATGCAAATGCAGCATGTGGATCCTTCTCCAAAGAAATCATTTGGGTTACACCACTTTATATTAACACTTGAAGTGAGATTTCCTCCTTTGCAACCTTTAATTGAAAACCAAATTGAAGGGTAACATAAAATAAAATGATAATTTTTCAAAATATTGTTCAACATTCTTTATTAAAACAAAACCTGTTTGATATTTCGGTCTGATGAGTCGGCATTTGTTGTTATGCATATTTGTTTCATGCCCTGCCTGAGCAAACTACAAGCAAATCTGCATCATGATTTCCGGATTTCTGTTCAAGACTTAGAAATAGATCATAAATAGTATCCACATTCTGATGGTGAAAAACAGACCCTATGTTAGTTTCTATCTTATCACCTGTCAGAACCCAGATTTTTAGACCAGCTTGTGCTAGTTTGTCAATGCTCTGAGGTACCTACAGAGAAGAGATAACGAACAACCTAGTTTCTTGTAAGCAAGTGCAAGAGTTCGTAATCCAGCCTCTACATATTCATTCAAATGTTTTCTGGTGTCTTTTTCATACATTCCACCGTTAATTGAAAACCGGTCAAAGATAATGCTGTAATAGGAAAATGCATAAAACTAAGAACATATACCTTTATTTTTGTAAAACAAATCAAATCTTGTGATAAAACTCGGAGTCGAGAGGTAAAAAAAAAAACAATTAGTAACAAACATATCCGCCCCTTTGCATAGAAGAAGAAGCTGCCCCTTCTCGTCTCTAATAATTACAGACATTCTTTTCCTTTTGCTAGTGAAATCCATCAAATTGAGAACTTTGAACTCCCTGAATTCACAAAATAAAAATACTACGCGTCAAGGCACATGGTTCAACATACACTCTAATTATCGACCATTAATTCGATATATTTCTTCATGTTATCACCTTTCGATAGGCTCCTGAAAGGAACGAAACCTCTCACGCACAGATACACTAGACTGTGTTCTTTTACAGAACTCAACCAAATTCTCTAGCAGCAACAAGAAATGCGCCTTCATCCGGCGACTCCGCTTCATAAGTTAAAGTCCCTATCTCTTCATTTTGCTCGGGAACTGCCGCGTGACAGTATTCTGAAAAATAATAAAAATGATATCCTTGCTGGGTTCTTTAAACCAAATTCCCATTCATGAACCGGATATCCTCGAAGCTGAACCCCTTTATCGACGGTTTAGGAGCATATTCATCTCTAAAAGTGACAGCTGTCTCCAATCGAATCTCTGATTCCTGTCCACTTTTCTTGTTTTGCCCCTCCATGACCATCTGTTTTGCAGCCGCGAACTCAACATCGCAATCACGTGTCCCGTAAGCAATACCCGTAATCGAGCACTTAAGGAAGTCCATATAAGCTGAGTTTTATCTATCAAAAGGAACAAATGACAACTGCCAAAGAGTAAATACAGCACGATCGTATTTTAGCTGAACAGAAACTTAAAAAGATGATGACAACAAAGAGCTAGATAAGAGAGATATCTCAAAATAATGAATTTCAGCTGAGGTACTCACAAGTCACAAGTCATCTCAGGAGTGGCCTTGTCAAATGCTCTCGCGCAGTAGCTAGAGCTTGAGATATCGTCTGCAGACAATTAATGATTCATTTTGAGATAACATAAAATAGTAATGAATAGTAGAATATACGTGTGAATCTCAAACTAATCAGTATACCGACATTACCTGCTCAGACAACGGAGCACCATCATCTATGGCATGGGATGCCACCTTTCCAGCAATAACACTACCATCAGTTTCAAGCACAATCCTGCAAAATCAAATGGCATTAATGAATGCTTCAAACCATAAACATGATAAAAGAATACAAGAAATAGCAAAAAGATGCATTTCAAATCACAATGAACTTTATCACAGAGAATGCAAGAAAAATTCAATAAGATTACTGGCAGTACCACAATTATCATAAACAAAACATACACGTGAACATCAATTACTAATTTTTCAATATCTATATATATATATATATCTATATATATATATAGATATATGGGGTATGATTCTTGTGAAATAAAGATAAAGAACAAGTTCTTGAACTTTGAATTGATCTCAATGTCTCATAACTTACCCTCCAACAATAATCTCGTCGAGGCACAAAAGAATCAGATCCAAGTTTCAAGCGCTTCCCTTAAGTCTACATTGTTCCTAAAACAAAAACACCAAAATCAGATTAACTCATAAAAGGACGAATTCAAGGATATTATTTTACAGTTGATGATTGGAATCTTAACGCATTCAAAACCTGAGAAGAAGGGTTACTGCATCAACAAAACCCTGAAGCATAGTAGCTAGAATGAGCTCATTTTCATCATCACCTCCAGTCACAAAGAAGTGCAAATCTTGGACAAACTTATAAACAATGATATTGCTATCCAGCATTGTAATCTCCGCTGCACACAGCCATTTTTAAACTATTAGCCTCTGCCGTGGGGAAAAAAGAGCGGATAAAGAAATTCAATTCAAGACAGACACAAAAACAAAACACAAGTACAGTAAAAACTCTATAGATTCTCATTAAATATTACAAATGGTTGCTTAAAACATATACCAAATCAGTTAACAAAGTCTATTTGATACAAATTTAAGTTATTTCTACAAAATTTAAATTAAAAAAAATCTAAAACACAGTATAATTACAGAAATAACATCTGGGAGGAAATCTACTTTTCGGTTGAATTTGTTTCCCATGTACATTACTCTTAATTTAGAGATGTACTGATTATTTGATAAATGAATAAATAAATCTGGAAAAGATTGCTTTCTTGGTTCAGTGAATATAAATTGATTAATATCACAACCAAAAGATTATGGCCAACCTTTCCTTCCCCAAACACAACATTCATAAAAAAATCATTTTCACAATTATATCAATAATAATCACATCGGAATTATCGAATAATCAGAAACAGAGCACAAGGATAAAGTACCTTCCGTACGAGCATTATTCTTTTGAGTTTTCGTGAAAATGGATTTCTCAAAGGCTAGCTTCACATTATTAGTTAACCACTCATCTGAATAGTACTTGATCGCAACCCGCTTCCCCTCCTAATCCAAAAGAAGGATGTTCTTTATTGTTGGGACTTAGTCAGGCCTCCTAATTACGATGTGACCAAATCAAAACCCTCTAAATTACATAATCGAATTCCCTAGTAATGCAATCCGAATTCAAAATTAATCATATATTATTCTCAATAAAATGCCACGATAAAATCTATAATTCGTACAGAACCAGAACATCGCAATTCAACCCCCTCCCCCTCCCTCGTGATGCATCAACTTCACACACACTAACACAATGAGCCATGATCAAAGAGCTCAATTCTCTAAAACAATGATTTTTTTGTAACAACACAATCGGCAAGGATCAAGGGACTATGGGTCGGATCTATTATGAGCCAGGTAACAAAAATGCAGAAATTATTAGATCTCAGAATTGAAACTAATGCGATCTTAAATTCACATCACTTCAAACAAAAACAAAAACGATAATCGCTGAAAAAAAAACCTAACAACGTACTCGAGTACTCGACAGTGAAAGTTGGCCATTGCGGGCGAAAACACAGCGAGGATGTTTTGGCTTTCCGATCGAAATCCGTGACTGTGAAGAGTTTTGCTTTGAAGCTCAAGTTTCTTAATTGGGTTTGGTGGGCTTTTTCGGATATAATTGCATGGCCGGAAATTGGGAAATTGGGCAAATTTAAACGTGGTTAGGCCTAATGCGTGAAAATATAATAAGGCCACATATTTAAGAATATTGGTGAGTTAATTCGATACCGGATGTGGGCTAATTTATCTATTGTATTTTTGTTATTCTTAATTTTTGATATATTATAAACAAATTATATAAAAAATAAAGGATGAAGATTATCAAATCATTAATGTAATTAATAAATAAATAATCATAAAATTGATACTCTTTCTATATTTTTTTATAAGTCATGTCGGTAATGGATTTTTTTTACAGTTTAAAAGTATTTAATCTAAAATTTTACAATTTTATTAAAATTCTAAGATATGTAATACGGATTTACAAAAAAATCAAAAAATCCGTAAGTATTAGTATATGTACTTTTATAGTTTATGAATTTTAATAGATTATTTAATTTTTAAAAATATACAGTAGAAACTCCGTACAGTCATATCGTTGTCACCGTGAAAAAATATTACTATAGAGAGTTATTCTTATATAGAGTTTTACAAAATAAAAATAATTTTTTCTATAAAAATATAATATAAATATAAAAATAATATACATACAATATTATCTATCTTTAAATTCACAAAATCAATTTAATAGTTTTGAATAATAATTTTTGACTGTGTAAAAATTGTGTTTAACATACAAATTAAATAAAATATTAATGAATATAAGGACTATAAACTTTGATTTTCATAAATATTAAGTAATTTTAAACATGTTATTGATTTTAATAAATAAAAATATTATTAATAAATATTTTTATTATATATTAATCATTTATTCTTATATAGAGGTATAAATCCTTAAGACGGGAGCTAAAAAATGTATGACTTATGACAATGTGGAGTTTATTCCTATTTATAAAGACTTGCATTTTTTATTACTATAGGGAGTTTATTCCTATATAGAGTATTACTATATAGAGTTTCTACTGTATAATTAAATTTGATTTTTTCAAAACAAATTTTAATTAGTAAAGATTTTCAACATTATATTGTGTAACCGCAAGTCAAGATTTTGCTAATTTGATTTAATAATAGTTACTCGTAATTATAAGTAGTGCTTATTTAATTGATTGATAATTTATTAATTATGGTGATCTTGTCATCACCTTATGGTATAGTATATTGTCCTTATATTTGCAATATTTGGATTTATAATAATTGTACCCACGAATACGATATATATACATATATACGATTTATATTTCCAAAATGAAGACTATTGGTCAAATGTAGTGATATATTTTGATTACTAGGTATACAATTATTTGTACATTAATATAATTATAATAATGATTATATTGTTAACTAATTAAAATTTGATTGATATTTTTTTAATGATAATTAATGTGTTAGTAAGGGATCAAGATCCTCTACTAATATATTTTTTCCTAACATTTCCTAATAAATTAATTTTGACCATTGATTATGTTAAACGGTCAAGATCTCTCTGAATTATTAAATAAACACAATATTTATTTCAATGTCAAAATAAATTCATGATCGAAACACCATCTAAAAAAATAAAATTAAAAAATACCAAAATATGAGAACGTGGTTGAAGCGGTTTAAGCAACAAACACTTAGGATCGTCTCGGATCTCCCGCGACATGTCGTTATTTTTCGTCAAGGATTCCTCCTCGTTATTCACCCATGTGAAACGCTTTCCGCGAGAATGGCTGCTGGAGAACTCAGGAAACTTGTTCGGAAACGGACTTGACGGAGACTCTGGAAAATTGCCCAAATCCACTAACGACGTTGCGTCGTCGGAATATTCTCCTCCGGTCGATGGTTGATCTGTCCATTCCATCAAAGGGCGAAAATCCAGAGAAAAAATGGATAAAATTAGCAAGAAATGTGGGAGCAAACGAATCGCGAAGACTGAAATCTATTTAAATGAGAAAATGTTAGGAAAAAAATATATTAGTAGAGAATCCTCATCTTTATTTTGTACCACTTAATTAATATTTATACTAATAGAGTAAATTTAAAAGTATAATATAATCTCATTTGAAGAAATATAAGAATTAATATCGCCGCGCTTTCTCACTTAGTATATGGCTTTTAATTTCCTTCCAAAATCACAAGGAAGAAAGTGTAAGTATTCATGTTTGCTCTTCATAAATGTTTTAAACTAAAATAATATTTTAGTTTACCACTTACCTTTAAATTCTTTTCTCAAAATTATATTTTTAAAAAAAAATCTATTTCTATTTTACATTTTGATAAACAAAAAAAAAGTAATATTTTTAAAACTTTTTAATTAAAAAAAGTTTAAAAATTATTATATTATAGTAAATTGCACGTGATTCGTAAAATTATAATAAATTATAAATAATTCATTAAATTATAATAAAATTCACATAATTAATTAAATTATACTAAAATAAATTAAATTTGTTAAATTATAATATCCTTAAGTACTCGAGTTGCTCACGAGACACGTCAACACCTTCAAGTACGACAATGCTGCTAGTATCCCTAACTCCATCGACTGGAGGAATATGGGGTTCGTTGTGCCGGTGAAGGACCAAAGCACATGCGGTGGTAAAATATCTTTAAATTAATTTGTGTTTCCGTTATTTAAATGTTCAAATTAATTGAGTCCGAATTTATATATACATAAAAATTACATCTTGATCCACGAACTGATTTCTTTCTTCGAACAAATGTTGGTGGATTGCACCCATACCATTGTGACCCAGGGCTGCAAATCAAGATTGGTACGATTTTATCATCTGGCTAGGCGTCCTTGCTAATGAAGATGAGTACACGTACACATCCTAAAATGGACAGTGTAACTACGTACGTAATGATGATTTAGGGAAGTGACGTACCTATAAATATTTTATAATAATATTAACATGGATTCTAAAAAAACAAAATAATTTATTTATATTTCATTCTAAAATACATTTTTATTGCTTTTTAAATTAAAATTTCATTTTTATTTTATTTTTTATAAAAAAGTTAAGAATTAATATTTTTTACTTTTTTTATAAAAAAAAATCAAAAATCATTAAATTATAATAAATTGCACGTGATTTATTAAATTAAAATAAAAAAATTAAATTTATTAAATTATAATATCTCAAGTACTCGAGTCGCTCACGGGGACACGTCAACATCTTCAGGTACGACAAGACTGCTAGTATCAAATATAATGTTATTGCTACAAGTTAAAACAAAAACCTTTTTTTCTTTTACAAATGACACAGATTAACATTGTTATGATGTTTGATTTTGTATTGGTAGATGGGGGTGATTAGAGAGAACTACAATAAAAAAAACTTAACCACGCGCTTGTTATTGTGGGGTATGATCGTATGGGATAACCCCAGACGGGATTGATTATTGGGTGGTTCGGAATTCTTAGGGGAGACAAAAGACGGGATTGATTATTGGGTGCTTCGGAATTCTTGGGGGAGACAAAGGTTATATTTACATTGAGCGCGACAAAGGACTATGTGGTATTGCTAAGGGAGCCCCACTCTTTCCCGTCATATTGGCCGGATCATATGACCGGATCGGAATCGGTTCTATTCAAACCATTCACTAAGTTTATAAATTGAGAATCTCAGTTCATTTAATTTACTTGTTTTCATAATATATAAATTAAAGTGATTGTGAAATACACGTGCATTTTACTATATTTTAATTTTATATAAAAACTATTAAAATCATACAATCTAATAAATACTCTATTTACTTATTAATATTTTCATATTTTTTTTGTAATTACAAATGAAGCGAGAATATATTATTGAGATGGATGAATATAAATTATGATGGTCGTGTAATATATATGTGTATTTTGTCATTTTTTTAATAAGAAATTAATATTATTTATAAAGACCGCGTGCAACATATGTGCACTTAAATAATATATAATTTAATATAAATTATTAAAAATAAGTTTTTCTTTACTATTATTGTTACATAAAATAATTTTTTAGAGCGAAAAAATCAAATAAATTATTATAACTATAAAATTAAAGGACATTTTCGTTTCCAAGTCATCGAGTAAGAGTAACAAGGGGCATGATGTAATTTAGGGATTCCACGAAAGCAAAGGCCCAACAAGAACCTGCATAAAAAAAGAAAAAAGATGTGTTCTTCTGTCTTTTATCACTTAGGAGCCGTGTGAAATGAAAGTCGGTTTTGTATGAGAGAAAGAAGTGAGGAATCCTCTTTTCGACTCTGACTCTCCCACTCCAGTGGTTGCTTTTTTTCTATGTTTTTTTTTCAGTGTTTGAAAATCGATTAATCTATTTGTTAAATGAAGAGTTTATTTAACATAACTATTTTTTTACATGTTTTCGGAGTTTTTTCCAAGAATTCAATTCAGAATTTTGTTTTCTAATTTTTAACTTCTAATATAGTGCTACTTTATATTGTTGTTTATAACTATCTCACGGCTTTTATCCTATTTATATAGTCTAATCGACTTTTGTCCTTTTTAATTATATAGCATGTGTTGTGAATAACTTTTTTATGCTTTTTGTGTGTAGCTATTGTTATGCAGGAACTAATGAAAATGCATCCCACAAGCAGTGATACATTAAGAGTTTCATGATACAAAAGTGTGAACATTAAGAGTTTCATGATACAAAGTGTGATTGTGAGGACTCAATTCCACAAAGACAATGGGACAAGCATATGGTATAAAAAAGTTCCAAAAATGAGATAAATGACTTATATATTTTCAGTTTTGTATTAGTATTAATATTAATATATGGTAGAACAATTCCTAACAACGTAGTTATATTAAAGATTTTTTTTAATGTTCAAGTTATTATTATCAATAATTGTCAAAACAAAATATACTATTCAATTATATATTATAATTAACTATGTGCCTACAAATGAAGAGATATATATAATGAATTTTATATAATATTTTTTTATATTATACTTTATTAATTATTTTTAAAATTTTTATGTTGCAAGGAAATTAAACACTTACAAATAAATTTAAGCAATATTGGACAATTGTACCTTGCACATGTTCCCATAAGAATTGTAACCTCAAATCGAAAGAGTTTGACAAACCAAGTGAGCTACCCGGCAAAGTTTAAGCTAGTTCGACAAAATCGATTTATTTCAATATATTAGAATTCATTTGACGTATTCATAATAATATTTTGACTAAATAAAAATAATAATATATATAAATAAAAGATATGTCAATTAAATATTATTGAATGGATATTTGAGTTTTGGACAATTCAATATTATAATTATAATAATAATTATTATCAATAATTGTCAAAACAAAATATACTATTCAATTATATATTATAATTAAGTAATACATGTGCGTACAAATAAAGAGATATATGTAATAAATTTTATATAATATTTTTTATAAGATCATTATATTTTATTAATAATTTTTAATTTTTTTATGTTGCAATAAAAATGAAACACTCACAAATAAAATTAAGCAATGGACAATTGTATGAGATGTTGCCATAAGAATTGTAATCTCATAACTAAAAATATGAATTACGTGGCTTAAAAGGCTAACATGACGGGATTGAAAATCTTATGATATATATATAGGGTAATTTTTGAAAAAGAGTAATTTTTAATAATTGTTTATAAATCAAGGAATTAGTTTTTCCTAATTATAAATTTAAGTAAAATTCCAATACAAGAGTTTGCACACTTTCCGTTTTTGGTTGTCTATTAAAAGTTTGCACACTCATAAAAGAAAAGTTTTTTTGTAACTTTATCTTTCCAATACTTGTCTATTTACATTATTATTATTTTTTTACTTAATTTATTCATTACTTAGTACTTACACAACAATACATATTATTTCTTTATACAATACTTATTAGAGCAACCCTAGTGGATAAAAAATGGTCCTTGCCATTTCCAAAATTTGGCCAAAAAAAAAAAAAAAACTACCCTAGGTGCTAAAAATGGCAAGGGCAAAAATAGTGATTGCCAAAATTCTAGTCATTTATTAAATTATTTGGATGGAAAAATGGCAAAAGCTATTCTTGTCACCTTACACTTAAACATAAATTAATTAATAAAGTAATAATATTTTTTGTCTAGTATATTATTATTAATAATAATAAATAATTAATTTTCAACAAATTCAATAAATTCTCACACAAAGGAAAGATCAATTACTCGAACATTAATTTAAAATAATAATTAATTTTTTACTAATGTATATATAATTTAAAATAATAATTAATTTTTTTTATCTAACTTTGAATTTATGGGAAAAAATTATATTAAAAAATGTCAAAAAGTCAAAAAAACTATTTGTTGGCCAAAATGACAAATGACATGGCCATTTTGCCCAAATGTTTGATTTTTACTTCTACTTTTTATTATTTAGTTAATAAAAAATTATTTAGTTAATAAAAAATTATTTTTTTAATATAAAGTAAAAATTTCTCTATCAAACTTTTAAGATACCAAGAGAGTGCTTTTATGAAACAAGGTAAATACATTAAAAAAATATTAATATAAAGAGTTATTCTTATGGAGGGTTTTACAAAATAAAAATATTTTTTCCTATAAAATATAATATAAATATAAAAATAATATAAATACAATATTATATATCCTTAAATTCAAAAAATCAATTTAATAGTTTTTAATAATAAAATTTGACCATATATCTGTAAAAATTGTGTTAATGAATAAAATATTAATGAATCTAACTACTATAAACTTTGATCATATAATATAGGTTATTGATTTTGATATATATTTTAAATCATCTTAAATATATTAATCATTTATTCCTATATAGAAATCTTTAAGACGAGACTTAGAGCCCGTTTGGCGAGTTTATTTAAAAGAGATTATTAGATATTACGTCTTATAAGTTGTTTTAAGAGCTGATAAGTTGTTATGTCTTATTTAATAAATAAGTCAAATAAAATAAATATATAAACTTTTAAGATGTTCATTTGTTTGGCGATTTAAGATCTTATATAAATCAAATTACCAAAAATAAATTGTTAAATATGAAAAAAATAATTAAAAATATTTATATTTACTAAATAATAAATTTGGAATTTTTGTATATATATAAAATGTAATAATTTTAGGGGTATTTTGGTCTTTTATGGTTTAAGTAACCGGACCATATAAGCTATTGAAAAAAAAGTACCTCACCCCTTACTTTTTTTTAAACAGCTTATAAGCTGTTAACCAGTTTATTTTTATATAGACAACATCCCAGCAATACTCACTTCTGATTATTTGTTTACCATGCTTCGAGCTGTAACCCGTGACCGAACTTATTGATTTTGATAGATATTTTAAGTCATCTTAAACATATTAATTATTAATTCTTATATAGAAATCTGTAAAACGGTAATTATTCTTATTTATAACTAGTTTCAAATTGGGACTTGAATATTTTATTATTTATAAGAGTTTATTTCTATATCGAGCATATCGAGGATTAGTGTATATAGAGTTATGTGAAATTGAGTAAGTTTTGAGAAGGTTAATGTTTATTTTACTTTTAGCCACAATTACTCCGTAGTACTTATATTTGCGTGGCTCTTGAAAAGGTTAAAATCAAACAATTCCTTTCTTTCTCTTGTTGTCGTGACTAGAGAGGTCGAAAACGAGAGAGATATTAAGGACGGCGGCTACACGAAGGCAACGCCAGAGTCGAACAGCAAAAACTAGAAACTCGAAGCTTGCTGTGATCTTGGGCGGACTCTTCTCCGGCCGTTGAGGTTTATTTTGATTCGCATCTAAGGATATTAATTAGTGTAATTAGGGCGCAAATTAGTGTAAAGATAACTAGGCTTTTCTCTGTAGAAGAACAAGAAGAAGATAGTTAATTACTCTGCCGCCGAGGCTAAGGCTGAGGCTGAGGTGTCTGTGTTTTTTTTGGTTTATGGATAAGAAAATCCAAGAAGCTTGTTTTTTCTTTGACTTAATCCGTTGATTACGTATCTAATAATGCAGTATATATTTATATTTGTTTTTTTACAATTGTTTTTTAGATGAGGTGAAGAGCAAAGGAGACAAGAAAAAAGATCAGTACTCGTACCTGCGTCCTACTATCAGCTCAAATAATCAACGTACGAATCCGCATCCTGCTTCATCGCGGTGTGGTATTATGGGCAAACCAACCAAAAAAGGATCAAATGCCTCTGCTGGAATTAAAGGTTCCTTGTTGTTGGAGCCGCGCGATAATAATCGTATAATGCCCAAACCAAACAAGAAATTAGGAGTACTATCGAATTCGAGTACTAATCTTCTTCTTGATTCGGATATTGAAAAGGTCCTACAAGACCAAATAACAGAGCTGGTCCTACTTAGGCTAACTGCCATGGAGCTCATCCGCCACAGCAAGTTGCATCCCATAATCTCGTCCCCACGTTTTGTCTCTGCCCACCTCAAACACTCCAAATCTGATCCCTCGAGCCACTACATCCTTGTTCGTGACCGACTGGTGATTTTTTTCGAAAGACTACCTCCAGGCCCCCTTGATTCTAATATTCTCTGCTGCACATCTGAGTATATGGTCATCGTTGGCTCGGTCAACGGGTTGATCTGTTTTTCCGGAGACTCTCGCCATTCTCTGACAGCTGACGACATATTCATATTCAACCCTGTCACTCGACTTTCCAAGAAACTCCCTCCCCCCTCTGAATCTCGTATCACCAGTTGTGCTAGATCGGTTAAACTTGCCTTTTGGTGGGAGGATGATGATGATGATTCAAGTTCTTCGACTACTGGCGGTGTTTACAAGGTGGCGAAAATGGTACATATACCCGGTGCTCGATCTGTGCTGGAGCTTTGGGATTCGAGACATCCTGATAAATGGACTGATGTTGCTGTTTTCGAGTTTGATTTTTACGGGCCTAATTCTTACTTGCCCCATCCTTGTGATGTCCTCATCAAAGGAGTTGCTGCTTATTGGATTGTCCTCGACCTTAGTATGAATTATTCTGTGCTGTCGCTTTGTTTGAAAACCCTGGCAATGGAGTTAATTCCCATATCCAAAGAACAAACGCGTGTGCCGAGTTATGTTTGGAGCGTCGGTGGAGGTATTGATAATGAGTACATGTTTGGTGTAAACATGAATAAAAGATTTGTTTTGCTAAAATGTCGCTTCTCTGGCGATCGTATGTATGACATGTGGACGATGGTGAGGAAAGGTGGTGCTGGAGGTTCAGCAGGTTGGATTAAGAGTCGAAGGGGAATTCGCTTGGATTTTCCTTTCATTCAAAGCTTAGGGAGAATAAATGGGAAATTAGTACTGAAAGCTAGAGATGATAGCTTAGCCATGTTTGATATGAAGACCGGAAGGAGGACGAGAGTAATAGAAGATCCCAATATGGAATATGTTAGTATTGATTCTGGTCATGACTTTGTGCCCAGCTTGGTGTCGATCGATGGGTTTGAATCCAATGAGCTTCCTGGTGTGGCTCTCACTTGGCCTTACCCTTATTTTGATGCTTCGGGTATGTATAGTATACCCTCATCTTCTTTACTACTTTTAATTTACAGGATGAAATAGTCTGATCCATAATTTGTGTATGGAGTAATTATTAGTAATTCTTATTTTTGCAGGATGGCTTAATCAGGAAAATGTAGAAATAGATGCATGAATGCAGCAGCAAAGACGAAGACGAGGTGAGATTATTAATGCATTATTGTTCGTTTTTAGTTTTCTTCGGCCGTGTTTGGAGATCTGAAATGATTGCATTAAAACCTTACAGTAACATTATAAGTGTTTGTAGCTGCAGGGTGAACTGCTCGTTGCGATTTCTGAGTTCAAAGGTTTTTGATTTCTGATCGAGCTGAGGATGCAGGGAGGCTACATCCCGATGCCGATGTTAAGTTTATTGATGATATTTTCAGTTTGGATGGAAGTCCATTGGATTTCTTTGCATTGAAGCCCAAGTATGGATATGTCGATGGCCGGTTGAATTGGATGATGTTTTCTATATTAAGGGTCATGAAACATTAATGTCTGAGATGTTTCTAAGGAAGGGAAGCTCAATATTTTTATCGATTAGAATTGATGGTACGAGAGTGCATGAATTGTTGTCCTTGATTAGAGACCGCGTTTGGATGTTTGAGTATTGTTATCGGAAGACACTTGTGGATTTGACCGATCGAGATGATCTTCCTCCGGAGGTTTGGTTCGATATTTTGATCGGCAAATTAAGGTGGAACAAAATGAGTTTAACTGTGGGAGAGGTACCTAAACCAGAGAGTTTTGATTTGGTGGACAAGTTTCGATACATTGACATACCTCTCCATTGATTGCTCTTATACGGAGGATCTTGCTCCATTGGCTAAGATGTTGTTCTTGAGGAAGTATAGTTCAATTTTTAGTCGCAAGATGGTAGAACGTGAATATGTTGAGTTCACGACGTTAAAGAGAATTTTTCAAAAGGACACACCTAGAAAAGGTCAAGATCTCTACTTAAAATTGAGCATGATAATAGATGTTTTGATGTCGACAAGATGGGGATTTCACCACCAAAGACTCCAAGTAACTCAAATTGAGTTCGGCTAGAGGTATGTGATTGTATATTCCTTGGATCGTTTTATTTTGGTCTTAGAGTTTTTGGATGAGTATTGGTGGAGTATGTGAACATGTTTTATTTTGATTTTCATTTTGGTCTTAGAATTTTTTGATGTGTATTGGTGGAGTATGTGAACATATTTTTGGGTGGGTTGACGATTGACGAACCAAAAGTCTTCCCAAACGGTTACTCAACATAACACAAAACTTGTGAGATACTATATCGAAGTAAGATTTGAGCTTAAGGATTTATGTGATGCGTGACTTCTTAACACTTCCCTTGCGAGTATGCTCGTTTTGTCAGCTGAGATTTGAGGTTAAAGATCTATGTCCAAGTGATGTGTGATATTTAACATGCTCTCTCACGAGTAGACTCGATTTTGTCGGCTCTACTCGTTGACAAATGTTTTCTATTTGGGCAAATTGAAAATTTTATGGATCAGGGAACCCATTATCGTCTCTGGCTTGTTTTGATACTATATTGAAAATGAGAATAACACCTTAAAAAAAAACTAATATGAGACATCTTAACAAAAGATATACTAGTAAGCATTAGTTACGCTTCACACTTGTTTGCCTCACACTTTTTATTTATTTATTTACGAACACATTATGATATCAATATTAATATTATTAAACATATACTCCGTATTTTTTATGTTCGGCACTTTATGCGCTACTCACCTAATTTCTTGTGCACATCAAGAAGTTGTGTTTGTAGTTTAATCGATCATCGACCGTCACTCTATTTAAAGACTACTCACCTAATTTCTTGTGCACATCAAGAAGTTGTGTTTGTAGTTTAATCGATCCGTCTATCGCTCTATTTAAAGGTACATCGTAGACTTATCGTCCTCTAAAATTCCTCACATTTAACTGATTATTCTTCTTTCTCCATATAAATGAACATATCGATCTTACTTATTGTCTCTCAGGTTCTAATGATCCGACTTGACAGATCGAGTTTTAAATTTGACGAGCCAAAAGTCGAGACAGAAAAAAAAGTTGTGGAACTTGTACACGAGGTGGAGGTACTATCTCCACGAGAATATCGCAAAATACCCGATAAAAAAATTGAGATAGTACTTCCGGAACTCATCTTCTGGCATGTCATGTGCAAGTTCAACAAATTTTCTTTCGTCTCAAGCTCCCACTCATCAAAATCGAAACTCGATCGGCCGAGTCCGAACATTAGGACGAGTGAGACAATAAGTAAGATCGATTTGTTCATTTTTATCAAGAAAAAAAATTCATCTAACGTGTATGGAATTTGTTGACAAGTGCGGGGAATTTTGAGGACGATGTCTTGGGAGAGACAAGGGATATATTTACATCGGATTACTGGCTGACTAGGAATTCCTGGAGGAGACCAATGCTACCTTAAAATCAAGCCTTTTACAAATTACATATCTATGTTGTGAAATGAATTTATGTTACGCTTATAAAAAATACAATGTTCTTATAATTAATCATCAATGTTCTTATGATCAATTGTATTTTCTCTTTTCTTTATTTATGTTGTTATAATTTATTCAATATTTGTGTTTAAATATATATTTCTTATGTTTTATAAAAAAAATTATGTTTGTTTTTTGAAATATTTTATAATAAAATGTATTTAATTCATTAAATTGCACGTAAATTGCACATTGTTCATTAAATTATGATAAAATGCATCATGTGATTCATTATATTTATAAAAGACGTAATTTATTACTTAATAAAAAAAACTTGTAAATACATACTTCAAATTAAGTTTGATATTAATAAAATATTTGATTTCTTTCTCCGAGCAAATGTTGGTGGATTGCGCCCCAGACCCAGGGCTGAAAAACAGAATTGGTGGAAGATGCTCATAACGATTTCATCATAAGGCTAAGAAAGACGAGTACTATAACACAAGTACACAACCACAAATCGTAATGGTGATTTAAGGGTTTCGATTTTTTAATTTTTTTTTTTAATTCTGCTGATTGAATTTTATTTTGATTGTACGACAAGGGAAGCAAAGTGTTGTGCTCTTTACGATCCTCTGACACCACTTGTTGCGATATTGAAACACTAAATCTCTCACGGCTCTCGAAATATATATGAGATGCGAAGAAAAAGATAAACGAAAAGAACGAACACACAATTTACGTGGAAACCCGAAACACGGGAAAAAACCACAGGAAGAAAGAACCAATCGACTATTATGATTTTCGTCTACCGGAAAACCCCAATTTATAGGTGTAGCACACCTATCAAATTGGAAACAATTAGAATTAGGAATAAATCTTTTTTCTAATCCATGACTCCTAAATTAATAAAAAATAGAATTATATTCAATATAATTCTAATTCTCTAAATCAAATAGACAAATAAAAGGTAACCAAATAAAATCGCATCACAAGTCCACGACTTGTGTCATTCGGCCTTCTCATCACGTGGGCACCCGCACCCTCAATTAAATCAACCCAATTTGTGTTTGTGTTTTTCCACTTGGCATGATCCCCATGGGGGAGGGTAGTACCCCATGGGTAGCCAAGAATAAACCCCGAAATTGAATCCATTCTTGCATGACGTCATCATGCACCATCGACCTTGGATTTAATTAGTGTGGGACGTGATTTCGACCGATCCCAATTTTATTCTTGAACTCTTTATTTTCATTCTATTTTCGTTTCGATTCGAGTAACACTCTAACAAATCTCCACCTTAACGAGAATTCCCGCGACTTCAAGTCGCCCAACTTCAACGATCGTAGACTAATTTTTCTTTCTTCCACCCAGTCCGGCAGGACTCACTCAAAACATGAGCAACCTAAGTTTGAACCGCACCAAACTTAGTACAAGAATGCGAAGTTGCACCGATCATCCCTTGGGTACCACCAAGCTCTATGACCTCCACGCAATCTCCATTCTCAAATCTCGCCTTCCCACTACTATCAGCACCACCTGCATTCGTCAATACTCCAGTGCTATCCATAATATGCCTAGGCTCGATTCTCCAAATTTTGAATACTATTCGGGTTAGTATTCCCGGTGTCCCCGACACCAACACACATGCGCATGACTTTTAAAATAAGGTGATCCCGACTCACCTTCCAGCGAATGACTTCCTTGGACAGAGGCAGTTGCCCACTTGGTAATTGTGTTGCCGCATAGCTCATACAATCCACCAAATCTTTCTCTCGCCTCGCAAAATAAGTCGCCCCGACTTACTTTCAACACTCCACCTTTACCGAAGTTGGTACCCATTCGGATCTAAGGTCTGAGAGAGATAAGATTACCATTCAGGACCGGAACGTACCTTGCAGTACCGAGGGTTCGAATATGCCCATCGACTATCTTGATTCTCACAGTTCCCGTGCCGCGTATCTCACACGATGTATCATGCCCCATGACCACCGATCAACCGACACCATCGAACATCTAGAATCCAAGATCCACCCCTCACACGTTCCCCAAATTAGAGACAACCAGGAGTTCCACATCGATGAAACCTCCTTCTCCGGAATTGGCCACCTTCGATTCCTTTCTCCGATTCTTCAGGGCCTGACAGTCCCCCTTCATGTGGCTCTTTTCCTTGCAGTAGTGACAAACCTCCTAGAATTTCTTCCATGCTCCACCTTGGCCATTAAGAAATTCACCTAGATTTTCACCACGCCCCTTTTCTTGTAGTAATGACAAACCCCCTGGAATTTCTTCATCTTTGTCCAACTCTAGACACCAAGATATTCACCGGATTTTCACTACTCAAAACCTCCTTCATCGTCTCCCTCGATCGCAAAGCCGCGACCGCATGAAACAAATCACCGGAGGGATAGAGTGCAATTATACCTCACCTTTCTATTCTTCCATACCTTCTCTTATGGCTCCATCGCGCTTGACATCGTCCATGCCTCAGCAACGCATCATCAAGATCCATGTTGGTTAGAACCACTGAACCAACTCCACCTTGAATCGCCATGAAGAGAACCACGTGTTCCGATCTAACACCGAATATCAACCATCATCGCCATCTCCCAAAATATTCTCGAGCTCCACCTGGATCTAGAAACACCAATATCCGCAACGCCCGCCTTGTATGGATTCCCCATCCGGGATCCCCACGAAAGCTCTTGATAACAGGTCACAGGATTGTAACCTAGCTCTGATACCACTTGTTGTGCTCTTTACGATCCTCTGACACCACTTGTTGCGATATTGAAACACTAAATCCCTCACGGCTCTCGAAATATATATGAGATGCGAAGAAAAAGATAAACGAAAAGAACGAACACACAATTTACGTGGAAACCCGAAACATGGGAAAAAACCACGGGAAGAAAGAACCAATCGACTACATCGTTGAGGCTTACAATTCACTCTATTGCACTCTATGATTTTCGTCTACCGGAGAACCCCAATTTATAGGTGTAGCACACCTATCAAATTGGAAACAATTAGAATTAGGAATAAATCTTTTTCCTAATCTATGATTCCTAAATTAATAAGGAATAAAATTATATTTAATATAATTCTAATTCTCTAAATCAAATAGACAAATAAAAGGAAACCAAATAAAATCGCACCACAAGTCCACGACTTGTGTCATTCGGCCTTCTCATCACGTGGGCACCCGCACCCTCAATTAAATCAATCCGAAATTGAATCCATTCTTGCATGACGTCATCATGCACCATCGACATTGGATTTAATTAGTGTGGGACGTGATTTCGACCGATCCCAATTTTATTCTTGAACTCTTTATTCTCATTCTATTTTCGCTTCGATTCGAGTAATACTCTAACACAAAGGATACTTTTGTCTATTAACAACTACTAAACTATTACAGAAGACGACGAGGAGGGTTTGCTACGGGTCGTAGCTCGGAAACCGGTAGTGGTTTTCGTAGGGTTTCAAGGACTACAAAGTAAAGAAATACTTTTTTTTACAACATTGTTAGGAGGTTTGATTTTGTTTTGGCAAATGGGGATGAGGTGATTAGACAAGAGGACTGCGGCTAAAATTTTGTTTTAGTACGGGATGGATTACTGGCTGGCCAAGAATTCCGACCAATACTAACTTAAAATTGAGCGCAGCAAAGGATTGTGTGGTATCACCAAGGGAGCATCTTTCCTATCCTATTGCCCGGAGTGGGTTCTTTTGCTAAGAGCCTCTTACAAAATATTATGCTGTGAAATGAACTAATTATCTATTCTGTTGTGAAATGAATTTATATGTTACGCTTATAAGGTTATTTTGATTTTGTGTTTATTTATTTTCATAATTAGATCTTATGATCAATTGTAGTATTTTCTCTTGTTTTTATATTTTGAACACAAATATTTTTATACTGATTAATTTATTATTTTTTATTAGTGTTTTGGAAGTTTTATATATTAATAATTTTTTTTATAATATTAATAAATAATTCTCAAACCTAAATATTTGTGTTTAAATTAATATTTCTCATACCTTATACAAGTATACACGTTTTGTTAATTGAAATATTTTATAATAAAATGCATTTAATTCATTAAATTATAATAAAATGCATAGATTGCAATGTTTATTGAAATGTTTTATAGTAAAATGCATTTAATTTATTAAATTATAATAAAATACATAAATTGCATTGTTTATTAAATTATAATAAAATACACGTATTGTTTATTATAATGCACGTAAATTGCATGTTGCGTATTAAATTATAATAAAATACACCCACGTGGTTCATTATATATATTTGGTAATTATATATATTTAGTAAAGAACGTAATTTATAACTTAATAAAAAAACTTGTAGCTAGATACATATACAACAAATTGTGTTAATATTAAAATATTTGATACACAACAAATTGTATATTTAGGTTGTTTTTTTTTTTAATTTTTAAATTAAAAAATATCAAAATAAAAAAATTATTTTATGTGTTCACTACTTTCAAGTATGACAAATTCCAAACACATTAACTGATTATCCTTTTTTCTTAATAAAAATGAAAATATCAATCCTACTTATTGTCTCTATGGTCCTAATGATCCGACTCGGCAGATCGAGTTCCGAATTTGAGGAGTCCTTGTTTTTCGAGTCAATATTATGATATTTTTTTCTCAAATTTTATGATAATTTCAATAATTCTAAATGAAAATTAGAAAATAGTTAACTTTCATTGTTTGTTGTTTTATAATAGTATATACTATTTAAGTTGCAAAAAAGTAATCACAATTCTTTTGTACATATACAAAAGAAGTATGACTAATTTTGTGAAAAGCATAATTTATATATTATTTTTGCCATAATATTTTGAAGATTTTTGTGTTAATTATTCACCTAATTAAATCAAATATTTTAGTACTCACAATCATAAGCTTGATTTGAACAATCACAATCACTTACTTTTTACTTTTATATTTATCCATTTTATATAAAATAATATATATATATATATATTTAATTTATTTTCTTCTTAATTATATTTTTAAATAAAAATAATTGTTTTATTTTGAATTTTTTTTATGATGTGAATTAAATAAAATTTAAGATGTTATATTTAATAGTTTCATTAAATAAAATTTGTAAATAAAATGTGACCATTAATTTGGAGTTGCTATATCTTACACCCAAGGAGTAAGATGTCCATCTTACTCCAGGCCCAATACATAAAACAACTTGACCCAACCCTAGGGCTGGAAACGAGTCGAGCCGAGTCGAACTTTGAGTTTATCGAGCCGGCTCGAAAAAAAAAATAGCAGGCTCGAGCTCGAGCTCGAGCTCGACGAGCAGCTCGGGAGGGTGCTCGAGCTCGGCTCGTGATTTTTTTTTTCTTGCTCGAGCTCGACTCGATCGAGCAGCTCGAGCTCGGCTCGATCGAGCCGCTCGACTTTTCTCGCTCGATTAGTTCAACTCCCATTTGTTTGAATAACTCGACTCGTATTGCTCGAGTTCGACTCGACTCCAATTGCTCGAAAAGCTCGACTCGATTTGATATATATACAAATATTAAAAATATTTAATTAAAATTATATACATTCGAGCCGCTCGCGAGCCGCTCGATTCTTTAGGATCGGTGCTCGAGCTCGGCTCGTTTAGGATAGTGCTCGACTCGAGCTCGAGTTTGACCGAACTCGAGTCGAGCGTTGACTCGAGCAGCTCGCGAGCGCTCGCGAGCTGCTCGGTTCGTTTCCAGCCCTACCCAACCCAATTACTACGCTGACGTCATCACAACACACGATTCACGCCCAATATGAATGACATTTTCTGTAACTTTTCTCTCTCTTTCTCTTTTGATCACCGTTTCTGTAGCATCTCCATCCCCCTCCATCGCCTCAACTCCGGCGTCGCCTTCAAGCACCGATTATCACCGCCTTCAAGTATCTATTATCGCCGCCTTCAAGCATCGATTCTCGGCGTCGATTCTCGCGGCCTTGAAGCATCCATTCTCACCGTCTCGAATCTCGTCTACATATCTCGATGCTTTCAAGCATCGATTCTTCCTTCACGCCTCGCCGCCTCCAACATTAGCTGGAAACTACTCAATCGAAACCCTAGGTAACAATTCAATCGAAACCCTATGTTTGCAATATTATGATTTTTCAGTTATCCTCCAAGCCTCTAACCCTAGGTAATTTAGTTTTCTGATTTCTGATTAATTGGAGGTGTTAATTTATCCTCCAACCCTACGCAGTTTCTGATTTCTTATCCTCCACAGTGTAGCTTCTTCCTGTTTGTGTTCATCTTGTTTCTGTTTGTGTGTTTTATGATGTTTCATCCATCAAATTGATTTTCCACTGAGTGTTTCATGTTTCATGTATATGTTCCCCTTCATATGTGTGTATCTGTTCAGCCATGTTTTAGTTTGAAATATTACTTGTTATGTGTGTATTTGTTTCATGTTTAATAATTAGTAATTTTGTATGATTGTGTTCATCTTGTTCCTGTTTGTGTTAGTTGTAATCTTGATACACGAACACAATCGTATATCGACTGCATTATGGACACTGTTATTTGTGATTGTCACAAGTCCATATGATATCTGTGATTGTCACAAGTGCATTATGGACATATTCTTTAGTAGAACCTCAATAACATGCATCTTGAAGTCATTGTTTTATTTTGTTAAAATAATAACAAAATATTTGTTCAATCACAGCAGTTTTGGGCAATGGATCCATCAAAAGATCAAGAGAGAAATGAAAGAAATCGAAAAGTAAGTTTCTATGAAAATATATTACGAGTTTTATTGATTTAGTCTTATATTTCTGAAAAATTATTGTTTATTCTTCAGGAACTGATTCATATGCTAGCCAAAAAAACCATAGAAAAGCATGGTTCTCCACAAAAATAGGTAAAGTTCTTAAAATGTCTCACACTTCATATACATAGTACTCATCTTTCATTTAAAAAATATCTCATACTTCAGTTTAATATTGTAATACATCTGATCCTTTATCATAACATGTACTTAACTGATTATATCTCATACTTCATCTATATATTGCATCATCTTTCAAAATTAATAGACTTCATCTTTCATTTTTAACTGTTATCAGCAGCCATTAAAATATGCTACAAAGGACACCATAAGACAAAACATATACAAATTGGGGTAAGGACAAAAGGACTCTGACACTGGACAAAAGGACTCTGACACTTCTATTCCAGTTACACCACAGGAGAAGGCAACATTGCAAGATATGGGATCTGATCCTAAAGAGAAAGCAAGAGATATAAGTATGACTGAACATGATGGTATACAAGTTTCGCACTGTGGAAAGGCGATTTCCCATCTGCTCGAACTGGACACCAGCTACAATAACAAACAGACTTGAAGAAGAGAAGTCAGAATTTTGAAGAGGAAAAGTAAAGCCAGCATTTTCCTCTTTCAAAAGAACACATCAGCTGGACAACGAAAAGGTATAAACTTTATCTTTACTTGATTATGTGTACATTAACTGTATGATGAATTAACTGTATGATGAATTACATGGTATATTAACTGTATGATGAATTATGTGTACATTAACTGTATGATGAATTAACTGTATGATTATGTGTACATTAACTGTATGATGAATTAAATGTATGATGAATTACATGGTACATTAACTGTATGATGAATTACATGAATTAACTGTATGATGAATTACATGGTAATTCAGATATTGAATCAATAACAGTGTGTGCATAATGATTGTTAAAATGCAGGTTTTCTTTGTTATCCTTGAAGATTCCCATTTTTGGCTGTTGTGTGTGAACTTCAAAGCACAAATTGAGGAGTACAGGCCTATACACAAAAATTGTCTTAACCATGGTAAGACAACTTTGAAAATATCACTGTTTAATTTTACAAATATTAACACCTGTGTTGTATTTTCCTAAATATTCTTTATTAGGGACGATTGCTTGGAGATTATATGTCAGAGAAGAACATAACCACAAAACACTCTGCTAATGAGTTTGGAAGAAGACAGTTGAAGATGCTGTGGAGATGCTCGACAAATTATAATGATTGTGGAGTCTATGCTATTAGGCATATGGAGACGTACAAAGGGGAGGGAGATGCTTGAGACAGTGGATTCGAGAAAGACAATGTATTCTTACTTAATTTCAGTGACTCATACTTGTTCAAGTAAATCAATACTAGTCACTATAATTTGTATTGTTTATAACTATGGTTCGTCTTTTTCTTGCAGGACACTACTTTCTTAAAAGAACTTAGAGTCAGATATGCAGCTTCTGTGATATTGATGGACATCAATGAAATCAAGACTGAAGTACTGGATAAAGCCAAAAAATTCACAAGAGTATTGAAGAATGATGGTAGATGACTGGTGGCAGATATGACTGACGGTAGATGACAGTGCATGACTAATGTTTCAATGACACATTTTTGAGGACTTGTAGATGGTAGATACTTTGTCATAGACAAGAGTTTTGTATGTTAAAACTCATTTGTTATCATTTGACGTATCTTGTATGTTAATGCAAGATTGGTGTATCTTGCATTATTTATGATTTAGTCTTGTATGTTTTCATCTGCAATTTGAAGTATCAGAACTTTAAAAATGAAGCATTGAGAAAATTACTTAATTAGTTGTATGTTTGTAAAAATGAAGTATCAGAAAAGGAAATTGCATGTTTATTCTAAAGGAAATTGAAGGTTCACAGTCAATAATTTGAAGTATCAGTATTTATAAAATGAAGCATTGAGAAAATTACTTAATTAGTTGTATGTTTGTAAAAATGAAGTATCAGAAAAGGAAATTGCATGTTTATTCTAAAGGAAATTGAAGGTTCACAGTCAACAAATTGAAGTATCACACATTTAAAAATGAATCATGAACATGGCCGAGGCCAACAAACAATCTGATGGTCAAATGACTAAATTAGAGAGCAGAAAATCCAAAGTACTGTACTTCAAATTTCTTACAATAATTGAAATCTAAAATCTCAATAAACCATTATTTTTTCAAATGACTAAAGTAGAAAGCAACAAATCCAAAGTCTTGTACTCCAACATCTTGTAGAATAGGTTGAACTCTTGAATCATCATAATTCCATCTCAACAACCTGGCCTATTTATTTTCCAGAAAACAACACAAAAAAATAAAAGTTAATTAGTAGTCAATAACTGAAAAATAATAAACATAAAGTGTCATAAATATATACATAGTAGAATCTCTCAAGGGAACAAATAACGAACTTGTTTCTTCATGAATAACATGTAAGGTACCATTCCCTGAACTTGGGTGAACAATATATGCGTCCTTATGAACCTAAACAATTATAAAAATATAAGAAATATTTGCCATTTGAATGCAGCCCTCTTCAAGCAGTTTGCAAGTACAAGTAATGTATACAAAGGATTACCATCCGCTTTTTTCGGTTTAAGTCCAGCATGAGAACATACATATCGTTTCATAAAAATACTTTTATCGACACGGAGCCTCTGTTTGCACTTTCGGACACTAAACCCGACATTAAATGCATATGTGTTGTAGATATCATATGCCTCACTCTTAGAATTCACAACAACTCCTACCAAGTCAGTATCGGGACCATAAAAAATATCATCTACAAGCCAAAATGAACCACAATCATCAACTATAAACTTAAAAATGAGAGCAAAATGAAATTAAGCATTAATATGACAATAACCTGAAGTATGAACATCTAGATTTCCATCATCAAGATCAACAACATGATTCAACTCCATGGCATCTAACAAAATGAAATATTAATTAAAACTGGAGTACAGACAAAATGCAGGTTGAAATGTAACTTAAATAAAGGTTGGCATAATACTAAATGAAGGTCAGGTCAGAATAAATTTCATAAATCTAGGGTTTGATCATCAACAGCAACAACATGATTCTACATCTAAAAACATGATTCAACAACTCAAAACACATGAACTCATAACAGAACATGCAATTCGAACAGAAGATGGATAGAATCGACATACCTTGGACCATAATCAATGACAAATCCAATAAATCATCCATGGGTATGACTCAATTTCAGATCTCAAAGAGGATGGTGGCGATAAATGATGACGATTTCAGTCGGATGAAGACGCGCAAATGAATCGACTGGTGAACGGCGACGACGATGTCAGGTAAGCACGAAATTGAGGATGGTGAACAACGATGGTGGAGGCGACGTTGAACGGAGGCGATGAATCGTGGCGGTGGAGGCGATGAATCATGGATGCTCACCTGAGTCAGACGCCGAATTGAAGACAGCGATGACGGCGGCGAAGGACGCTGATGATTACGGCAGCGAAGGGAGCTGAGGATGGCGACTCGAACTACGCTGATGATGACGGCGGCGAATAATTGTAGCTTCGAGAATCCTGGTTTGCGTGAGACCTGTGCGGGGGAGAGAGAGAAAGTTAACTGAGGGAAAAAAATTGGAAAAAAAATGTTGATTAATTTTGACTATAGTTTTATAATTTTGACTAGGTGTAACATTAGCATCTTACACAGGGGTTAAGATATAATTTGCCATTAATTTGAGACACAAATACAAGTATTATATAAGATATCATGTGCAAAAAGTTTTTAATTAAAGAAAAAAAATTAATAAAAAGAAAATTTATAATATAAATATTACTAAAATAACTTTAATTAAAAGATTTTTAAAACTTCACTTATGACGGGTGTTAATCACACGTGTTAGCATTGACCAACAAACGAGTGAAAAGTAGCAGTGCAAAGTTAATTAGAAGAAAAAACCCATTATGGCGGGTGTTAATCACACGTGTTAGCATTGACCAACAAACGAGTGAAAAGTAGAAGTGCAAAGTTAGGAAAAAAATCCACATTCATTGCAAAAGTGATAAATTTTCAGGGGGGTCAGTGTAGCTCCGCCTATGTTCGATGACAACACAGCCGAGTTCGATCATCGGTTCAAGCAAAAAAAAAAACTATAGAACCAGAATAGCCTAGACCCGATCCCGACTCGAGATAAGTAATTAAGAAAATGAGTGAATTTTGATTCCCTTAAAGATAATATTCCTTTTATCTCAAAAAATTTGCATTTTTTTGGAATTTAAAGAGTAATATGTAAACAATTTAATCATAATATTATAGGAAAAATATCACATATGATGATCTTGTATCTAGTTCGATGCCACGTGGATTTTCGACGTGCCATGACATATTTTCCGATCAAAAGGACAAACTCTGATAATTTATAAAAATAAAAAACTATTTGTTGAAACGATTTTGTGGACAGGACTATTCGAGATATTTTCTTATAATGTTATAAATATAAGTTAAAATTAAAAATACTACTACAACTTATTTATTCATTTTTTTTTTTACTACATTCTAAAATTTCAAATTGTATCTTGCACATACAAAAAAAAAGTTGTAGTCTAAGAGCATCTCCAATGGAGAGGTAGAAGTCTACGTGTACTTCTACTTCTCACCCAAAAACAAGGTAGAAGTCATTGGAGGTGTGCTGATGTGTAAAAGTGAGGACTTCCTGAAAGTTCTGGGGTAGAAGAACTTCTACCGGGTAGAGGTAAAAAATTACATTATTTTATTATTATTATTATTTACTATTATTAATTAATAAAATCAATATTTTCGTTGTAATTTTTAAAATAGTTAAAATTTTAACGTTAAGAATTATTTTATATTTTAACGCTATTTTATTCTTTATATAAAAAATAAGAATTTTAAACTATTCAATTTTCTTTTTATATAAAAAATAAGAATTTTGAACTAAAAATTATTTTATATTTTAACGCTATTTTGTTTTTTATATAAAAAATAAGAATTTTGAACTATTCAATTTTCTTTTTATATAAAAAATAAGAATTTTGAACTAATTAAATTTGTAACTGATTATTTGTATTTTTATTTTATATAAAAATTAATTAAAATTAAAAAATTAAAACAGTTAAAATTTTAACGTTAGCGGATTTATTTTATATAAAAAATGCGGATTTATTTTATATAAAAAATAATTAAAATTAAAATTTTTGAAATAGTTAAAATTTTAACGTTTTATATTTATATAAAAATTAATTAAAAAAGGAATTTTGAAATAGTTAAATTTTAAAAGTCAATATATCAATTGCGTTTTATATTTATATAAAATTAATTAAAAATAAGAATTTTGAAATAGTTAAATTTTAAAAGTTAATATATCAATTGCGATTATTTTTATAAATTACGGGGTAATTATTATTTTGCAATTAATTTACTGTATTTAATCTAAAAATCATTTTTTTACTTTTACTACTACTATTATTATTATTATTATTATTATTATTATTATTATTTAAATATAATAATAAATAAAAAATATAAAATAAGTAAGTGGTGTTTACTACTACTATTATTATTATTATTATTATTATTTAAATATAATAATAAATAAAAAAATATAAAATAAGTAAGTGGTGGGACCTATAAAATTTATTTTTGGGTAGAACTGTTGGATGGGTTAAAAGTTTTTTTTGGTAGAAGTAGAGAAAATATGAGTTGGCGCACATGTGCCTACTCATCACTCAAAACTTAAAATCACCGCTGGAGATGCTCTAAGGACTCAAGGATATTTATATATTAAGTTGAATTTAATCATAATACTTGATCGCCTAACCGGTTCTCAAAACAGAAGAACTGAGAACGCGGGTTTTGTTTACCGAAGTAAAATCGCCAGTCCCGCTACTCGCATCTAGGGATATTTTAGACTTTTACACTACAAAGAAAGTGGTGTACTCTATTAATTAGTGTAATTAGGGCGCAAATTAGGGCTATTCTCTGTAAGAGTATGTCGAAGAACAAGAAGAAGATAGTTAACTCCGCCGAGCCTGAGGTTTCTGCTGCTCTTAGGGCATCTACTTTCGACACCAACGTTGACGACGCGCCGAAGATGATTCTAGGTTTTTTTTGTTTTTAAATTTTATGGATAATAAAGATTCAAGAAGCTTGTTTTTTTTTTACTTAATAATCCTTTGAACTAGGTTATTGATATTTGTTTTTAACAATTGTTTAGATGAGGTGATCAAGAACAAAGCAGACAAGAAAAAAGAGGTTTGTTTGTATAATCAATTTTTTTGAATGAAATGTTAGGTATATATATATATAATCCCTTTTTCTGAATGAAATTACAGCTTAAAGATGATCACTCCTTTGTGCGTCTTACTATCAGTTCAAATAATCGACGTACGAATCCGCATCATCGTGCTTCATCGTCGTGTTATACTCCAAGTAAAGGTTCCTTGTGGTTGGGGAGTGGAGCTAACAATCGTATAATGCCCAAACCAAACAACAAATTAGGTGGACGATCAAATGGGATCAGTCTTCTTGATTCCGATATCGAACGCAGCCTACAAGAAGGAATAATGGAGTTGCTTCTACTCCGACTACCTGCGATGGAGCTCGTCCGCCACAAGAAGCTTCAGCCCATAATCTCGTCCCCACGATTTGTCTCTGCCCACCTCAAACTCTTCAAATCTGATCCCTCGACCCACTACATCCTCTTTCGCGACTGTATGTTTTATGAAACCAAAGTGCTTCCACTAGGCCCCATCGATTCTATTGTCTGCTGCACATCTCAGCGTATGGTCATAGTTGGCTCGGTCAACGGGTTGATCTGTTTTGCTGGGGACGGGGACTCCTCCCATTCTCTGACGCCCGACGACATATTTATATTGAACCCCGTCACTCGTCTTTCCAGGAAACTCCCTTCCCCCTCTGTATCTCGCATTACCCCTGATACTAGAGCGGTTAATCTTGCCTTTTGGTGGGATCAGAATGATTCAGATTCAACTAATGGTGTTTACAAGGTGGCGAAAATTGTACCTACACCCGATGGTCGATGCGTGCTGGAGGTTTGGGATTCAGGACATCCTGATAAATGGACTCATATTAATACTTTAGATTTCGATTTTAATTATTGGGCTACTCTTGACTTGCTCCGTCCTTGTGATGCCCTTATCGAAGGAGATGCTGCTTATTGGATGGTCCAAAACCCTCGAGGGTACTTTTTCGTACTATCACTTGACTTGAAAACCCTGGGAGTGAAGTTCGTTCCGCTATCAGAACAACAAATGTGTACGCAGAGTGAGTTGTATGCTTGGAGGGCCGAAGGAGACGTTTATAATCACTTGTTTGGCGCAAGCTGGAATGGAAAATTTGTTTTGCTAAGAAATAGATTCTCTGGTGATCGTATGTATGACATGTGGATGATGGAGAGGAAAGGTGGTGGTCCGGATTGGGTCAAGCGTCGAAGGGGAATCCGCTTGGGTGTTCGTTTCTTGGGTTGCGTGGGGAGTATAAATGGGAAATTAATACTGAGAGGTGTAAATGATATCTTAGCCATTTATGATATGACGACCGGAAGGAGGACCAGATTAGTACAAGATTACAGTCTGAAATATGTTACTATTTTATCTGCTCATGACTTTGTGGGAAGCTTGGTGTCGATCGAGGGGTTTGAATACAACAAGCTTCCTGCTGTGGGTATCACTTGGCCTTCCCCTTATTATGGTGCTTCGGGTATGTATACCCTCTCTGGTCACGTCTTCTTTACTAGTCTACTTTTATAGAATAGGATATATATATATATATATATATATATATATATATATATATATATATATATATATATATATATATATATATATATATATATATATATATATATATATAGTCGTCGATCCATAAGTAATAAATTCTTATTTTTGCAGGATGGGTTAAAAAGGAAAATGTATACATACGTGAAATATGAAGAAATCAAAAGACACAGACGTTTGGGATTAGAGACTCGCTAGTGTTGAGTTTACATACCATACACTGCACTAGCTATATGTGATATTTAGTTGAAAAATAATAACGAATTCTTTATAGATTCTATCTGCACTGCTTATATTTGAAAAACAAGTCAAAAATGTCAAGTCATTTAGTTTGACATGCTCAGTTAGGCCATGTTGGATATCAATTATTGCAAAAAAAAAAAAAAATGCAGTGTTTGCGTTTTGGTGCGTTTTAAGTGTAATTTCATGTAGATTTCAGGCCAAATGTACGAAAATTGATTCCGGAGAAATGAATAATTTGTGAAAGAACCCGAAACCATTGTCAGCCGACAACCTTCTATTGCCTGCTTCAATTCAAAACTCGGTGTTTGATTATCTCGCAATTCTCTTACGCCCGACGACATATTTATATTCACTCGCCTTTCCAGGAAACTCCCTCCCTCATCTAAAATACCAAGGTATTTTAAATGTGCAGTTTTTGCGTAGTTATTATTATATAAGATATTCGTTTCAAATAAAATCTTTTATAAGTAGAAAAAATATTTAATCTAACATCATCATTTAATTTTCAGTGATAACAAAAGGGTTTGGTTGAAACTGGATTAGATAATGCCTCTGAACGGTAGATTCTAGGGAGGGACCACACGGTTTATGCATCCCTACACTGGGCGATCACGAAAGTAATTGTGCAGGAGAGGAGTGCCTGAAAGATGTTGTTAGTATCATTTTCCGGATGAAGATGTTGTTAGTGCCTGAGACGTTGGTGTTCAAGCTAAAACCAGATAGTTGGCTTATTACCGATTTCGGAGTTTGGTAGTTAGTTGGGCAATTTATTTATTAATCTTTTAGTACTATAAATTTGGGTTTTGGTCATAATCTAAACGTTTTTTTATTGCAACATGTTTGCTATTCCTCAGAATTTTATTTATGAGCTGACGAACTGACGATAAGTCGATGAGATACAAAAATAAAGCTTAATATTATTTTATTCTCTTAAATTTATACATATATAGAGAGAGAGAGGCAGTGTGTGTTCACTGTTCAGTCCTCCTCACTCCTCTCTCTATTTCTCCCTGTCGCCGTGTCGTATGCCCTTCTCGCAAATCTCGTTGAAGCTACGTTTGAAGGTATATCGTTTATCTGCGTTTTTTTTTTTTATATAATAATTTTGTTGTTTTCGATTTAGTGAATTGGGATTTTTATGTTTTTCCATTCCGTGAAAAAAATGCTATCTTTAATTCTGCGCAGAAACAAAAGAAATCTTGAATAGATGTGCGCGTGTGCGTATACATATACTTGTTTCTGTAATTCGAAAATTCAGCATTGAATTCATCGTTTTCATCCTCTGTGTGTTCGGGTTTGATTCATTTTTTTCAATTCCCTTAAAACTCCGGCTAAGATTTTTCCCATTTTAAGGTTTAATATTCTCTTATCTCTTTTTAGTGATATCACGAAATCGGACGTTCTTGATTTGGCAGGGTACCCTCAAATGGAAGACGGCTCAAGTTTCGTAGGTGCCCTCCACGGGGATCTGTCGTCGAAGATCCTCTCGTTTCTCGACGATCTGCTTGATATTGTTAGCGCCAGTGCCGTCTCGCGCACTTGGCGCCATTTTGGTGAGCTGATTTGATCAATCGAATTAAAAATACATCTAAATCGAAATGAAAAATAATTGTGTTTTTTTTTCTTCTTTTCGTTTTACCGTTTTCTTTGGGCAGTGATTTCAAATGGCTTTTGCAAAACACTCTGTTTGAAAAAGATTCCTCAGTTTATGTATGTGAGTTACGTCTCCTATGGAATTCAAAATGTCGCTAAAATACTAGACGTCACGTCTCAGAATGCTGCCATCTGGATAATTCTTGAGAGGGAGCATACAATATATTTTGGGAAGCCGGTGTCTCCCAAGTACTTGGTAGCATTTCCGATGGGTGCCTCTAGCACGGACCATAATTAATAATCTGACTGTTCCTACTTGTCTAGTAAAGGACAGACTGACCCTGATGCACCAGAGAAATTATTGTACAGGCTGAATTCTAGTATAAGCATCGTGAATGAAATTTGTATACAACCCCTCGAAGGTAATCGCTATTTACCTTCCTTAACCGCATTTTCAATTCTGTTCATTATATGCGCATGCATAAAAGACCATTGGGGTTTGGAATGTTTACTAAAAAAAGATACTACGTCCCATGGTTTTCTGAATATTACAAATAACCCTCAACTTCTCATTCTGCATTTTTTTACATTACGTCTCTCCATTATAAATATTACACTTATAGAATGTTGGGGCTTGCGAGTTAATCGGAAAAATTCAGTGTATTTTCATGAACTCCATCTTTTTGACAAACGAGTTGTCCCAAAGTGTAAATGGAACTAAATCTCTATTTTGTTGCCTTTCAGCATTTTGGGAGGCTGATCATCCCGTTTACTCACCGAAAGCGGTACGGTTTCATATGGGTCATCCAAAATCTTTTGATGATGTTAAGATAGATATATGAATGGTTCAGAAACCTTGTCTTGACAAGTATGAGTGGACGTACACTTCACCACCGTTTCCTATGACACAGGTAATTATAATTTATAACATGCTACGTAGATTCCTTCTTCTTTGGCTTCTCTTTTACCCTATGATATGTGTTTAACATATACATAAATATAAATAATCACTACTAAAATTATAATTTCCTCATTTAACCTTTTTTAATACTAGTAAATTATTTTAATTTAACTTTTAATCTGTCAATCTTGTTAATTTATAGAATAAAAAACAAAATTTAATTACTTATAATCAATGAAAGTGTAATTAATAAGGGGTCAAAAAGTAAGAAATACACAAAACATCAAGTGAAAACTAAAAAGACGTAAATCTCAAAACGCCGAGTCAATAGAATGGGAGGGAGTATTATGTGTGTTTGTGAGGCTTGCCAATTCATGTATGTTTTCTATATCGTTCTTGTAAAATTAGATTCATATTTATGCCAAATGTTCTTAAGCCTACATTTTGCAGTCAAAATCTAATTGGTACTTTCTGATCTTACTTCTTAGCTTGACTGTTATTTACCAAACTACCCCCTGAAGTATATCTTAAATTATACCAAAAATTAGTTATATTTCAATATTACTAATACCCTTGACATTCACCTTGGTTTCCTCAAGAGGGTTGGAATTTGTTTGGTATCTACGATTTGGGGTTCATTTACCGTTCAGTTTTCATCGTAAAGAAAAAAAAAGGAAAATATATTTTGAATATTTATTCTCATTCTTTACAGGATTCACATGTGCAAACGTTCAAGCTGCCAGAACCTGTTTGTGTAGGCGGAGTTATTCAGATTGAGCTTCTTGGGAGGGCTCAAAAAAATGTAGATGGACTGTTCTATATACAGTAAGCCTCGCAAACTCTCCGTTTTCTTATTTTCCTTGGATACGAGTCATGTTTTTGACCATTTATATATCTTGGAAGTAGGTGTGAATCTTGAAAATCGAAGGAAACTTCTCGAAACATCTTGTTTATGAAATCTTCAGAAGCTTGTTTGAGTTCCAGCAAGATAATTGAATTGTTTGGGTCCCCATAATGTGCAGTTTTAGTACCACAAATGATTCTATTAAATATTCTTTAATTCCATTTTTGTCCACTTGCAGTTTGAGTTACGTGAAATTTATGGGTCGAGCCCTAGAGCTGGATTTCTTTGCTGAGATGTACTCATCTGGAGAGCTTATAATTCCAAACCTCTCCAGCAAGATGTGCCGATCGTACCTGAACCGGATAACGATATGGGACCAGGTATGTGTGAGGAAATGTGTGTGGAGATGGCTGACGGCTTGATAGACTTTCTAAATGATGACGACGAGGATTAATTGTGAATGCCTAGTGTTGTTTGTGTGTATCTGGTAATACGAATACAGTCTGATATGGTGATCAAAGGGAAGAAAAAGAAAAGTAGCATACATAGTTCATTAGTTAGTTATTAAAGTGGGATTCAAACAATGAAATCCAATGAAATTCTTGATTTACAATGGTTGAAATCCAAAATCGTCGTTTTGGTTCCTTCAAGAGAGATTGCTTTCGACATAAACTACAATTTTTGGAGCTTAGTTTGTGTAATGTAATACTAATATGAAGGGAATGTAAATAATTAGTTTGGATCAGTTTCATCACAACTCACGTTTATAAAATTCAATGTAATTCATATGTTATGTTTACAATTAAATTGGTTATATTCTTTATAAATATATTGATTATAAGTTGCATTTGATTATAGCTTTTATTGTATTAACTTTTTACTTTATTAATATTATGAATGAATTATAATTTTAGAAAGCTGCACACTATAGTTTATTTATAAATACGGATTAAAAAATGGCTCCGTCGGGTAAAGGGCCTTTTTGGGAGAGGTCTTTGTGAAAATGTCTTTTCGAGATTGAGTGTTGTCAAAATGGCCCTTATTAATATTAATTCATTTTATATCATTTTATAAATTATTTTTTACAATTTTAATTTAAAAAAAAACATAAATCTTTTTAGATAATTAAAATATTAATTCAAACTCATATTTCATAACCCATACCCATTACATACTACCCGAAATCACAATTTCTATCAAATCAAAATCCCCAAATGTTCTAAAATTAGGGTTCTAAATAAAAAAAAAAAAACTCAGCGTTCTTCTTTTTCTGCGTTCTTCCTCGCCGCCTCTCACTCTTCTTCTCCCCGAATTCCACCGGCCGAAACGCCGCCGCCTAGTACATCACCTCCTTCATCTCCTTAATTGTTCCATAAGTGTGTATTGCGGCTGGAGAATATGAAAAAAGATCCCGTCGTCCTCAATCGAGGTGGTCGTGTCAGTCTGATTTGGCGCCGACGGCAAGCAATCGATGGATTCGAACGAGCCGGCACCACCACCGGACTCGACACCTGCATAACCAAGCTCCCTCTGTCTTTACAATTTGCGAAAAGTGTGGGACACATCGATCTCAAGAATCCTCCGTTTTTGGTCCGCACAAACGAGGCACCGCGCGCGAGTGGGAGAAGCCCATCTGATTGCTCATCGACTGGGCTTTCGTAGTCACATGAATTATTAATGGGCGGAGAAAGAGTTTCATTCTCAAATTGCTTTAGTAGGAGCTCTCTTGGAGATTCGGGTTCATTTTCGGAATTGAAGCCCGACTGGCTTTGCTCTTGGCCCAACATATCCAAGTAATTTTAAACTTGAAATATGTATTTGAATCAACTACAGCCACAGGTCACTCTCACGTTATTACTTATTAGCTGCCTGAAATTTGTGTTCAGATACTGGTCTGATCTTTAAACAATGATGTATTTGATCCAAAATATGGTTGCTTTATTTGTGCATACATGGTGTTCGACTGTTTGCCAGTACATAATCTGAAACAAATACATAATCTTTGTATTTAATTTATAATTAGTAATTTTAAATAATATAAAGTTAATTATGTAAAATTACATTTTAATTATTAATAAAATTAATTTACATGAAATTCTATTTTAAATATTAATCTAAAGTTAATTTACATAAAATTATATTTTAAATACTAATATAAAGTTAATTTACATAAAATTACATTTTAAATACTAATATAAAATTAATTTAAATGAAATTGTTTTTTAAATACTAATATAAAATTATTTTTTGTGAAATTACAATTAATTACTAATATAAAATTAAATTAGATGAAATTATATTTTAAATACTAATACAAAGTTAATTTAAATAAAATTATATTTTAATTTAATTACTAATATAAAGTTAATTTTATTAAATAACATTTTAATTACAAATTTAAAGCTAATATAATGAAATTTAATTACTAATATAAAGTTAATTTCACGAAATTTAATTACTAATATAAAGTTAATTTCATTAAATAACATTTTATTTGGTAATATAAAGTTAATTTCATGAAGGTATATGACATTTAGTCTTAGGTGTATTGAAAATGTATCTATCACAATGTCTAATTTCATAGAAGATGGGTTATATACCATGCATATTGTCTATAAGAGACTTCATACTAAACGAGTTAGAATTGCATTAGGTATATTACAATTATGATTAAGTATGTGTGTCTAGAATTCATGATTAAATCATAGCCATCCATTCAAAAGTAAATAATACAAGAATTAATCACAGCCATCTATTAATTTCAATAAATAAAAAATGAATAAATCAAGAATTAATCACAGCCATCCGTTCAAACGTAATCAACGGTTGTGTTTGTTGATCCGATCCAATGGTCAACTTTACATCACAACCATCCATTCAAGATAATCAACGGATGATTTTTGTTGATCCGAGTCCTAGTAATTAAAATGTAATTTTATTAAAATTAACTTTATATTAGTAATTAAAATGTTATATTTCGTGAAATTAACTTTATATTAGTAATTAAATTCATTATATTAGTTTTATATTAGTAATTAAAATTTTATTTCATGAAATTGACTTTATATTAGTAATTAAAATGTTATTTCATAAAATTAACTTTATATTAATAATTAAAATGTTATTTCATGGAATTAACTTTATATTAGTAATTAAATTTCATTAAATCAACTTTATATTAGTAATTAAAATTTTATTTAATGAAATTAACTTTATATTAGTAACTAAATTACAGTAAATTAACTTTATATTAGTAATTAAAAGGTTATTTCATGAAATTAACTTTATATTAATAATTAAAATGTTATTTAATGAAATTAACTTTATATTAGTAATTAAATTTTATTAAATTAACTTTATATTAATAATTAAAATTTTATTTAATGAAATCAACGTTATATTAGTAATTAAAATTTTATTTAATGAAATTAACTTTATATTAGTAATTAAATTTCATTAAATTAACTTTATATTAGTAATTAAAAGGTTATTTCATGAAATTAACTTTATATTAATAATTAAAATGTTATTTCATGAAATTATTTTTATATTAGTAATTAAATTTAATGAAATTAACTTTATATTAGTAATTAAATTTTATTAAATTAACTTTATATTAATAATTAAATTTCATTAAATCAACTTTATATTAGTAATTAAAATTTTATTTAATAAAATTAACTTTATATTAGTAATTAAATTTCATTAAATTAACTTTATATTAGTAAATAAAATGTTATTTCATGAAATTAACCTTATATTAGTAATTAAATTTCATGAAATTAACTTTATATTAGTAATTAAATTTAATTAAATTAACTTTATATTAGTAATTAAAATGTTATTTTATCAAACTAAAAATAAAAATCCATCAAAAGTATTTTACATCCGCGATAAAACGATCTCGAGACCATCAAAATTTCATGAAATTTATCTCGAGACCATAAGCTAGATTAATATATAAAATTTTAAATGAAATTATTCGTTAGTATATATATATTTAAAGTTTGATAAAATATTCAATCTAGTTCACTTAGTTCAACGGTAAAACAATCTAATTTTCTATATTGAAGTCGGGACGGTCTTGGGTTCGAATCCTCAGAAACCCAAAAAATTATTTTACTTCCTTAAATGTGATAAGGGTAATATAGACATTTCCTTGTTTAATTGAATTAAAAAATAGGGATTTCCTTTTTACTTGAATTTAAAAAAACAAAATAATTAGAAAATATGGTTTGACTTTGTCAAAGGCTTCATAAACAAAGAATCCTCAGAAACCCAAAAAATTATTTTACTTCCTTAAATGTGATAAGGGTAATATAGACATTTCCTTGTTTAATTGAATTAAAAAAACAAAAGAATTAAAAAATAGGGATTTCCTTTTTACTTGAATTTAAAAAAACAAAATAATTAGAAAATATGGTTTGACTTTGTCAAAGGCTTCATAAACAAAGGGCCTTTGAGAAAAGGCCCTTTAGACAATAAACCCTTAAAAAATACTAAGAAAATATTCACATAATCACAGTTAAATTTATTTGGTTAAAAATGTAAATTAACAATTTTATTAACCCTAGGGCTAGAAATACTCTTATTGTATTACCACGCTACTAGAAAAGGTCAAAGACAGATCCTCTTCTCCGCACGCACAAGTGCCGGGTAAGTTTTATCTTGATTTATAAGGTTTAACTTTGGGCTGTACGTACGTGCACTTGTACTTATTCACACACATTGATGTTGATTTCGATCGGCAATTATCTAAATTAGTTCATCTTTGTTTATTATTATCCTTCTTTAAGATCTTTTGAAGATACAGAAATTAGGTTCCATGAACAAATCAATCTTGCTTATTGTCTCTCTGGTCCTAATGATCGGAGTCGGCCGATCGAGTTTCGATTTTGACGAGTCGGAGCTGGAGACGGAAGAAGAATTGTGGAAGCTGTACGCGAGGTGGAGGTCCCACTACAACATAACCAGAAGCATCAACGAGAGGTGTTCACGGTTCAAGGTGTTCACGGACAATGCTCACCACATCAACAAATTCAACAAGGAGAAGCATTCATACACGCTTGAACTCAACTTGTTTGGCGACACGTCAGACGAAGAGTTCCACAAGTACCATCATGGTATCAACGCTGAGGACCCAATTCCCTCACAGTCACCGGGACACGTCACCTTCAATTCCAAGCCCGGATGGAAGAAAACGCTCGAATTTCTGGGATTAATGCTATGAAATTGAAACCCCATCTTTACAAATTATCAATTTTGCCTGATTTAGTTTATGATCAAATTAAAGCCTGGTTTTTATTTCTTAATGATGTTTATTTATTGTTGTGATGAAGATTTGTAAGAGGCTTTTATATAAAATTTGGCCAATTTACAATAAATCATACACACCTTTTGTGTTATCGGCTAATCTCACCTTTTGGTGGGATGATGATGATAATCTTTTTTAGATTTTCCTTTCTTGGATTGCGTGGGTGGGGGGTGTAAACGGGAAATTAATACGGAGAGGTATAAATGATATCTTATCCATGTACGATCTGACAACCGGATTAGTACAAGATTCCAATCTGAAATATGTTTGTATTTCAGCGTGGTGTCGATCCTAGTGTGGGTGTCACTTGGCCTTCCCCCTATTTTGGTGCTTCGGGTATACCCTCTCTTGTCACATCTTCTTTACTACTTTTATAGAATGGGATATATATACATATAGTATAGTCGATCCATAAGTACGTACGTACTTAGTATTGTAATTCTTATTTTTGTAGGATGGGTTAAAAAGGAAAATGAAGAAAATAGATGAATGAATGCATCAACAAAGAAGAACACGGTGTTCCTGAATACTTGTTTGTACGTAAGTGGTTATGTAGATGAAATGGATCGAGTAGATTACAATATCCTTGTAGTAGTGTTTTTTTCATGACAATTGATATTTACGTTGATACCCATAATATATTTAGAGGAGCTACTGATTTTGGATTTGCTTAGATGGTAGAGCTACTCCATGAGACACCGACAAGTACTAATAGAGTAATAGGTATGCTTATTTTCCTTAATAGGGTTTTCTAGCTCTTTTGGTTGAATTTGCTTTTCAAAGATTAGTGAATTTGGTCACAGACATAGCCGAGTGGTAAAGTGTGTGATGATGTGGGTGTAATTACTCGGCGACGCAGAGTTCGAACCTCTGGTGGGACATGTTGGCTCTCTCGCACAGGTGTTTGCTACTCAGGCACATCCTTCGATTTACATCTTACCTGATCGAGGGACCTCCGATCGGGTGGGGTGGAGTTTCTCTGTCTCTCCTTTTTATAAAAAAAAAAATTAGTGAATTTGTTTTTATTGCTGACACATTTTTGTACAAAGTTTTTAATATAATGAGTTAAATCGAATATTTTTAGCTCAACAAAATCGAAATTGAATTGACCGAATTGAAAGAGCTCGACAAATCGAGTAAGTTGTCTCGACATACTGCGAGCAAGTCTTACAACCTACAAATAATACTGCTACCAAACAAGTCTAAAGCATCACAATCTTGTTCTTCAACTCTCCATTTTTTTTTTGACCTCCTCAAAGTCTACAAATTAAGAATTGATAATTCGTAGCAGCCCATGAATATTTTGAACGCACCTCTCAAAAGAAGGTGGGTCAATCCGTTTAAATTGCCCGCACCCACACTGCTTCAAAATCCAGAAATTAGATACAGAATTCAAAAACTGTAATTGTGCTTAAAAATCACATAATGAAGGGGAAAAAAGGATTATGGTTATGCTTCTAATGAATCTCATGAGAAGAGCCTAATACTAATAAAACAGAAGGGGAAAAGTGAATTAGGACAGATCACTTACTAGCGTTTTTTCGCGTGAACCTCCTTTCATGATTTAACTCTGACCATGAAATTCGTCGCACCAGAGGGCTCCCACATCGACGTTGTTCTTCCATTATCATGATTTTCAGAGAATGAAACTAGGGCGCCCGTGAATAAAATTAGGATTTTGCCGATCTGAAGATAAATGATTTTACATATTTGCATAATTATTTAAAGAGAATAAATGAGAATGAAGGTAAAAATGTAATCACCCTTGTTCACTCCATGGAAAAGTCAATTTTGCCCCTAAAATAGCACATGTCATGCACGTGCGCCGGATTTCGGCCAATAGAGGTAGTAAAGTGTAGTTTTTTCTGTTAGAGTATCCCACATCAGTTGGATAAAGAACTTTGGGCTCACATTTAAGTTGGACAACCTTATCACCTTAACAAGGCATTTTAAGGTGTTATTGACCCAACTTTAACATGGTATAACGAACCTTGGACTACGAGTAATTTCGATGGAATTAGAGTATCCCACATCGGTTGGATAAAGAACCTTGGGCTCACATTTAAGTTGGAAAATCTTATCACCTTAACAAGACCTTTTAAGGTATTATTGACTAAACTTTGACATTTTCAAAGCTCAAGTATTAACCAACGATAGGTTTATAACGAAGTATTTCCGAATTTATAATTAGAATATATTTAATTTTTTTATTACATAATTTAGTTTACAAACTAATGATTAATTATTTTAAACAACCATAATCTTTCAATTTTAATCAACATTTCATATTTGAGACCGATTAATAATGAGATTCAATGAGTTTACAATTTAAGTAACAGTTCGATTATAAAAATAATATAACTTTTTTAGTTGATCGGAATACATTAAATTATTTTATACGCATCAATTTTAAAAAAATACGTATTAATTTTTAAAAAAATACCAAGTGCATCATCGCACGGGTACTTTATTATTAAATATTATAAAACTGTAATAACAATAAAATATAGTAAAAAGATTTTAAATAATCAAATTTTATTAAATTTGATAAAAATAAAATAATGATTACTATAAATAATTTTGGAAGTTTAAATATTTTAATTGATTTAAATAACGAAATATAGTTTTTTTTATTAAACCGATGGGAAATCAATTATGTGGCTTTTGAAAAGTTTCACATCGTTAACCCTAAATTCTTTCTTCCTCTGTCGCTGTGAGAGAGCTTGAAAGCGAGAGAGAGAGAGATATTGCGGTTACACGGAGGCAACGCCAGAGTCGAACACAAGCTTGGCTGTGATCTGAGGCGGGCTCTTCTCCGGCAGTCGAGGTTTATTCATTGCGTCGTAAGGGGCTCGAGTAGATACCCTCAATTCAATTTTCAGAACAACCACAGCCACAGCCACAGCCACGACACCTCTCTATTTGGTGAGTTTGTTAGTTAGTTTGTTTGTTTTTCATGTATATTTTCCCAATTTGATTTGGGAAATTGGGCATCGGAGGGTTATACGGGCGCGACTCGCTCTCGAAAATTTACCTGAAATTTCCTGTGAATTTGATGAGCAACTAACTGATTTGATCTTTCGAAAATGAGATGTGGTTGTTTGGTTACGGTAATTTAGTTATTGAAACCGTGCGGGTTTATGTAAAAGTTGTTAATTTATTTTTAATGAAAATTTTAGATTTAGTTTCATTTAATTTAATTATGAATAAGATGAACAAATGCTAGGTGAACAACTAAGAAAGGTGACGTGCGCGTTTGCATATCGTACCAAATCGGGGCATGTGAATGCACATATTGATGGGCTCTCCCATCGTCTTCTTGCTTCTTATTACACATGGTTTCAGTTGATAGTTCATAAGGCCAGGCCACGTTGTGAATATATAAAAGTTGTTAATTTTTTTTTTAAATGTAAAGTTTAGATTTAGTTTTATTTTGTGAATGATTTTGTTTGAGATATTAATTTCTAAGGTCATTGTTTTTCATGTTAGGCGTGCACTTTTATATATACACACATTGATGTTGATTTCAGCAATTAACTAAATTCGTTCATCTATGTTTACCTCTTTTAGATATTTTAAAGATACAAAGATTAGGTGTCGGCCATGCCTATGAGGGAGAGGTGGACTGGAGAACATGATGATTTGGCAGAAAATGAATCTGATGAAGTACTGGACTCGAGGAAGCATCATAACAAGGATAAAGGTAAAAGCACCGGGCGAAGGGATGAGAAAGAGCACAGGAGTAGGGATCGAGAAAGGTCAAAGGCACTTGATGGTTTGAAGGAAAGAGAGAGAGAGAACAAAGTTTCTGATAAAGACCCATTGCATGTTAGGGATAGGAGGAACGAGGACAGGGATGAGAGAGAAAATTATAAGGTCCGGGAGAAAGATAATGATCGTGAGAGGCATAGGGAAAAACAAAAAGATACAGAAAGGAAGGATCGATTAAATGAAAAATACCGAGAAAGGGAGAAGGAGAAAGAGGCAGAGAAGGGCAGTGAGAGAGGTAGAGAGAAAGAGAAGGGAAAAGAGAAGATCGGAGATAAGGATAAAGATAGGGATAAGGAAAAGGATAGAGCTAAAGATAGGGAGAGAGAGAAGCACAGAGACAAGGAGAGGGAGCGAGAGAGTGACAAACATAGGGTCAAAGAAAAGCAAGCAGATCAAGAGAAGGACAGGACAAGAGATAGAGATAGAAATAGCCGTAAGCAGAAGGACGAGAGTCATGATAAGGGCAAGGATTTGGAGAAGGATGGTCACTCAAGATTGGAGAAGTCAGATTATGAGAATGTATCCAACAAGCAGCAAGAAAAGGCTAAGGTTGTAGATGGTGGGAACCATCAATCAGCATCAGAATTGGAGAAGCGCATTTCAAAGTGAGTAAATTTCACTGCTTGATATTACAATCATCCTAGAGTTTATATCCTTTTGTCCTTTTTATCATTAAGAATGTGAAAACACTAGGAATTTTTGGCTGCACACATATTTAGTTCTGGAAATTGTATACTCAGAACTTGGAAGTATTTTGTGCCTATGTGTTTAATATTACAATAAACTTGTAAATAGCATGTGTATTTCACTTCATGGTTAATGTAAGGGTGACACTAACTAGAATGTTAAAGGGATGTAATGTGGATAAGAAAGACACCTAGAGGGAGAAAGTGATTAAGGAATATGAGAGAGCACTACTGAGAAATTGATTTAAAAGGAAACAAAGACAATATGAGTTCTTATTGAAAAATAAATTTTGTAGTGATTGTGTGCCAGCATATGAAACACTCTTTTGTATTTGCTGATTTTTTATATATTTTATTTTTCCCTGTAAAATTTAACTTGCTGATTGTGTTGGATAAGTTTTATCTGAATACAAATTAGATTTGGATAGTAATACAAACAATATTTAAAGCTGAATCAACTTCTGCTCTTGGTGAATTTTTTGTTGATTCCCCCTTCTCTGCATTTCACTGTGAATATGATGCTTGTTTTGTTTTGAATCTGAGGCAATTATTAATCTTGGTAACCTTTTCTGATTTCAGGTTCCGGGAAGAAAGGTTGAAGTCATCTGAAGGGACTTCTGATGTTTTAGCCTGGGTAGGCAGGAGCAGAAAGCTTGAAAAGGAGATGGCTTTGCAGCTTTCTAAAGTTTTTGAGGAGCAGGTTATTTGGCTTAACCACTATTTGATCATTTTTGCATTCTTGAAGGGTATGAAATCATTGAAATGATTGTTTTACATATTACTTTTCTCTGTGTAACAGGATAACATGATTGGTGAAGAAAGTGACGATGAGTCAGCAAATCAACATATAACACGTAAGTTGCCTCAAGTCATGTGAAAATTTTATTATAAGAATGTCACTTAAGTTTCTGCATAAACTTACATTCATTTACTTTTTACTCATGTTTTATTTTGACTGGTTAATATTATTTATAAATCCCATTTGGCTTACTTTGTGATGAATGTTCTGAATAAATAACAACTATTAATACGGGAAAAAAGTTTGAAAACCTCTTGTGGAAAGATTGGGATGTCAGTGCTGTTTGTATTCCTGAAAGATCTACTCGGCTACAATCTCACTGTCTCTGTCGTGATATATCCTAATATTGTCTTTTATCATCTATTGGCAGATGACCTGGGTGGGGTTAAAGTTCTTCATGGGATTGACAAAGTACTTGAAGGTGGGGCAGTGATTTTGACACTCAAAGATCAAAGCATACTTGCCGATGGGGACATAAATGAAGGTAAACTATTAAGTATCAACCTTTCTACGTGGTCCTTATTATCATTTTCTCTGGTTTGTTCATCCTTTGGGGTATTTTTCTGGACTCAGATATCCTAAGGTGATGTTAAATTGTATATATCAGAGGTTGATATGCTTGAAAATGTGGAGATTGGGGAGCAGAAGCGTAGGGATGAGGCTTATAAAGCTGCAAAAAAGAAAACGGGTGTTTATGATGATAAGTAAGTATGACCTGAAAATTTGATCTTACTTTACTTATTATGAAATCTGTATGATTCGATCTGCCTTTTCAACTTGTTGTATTAGGTTCATTGAAGACCCTGGTGCTGAGAGAAAGATGCTTCCACAATATGATGATCCGATTGCTGACGAGGTTAATTCTAATCTTTTATGTGGATTTTCCTTTTCCTATTTTCCTTTTGCATACTGTGTGATTTCAAAGAGGGAAAGAAGCAATTAAGAGATGACATGGTCAGGCCTATATCCATGTATAACATGCCTGAAAATCTATACATCTTATATCTCTTATATTCAGCATTACAGTATTTCAGTATCACCTATATATAATTCGTTATATTGAATGCCGTGAACAAAATTATTGAAAGAAACCACTTATATCAGTTTATAAGAAATGTGTTAATCACGCTATCACAAAATTGATGCATTACTTACTATCAAATTCAATTAGATTGATTTTGACTCTTAGATGTTTACATTCTTAATTTTTGTTACAGGGTGTAACTCTTGATTCAAGTGGACGTTTCACTGGTGAAGCCGAGAGGAAGTTGGAGGAGGTAAGTTTATTTGTATTAAATTATTAATGTTGAAGTAATTTCCCCCATTTTTTCTGATAAATTCAATGTTGTAATTTAATGGCAGCTTCGAAAAAGAATTCAGGGGGTGTCTGGAAACACTCATGGTGAAGATCTTAATTCAGTTAGGAAGATATCATCAGATTATTTAATGCCAGAAGAAATGACAAAGTTTAAAAAACCAAAGAAAAAGAAGTCTTTGAGAAAGAAGGAGAAACTGGACATAGATGCCCTTGAAGCTGAGGCTATATCTGCTGGATTGGGTTCTACTGATCTTGGTTCCCGAAATGATGGGAGAAGGCAGAATCTTAAGGAGGAACAAGAGAGGATTGAGGCTGAAATGAGAGCCAGTGCTTACCAGTCAGCATATAATAAAGCAGAAGAGGCATCTAAAGCGCTCCGGCAAGAGCAAGCGCCGGGGATGCAGAAGGAAGATGATGACTCTCCTGTTTTTGGTGATGATGATGAGGATCTCCGTAAATCATTGGCGAGGGCAAGAAAAGTAGCCTTGAATAAAAGAGACAACGAAGAAAAATCTGGTCCAAAGACGGTAACTCTTATCGCTTCTTCCACTGCCAATGATTCAACTAAGGACAATCCAAATATGGGCTCTGGAGATCAATCAGAGAACAAGGTTGTCTTCACTGAGATGGAAGAATTTGTCTGGGGTCTGCAACTTGATGAAGGTATGAGATCTTTTTAATATACTAGAACTGTAGTTCTTTTGTTTCTGAGTGTTGTTTTTTTCCTAATCTCTGAAATTATTCCTTGATTTTTTTTTGACATGTGTCGTACATGTATTAACAAAATCAGTCCCACTGGCTTACTTTGAGTTATTTTATTGTGAGTTGTGAGTAGGTCTCTCTCCTACTCGTCTAAAGTACAGTGTTTCACCTACAGTCGAAGTTGAACTACTAAGGATAGAATCAATAGATTTTCTCTTCATTACATTGGATACTCAAAAAAATCTCAACTCATGTTGGGTAATTCTCAAGTAGGTTGCAAAACATATTTTGTTCAATCTCATTTTGTTGATTTTTTTCCCTGGAATTTTCTTATCAAACCTTCGTTTTTTAATTTTTATGCCAGTTGTTGGAATCAATATGAAAACCCTAACGTGGATCCTTTCAGTTATCTTTAGAACTAGAAAATTCAACTGTCAATCTCTTTGTCTTTGCCCTGCATCTTTTCTCCCTTTTTCATTGTTTCTGGCATCATTTTATGCTGCACCTGTCAGTAGTTGTCCCTGTTACATATTTTTCTGTTATTGTTTGGGAGCTTTTTTTTACCTTTGGTTATGCATCACTTTCTGTTTGAGCAAATGCTTAATCACATTGTATATTTCTTGTACTCAGAAGAGAAAAACCCCGAGAGTGAAGATGTTTTCATGGAGGAAGATGTGGCGCCAAGCAGCATCTCTGATCAGGAAATGAAGGATGAAGATGGTGGCTGGGCCGATGTAAAAGAAACCATTGAAGACGAGGCCCCTGCAAAAGAGGAAGACAAGGATGCCATCCCTGATGAAACAATTCACGAAGCCGCTGTTGGTAAAGGCTTAGCTGGTGCTCTGAAACTTCTGAAAGATCGTGGAACACTCAAGGAAACTGTCGAATGGGGTGGCCGGAACATGGACAAGAAGAAAAGCAAACTTGTTGGCATTCATGACAACGATGCAGAAAAGGAAATCAACATTGATAGGACAGATGAGTATGGAAGAATTGTAAGTGGTCCTTTTCCTGATGATTTCGTTTGACTTCATGCATCTTAAATTGTATACGTACGTTGTTTCATTTGTTACTTGCTTTCATTGTTATGCGCCCAATAAATTCTTTAGTTTCATTTAGTTTGCATTTTTTTTAATCATGATTTTGCAAAAACTTCAGGTACTACTGATACTTTATTTCTTTCTGTTTGATGTTAAATTGGGTTCAGATAACTGAATACCTAGTTACTAATTATATATTCGAGGTTTATGACTTTGTTGCTAGACTTCATTACTGATTAGTCACCCTCGTTAGTTTACATGATCGAGCTATGCATGCCCTACCCTGTTTTGAGAATTATAGTTTGTATTAGTTGAACCCTGAGCCTGAAGTGGTTAGGATTGTAAAAAACATTCAATTTCTGCTCCATTTCATTGTAAGAACGAATCTGTTAGACTAACCCTCTTTCCTGGAATGAACTTGAGGTATATTAAAGCAAGATTTGCAGCACATTGATCTAAGTTTATCCTCTGCAACAGTTGACTCCGAAAGAAGCCTTTCGACAGCTCTCACACAAGTTCCATGGAAAGGGGCCAGGAAAAACAAAACAAGAAAAACGAATGCGGCAATATCAGGAGGAATTGAAGGTAAAACAGATGAAAAATTCAGATACGCCTTCACTATCAGTGGCAAGAATGAGGGAAGCTCAAGCTAAACTACAAACGCCATATCTTGTTTTGAGCGGCAATGTTAAGCCAGGGTATGATACTTTTCCTCTTCCATAAACATTTGTATTGCATAATATCTGTAATTGAAAATCCGGATCAGAGCATGCTTAGGCATAAAAATACTCGCATCATGATAGTAGCCAGTAGGCATGCAAATTTAGAATACGTCTTTTATCTTGCTTTGATATATCGTGGCGTTTAATTTGCCATTTTGTAAATCTAATATTTATAATCAGATAATGCTAGTTCTTCACAATAAATAATCGGATATGAAGATTTGACGGGGATTCATGGTATTTAAATGTTGATGCCTATCACCATACGCATGCCTCTATACTTGTTGAGTTCCCAAAAATTGGAAAAAGAAGGATCCTCCACCTGTTATTTTTAAAAGATTGTTATTTGTCCACAACTTTGATAGGAAATATGTCCTATACCCTCTCTCACTATTTTCTTTTTCTTTACTATATTTTTAATTCATTAGTTGGAATATGATATTGTTTTCAATTAAATTTGAATTGGTTTCATCACTTTATGTTTCAGGCAAAGCAGTGATCCCAGAAGTGGTTTTGCCACTGTAGAGAAGGATTTTGCTGGAAGCTTGACCCCCATGCTTGGTGATAAAAAGGTCAGAACAGCGATGACTTAAATATGATGTGCTCTTGTTTTCACGAAGCGCAACTTTGTTTTTCTTTCTTCTGTTAGGAACTGGTTTACTTGATCGTTGCCAATGTGACATTGTTGTTTTATAGTTTCTTAATTTGGTTGATATTTAGAATAATACTATTACTCTATATAACAAGACTTTCAGCTGTGGCCTTGCCATTGTCTTTTGTCACCTAGTGCGTTGATAATTATGAATGTTGTGTACAGAAATGTGAGCCTTTAGCTCGTTTTTTTATATGCTCGTAATTTATTATTTTTTGTATTGCTAGGTTGAGCTCTTCTTGAATATCAAGCGCAAGTCTGAGCCTGGAGATGATGCTTTTAACAAGAAGCCTAAAACATGAGGTGCAAGTATGAGCCTTGTAGGTTATGCCTCTCAGAAACAAGCCTACATGTTTTGTTTTTTCTTATCTGGAAACATGCAAAATCAGCTTAAATGTTTCACCAACTCAAAATAGACGGGTCGGAGACTTTTCACGATGTCACATATGACTGTTTGGCTTCTGATTATATACTATGTTTCTTGGTTAAGTAGCACAAATGTTGAAGGTTTTACCGAAACTCCAGTTCTAATGGCAAACTCTCATAATCACAAGTCAACTTTGTGATGATATGTTTCTATGTTAAAATTTGATAAAAATTCTGGAGTCCTTGATAACTCTGAACATGTGTCGTTGAATTTGCATTGACATCAGAATTCGGTCATGTAAATAACTAAGTTTATGCCAAATGAAATTTGTGTATCGCCAACTCTTGTAGTACTATTTATTATTCAATTTGAAATTGCTCGGAACAACTTTACAATTGATAATGGTCATTTTTAACCTCCTTGAAGGTTGAATTGTGGCTTGATCACGAACAACTTTGCAATTGATAGTGGTCATTTTTAATCTCCTTGAAGGTTGAAAATTGTGGCTTGATCATAGAATTATTTGAACAACTTTGCAATTGATAATGGTCATTGTTTACCTCCTTGAAGGTTATTTTGTGGCTTGATCACAGAATTACCTTGACCTATGTATGATGTATCAACAATCTTGTACCCTTATTCCTAGGTGTATAAACCTAATAAAACGAGATCCCATTGACCTATATATTAAGCCTGTAAATTTGGACACGACTCGAAACCCGCACGAAATAAAGCGGGTTGAACCCGCACGATTAAAAAACAGGTCAACGGCGGGTCAATCCGCCATGACCCATTTATTAAATGGGTCAACCGCGAGTCGACCTGCGAACTCGAAATTAACCCGTTTAACCCATTTATTAAATTAATTTTAATTATTATATAATAATAATACATTATTTAATAAATAAATAATATTAATATATTATTTGTTTAGAAAGATCAATTAATTCTCTTTTTCTTACAATTAGGTTTACAATAACATCCATTATATATGTCATTATTTTAGAAATTAAATTATTTTATAATATTTTTATTTATAAAAAAATATAAAATTTTAATTTTAAAATTAAATGGGTTGGAAACGGGTTATAAATAGGTAACCCGTTTATAAATAGGTTGGGTTTGGGTTTAATTATTAAATGGGTTGAGTTTGAGTTTATGTTTTGTCACCCGCGAATACCTTTGACACGACACGAATCCGACCCAACTAAACCCATTGACACCCCTACTATATATCAACAATCTTCAACCCTTGTTCCTAGGTGTATAAACCTAATGAAATATGTAATAAATCGATTTTCAACTATATTTAGTAAAAGAACCATATTATATAGTACTAATACGTACTAAATATCAAATTCGTCCAAACAAATAAAAAAAATCTATGATTTGATTCACAATGCAAAAATAAAATACATAATTGAGTCACAACTAACATTAAATCAAATCTTGTTCACTTGAAACACTTAACTTGAAAAACTACAATCAAAATTTAACTACATATTTATTTTATGTTCAATTGTACGCACCAAGTAAATTAAAAACACATGTATTATAGAAAAAAAAAAGGTATTGGATGTTATTTTATTATTAATATTATTATTATTATTATTATTATTATTATTATTATTATTATTGTTATTGGTGTTGTTTTTCATTATCCGTGCACGAATTAGATTTTTTTCGTTGGCCCATGATGCCCTTTCTTGTTTGGAGAAAAGGATGTACTCTTCTTTTTCTCTGGGGGAGGCAGAAGGCCAATCCTGCTCTCCTCCAGGCGACGGGAGTTTCAAAAATCCCCGTAATCCACGTGGAGTCTCAATCACACGTACAATCACTAATAATATAATAATACCCTCTCTCCTGATTCTCTCTTCTCTCTCCTACTTCATCCGCAATACAAAATCTTATTTTAATTTAGTATTTTTTATTTCTTTTTTAATGCCCACTTATTCTCTATCTCTTTCAACTTTTGACAGACTCTTTACTCACGTTACCCTTGTTGGGATATGTCCTTCGATCCTACGTGTGCAATCGATAAAGTCATAAGGTCGTCTATGGATGCTTAAATAATTATTAGATAATATTTATTGCTGGGAGCAATATAATATTGATCGATAATTATACCTACAGGGTCACACACGAGCCGAAAATACGAGCTATAAGTGTTTGCTAAAATGAGTCGATTTGGAATCGACATATATATAAACTAGGTTTATATTCGATGTGATTTACGTACATGCATGGGATGCATGGCTTGCATGGAATGCATGTCACATGGTGTGACATGGCATGCCATGCAAGCGAATGGGACCACATCCAATGCAATGTGGCATGAGGATGTGGACATGACCATTCAACTTCACCATTAACACACCTTAATGTGTGATAATGATTCTACATCAATATCACCATTATGGGGGAGGTTACTTGGTGTTATTTCATGGTTTAATAGGTGAAAAAAAATGCTGATTTTCTCACCACAATATTCAGCTACGAAAATCACACCAAATAGAGAGAAAAGAGTTCTTGGAGAACCACTTCAATCTATCAAGCAAGCAAGTTCATTTTCCGGGTTCGTGTGCAACACGTAGAGGCCGGGTCCATGAAGGTGGTTCAATCGACTCAACACCACCTTCATCAACATCAACGAGGCACGCTACACCGGTTGTAAGTGTTCTTGTTAATCTCTCTCTCTATATATATATTGGATGTATATATATATATATATAAATATGTGTTTATACATATATATGTGTGCACTAAGATCATGGCATAGTAGATCTATTGCTTTACACGCTTCCGCACACACGGTATATCGATTGGATCGATATACCGGTACCTTCAATTGGTATCAGAGCCTAGGGCTCGTGCACACTTTTGTGTTGGACACAAGAAGTTTAAATCAACATAATTGGCTTAATTGTTTATTTGAATCTATGTGATTAGATGTAAGGCCGGTGATTAGACGTTTTTGTGTGTGTCTCTCGTCAAAATCCGAGGTCAATTGTAGTTTGACTCGGTATCAATCCAAGGAAACGAAAGAGGAATGTTTAAGTGTATGAAAAGTAGAAGAAACGTAGTTCATTGTACTAAATTCTAGATTCAATTTGTTCGACAAGCAAAGTTAACAAATTAAGCAAATAACAAGTAAGAAAAGCACTTGGATAATAATAATCAAAACCTTAAGATAATTTCACAAACTCAAGATTCAATCAATACGTTTTACACATGAAAGTCAAGCTCCCGGTCGGGTTACTTCACACGTTTAAATAACTTTTAATTCACTTAGAGGATCGCTCCCGGTCGGGTTACGATTCTAAGATCGTGCTAGTGTATTGAATTTGTGCTAGAAATTGCTAGTTCTCTTATTCATTCATCATATCATTATCCAAGTTAGAAAATTTAGTTCATCATTAGAATTAAAGTAAAAGCATAAAACAAGTAAAAGCAATTAAGCATGAGATCTTAAATTCAAGTAGACAAACACTTTAAGAAGAATTCTACTACAAGATGATTAACATTCTCAAACCAAATTCTTAAGAAAACATGAAGTTTAAAGCAAACATAATCTGAAAATAGAAATTCAAACTTAGAAATACATTAATCATTACGAGTATGCTAAATGGCTATCGAACTAGAACGTGCTTCCGAAGTTGTCGGCTTCGGATCGGACTGCTCCTACACCCTCCTTGAAGTTCCCAGCGAAAAGATGATCTCGAAAACCTATTTTTCTTCGCCTAAATACCTCAGCAAAGTTGCCCATAACCGCCAAAGAACTGCCCCAATTCAGCGCCCGCTGGGCTGGCAACAGCGCCCGCTGGCGCTCTTTCAGCGGTCGCTGAATAAGAAACAGCGACCGCTGTTTCTGCTATTTTGCATGGCAGACATTCTGCATCTTTTCTGACCTTTCAGCGCCCGTTGTAATAGCTCCAGCGCTCGTCAATATCGACCAGCGATCGCTGGTAAACTTCAGCGAGCGCTGGTTCCCTTAGTTCAGCTCCTCTTCTTGATTCTTCGACTTTTCAACGATAAAAGACCTGAAAATTGCCTAAACACGCAACTCCAACCAAAGTGAGATCCAACACACACACACACAAATATCCAACACAACGAAAAGACATGAAAACAAAACACATGACACACACTCGACACCAAAAACACAAACTAAAAACACACAAATACGATATAAATCACCCCCCCACACTCAAATTCTTGCTAGTCCCGAGCAAGGTATAATCTACCAACACATGTTTGCACAAATCACGTACTTTGAACTCACTATCAAACCACAAACCAACCACTTATCAAGAACGAGAAAAATAATAAATATGAAAACATGTCACTCAAACTCGCCAAACTCTCCAAGTGTATCTCTCGAAAAATATGAAATGGTTTCACTCATCAAACACATCGAGAATATGAACATCAATATCATCACAAGAAAATCCGCATACTTTGACAAAGAAGAACAAGAATCGGAATAAGATTGCAATCAAGGTAGGCTCGGGTCATAGGTAGGAATCGAAATAATAATACAAGATAAATCGCTCTCGACTCCCTCCTCCACCAAATGAACTCACAAATCACCCTCCTACACCAAAGGGAAATCATTCAACTCCCCTTATAACATCAATACACATCATAAACTACATGTTCTCGATAGGCTAATATTATTTAATACTTCCGCTTTTTACTTTTTTTTTTTACTTTCTTTTCTCATTTTTATTTCTTTTTGCTTTTTGCTTCTTTTTTATTTTTTTTATTTTCATCCCTCATCAATTGTTTTCACAACCGAAGAGTATACATTTTTTTTTTATTTTAGGGAGTAAGCTTTTTTTTTTTTTTCTTATAGCATGCCTTTAAACGAGAAAACATGTTTACAATTCATCACAATTTCCCATAGTAACCTTCTCAATCAAACTTGCAACACCCCCTCAACCTCACATCGCTCGTGGAACGCTCGGTTTCAAGAAAAGGTATAATGTAGGCTCAAAGGGTTAACTAGGGAGTCCCTCGACGGGCACGGTCATTTTGGGGAATTTAATATATTTGGAGTTAAATCCTAGCAATCTCAAAACGTCATTTCCTCATTCTTAACCACAGCAAAGTAACTTCATATTCATGCAACGACATATAAAATCAAATCATCCATTCTCAACACTAATCGCAAGATATCTCATGTTACACTCAAAGAATATCGATGGTTCTCTCCAATGAAATAAGGCTCAAAAGCTCACATATAACAAGGAAAAACTCTTGTTTTCATATACTCATTTTCTCGACTCTTAACAAGTGGAACATCCAACTAACCAAGTGAGTTCAAGCAACAACTTAACCTTATCCACATGCAAACACTACCACATTCGGGACAAAACAATTCATAGAGCATAGAAGAGTAATTCAAACCAACACACAAACTAACAATGAAAAAGAAACATAAATAACCACATAAAACAAATAAAACACCAACACAATATTTACAAAGACATAAACGAAAAGAAAAGAAAACGTACCTAGGTCGTGCCAAGCACGACCTCTCTCACATATCGGGTGGAAATTGGCCTCCTCCTCTAGCATAGGCCTCGTAAAGTTGTCGTTGCTCTTGTCGCATGTTCTCCATCGCTTCATTCACAATTCGGCGGGTCGCTTGCTCATTGTAGCTCCTCTCGACCGCCATTCGGTTAGTCCATGTAGCATCGTCAAGAGCCATTCGATCTATCCTTGCATTTATCGCCTCAAATGCCGATGCATTCGCATTCATTATAGCTTGGAGATCGTCGGGATGCATCCGTCCCGAATCCGAGTAATAGTTACCGGCTTGCGGCATTTCATATTGTTGATCGTTCCAATCCATTCCCGAGTTTGTCCACCCGGAATCTTGATTTCCTTGTGCTTCATACTCGGTGTAAGCTTGCTCCCACACCGGATCTCTTGTCGACGTCCCGTCGACTACATTGTTTCCTCCTCCCGACGAAGATCCCGCTCTTGCAAGCATGAGGTTCTCCTCCTCTTGTCGAGCTTCTCTCATCAAACTAGAGCTCACTCTCTTTCCGGCCAACTCCAACTTCCATTTCTTAATTCGAGCCGTGTTCAAATCTTTATAATTTTTCCATACGTCCTTGCCCTTAGTTCGGATCTCGTGCGGAACAAAGTCACCGGCTAAAATTAGACCCATTGCTTCCAACTCATCAACATCTATAGGTCTTGGAATTTCCCATGGCTCTCCATCATATGCCCCGGCATCATGTTTATCAATGATATTGTTTTTAATTGCAAGAAGTCGAGCAAATTGAAACAATGATCCTCGAACTCGCTTCCCTCGAGCCGCTTGATCCATCACTCCCCATATTTTCCATAAAGGAGTCGAGCCATATCCGTGCACCGCCGCATAAATAAAAGTACACTCCAAAGAGTTAACCTTATTACCTTCCGTTTTTCCGAAAACATTATACGTCATGAACTTGTGGACGATGCACAATACCGGATTAATAAAAGCAATAGTACGACCATTTTCCTTCCACTCCTCATCCGGTCCGGCTAGCTCGTGCCAATGTGTAATTTTTAGAGTAGGCTCGTCTCTTTCTTCGAATAGGAATCGTCGATCCGTACTGAAATTGAACACCTCATTCATCATTTCTTCCGTAATCACAATCTTTTGACCTTTAAGACGACATGTACAATACGTCGGCTTATTCCTCTCCTCGATCATCTTGAAAGTACAAAGCATCTCTAGCCCCAATTTGGTTGAATACCGAAAATCCATCTCCGAAAAATCATCAAGGCTCATGTGGTCGAATAACTTCAAAATTTCCTCTTTAACCTTGAGCTTTTCCATTAGCTCCCAATCTATCGGTCGAGGAAGCACATGATCCGTTTTGGAGATCAATTTCATATACGCCTCTCCTTCCTCTTTATGGAAAATTGGAAACGGAGCACCATATTGATCGGAGATGTCCGAAGAACCCGTCGGCGTGGAAGTGCTTCCGGAACAACGTCCCTTCTTCTTTGCGGGCTGAGATTGTCGTGGAGGATCTTGGGCTTCCTTATTTCCTCGAGTTTTCACCATTGTTAGAGTTGAAGAACTTGAAAAGTTGATTCGGGACTTTTATCGAACACCTTGCGTGCTCACTCAAAACCTCGAATTTCTTGAAACTTGGCCGATGTAATTCCCCAAAACCTGCAAATCAACGTTCTCAAGAGAATTGTAAGTGATTTGGTGGAAGAATTCTCAGTGAATTTGATAAAGTATCGTAAGGAAAATCGCCAAAGATAATTGAAGAGAAAAGAGTGAAATAGAATATGAGATTCTGCCCTAGCCCGCTGAGTTTAATTCTGATTTTTTCGAAAACAGCGACCGCTGTTTCTTAGTTAGCGGTCGCCGAACGATTTCAGCGGTCGCTGAAGCTGCACCAGCGACCGCTGTTTTTACTTAAAAACGGGGCAGACATTCTGGATGATTTTTGCCGTTTCAGCGACCGCCAATGACAAATCAGCGCCCGCGGAAAGGTCTCCAGCGACCGCTGGTAGTAAATGGCGGGCGCTGATTTTATTTCTCTCTCGATTTTCCCTTTTTCAACTCGTTTCTTCGATTCTTTCGCCTCCAGAGTCCATCCAAGTCCAATAGCCTTTATTCATGCTCAGTTTAATGTCCAGAGCTGGACTTATTCCATTTTTCCAAATTCAAAAACCGATTCCCTTGAGTCGACTCTCTTCGACTCGTTCATTCTTGGGCACTTTCATATTTTGAGGTATCCACTCATTTTCCAGGCCCGAAGTCATCATTCCAGCTCTACTAGACTTCTTTGAATTATTCTTAAGTCGATGGTTTTCCCCCACACTCAAATCTAAGAACCGAGATGCTCTTTTCTTCTTTTCAACTTTTTCACCTCCGACTTCATATTTAACCTTGTCGTCTTTATCTTTGGTCTCCAACAAAATCATATTTGATGTTTGAATAACATCATCCTCTGCACATTCTTTCTTCTCGATAGCTACTTGTGTTATATTTTTCTTTCTTACTGAGATAGAGACCGTTTCCCCTAACACCGACATTTGAACTTGGCCTTTCTTAACATCGATCAAAGTGTTAGTTGTAGCCATGAATGGTCGTCCCAAAAGTAATGCATGATCTTTAATATTTTCTGATAATCCCCCGACATCCAAAACCATGAAGTCTACCGGCACAATCAATCCTCCAACTTCAACAAGAACATCTTCTACTATACCCCGAGGATATCGAACCGAACCATCGGCCAATTGGAGACATATTCTAGTCGGTTTTAAATTCTCTAACTTCAGCTTATCAAAAATTACCGACGGCATCAAATTAATCTCAGCCCCCAAATCTAACATCCCTAAAAGTTCATTTCCCGCTCCAATCACCATCTTCATCACAAAACTTCCTGGATCACTCTCTTTAGTTGGCATTTTGCATTGCATCACCGTACTAGCTCCCTCAAAAAAAATCACCTTCTCATTCTCTTCAAGTTTTCTTTTATTAGAAGCCAGCTTCTTGAAAAACTTGACATAAGAAGGAAAATTTTTAACTTTCTCCAATAAAGGAACATTGACTTTGTCTTTAGCAAGCAAATCATATACACCTTTGTATTGATCACCTTCCCTTTTAATTTCAAGCTGACTTGGAATTTGCATAGGAAGTTTATAAGGGTATTTAGACTTGAGAATTTCAACCTTCTCATTCACAACTTCTTTTTCAGCGACTTCTTCTTTTTCTTCTGGTATTTCAACTTTATTGTCTGACTCTTTTCCGGATCTCACAACCGTGATAGATTTAGCATGTGCCGGTTGACTTGGGAGTTTACCGGGTTCTTCCTTTGCTTGCATTCTTCCCAAGGTAGTAGCCATTTGACCCATTTGAGTATTAATACCATTCAAAACCGCATCAAATCCTCCAACCTTAACTTCAAGATTATCCATTCTCATGTCATTTTTCTCAACATATTTCTTGATCCACTCTTCAAATTGAGATCCTGATGCTTGTAGTGGAGGTGTTGATTGTTGTTGAGTCGACATTTGATAGGGAGCTCGATATGGTGAATTTTGAGATTGAATATATGGAGCTCGATATTGTGAAGATGATTGTCCTTGCTGAAAATTATTCCTTGGTTGCCATGTTTGAGGTTGAGGCCTTTGTTGATACTGATTTTGATACCCATAATTCGGCCGTTGAACACCTCCTTGATTGTTGTATGGTTGCACTACCGAAACTTGCATTTCATTAGTAACTCCCCCTTCACTCGGTAGTTGATACGGTACACAAGTCATATTTCCTTGCTCTCCAACCATGGGCCCTTCGATCATCAACTGAGCTTGCATTTGAGGCATAGGACAAGTAGACGGTCCATGCCCTTGATATCCACACAATGTACACACTTCTATTTGGTTCAAAAGAAGTTGTGTCTTTCGGTTCCCGTCCTCCAATTTCAGCTCTTTGATGTCCTTTGATATTTCCTCGATTCTAATATTGAGATTATTGGCTTCCACCTCTTTGACATCATTCACCACACGTCTCCTTGAACTCTTCCTTCTTGAATTTCCAGCCATGGTTTTATAGATGTTAACCATTTCATCCGGAGTTCGGTAAGTGATGTCGCCTCCGGCTTGATTATCCACGGACCCTTGTAAGGAATCTGTCAAAGAGTCATAAAAAATTTGATTAAGTAAAACCTGAGTAAAAGTATGGTGAGGACATTTAAGAAGTAAATCTTGAAACCGATCCCAAATCTCATGGAAAAATTCTCCCGGACGACTTGTAAAACCACAAATTTGATTCCGAAATTCTGTCGTCTTATGATGAGGAAAGAATTGACTCATGAACTCGTCATAGATGTCATTCCAATTTTGGAGAGAATTTGGTGGCAAAGCTATCCACCAAGACTTGGCCTTATCTTTCAATGTCATCGGAAAGAACCGACATCTCAACTCGTCTTCTTGAAGACCATTCAACGGAAAGGTATGAATAGTATTGTAGAAGTCTCTGATAAAACTCAACACATCCTCGTTGTTATTTCCATGATACTCCGGTAGTTGATTAAAATCCATCGGATTAACCTTATAGTTCTTCACCACCTCTGGTAAATCCACACATGCCGGAGTTGCTCCAATGATAGGCCTTGTGATGTCACCTTGTTGTACTCGTCGAGCCGCTGGATTTCCATATTGATTCCACTGATTCGGTTGCATCCCATAACCCCCATACGGCATCATATTAGGCATCATGTTTGGCCATTGTTGTTGGAATTGACCTTGCATGTTTTGATTCACTTGAACTCCGGGTTGCTGAAATGGATACCCGTAGTTTTGTCGATATGCCATGTTATTCATCATGTTCGGATTCATCATCGGAGGTTGGTTCATCATCTGAGGATTCATCATCGGTGGAGGATATCCAACGTTAGGACTCATCACATTATGAGGAGTAGAATGATGATCTTCTTCTGGTAAATTTAAAGGTGTTGGAGGAGTAAGTTGTGCTTGAACATTGAACTGAGGAATTTGAATCTGTAAATTACTTCCTCCCTCTTGATTGTTGCTATTTTGAGGAGCTCCCAAATGTAGAAGAGGTCCTTTAGAATTCGGAGATAGAACATATCCTTGGGAAGGTTGACCTTTCTTTAATCCCGAAGATTCTTGTCCGGTTTCATCTTCAATGTCAACCCTTTCTTTATTCTTCTCCATTCCTTCGGTAGATGAACCTTGTTGCTCACTAGCCGCCTTACTTCTTGTAGTGACCATGCACACTCAAAGTAGAAGATTAGTAATAACAAGACAATTAACTAAATTAACTAAAGGAAATACAAAACTAAAACTAAACAAACACTTAAACAAACTATCCGTTTCCCCGGCAACGGCGCCAATTTTGATTAGACGTTTTTGTGTGTGTCTCTCGTCAAAATCCGAGGTCAATTGTAGTTTGACTCGGTATCAATCCAAGGAAACGAAAGAGGAATGTTTAAGTGTATGAAAAGTAGAAGAAACGTAGTTCATTGTACTAAATTCTAGATTCAATTTGTTCGACAAGCAAAGTTAACAAATTAAGCAAATAACAAGTAAGAAAAGCACTTGGATAATAATAATCAAAACCTTAAGATAATTTCACAAACTCAAGATTCAATCAATACGTTTTACACATGAAAGTCAAGCTCCCGGTCGGGTTACTTCACACGTTTAAATAACTTTTAATTCACTTAGAGGATCGCTCCCGGTCGGGTTACGATTCTAAGATCGTGCTAGTGTATTGAATTTGTGCTAGAAATTGCTAGTTCTCTTATTCATTCATCATATCATTATCCAAGTTAGAAAATTTAGTTCATCATTAGAATTAAAGTAAAAGCACAAAACAAGTAAAAGCAATTAAGCATGAGATCTTAAATTCAAGTAGACAAACACTTTAAGAAGAATTCTACTACAAGATGATTAACATTCTCAAACCAAATTCTTAAGAAAACATGAAGTTTAAAGCAAACATAATCTGAAAATAGAAATTCAAACTTAGAAATACATTAATCATTACGAGTATGCTAAATGGCTATCGAACTAGAACGTGCTTCCGAAGTTGTCGGCTTCGGGTCGGACTGCTCCTACACCCTCCTTGAAGTTCCCAGCGAAAAGATGATCTCGAAAACCTATTTTTCTTCGCCTAAATACCTCAGCAAAGTTGCCCATAACCGCCAAAGAACTGCCCCAATTCAGCGCCCGCTGGGCTGGCAACAGCGCCCGCTGGCGCTCTTTCAGCGGTCGCTGAATAAGAAACAGCGACCGCTGTTTCTGCTATTTTGCATGGCAGACATTCTGCATCTTTTCTGACCTTTCAGCGCCCGTTGTAATAGCTCCAGCGCTCGTCAATATCGACCAGCGATCGCTGGTAAACTTCAGCGAGCGCTGGTTCCCTTAGTTCAGCTCCTCTTCTTGATTCTTCGACTTTTCAACGATAAAGGACCTGAAAATTGCCTAAACACGCAACTCCAACCAAAGTGAGATCCAACACACACACACAAATATCCAACACAACGAAAAGACATGAAAACAAAACACATGACACACACTCGACACCAAAAACACAAACTAAAAACACACAAATACGATATAAATCAGCCGGCCACCGATAGTGGTCGGGTGGATGAATTGTCGTTTTTTACGTTTCGATTGGCCATAGTTTTGGAGGGCTGCGTCCCTTGGAATCATTTGTAATAGATAGGTTTTCTATTTCAATTTGTATTGTTCAAACTTGTAAGCGATGGACTTGATCCATGGTTCGATGGAGGATCTCGGCTCTCCGGCGAAAACGAGAAGAAACGAAGCCAAACGAAGCAAAACGAAGCAAACCGGGCTGCTGGAGCCAAACGGCGGTCGCCGTTTGAGCTCCGGCGGGCGCCGTTTTGATTCGGCGGGCGCCGTTTTGGAAACGGCGACCGCCGAAAGGCCTTTTTTGGGGCAGATGGGTTTTTTGCCTTTTCGGCGGGCGCCGTTTTGGAAACGGCGACCGCCGGTGGTGTTCAGCGACCGCTGGTTGTAAAACACCGGGCGCTATTCGTGGTTTTTGAGGTAATAACTTGTTTTGACCAAAATCGGAGGGCACGGAACTAAAACGGAGGGCGAGGACCAGTCCAGAAGATGTTCAAGGCTTTTGTTAATACTTTAATTCTTTTCGTTTGAGAGTTGTGAGGTTCTAGGGGCCTTTCGATTTCGTATTTATTTGCTTTGCTAGTTATAGGTTGTTTTATGTTATAAATGTTCAACTTACATATAAACAAACCTATGCATGCAAATTCCCAAAATAATGAGTATAATGTCTTGTCCAAAACATCACACCCATAAAGCCCTCGATCATAAGTTGGTAGGTCCGCCTCAGCGGGGTACTACTTGTTATCTTGGGATAAGTGGGAGTAAGGGTTAGACCCTTACACGTGAGTTTGGTTTTCTCATCGATAGATCCACTGCAGGCGTGGCTATCGAGATATGAGATGAGAATGGGACTCTCATCGACCGAGAGTAACATTAGATGTTATTGACATGGGATGTCTACCTATCTTAGACTTCTTAAGTGCGGACTCAGTCGGCTTAAGAATTTGCAAGATGAGGGTCTTGGGATTGTTTTGTTCAAGGGAACAAAGATATTAGATATCGATTGAACAAAATGAAATAAATAAGTAGCTTGTTAGACAACCTTATTTGTTTACCGCTTTGTGAATGTTTACATACTTTATTTATCTTTCATTTGTAGTTTATCATGTTAATTTCAACTCGATTCAAGTTTGGTTCAATTCTTGATTATGAAAAATTGAACAACATAAATTTTCTTGATTCACAACGTAATTTGAGGATGGTCCTCAAATACGAAGACAATGAAAATGTGTTAGATAACCACATCCTAAAATATCATTGAACAACTCAATAGCATGTTCGGGGAATATGCTAAGATTGAGCGGTTCGGTATGACCAGGGTCATCGCTTCAGCTAGGCTGGAAAAATGGAAATCTATGGAATCACATGTACAACAAATGATTGGATTATTTGTTTCAAGTGACCGCCTAGATTTTTCCTATGATGATTATTTGGCAACCGATTTCATACTTCAATCTCATTATGGTTATAATGCCTTTAGGCTAAATTTTCCATATGAATGGTTTGAAGAAATCGCTTCGTGAGCTCCACGGGATGCTCAAGGCTGTTGAGCCGTCGATAGAAAAGGACCCTAAGAGGGAAATTCTTATGATATGGGATAGGGTAGTCAAAAGAGCATGGGCAAGAAGGCTACTAGGGTTCCTAGGGAATCTCAATGCTTCTACTGCAAAAGTGTTGGACACTACTTGCAAACATATAAAAGTTCATATTTTATTCAATTTCAAAACAAATGCCTAATTTGTCTTTCATTTGATGGATTATAAGGTTATGATTATTTTCACCTCGGGGAGTGATTTAATCCAAAACACTTAAGTTCATCAATGACACAAATTAGAGACTTTCGAGCCATTGGATGGCGTGAATCGATTGTCTGGTTGGCTCCCTCATATTTTATGAGAGATAGGGCTTCAATTGCATGATAATATCGCTGGTTAGAAAACCTCGACTTTTCACTTACGATTTATCACGTTTTGACATTGAGATAATTTTGAATGAGAAATTTGAATGAGACTCAATTATTGGGAATAATTGAATTTGCCCAAAGTTCAAAGAAGATGTGAAGAACGGGGTTGCTTCATCTTCAAGTATTAATGATATGGACATTAAACTTCACAAATTCTACTTCTTGGGTATTGGATGCCAAATGTGGTTCTCACATTTGTATGTGGAGAAACTACATAGAAGTGTAAGTTTGGTGAGTAGAGATGTCGATCTACGGGCAAGAAATGGAGCGAAGGTCGTTGCATTAGCCGTATGATCATATGATGTTGTTTTGCCTTAGGGCCTTGTTTTAGTATTATAACTATGTAATTTCATACCTTCAATAAACAATGAATATTGGTTCAGTATTGGATACTGATGGATTAGTTTTTCACTATTAAATAGTTTGGTAACTATTTTAATTGTGAATTATTCTTTGTTTTGGTACGATTATTATATTGTTTATGTATACTTTAAACTTGACAAATCATATATATCATTAAGACCAAAGGCCAAATCGAATAAGTATCGATGAGACATAACTGAAACATTGTTGATTAGATCAAATCAAAATCTAAACATGTTACGAAGCTTTTTTTAGAAGGAATTTTAGAATCATTTGACTTGGAGTCATTTGATACATGTGAATGATGTGTGATTGAAAAGATAACAATGTCATCTTTCTTGGAGAAAGGAGAACATGTGAGTAATTAGGGATGATCCATACTGATGTATGTGGAACCTATTAGTTCACAAGCACATGAAGGTTATGTTTCGGAAAAGAGAAAATAAACTATATAAGATATAGTTAGACCATTCGATGAGAGGTCTAAATGAACTACTGGTCTCTTTTGGGAACACACAATTCTAGACTTCAACTTATACACTGAATAGGAAGCTGTCAAAAGCTGTTGATAAGACACCATACTAGGTATGGAAAGGGAGGGTCCCTAAATTTTTTTCATCAAAATTTGAGGTTCTAAAAGCTTCTCTGACGAGATTTATCTCTATAGAGCTTGAACTCAAATGGGATAAAAGTTTCTTTATGGTATCCATAAGAAACTGGAGGGTACAACTTCTACGATCTATCTGAGAATAATATTTTGTTGCTCGAGATAGTGAGTTTCTTGAAAAGAGTTATCTTTCCTAGAAATTCAGTGGGAGATCGGTTGTCTTGAACGAGGTTCAAGTGAAACAACCAATGATGAATACTCAAGACTAGGTTGAGAGTATTCTTATGGTTTTGGAAGCCATACCAGCCCTCGTAGGTCCGAAAGGCATAAATCTATCTCTATTATTCAAATACTTAGATATTGTGACCAATGAAAGATATGAATTCATGCTTTTGGAAAGCGGTGAACCTTCGACCTAATTCCGAGCTATGACGAGTCCAGCTACTAAAAATTGGCATGGTGCCATGAAATCTGAGATGATATCAATATCTGATAATCAAGTTTGGAACTTGATATATTTGCATCACGGGGTTAAACCCAATGAATGCTAATAGATCTTTAAGATCTAAACAGACAGATGGAAAACCTAGGGTTTTCAAAGCAAGGTTGATGGTAAAAGTTTTATTCACGAGGTGGATTATGGAAAAACTTTCACCAATTGCTTTGATTAAATCATTCAGATTATCTTAGCCATTACTACTCATCTTGATAATGAGTTATGGTAATATTGGATGTTAAAACTAACTTCTTGAATTGGATTCTAGAAGAGAATGTGTTTTGACACAACCAAAGAGTTTTATCGATCGTAATAAGGCTAAGAAATTATGCAAGCATATCGGAGTAGCAATCTTCAGTTCAATGAATCCATACTGGGATTTGGATTTCAGAGGAACTCGGAAGAGTCTTGTTTTACAAGAAGATCAGTGGGAGTTACGTTGTATTAATTGTGTTGTATGTCGGTGACATACTCCTTATTAGAAACAATGTTCCTATGCTTAATTCTGTTAAAGAATGGCTTGGAAGATGTTTTTAATGAAGGATCTTGGAGAAGCACAGTACATATTGGGCATCAAGATCTGTCGGAACAGATCGAAAATGATGTTTGGACTTAGTCAAGTGACCTATATTGACAAGGTACTTGATAAGTTCAGAATGAAAGACGCCAAAAAGGGTCTCATTCCAATGAGTCATGGCACATCTCTTAGCAAGATGCAAGGCCCTACGGGACTTGATGAGCAAAAGAGGATGAAAAACATTCCTTATGCTTCGGCAATAGAGTCTATAATGTACGCCATGATATGTACACGACCAGACGTATCGTATGCTTTGAGCATGACGAGTCAGTTTCAAGGAAACCCAGGTGAGGCGCATTAGACTGCGACCAAGAATATTCTTATGTACCTTAGATTGACAAAAGAATATTTTGTTGTCTTTGGAAGACAAAAAGAGTTGATATTAACAAGCTGTTTGAATGCTAACTTCAAAACAGACTAAGATAATTTCAGATTTTAATCTGGTTATATCTTTTGTCTGGTTAGAGGTGATATTTGCTGGAATAGTTCCATGCAATGCAATATAGCTGATTAAACTACAGAAGCTGAGCACAGTATTGCATTGGATGCAGTAATGTTGGCAGTTAGGATTTGAAAGTTCTTGAATGAACTAGGTGGCGTAACTAGCTCAGCCCATCCGATAGTTCTCTATTTATAGTAGAGTTATCGCGCAAGCCTATGAGCTAGCAAGCACCACAAGTCTAAAACTGGTGCTCAGGAAGTTCCACATTATTTGGGAGATAGTTTTGTGGAGACATCGAGATAATAAAGTTGCAACTTTTGGTAAGGTTGCAAACCCGCTTTCTAAACCTCTCCAGCAGTTTAAGCTTGAGGCTTTCACGACTGCAATAGATATCAGACATCTTAGAGATGGGTTGTTATTTCTATTACTGTATTAGATACTTTTGGAGATTTGGTAAACATTCACTCATATGTATAATACATAATTCTTCATATAAATATGATTTAATTTATATGAATTGTCCAAATGATTAAGTTATATCAATTGGGTTATGAGGTCGACTTACCGCATAATGAAGTCCCAATGGTTGAACTGATATACTTGAATCATATAGCTGTTCCTGATTCGTATAATCGAGTACGGACAAACCGATAATACAAAGAACTAGATTGTAATGTGTACTATAGCGCCGCTTCATGGGCTAGTGATGTGGGACATCAAGTACAATTACATAGATATTAGCTGGGAGCTAATGATCGAACAGACCCGACTGGAATAGTATTTAAGATTTCGAGTCATAATACTATTTCATTGACTGTCGAACAATTTCCTCTGACCTGAGTAGTCCAGAGTGATTCCATTGTGAAATGGTGTACTTTGATACAAGTAAACGCCTTTCGTAAAAGGAGGTTATAAAACTTGTTATTGGGTATATCAGGAAGCAAGTGGGAGAGCTTGGATTGACAAGATGGGATTGTCCTCCATTTTATAATGGGATACATGTCTTACCGGCCACTTGGAGAGTCGAGACTGTGGAAAATACGTGGCCACGTCCAGATTCGTATCATAGTGATAAATCTGGTTTTACAGTCTGTCTCAAAGTCCAAGAAAGGTTTGAACCGATTGAGGATGACTCGAGTCTTGCCTCAAGTTCAAATTTAGACATAAAGTGACAACAGGAAATTGGCAGCACACTGGCTCTGAAGGCCAAGTGGGAGATTGTTGGGATATGTCCTTCGATCCTACGTGTGCAATCGATAAAGTCATAAGGTCGTCTATGGATGCTTAAATAATTATTAGATAATATTTATTGCTGGGAGCAATATAATATTGATCGATAATTATACCTACAGGGTCACACACGAGCCGAAAATACGAGCTATAAGTGTTTGCTAAAATGAGTCGATTTGGAATCGACATATATATAAACTAGGTTTATATTCGATGTGATTTACGTACATGCATGGGATGCATGGCTTGCATGGAATGCATGTCACATGGTGTGACATGGCATGCCATGCAAGCGAATGGGACCACATCCAATGCAATGTGGCATGAGGATGTGGACATGACCATTCAACTTCACCATTAACACACCTTAATGTGTGATAATGATTCTACATCAATATCACCATTATGGGGGAGGTTACTTGGTGTTATTTCATGGTTTAATAGGTGAAAAAAAATGCTGATTTTCTCACCACAATATTCAGCTACGAAAATCACACCAAATAGAGAGAAAAGAGTTCTTGGAGAACCACTTCAATCTATCAAGCAAGCAAGTTCATTTTCCGGGTTCGTGTGCAACACGTAGAGGCCGGGCCATTTGTGCGGCTTCAACATCCGGGCGATCTAGACAAGAAGAGTGACGAGGTCATTCTCAAGGTTGATCCATGAAGGTGGTTCAATCGACTCAACACCACCTTCATCAACATCAACGAGGCACGCTACACCGGTTGTAAGTGTTCTTGTTAATCTCTCTCTCTATATATATATTGGATGTATATATATATATAAATATGTGTCTATACATATATATGTGTGCACTAAGATCATGGCATAGTAGATCTATTGCTTTACACGCTTCCGCACACACGGTATATCGATTGGATCGATATACCGGTACCTTCAACCCTAAGCGACAATAATTGAATCAGACGCCTCCATCCTCTTCAGGTAAATGTATTGAATTGTATAATTATTTTGTAAGTAATAATTACTTCAATATCAAATTTGAGATAATTTCAGATTAATTTATTAGTATTATTTTAACATGCGATCGATACTCCTCAGATTATCGAAAATAGTTACTGTAATCTTTTGTATTTTCTTTTGTATATATATTTTATATGTTGAATATTATTTAAATTTTGTGTATTATCAAATTAATTTAGGACAATCATGTTATTTATATTTTAAACGTTTTTATTATTTTGATCAATACAGTGATGGCAGATGAACAAGAAAACTCAAATGTTGTCCCACATGTCATCATGGGTGTTATTCCTAAAGTTGGGCAAGAATTTAATTCAACTCAAGAAGCACAAGAATTTTATAATCAATATGCCAGACAAGCAGGATTCAGTACGAGAATCAATAATAGCAAGAAGAACAAAGAAACTGGAGATGTCGTTTGGAAATTATTTGTATGCTCTAAAGAAGGACAAACCTACGAAACATGGCAAAATAAATTGAAAAATAGTGTACCTCGTTCTGGGGAAAGGAGTCGCGGACATACACGATGTGGGTGCGAAGCAAGAATGAGTATTGTGAAGTCCAAAGATAAAGATATGTGGATTGTTAGCCACTTCGTTGAAAATCATAATCACATCCTCACTACTCCGAGTAAAGTTCACTTACTGAAGTCACATAGAAATGTCTCAACAACGAAGAAGGTTCTTGTGCAACAATTTACAGAAGCCAATATTCCTACTTGTCAACAGGTAAGATTGTTAGAGATAAATGCAGGAGGTCCGTCATCGGTTGGTTGTTTAGAAAAGGATATTCGAAACCATAAAAGAGATGTTCGAGGTGAGTTATTTGGACATGATGCCGAAACATTGATCCAACATTTTGAAATGGAAAAGGAGCGAAATGCGAACTTTTACTTCTCTTATGAGATCGATGACGATGGTGTTTTTCTTAGATGTTTTTGGGCTGATTGTGCTTCTAGATGTTCATATGCACATTTTGGTGATGTAGTGGTGTTTGACACGACATACAACACAAATAAATATGGTATGGTGTTCGCCCCATTTGTTGGAGTTAACCACCATCGGCAGACTACATTTTTTGGGTGTGGATTGTTAAGTGACGAGAAGGCAGAGTCTTTTATTTGGTTATTTCAGGAGTTTCTTGAAGCAATGCCAAATCATGCGCCTCCAAAAGTGATAATTACTGATCAAGATGCAGCCATTTCACGAGCTGTCTCAGTGGTATTTCCAGACATATTACATCGATTTTGTTTATGGCATATGCTTAACAAGTTCTCTGAGAAGATGAATATCGTATTGTACAAAGAGCAATATCACAATTTATCAAATATTATTAAAGATTCAGAGTCAGTTGAGGAGTTTGAGCATCGATGGATGGAGTTGATGAGTACTACCGAGTTAGGGAAGAACGAGTGGTTAAACAATATGTATGAAATACGCCATCGTTGGGTGCCAGCGTATGTTAGACATGTGTTTGTTGCAGGGATGTCTAGTAGTCAGAGAGTCGAGAGCAATCATTCTTTCTTTAAGAGGTATGTGAACCACAAAAATTCTTTAACAGATTTCATTACACGCTTCAACGGGGCACTTGTGCACCAGAGACATCTTGAGTTAGAGGCAAATCATATTGATCTTAGTCAGAAACCACGAATGGTCACAAGTTTTTTGATGGAACAACAGATGGTTAAAGTTTATACAAAGGCAATATTTCTACTATTTCAGAGAGAGTTACAACAGAGTACGTCATACATATGCAAAATGATTTCGAACACTGATGACACATCTGTATATGTTGTGAAGCGATTTGAGACTAGAAAAACATTTCATCGACAACGAGAGTTGACATATCAGACTTCTTCTGATTCATTATCTTGTAGTTGTCGCATGTTTCAATTTGTTATTATTGATTGTATTAGCATAGCACTCTATTTTGCTATAATATTCATTTGTTATAATCAAATAATCAATGAGGACAATTTTTACGTAAAAAAAAATTATGAAAAGTTTGATGCGTAAAAAGCTTAACGAGAGAAGAATATATAATGATGTTTTTAATTGATTATTTTAAAAATGCACTTTTCAAATAGAGAGAAGGGGTGAACATTAAAAAAGAAATAAAAAAAATAAATTAAAATAGAATTTTGAATTGATGAAAGAAATAGGCTAGAGGAAAGAAATAAATAGGAGAGATGAAATATAATAATTAAATACGGAAGAAATAAGAGAGGTGAGAGAATCGTTAAAGTTTGATGAGAGAGAATATTATTATATTAATAATGATTGTACATATAAGTATCAATCCACGTGGAAGACGGGGATTTTTGAAACTCCCGTCGCCTGGAGGGGATCATTTTCGGGCAGAAGGCGGCGTAGGCAGATATAAGAGCATTAATACCTTAAAAAACTTGTACAAAAAGAAACTACTAATACCTTACAAATCTTCTAACCCGTACAAATTTTTTAGTTTTAAAAATTTATAGTTTAAAGTGCAATTTAATTTAAAATTTAAATTTAAAATTTAAATTAATAACATTGTTATTTAAAAAAATACAATTTATAATTTTTTTTTTTAAATATTAGTTTAGTTTCTATTATGAAAATAAATAAAATCATAAAAAATATAAAGTAAATTATTAATAATCTATTGAAAATTTTTAATATAAAAAGTAAAAATAAAATAAATATAATATTCAGTTGAAAAATATTTATTTATTTTATATTTTCAAAAATTAAATATTGTTCTTTACTTAATAATGTGAAATATTATAAAATAGATTTAGCATAAAATGCATTTTTTTTACCAAAAATATGAGTGTAATATGCATTTTATAAAATGGTTGGGAGTTAAGTGCAACTCTAAAATATTGGATAGATTTTTTACACATATATACATGGGTTTGTATACTTGACCTAATACCTTTGAGCATCAAAATAGAGGGATTTGAAAAATATAGAGTTCTTTTGGTGATTTTTTTTGTGTGACACATTTATAGCGATCTATAATATCGTAACCCATGTTAGTGATATTAATGATATACACTCCTTATAGTTCACTATTCATTCTTGTAAGAGTTTCTTCTGTTTTTTTTATAAATTATAATTTATTTGTTGTGTCGTTAATTTAATATTTCAAGTTTTTGTAGAGGGGTTTCAGACTTAAAATTCTAGCAAGTGATATCAAAACTCGAGGTCGCGATTTGATGTTTATTTTAAATAATGATTTGATCCATTCTTAAAATTAATTCTAAAAAGTGGTATCTCAATCGGGACTTGAATTTTCATTTGATGTTTGAGTATATTTCGGAAAATAAAGAGTATGAAATAAGAGTATATAATTCGATGTTTGATAGAAACACTTGGTTTTCAACTAGAAAATAGATAAGATTAATGATCAAAAGGCGAAGGGATTATTAGGCTATATCTCTCAATCGACTCTCAAAGTCGAAATTACAGTACTTTGTGATATTACACTTAATTTAGAAAAATACTTGTTTTTTTGTTTTTTTACTCACAAGAGTCTTATTATTACATACTATATATGTAGTAGTATAAATGAGTGTTGATATGACCATACCTAAAAAACAGACACATAAGAATGTCAGAGATCAGAATGTTTGATATTTTGATCACCATTTTATTTTCCGAGTATATGGATTTCTTTCTCACGAGCAAAACAACACTTTATAATAGGAGACCGATCGACTGTAGTCACCACACCTTTAAAGTTTGTTTTTTAATCATTTTTTTCACTCTCAAATTCAATCAATACTTTTAAAGTTGAAATTATGAATGTTTGCGCTGAAATTTAAAGTCATGTTTGAAATGTTATAACTAAGATGGTAACGATTGTTGATTTCTGATTCATTTTTTTCGTATATTGATAAATGATATTCGTGAGTGTTTTATAAAAATAAAAATAAAACAATTCATCGAAGGTAACTTGAATTCATGTTTTTATTAAACTTTTGAGAAAAAGGTTAAGAAATTTTTTATTTAGATTTGATCATAGATCAATATAAAAATTGTCATCTCACCTTTTATACAAATACAATAAAATGTAATGGGGGTAATGATCATTTTCCATTAATTTTACTATAGTAGTATTTTAATATGAATAGTGTAGCATTAAAAAAAATAGTTAATGTGGATTTTGTAGATGGAAAAATCCGTTCAAATTAGATCGACCGGCGAAAAGTAAATCGTGATATTTCAATTTTAAACAATTACGTACTGTGTAATTATTAATAGCGTTGATATTTAAATTATATTATGAATATTTAAATTTCATGACATCACAATAGATCATACGTGATGCAGCTGCTTGACACGGACTTGAACATGCTTAATTGACACGAATTTAAATATCCGGATCCTCACTAAAATCTTAATTCATTATCTCATTCCCATAACTGTTTGCAAACCTTTTTTTTTTTTTATGGTTGTCCAACAATTATTTGTATACTTTAAAATAAAAAGTTTTTTTTTAAACTTTATTCTTTCAATACATTTTTATTCATGTATATACACTACTTTTATTTATGTATACACTACTTTTTCAATTAATGTTATTATTTAATTACAAATCAATACTCATTTTACTTTTATTTTCTATTATTTCAAAAAAAAGTCGTTTTCTTAAATTACGTAAAAACTTTCATTGACAAACATTGTCGGGATGGAGAGATCGTACTATCTTTTAATTACACGAGTCGGATGTCAAGATGAACATTAATTCTAACTACAATAAGTCATGCGCGATGCAACTGCTCGACATAAACTAAAAATGAATATGATCCTAATTAAAAATAAGAAATTAATTTGTACGTGTTAGGATTTATATAATCGAACAACGATTAAAGAAAAAGATAAACGTAGAAAACTTGTGGTGTTAAAACAAAATAAGCGATGATCTAAAATATATAAGAGAGAGACTTTATATAGCCAAAACAAGGTAAACCCTAATCTTATAAACAAAAGATAAACCATAATCCTATAAACATAATAACTAATATATTCTAACACCCTCCTCAAACTCACGATGGTACAACAAGAAGCATCGAGAGTTTGTCAACGAAAAATCTATGACGGCTGACAGAATGAGACTTCGTGAAGCAGTCAGCCAGCTGTTGTGGGAGCTTGAGCAACGAGTCCTCACTAGGAGCCAGCGAAACCGAAAACGCCAACAACCAAAACGAAAATTTAACCAAAACGAACACCAATTGACTGCAACGAGTCCTCACTAGGAGCCAGCGAAACCGAAAACGCCAACAACCAAAACGAAAATTTAACCAAAACGAACACCAATTGACTGTAACGAGTCCTCACTAGGAGCCATTGGAAAACAAGCGAAACCAAAAAAATCAACAACCAAAACGAACAGAAAAAATTAACCAAAACGAACCAAAATTAACCAACAACCAAAACGAACCAATTAACCAAAAAAACGAACCAAAATTAACCAACAACCAAAACGAACCAAAATTAACCAACAACCAAAACGAACCAATTAACCAAAACGAACCAAAACGAAAAAATCGAACCCCGAACCCCGAACGGGGGCGCGCTGCCCCCCGTACCCCCAGCGAACTCAGCGCACGATGAAACCTGGCTCTGATACCATGTTAGGATTTATATAATCGAACAAGGATTAAAGGAAAAGATAAACGTAGAAAACTTGTGGTATTAAAACAAAATAAACGATGATCTAAAATATACAAGAGAGAGGCTTTATATAGCCAAAACACAAGGTAAACCCTAATTCTATAAACAAAAGGTAAACCATAATCCTATAAACATAATAACTAATATATTCTAACAATACGTTTTTCTTTAATTCATACTGATTATTATACAACTCGATGTCAAGATGAACATTCAAACGACGATTGATATTTTATGACTAAAACATATATCTGATGATTTAAAAGAGCACAACATTGAAGTCTGCTTTAACATTGGTTTCAATTAACATGTAGAATTGGTGTAGAATTGATTAAATACGTAAATAACCATTTGTTTATAGTGACACGAGCATGAAGAACTCGAATATGTCACAAAAAGGCCGTGGATTACAATATCTACATAGGCTACGAACTCAAGAACTCCAGTCCTCCGCAGGTTTAGGATTTTAGTCGGAAATAATAGGTTCACCCTCAAATTTTGAGATTTTTCAAGCTATGTCAATCCACAATATTTAATACAGTATATACATATATTATATTAAATTAAATAATTGAGTGAGGGGAATAGTGAGTTTTATTTAAGATATACTAACATTATTCCAGAATAAAATTTTATAATTTATTTTTAAAATGTGATAAAAACAATATTTCTATGTAAATAATTAAAATATTTTATTTTCTTCTTTGATTTTTTTATATATTTAATTAAATTAAATATTATCATTTCACTATTTGTTTCTTATGATTTTTTTTATTTGATTATATTTAAATTAAAATCATAGAAATATAGATAATGTTTCTTTTGATATATTGAATTTGAACAATTATAATATATATTTTGAGTTTTATTAATGATCTAATTTATATTATATGTTAAAAATATAGAAATATTTTTTTGTATAATAGTATAAATATTTTTAGATTTTTAATTATAAATTAATGTATTAAAAAATTTAAAAAATTTTATACAAATTTTGTTTAAAATTTTAAATATCTTTTGATTAACTTGTACTTCAAATTTATCTATTTTTATATTTTTTACTTTTGTAATTATAATTTAATCAATTTTAATCAATGTTTAAAAAAAAGGAAGGCATTAAATTACGCGAGTCCACCAAAGATAAGTTTAACTGACCATTCACTCATAAAAATCAAATAACATTATTAATTAGGACAAAACAAACTTGCATGATATATAGGAGTTTATGGTTGATTGTGATAGAGATCATCGATCCCCCGAGAATGAGTGCTGCAGTATCCAGTGTTAATTGTGGCCGGGCCCGGAGGGTGCGGAAGGAGGAACAGCACCTCTAGGTTTTTCGTCGTGGAAATGTGTTGATGGAATCACAGTCACATTTAATACCGATATCGAATTTTTAGAGCTCGGGACGTCTTGTATTGGGACACTTCTCAGCATTTTTCCGAAAGTAAACTTTTGATCACAAGGAACAAATGTTGACACAAGAATTGCTTGCAAAAGAATTACACTGATCAAAATATTCGACATAGTGTTATAATATTGTTTTTCTCAAGAATTGGGTTTAGTTTTCTTTGGATCTTATACAAACAGTTCACCAAGTTTATATAACAATCATCTTCACTTACACGAATATCATATCAATTATTATAATGATTAATAATAATTATCCACGAATATTGATCACGTTTTATATTTCAATTAATCAATAAAGTGGATTATGCTATTGAAATTTTCATGTAATTTGAATAATATGATATTCCTTTTCCTCTTTTTATAATAATTTATTGCGTGATTGGCAATCTTAAAAATCAAACACAAAGTTATTAATCAATTATTATAATAATTAATAATAATTATCTACCGAATATTGATCACGTTTTATATTTCAATTCAATAAAGTGAATTAGGCCATTGAAATTTTCATCTAATAAATTGAATAAGTATTGTGTAATTAAAAATCTTAAAAATCAAACCCAAATTTATTTAAAATTATAGAGTATATTTTTTTTACAAATATTTTTTAACTAAAAAAATTAATTTGCTAATACATCTTTTTATCTCAACTTATAAGAAAACAAATCATTTTTTAATTATAAATATTGAATTAAAAAAAGATTCATAAATATATTAAGAACATTCTCAATGGGAGGTACAATTCTTTGTTGGCACTAATTTGTACCTAGGTACACAAATAGTGAGTTAAGTACAAATGAGGAGAGATAAAAATGAGTATCAATTCTTTGATACCAGGTACAAATGAAAATGTAGGCCCAAATTGAATTGTTTTTATTTTTTTTATTATTTGTTTTAATATATATGTGTGTAAATAAAAATAAAATGTGTATAGTGGTGAGACCTACAAAAATAAAATTGTACCTTCCATTGTTGGGAGATGTATGTATAAATTGAGGTATAAATTATTTATGATGTGTCAAGTGATATAGCATCAAATTGTGCCTAACAATAAATATACCATTGGAGATGCTCTAAAAAGTAGTGCTTTGTTAGTTGTGAATAATCATTTCATAAAAGTTAATACTGTTAGTTATGTTCCACTAAACTAATCACTTCTATATATCTATAATCTATGATAAAACGAATGAGTTTGTCAAGTGCTTCATTTAAGTTTTTGTTTATACCGTATATTAACTAATAATAACAAGGTATATTTTGAAAAAAGAACATTTTGATTTTTTAATTTACCATCTAAATCACATAAAAATATAAAATACATTTTATATGTAAAAATAAAATAGTAATATGATTACAATAATTTTTTAAAATAAAAATATATTTAAAGAATTTAACTATATTAATTACTTTATTAAGATAAAATATATTAATTATGATTTAGATAATATTTTTTCGGATATATTAAAAATAATTAAATTATTTAATTTATTAAAATCTACGTTTACATATTAAGCAATCTATATTCATTCATTATTTAATTTCATAAAAATATTTAGTTTTAAAAGGTAATTATTTAATTTCATAAAAATATCTTAATAATTTCATTATTTATTTATTTATTATCATATAAAATTTGAAAATAAATTTAAATAATTACTTGATATTATTTTACCACTTATATATTATTTGATATATAATTTCAAACTCAATTTATTTTTATTAATTTTTTTTCTCAAACCAAAATTTTCAATTTAAATTAAAATATCAAATTCATATTTTTATTATTATTTATCTTTTTTTTTTCATTTTCAAATTAAAATTATAAACTACTCCTATGTTATGTTTCTTCAGCTTAATTTATTTAACATTAATATGTTTTGTAATATCGAAGGAGAGGATATCTAGTTATTTGTAATTTATAAAATAAGTATGACAATTTTTCTACAATAAGAGTACAATAACAAATAACTAAAAAATGTAAAAGACTGAAAGACAATTTATATTTCGACTTTGAGTTCCTCGATCGAGATAAAGATGCCGATGAAGGGCAGTCGAGAAACCTTCAGGAACATAAAGTGAAGACGAACATACTATCTCCCATCTGATCTCATTTCGAGAAGATCTCATTTCGAGAAGTGCTTCATATGCGCACAAGTGAAAACAAAATACATTTCAAAAGATACAGTGAAACCATAATATCACTCTAAAAAAAGTCATTCTTAACTGAGCATAAGTATCGGAGCGCTACAAATGGTATCCGACCGAAATTGCAAGACATAAGTGTCCGAGTCGATCAAGCGCTCCACTCAAAATTGGTGAGAGTATTCATATTGTAATTCTACACCAACAAATGGTCTTTAAAAAGTAAGACGCGCAATTAGAGCGTTATTCGTAATAAGGTAGAATAATTGTAACGACTCGGAAAATGCAAGTCTTTGAAGGAAAAGAACATGTTACTTTTACTAACAAGATTCATCTTGTTTTTCTGCACATCCTTTTATAAAAAACTAGTAACAACTCCCTGTGTGATGCACAAGAATATTTAATTTAAAATTTTTTGTTAGAAAAAAAAACATAAATTTAATGTAAATAATGTAAATTATATTATTTTTCATATATATTATATAAAATTTGGTTATATATATATATATATATATATATATATATATATATATATATATATATATATATTAAATATTTATCAACACACACTTTATATGTGAGAAATAATAATACTGTAAATACATATACATAAGTGTGTTTACAAACTTTTTATATATATATATATAAGTTTGTAAACACACTTATGTATATGTATTTACTGTATTATTATTTCTCACATATAAAGTGTGTGTTGATAAATATTTAATATCATATAATACGCAAATTTTTATTTTTTTTAACAGCAATAATTGATAGACAGATTTTGTTAGGTCATAATATTTATTTTTTTGGTAATTATATTTATTGAATATTTTCCAACTTTTGAGAAGTTTTAGAAAATTTTAGAAAATTTGTTTATTAGCGACAAAGGAGTAATATTACGATTCATTGAATGAATGTTTCCCATTGATGAAGTTTTGTCAGTTGGATGCTATATATATATATCATAAACTATTATTATTGTATTTTATAGAAAATAATTGATTAAAGGAAATAAATTTATATTACGGGAAAAGAAATTTCATACCATTTTTTTAATGTTAATCAATGAAACTGATCCAATAATGGAAATAGTAGACATATTTATTTTATATGTTGTTAATTATATAAGATTTGAATATCAATCGACTGGAGTGTAAAATTGTTTTTTATTGTAAAATAATATCTAATAGAATCTTGAATCAGTATAAAATCGTGCTTATGATCAGTAGCGTAATATTGTAATTAATTATTTAATTTTAATTATTTGCTTAAACTCATAAAAATATATTAATTAATGGAAAATAAAAAGGATTTTTAATAATAAAATATTTTGTCCTGATTAATGAGCAACTGACAAATATAGCCTGGTAATATTGTTTTTGGTAATTATGTATATATTAATACTCATTGATTAGTGATTAGGATTTCTTAAACTACAAATTTATTTTAATTATTATTTATTTTAATTAGTTGAAAAAACATAGTGAGATTTGTATGGGTTTTGTTGCAAAGAAATAAAATTAATTTATTAAAAGTGAAATAAAACACTGTTAATTATAAAACAACAGTAAAGGATAAAAAGGATTTGTAAGTAGACTATTATAAAAGCTTACTTCTATAATTTTGCAATATACAAAAAAATAGTTACACACGTTCATAACATCATGGAGAGGATTTCTGTTAAGAAGATTATATGGTAAATTGACTTGTGTAGTTGTTTTCAATTTCTTGCTTTTCTGATTCGTAATACACGATTGAGGAATTGGAGTAACATCGGATGACGGTCGAGAATTAGAATTTGGAGGAGCACAAAGTTGAGTATTAGAGCCGGAACCTACATCAACCATATAAATAAATATGAAATATATGAAATGTGAAATTGCTATTTATTAAATGCATAATCAAACTATACATATGAATAATTAAAGAAAAAAATACCTTCACATATGGAAGAATAGAGAATATTGGAAGAACAACCTTCAAAATCGTTGACAACGGAAGACTCAAGAATAAATGAATTTGGAGCTGTGAGACACAATATAAATCAATCAATATAAACAATACTATTCAATAAATTAAATGAAAAAAAAATATTGTATAATTTTGGGTACATGAAAAAAATCGTACTTGTAGAATAATCTGCTGGTGAAGCCTCGGTCCCGGTTGCTTGAAAATTTTCACTTCCTATATCATTTAAATCAAAACAAATAATATATATATATATATATATATATATATATATATATATATATATATATATATATAATAAATAGTACTTATAAAGAACTCATTAACAGAATACACTCATAATAACATAACCTGGTTTTGATTTCTTCTTTGGCGGCATGAGTACGGGCATGATTATGGATATCGGCTGTTTGACAAAATATGCACCTGAATAGAAAATTAATATAATTGTGTATTGTGCAAGAAGATAAATAAATGTAAATACTTACCGAGAGTTCTGCAAAAAAGAAACATTACATCATAATTATGTGTCAAAAATACAAATAAATTAAACAAATCGTGAGCTCAAGGCTCAAGATCAGGTTAGAACCTCATGAAAACTCTATAATATATTAGGGCTGCAAAAAAAAAACATAAAAAAAAACAATTAAAGAGAATATATCAAAAATGATGGTAAGAATGAAGATGAAAGAAACATTTAAATAGATGTTCAAACGTGTGAACTATAAATTATATTATTATATTAATATTTGCTAATTAATTTTGTAGAGATTATAGGGATTGATTGATTTTTTCTATATTGTTATTTTAATATATATGGTAAGAGATGTAATAAAATAGATTAATTAAGTAACAAATCAATTAGATAAATTATTAATAGTAAATAGTCAATTAATATAATTCAGAAAATTAAGGAATTGATTAGTAAAAACAATTATATTAATATCGATTTAAGGAATTAACGTATATTGATTAGTATTTATGGAAATTAGAAAATATAATAAATATGAAATTATTATGTAATTAATTGAATTAAAAGCCAAATCATAATAAATAATAAAGTCACATAAGAATGTCTTGCCAATCAAAATATTGTTTGTGCCACGTAGTGTGAACATGCTCATTTTTTGTAGTGTAATTTTTTGTGTTCACATAGGCCCACGTGGGATCAGCAAAGTCTGAATTTTTATATTTAATAGATTCAAAGTTAAAAGTGTTTGGTTTGTAACAGCAGTGGTGGAGCCTGAAATATAATTTTGTAGGGGCTTTGTAAAAATTATAATCTCTCCCATAAAATTTTGGACAATTTTTTTTTTATTTTAGGCACAAATGTTAAAAAAAATTATTTTTTGACAAAAAAAGTATGAAGAAAAATAAATTTTTTAAATTAAAAAATATATTCTTTTGTGCATAATGTTTAAAAGTAATTGATAAAAACAAGGATAATCTTATATTTAAATATTAGATTTTTTTTCGAGTTGTATACATTAAATTATAAACATTTTGATTTAAATTATTTATGGTAAATATTAATTTTATACATATATTAGTGAATATTAATAACTAAATCAAGTTATTAATATTTTTAAAATTTAATAAAAAATTATAAATTTTAGTTAACAAATATATAATTATTTATAAGTATAACAAGTATGAATGGTATTATTGTATATACAATTGTATAGATATTACTTATTCAATATTAAAATAAAATACATTAACTATTTCTATCAATCATAATTTGATCAATTAAATCTAATTATTTATATATTTTTTAAAATTTGACTATTAATTAATAAAACCAAGTTAATTTTATTACATTAAATATAATAAAAAATTAATTATAGGTAAGAATTGAAACTCAAATAAAATAATTTATTATTATGCAAAAATAAGTAAATTTATTAAATATAATAAATAGCCCTCACTAGTTAATATCTTTGCCACGTTTTATCTTTTATCGAAAAAGGGCACTAGCTGCTAAGAGCATCTCCGATGAAATTAGAAGTTTTGAGGTAGAAAATTATGCCATGTCAAAAATTATTAATCTCTACCTCAAAAACTTTTACCTTATTTAATGATTCTACCTCACAAACAAGCTCACTATCAATTTATTTATATTATATTCTAATCGTTATTTTACTATTAATATAATAATGAAATTTTCACATCTTTTACTTTTACTCGGGTAGAAATATTTCTACCTCATACTTCTACGGTCTACCTCATGCCATGTAATACTCTCCACAATGGAGTATACCTATTTTTTTGTGACAGTTTGAAGTACACGTAAGATTCTTACCTCCCATTGAAGATGCTCTAGCTAATCCGCACTTTTAATCAAAATTGTATAAATATTAATACTAGAAAATAAAAACAAAATGTTTTAGTGTGTCAAAATTGTATAAATATTACTACTAAAAAATAGGGGTGATTATTCTCTATGGATGGAGGTACCCCGCACCCGAAAGTTTTAGGAAATCGGGTACTCAATACTCGAATCGAGTAATAGGTTAGGGTAATCGGGTACCCAAAATTAAAAAAACAATAATAATATTCAAATTCAATAATAATTTATTTTCAACCTACAAGCAAAAATTACAATCTCTATACATTGTACATAAAATCCAAATAAATATAAAAATTCGTTACAATAATCATTATTAAACACAAATACAAAAATACATGTACAAAAAGTAAGTATTCATTCATAAAAATTAATATAATCATAACATAAAACCTAAAGTATCATTTACAAAAATAACTATTATTCATCAAAATAAGATTCATATATAGGTTGTGTGTCATACTTTATACATATAGAGTACGGTAAAAATTGCTCAAAAATTATCAATTAAAATTCAAATTTGTAATAAAAATTAAAAAAAAAATAATAAAAAAATATAATTAATTAATTAATTATATATATAAATGCTTTAGATTTTTAGTTAACTAGTATCACTGCCCGTGCCATGCACGTGATTTATTTGTTTGAAATAATCTGAAATTGTATATAATCTTCAACGTATTTCGCCAAAATTTATTAATTGACTAAGAAATTATTTTATCTCAATTATGAAAATTTTATTATTTACAAAGATTACGCCTGTTTGATGTAATTTATAGTATGTAAGATTCTTGTGGTAAGATCTGTGGTGATGTTGGTGTAATTCCCCGGCGACGCAGAGTTCGAATCTCGGATATGACAAATTTTCATTGAAATATTATGAACTTAGTCTTGGGATTAAACCTATTGGCTCTCCCCATATATGTCTGCTACTCGGGCACATCCCTTGATTTACATCATACCCGATTGGGGAGCCTCTGATCTGGTGGGAGAGGTGTTTCTCGTCTCTGCCTTTTGTTTCTCGTCTCTGCATTCCGTTTCTTGTCTTTGCATTTCTCGAGTGTCAAATGCATCCAACAAATACCTAAAATCGGTGGGGGAAAAATCAAAATAAATGAAACATAAAAATTATAAAGATGAAAAATAAATAAAAATATAAAAAAAATTGAATTTACTTGATGAACATGAAGGGGATGAGAAGACATAAATGTAATTATATTAATATAACTTACGTTAACTTGCAAAACAAATTTTACAGAACTAAATTAGGGATAAACTAATAATTAAAAAAAATCTAGTCGAACATAATTAATACATCGACAATTTGATTTTGGAATCTGCGAAAAAATCATAATTAATACATAAAATTACAAAAATCGAGAAAAAAATGAATAAATAAAATAACGTATACATGTAAATCTATTCAATATTCAGAAAAACAAAAAATGACATACGAAACCAGATTACAACAAGAGAAAATAATATACCTAAAAAGTTTGATCAATTTTTTTTAAACTCCGGTGGATTAAAGAATAGGAGGAGATCAATTTTTATAAGATACGATTAATTGGAATTAAATTAATATTAATGGAATAAAAAATAATTTTGATAAGAAAAATAGAAACATATATATTTAAGTTGATGATTAATTATTATTACCAAAAATATATAATTTCAAATTACTATTTAGAATTTATATATAACTTAAATATGTTTAATAATATTACTATTTAGAATTTATAACTTTTTTATTTATAATTTAGAGTGTGAACATAATATTATTTTTGTTTTTTTATTGGTCCACTTGGCATTAGTGGATCATGAAATTATATATGTATAGATATATTAAAATATTTACTTATTATTTTAATTTAAATAATTAATCGAATATTTCGGGTATACTCAAATGGGTAATCGGGTACCCTAATACCCTATATTTTAAAAAATGAATTTTATAATTCGACCCTTACTAAAATTTATTGGGTACGGGTACCCGAAAACCCAAACGGGTGCGAGTATTTCGATACAAACTCGAATACCTGAACCCGAATAGTTGTTTGCACAAAAAGTTTTTTTATTTTTTTTACCGAAAAACCTACGAAAGTAGATTTCCCAGGTCGATCTCTCGAGGAGTAATACTATCGGCACATGTATCTCATTGTGTGTTTATATTTAGTTTGAGTTTGTAAAAGAGGTAAGTATCAAGTTAATAACTAATTAAAAAGGGTTTTTCAAATTGGATAATTAACTAGCTAAATTCAAATAAGAAAACAATTAAACAAGTTGTCGAGATGAGATATCAAATGAGAAAAGGGTTAGGGAGCTAGGGTCCTTTGTTTTATAAAAGTGAATCTACTCATTAAAACCTAAATTTTTGTAAAGACGAGGTCGTTTAGGTAAGACCGTACCGTCCACTAGTGATACACCTCGAGGAGGTCCTCAACACGAGACGACTTTGAGCCGCACCTAAACGTCGCTCGACTCGAGTGCGTGATCCACTAGTGATGTCCCTCGGAGAGGATATTCAACACGAGATCGACCCCACAACTCGAAGCGAACGACTCCTCGATTCGTTTAAAACCCTCAATACATTGTCGACTCAATCCCTAAGACCATACACTACAGCAACCACCCACAACTCAACCTACCTAATTAAATATTATTTTCTCTCTTAGTCACCTATACAATCAACCACCCTACCATTTCATTTCTTTTTTCAACATTTATCAACAACCACCTTCAAACTTAATCTACCCAATAAAAATAATAATTTATATATTATTAATTTTCTCAATTAATAATTATGTTTATTTTATTTATATATTTAATTAATTATTATTATTTTTAAATAAAATAATATCAAAATATTTTGTAAATCTAATATTCTATTTATTATTAAAAAATATTTAATATTTTTTGTAAAATTTCTTAAATATTCAAAAACATTTATTTAATAAAATTTTAAAACATTTATAATTAATATTAAGCATTTATTGTTTAAAATAATATTAACTAACCAAATATTAAAAATGAAATAGCAATAATAGAAATAATAGAATACAACTAAACAAATACAGATTCAAGTACCATTGCCAAAATTTGCCATAAATGCTCGATCAAATCATTTTTAAGAGTTGCGTGAGCTTGTCTGTCTCGTAGTTGTGACCTATTAGTCATGTATCTTGATAAACTTGTAATCCGATCAGTAGAGAATTCAAAATGTAGATCACCCTCTTGTTCTTCTACTGTATTTCCTCTGTCTCTTTGTTGATTTGTAGGTATATCTTCAATAAATGCAGATGGATCACAATAGTTTAGGTATGTGTCTCGTTCATCCTCTACTATCATATTGTGCATGATGATGCAGGCAATCATAATTTTTCCCATAAAAGAACGATCCCAAACAAGGCACGAGAATGAAATGTTTTATGGATTAGAGTAGATTGAGTGTCCGCCTTCTTCATCGGTCTTTGATCTTTTTGAGCTGCCATGATCTTCTTCGTGGCTTTGTTCATCTTCAGGAATGAAATGTGTTTTAGCACGTTTTAGTCGGGTAGTATAATACGGGGCTGGGCTGTGTATAGAGGGTTTGAAACGATACTAATACATGTAAATTTATATTCTGGGGTAGGGGTTGAGCTAGATCTGGAAAAGAACAGAGGTTTTGAGCTTTGAAGCTTCTTCTGAAGGATTTCTATTATCCACTCTTTTAATATCAAGTATATTCACTAATTAGTGCCGCCCTTTAATCTGAAGGGATAAGCCCCCTATTTATAGGGGTTTATGGAATGATTACAGTCAGACCACGTACTACATCTATAGCATTAAATGAAGCTAGTAGCGCCCCGAGGCCCGTGATCCGGAATATAGGCGATGCATGTGGGTTCACGTGGGCGATGTCCCCGTTCCTCCTGGGACGAGCCCTCCTCCAGATACTGACTGCGTGGCCCGTGTTACCGGCTGGATCTTCGCCGTCTTTACGCACGGAACGCATGACGGGCTCGTGTAGCGGATCAAGGGCGTGACCCGGGTTTAGCACCCCTGCATGGCTCGTAAGACGACATCGTGATCCGGGCCCCGGGACGCGCGTATATCTTGCGTTTATACTCTTCCAAGGCTCGCCTCGACTGAACCGTGACCCGTGTCGCGGACGTGCCCTGAGTCACTTCCCCGCGCGATTTGCCCAGGAGATCCGTGACCCGAGCCGCGACGCGTCCCAATCGTTGTCCTCCCGCCTGGCATGCTTCGGGATGGTTCTTGCCTGCGTGCCGCACGATCCGAGCCGCGAGCCGTGCCGGGGTCCCGCGTTTCTCCTCACATGGTCAGCCCCGGGTGGGCCCTTGCCTACTCGTCCCATCTTTGGATATACGTTTTTGTATCGGGTTTTTACTCCCCCAACAAAATGTTTACGGCTTGTTTCCAGTTTCAATTCCCACTTAGGATGCTTACTCATAACTTCTTGGAAAACCCGCAAATCATTGAACTTGGTTTTGCCATAAATTGCCTAAGCCTTTTTCTCAATATCTTTCATGTTCATTCCACTCCTTTTTCGGCCATATGCTTCTTTGTATGCAGCAATCCACTTGTTCACATTGGCATTGAGTCGTTTAAAACGATTTCTCAATGACTCAATGTTTCTTTCATTGATATTTCCTGGATTTTCTGCACGAATTTGCTCATACGTTTGTAAGATGCGCCCCCATAAAGCACTGTTCTTTTGACTTTTTCCAGCAATTGGATCTTCACTGATGATGCACCAAGATGACATTAAGGCTATGTCTTCTTGCTCCTCCCAATTTTTAGGACCAATTTGAGAATTGGTATGTGCGTGTTGATCATTTTGATTTCTTTGAGAAGGTGGTTGAGCATATCCAAATGCAGGAAATTGAGAAATATTAGGAGAAAAGTATGAAAATTGGGAATTTGGATCACTACCAAAAATTTGAAAATTTTGGGGATTCTGGTAAACTGGAGAATTTGGATATGATTCGTGATTATTTTAATTTTGGGAGTCGGAATTTTGATTAGAGGTTGCAAAAAAAGGATGATTTTGATCCATATTATGAAATATTAATCCGTCGATTATTAAGAATCGGAATTTTTTTTGTGTGTTCCAAACTATACTATGTTTGGTCCCTATTTATAGAGAATCGAAAAATATAATTTTTGGAATTTTATTTTGTTTTATTTTATTAAATATATAAAAAGTTATTAATGTTTTAATGTAAGATAAATAAAAATTTCAGTAGCCAATGAGAAATAAACACGTGGCTTTCAACCATTTACATAAATAAAATAAGGAATCAATCCTGTCGTGACAAGCGGCATGTGACCATGCAAGCCCGGGCGGTCGATTTCATTACCTGGTCGCACCTCTCCTTTTGTTTTTTCTTTTTTTTTAATTACATTTCTAATATTATAATATTATAAATTGGAACAACCAGGTGTGCCTGGTTGCTATATTGGGTAGTCTAAACAAAGTACCTTAGAGCCCTAACAAATATCCAAGCTACTCATATCAACACAACCAATAAAGCATATAATAAATAGATAACTCATGTTCGAAGGGAAGCTCACAAGGGGTGTCGATGGAACGAGGCGAGAACGAGCAGACTTCTGGAATCGAGCCAAACTTCTACGTGTCACCCGAAGAAATTTCTCTGATAGAAACGACGGGCTCGGCGAGGTGAACGATGTTTGTAAATGAGATTTTGTGAGACGATAAATCGATTAAGAGTAATCTAAATATTAAAGCTTTGGAATTAAAAAGATGAAAAATATTTAAGAGAAAAGGTTGGTGGAGAGATGAATGTTGGTGAAGATGAGTGGATGATTCAAAAAGTAAGTTACAAAATATTTATATTTTCCCCACATGCCTATACAAAAAGACCAAAATGCCCCAAAAGTCAAGTCAAACAAGTCATCCCTCTTCAATTTTCGTCCATGCACATTGCTGGTGCGTTCTGAGTGTAACTGGAACGAGGTCATTTTGAGTTTCATCGATCCAACCGTTGAAGTTGTAGCCCTCGAAGTTATGAACATGTGTGGTATAACTTCGTCTTCGATCGTTTTTTCGTCAAACCCACCGTTGATATTGTAGCTCTAGAAGTTTTCTACAGGCCTAAAACATTTGGAGGCGATCCAACGGTGGAATTGGTCATGATGAAGATTCCCCCAACGCTGCGCAAGGCTGGACAACGATATGAGTTGATTCGTGCATTTTTTTCTTGTTTTTACTCATTTCTCGTTCAAATCCTAAAAAACTACAACCATAAAAAAATATACACAAACTCACATGAATATGATAAATATGATCACAAACACATCACAATAAAGTCACACAAAACAATAGAAAAGTAAAAAAAAACGTGCGAAACAATAGTTACCCCTACTTAGAAAACAAAACAAAAAAAAAATTAGTGTGGGCGCTTAAGCTCCTAGAGGCTTGTGTATCATATGAGTGATCACTAAGAGGTATGTTAGATGCTCACGAGCATAAACAAAGTGCGCTAAAAAGACCCTTGTTGTCATCCATAATATTACTCTACAAACCCGCGTTGACATCCATAAAATTACTCTACAAAATAGTAACTGAGCCAACCGATAAAAGTCGAGCTTTAACCAAATTGGGTTGGAAAAGACACGAATTGCTACACAAAATATAAGCCAAATATAAGTAATTGTACAAAACAATCATTCGTAATTAAAAAAAATATTAATCGTCTAAATAAATTTTCACTTAATTTTGGGTGGCCGCCGATAATGCATCATTTAAATAAAATCTGAATAAAGGACGTTTTATATTTCTCTCCTCTTCTGCCCTATTTGCAACCCTACCCTCTCACTTCTGTCGCCGGCCACCTCTTTCACCGCCGCTCCATAGACCGGATTCGTGAGAAAAATTTACATCTGCATCCTCAGCTTCTATAAAATTTTAAATTTCAATCAATTTAATCGATTAATTTAATTCCTGCAGGTCCGTTTCAGCCTTTTCCCTTTCAACAAACATGGCTACAAGTAAGTACCTCGTGTGTATAATTAACGAATGATTATGATTACATTGTTTGTATACAAAGATATCACTGGTGTTCGATCGTTCCGATAGGATTGCAGTACGAGAATAACTGTGAGATTGGGGTTTTTTCCAAGCTCACCAATGCGTATTGTCTTGTTGCAATCGGCGGCTCTGAGAACTTCTATAGGTACTGTAATATTTTTATTTATTTTGTTACTTCTCTTATAGAAATCGTCACCCTGTACTTAATTGTTTAAGCCTTGATGTTTTGGTGGCAGCACGTATGAAGCGGAGTTGGCTGATGTGATCCCGGTGGTCAAAACCTCAATTGCTGGCACTAGAATCATTGGACGCCTCTGTGCTGGTGAGGTTTTGTTTTATTATCGTTTCGATTCTAGATTTCACGTGCTAGTATGTTTCTTGGAATGTTTCTAGGCTGATGATCTTTCTCCCTGCTCCCATCATAAATATTTGTTTGGCAGGAAATAAAAATGGGTTGCTCTTGCCTCACAACACTACTGATCAAGGTATAATTTCTTCGTACTTGCTCGTTGTATATCTCAACTTTCTGTCTCCTGTGATGTTTTGCTATCACATATTATTGATCATGTAAACTCGGATGGGTGATTTATTGGTTACACACTTACACCTTCAAATGTGTTTGTTACAAATGTAATAACTGAGAAGCTGAATATGTTCCTAGTCTAATTTAGGTGTAGCGTACTTTCTGGTTCGATTGTTAATGTACGGTCATGTATGTCCAAAAGTAGTGATTAATTCTAATGACTTCCTAGTGATTATAAGCTTAGAGTTCGCATCTTTTGAATTTGTTGACGAAATGTACTTATAGAGTTGACGTTGTCCCTTAAAATCGTGACTGATATGTTATGTTTGATATCGTATTTTTGTATACTGCTACTACTATAGAGCTTCAACATTTGAGGAACAGCCTACCCGATTCAGTGGTTGTCCAGCGAATTGAGGAGAGGTTATCTGCTCTAGGGAACTGCATTTCGTGCAATGATCATGTTGCTCTTACCCATCCTGATCTTGACAAGGTAAGCATGGAATATTTGTTTGCCACCTTCCGTGCCTTGATATTTGTTCTTGATCAAGTACAGAGCAATGCTTACTGTAATAATGTAAGATTTTTGTTGTGCCACTACTCCAGTGATAATTTTTTTTTGGTTAGCAAAATTGTGTTTCGTGTGATTTATATGAATTTACAGTATCTCGGTCTTGATTTATAGAAGTTATGAATCTCCAATTGTTTTTTTCAGGAAACCGAGGAGTTGATTGCTGATGTTCTTGGAGTGGAAGTTTTCAGGCAGACTGTTGCTGGTAATATACTCATCGGAAGTTACTGTGCATTTTCCAACAGAGGTGGCTTGGTAAGAATTATGTAATTTACAACTTTTTTTAAAAAACATGCAGTATATAACAATGAAATCATCGTTAAACACATTAAACTGATTTCCTAAATTCAATGTAGGTTCATCCTCACACTTCTATAGAGGATCTAGATGAACTCTCAACCCTCCTTCAAGTCCCTTTGGTGGCAGGGACTGTAAACCGTGGCAGTGAAGTCATTGGTGCTGGTTTGGTGGTCAATGATTGGACTGCCTTTTGTGGGTCGGACACTACTGCCACCGAGTTGTCTGTCATCGAGAGTGTTTTCAAGCTGAGAGAAGCTCAGCCGGGTGCTCTTGTTGATGAGATGAGGAAATCCTTGATCGACACCTACGTTTGATTGATGTTTCTCAACCATTACGAGTAGATGAATTCTGTGGATTTTATGGTTTTACGGAGAGACAAAATATCGTACTTTGTTTGTTACTCCGGCAGCACGGAAATGTGTTGAGTTTTGGCAGAATGAATTGTAACTTTGATTTTGGGTGAGTAGTTTTCATACTTCATCCATTTTATTGATCGATATTTCATTCAGCCAATTTTATACTATTGGTTATATGTGATTTAGTTTAGTAGACATCACTTGGAAATGGAGATGACATGTAAGATGGATCAACCCATGATTGTCATTAGTACATTTGAGTAAATGAAAGTAGTTGGGCCTGGGCCCTGACATTCATCATCAGAATTTATACCTAAGCCCAAACTCACCCATTCAATTCTCAAATCAAGTTTGTATTTTGAACTTTTTATTACTCTTATGATCAAGTGACGAGTGAACGAGAAACAACAACTCAAGTGTGAGTACAGCGTTTCACCCGAGTACAATACGAACAAACGTGACGTCGACCAATTTACAAAGATGGGCGAAATTTCTAATAACCTCAAAGGCTCATACTATATATGGCTTATGGCTAGTGATCATAATTTAATAGAATACATGATATAAAACACTAAAAACAAATAAAAATGACCTAAATACTATTTTTCTATATTGAATTCGACTTTCTACATCCATTAGAGAAAAACAAAATGAAGGGGGATCACCTACCCTTGAATCATGTGCAGAGGAGAGAGGTATATACCAAAATTCCTTTAACATCAAATAATTTTTCCGAGCCTTTTATTCAGTCTGTCGACACGAATTTCTTCTCTGCATAATATTTCTTCTCGCTTACTTCTTTCTTCGCATTTCGTTTCTGGGAAAATGGACAAAAAATCATGTCACAAAATTCTACTATTATAGAAAAACTAGTACTATGGAATGATAGTTCTAACGAAGAATACCAAATAAACATCATGATTGGCAACAATTCTCTGAGCTATGGAAGTGGTAGTGATAACTTCCGGGCTCTCAAGCATTTGGAAGATTCCCATACTTCTTGGGACTGCATAGGGATCCGACTTGCCCTGCATGATGTCATCGACATTTTTAGCAAATACTTTCAACATAAATCAGATTCTTGAAAACCCAAAAATATGAAATGGTTCGACTTACATTCAAGAAAGGGTTGTTCTCGGAAACCGTTCCGTGTACAACCAATGATATGTTGAAAGTCGTAATCTTTTGTAGGCCAAACATTAGAAATACAACAAGATGTCAAGAACAAATAAAACATCAGAACTAAAAAAAATTTAAAAATTATGGGAATATAGCCAACAACACACACACACACATAGTGCTTACCATGTCTTTAGTAACTTCCCAAGGTGCACCGATAATGACCTCATCAACATATCTACATGCCAACACACTCAGGCTACGTTCATGGAGATTCATAAGTGGGAAATGATTCCCTCGGAGATCACTGCAAAAGGTAAAACATAAATAAATAATAAATACAAGTCAAATTTCTTCCTAGCATCGGCTAGTGATGCTAATATTAACTTTCTGAAGAGTTACCAAAAGTACCCTTGAGGTTTGTCTTAAATACAGAAAGAAAAAAGAAAACAAAAGGAACTGCTCACTTTCAAATTTGCAACAATGCCCCTGAAATTTAATTGTCTTACATTTACCCCCTTCACAAGCAAAAGACATTTCAAAAACCCCTTCCCATTAATAAAAATATTATGATTAGCCCCGTAATTTAAGGGACAGTCCCTTAAAATTAAATCAAACTCGAGATGTATTTTTTGTTTGAAAGTTAGATGGCATTTTTGTAATTAGTTCAAAACTCAAGGATACTTTTGCAACCATTCCTTTTCCTAATAGCCTAATACTCTAAGGAAAGATTACATGAACGAGCCGTACCTAACAATATGGTCAGCATAAATACCAACAAGAAGAAAATCTCCAAGCTGTCTGGCCTTCTTTAGAATCTGTACTCACAAAGAACAATTTAATCATATCAGCCTAAAGGGACGATAAATAGAGTAATTATTATCACGTGGCAATTTCATAAACTGAAGATATGGACAATAGAAAAAAAAATAGAGCATAGAACAATTGTTCATGCATTAGATTTATTTTTTTCTGTTGTTCAATACTTGAATTATTTCGATAAATATAGAAAAGAACAAGGGTAATGTCATCTGGTTTTGAAAGAAAAATAAGCGTAAAAAACTTGTTCCGCGGTATAATACCTCAACATGTCCAGCATGAAAAAGATCAAAGGCCCCATCAATGTACACAACACGAGAATTTAGTCCGGGTCCCTGAAATAAATCAAACAAATAACCCGGGTTGAATTCCATATATCTCCTTCACTTAAAAAGTCAAAAAAGATGGCATATGAGCAAGAGCTTATGATTATTTGACCAAAATATATCAGACACAATTCCAAAATAATTGAAATATAAAATTATTTTTTGGATTTTTGAGTATCAATCTATTTCTATTCATTAACGTGACTATTTACAAACCTTTCCATTCGAGAATTGCACAATTCTTCTTGAAGTGGGTAGGAAATGAGATATATGACCGCCATTAGCAAAAGATTTGCTACTCTTTGAGCTGTTAAGTTCACCAGCATCTGATAAATCTGAGCATACTATGTCAGCTTTAGCCTCATCCTTAATACCGGACAGTATCCTTCCTGCATACATTAACATTAATGCTCAAAATTTTAATTATGGATCACGATCAAGTTCTTTATACTGTACAATTTTTAACAGTACAACTCTCAACTTAACTTATGTATAGCTTTAGGTCAGCTATAAATAATGTTAAAATAGATAGAGAATAAGTGGAATACAGTACCTACAATATCCGTGCTAGAGACACCTTCAGTGCGTTTTATTTGCTTATAGCGACCGACCTTTTTAGCAAGAGCGTAAGCATCAGTCCCGTCAGGAAGAAGGCAAGGATCATCGCCATGTATAATATAGTCAATCTTATGTTCTTTGAAAAGCCTATGCATAAACTCTTCGGTTATTTCGTAGGGAGCATTAGGAATGACTTCATCCACCCACTTCAGACCACTAACAAGGGCCAGCCTGAGGGAGCAAACAAGACTCGAATATGAATGTAGAACCACAAAGACGACGACCATCATCAACTCTATAAGAATTATACATGTGCCAATTTATAATTAATAAAAATAAATAAAGAAAGGAGAAACCTTCTCTAAGATCGATCACGCCACTTACAGTTGAAACAAACAGACCAAAAGGGCAAAAAAAAAAATAGCAGTCATAAAGCTTAACTATCTATACTTATTTACCCCCTCCAATCAATCTAATTAAATAAAAGGAGAAATTAAACAGAGCACAACTGCACAAGCTAGTTCCAATCAGATCACAAACACACACGAAGAAAAAAAATATGATCATTTGCATTAATCATCGAAATCAAGACCTATAAAACTCAATTCACTAGACGAAGAACATTAATGTGCAATTTACGCATATGTACCTCTCTTGCATAGATAAAACCGGCGGGCCTTTATTAGCTACGATCTCCTCATCGCTAACAACCCCAACAATCAATTCATCTCCCAATGCCTTTGCTTGCCGCAAAGCATTCGCATGCCCATAGTGCATAAGATCGAAACAACCGTCCATATACACACGAACGCGTTTCTTGGCGGATTTCTGCTTCTGGAATACCCCAAGATGAGGCATCGTGGGAACATTAAGCATGCCGCCAAAGTAGCTGGTGGAGAAACTTAGAAGTGCACAAGTGATCATTATACCACCAAAGAGATGGGGGTAGAAATAAACCCCATCTTTGATCCAGCTATTGCTCTCGAGCTCCATTTATCGAGCTTATTCCTCAAAAGGGTCTTCTTCTATTGGATGCAGGAGGAGACACAGACCCTGAATTTCAAATATTAAAATAAAAATTCAAAACCCCACAAAAAAATAAAACTCAAATCTTGGAGAACCCATAAGTATGTATTGACAGATTCAAATCAAGCACGGAATTTCAGAGCAACTGAGATAAAAGATCTGCGTACACTCGATTCAAATTGATTCAGACAACATCCTAAATCTAACAACAAATCCATCGCGTGAAAAAGGAAAAAGACGACAACTTTTCTGAAATTGTGGAAAGGGAAAAGACGTATAAACGAACCTGAGGCTAAGTCGAAGATGGGTTGTCGAGAAATTTTCAAGAAAAATGATGAAAAATAAATTGCATCGTGAAAAACTAACGAGACCCACCTTTATCGTTTTCGCATGATTTTAAATACAATAAATTGTAAATTACACTATAAAGGTAAAGCTTTAACAGAAATCTGGATTCTGCGAGAAAAATGAGCTGTCAGGTCAGATGAGAATCTTTACCTTTTTAATTATTTATTTATTTTCTTTGTTCTGCGTCTCTCTTTTTTCTGTTTTTTTTTTCTCTGAGGAATGAAGGTGTCAAAAATACCAACTTTTTTTGGCTGGATATTTTTATTTATTTGCTCCAAGAATAAACATTTTACTTAGTTTTTTATTACAGTATTATTTTGTGGCTTTGGTTTTGACCACAATTATAATTTACATATCGGTTTGAAGCTGACTTTTATAAGTGTGTTGATTGGTGTTCTAGAGAACTGCAATTTTCTTTATTACTCTATTTATTTATTTTGAGTTTTATATTAATGTAGTAGTAGTATTTTTTATGTACATATTTAAAACTTATTAAATGTTTGATGCGATAAAAATGAAGGATCTAAAAACGCCAGTAGGCAGGAGCAAGGAGGGAGGGAGTGATTTAACTTTTACTACTAACATTTTTATAACCTTGGTACTCATATTTAATACAGTATTCTTTATTTTCTATAATTGTTTGCGAATTTTTCCATCCGTCCAAGTTCCAACAATTAATTATTTGTACACTTAACTAGGGGTGACTATTCGGGTTCGGGTATTCGGGTTTGTACCGAAATACCCGCACCCATTAGGGTTTTAGGGTACCCGTACCTAATAAATTTGGGTAAAGGGTAGGGTTATGGAATTCATTTAAAAAAATATTGGGTATTAGGGTACCCGATTACCCGTTCGGGTATACCCGAAATACCCGATTAATTATTTAAACTAAAATAATAAATATATTGATATATTAATTAAAAATCTAAAATATTATATATATAATAAATGGCATATTTTTATTATTTTTAATTATAAATTTTGTTTTTTATTGTAATTTTAAACTTTAATTGATAATTTTTTATTGTTTGTTGATGAAAATAAATAATTGAATTTGAATATTATTATTGATTTTTTGTAAATTAAAAATTTAGGGTAATTTTGGGTACCCGATTACCGTACCCGTTTACCCGGCCCGGGTATTGGGTACCCGATTTACTAAAGAGGGTCGGGTTATGGGATTAATTTTTTTGATTATTAGGGTACGGGTACCCGAAAAATTCGGGTGCGGGTACCCGTCCGTACCGAATAGTCACCCCTACACTTAACAAAAAAAAAATCTTAATTGGACACTTATTATAGGATTATTTTTCAATTAAACCATTTATTATTTATTATAAATAATCAATGAACAATTAGGAAATCATCACTTATATTGTAAAAATATTATTTATACCATATTAATTAATTGTTTTGAATATGACAATTTATAATTAAGTAGTCTAAACTTTGTATTAATTGCAAGTCAAACATAGTAAAATTTCATATCATTTTCTTATTTACGTGTGTTTAATATATATTTCGATTTCAAACTTAAAATTTATAATAATGTACAATTTATTTTATTCGATTAGTCAAGATTTTTATCAAATTAACGTTTGTCTAAGTTTGTTTCAACCGCTCAAGTAGTCAATGAGTCAAAGACTAATTTAATTAGGCAAATCAAGACGAGCTTATATGACACTTAAGAGGATGAGACCCTACACTGGTCGACTATTTCTTGAATTTAGAACAGGTTGAGGGAGATAAAAGTCGGGATTGTGACATTGTAAAGGGTCATGAAAAAATAATCTTGAGAGGGGCATGCATAGTAAGAATATAAAATTAATCTCGGATTCTCAGTTTCTTTGTACATTTAAGTGTTCAAGGTTAAAGCAAGCTCACAATTCCAACACAAATTGAGATTATCGACCCGCAAAACTAACCCCAAAACATAGGGACAATCTTTCATTTTATATTTGAGAGAAAAATTAAACTACACGAAATGAGATAGTAATACATCTTTGTTGTACTAGCGGATAAAAAAATCGGTTTCTTACACATAAAAGTGGTGAACTACCTAAAATGCCCTTCTATTTGGCGAATTGTGCAAGTAATTTTCGACACGGGGCGAATCTCACATTCACGGCGAATGTCACATTCGACACGGCGAATCTCACGAAATCTCGCATTCGACACGGGGCGAATCTCACATTCACGGTGAATCACATATTCACCGTTTCGAATCACATTCGACACGGGGCGAATGTGACATTCGCCTTGTCGAATCACATACGACACGGGGCGAATGTGACATTCGCCGTGTCGAATCACATTCGACACGGGGCGAATGTGACATTCGACACGACGATTGTGACATTCGACACGGGAAATCTCTGTCGAATGCTCTTATTTGTATTTTTTTTTTATTAAACCTTTTTTTCATTTATTATTTTAATTTTATTTTCGACACAAAAAAACACAAAGAAATTCAACTTATATTTGTATTTTTTAAAAAATTAAACTCACATGAATACACGTTTCACCAACTTTACCAACTTTCTAAGTGATTGGGCTTGAACAGACAACTAAAAAATATTTTATTAATTCAAATATTGAAATTAATATCTCAAATACACAAAAATCAATAAAAAAAATCAATAAAAATATTACATACACAAAAAATATCTCAAATATTTGATCATTTAATGAAAAAAATCTCAAAAAAATATTCAACAAAAACAAATTGACATCTCCGTCTTGAATGAGGACGTACATGCGAGGAACAAATCGCCACCGACGATGAGGAAGACTCAGATCTGGAAGACTCAGATCTGGACCTTGTCGAACCAGATCGACTCAGATCTGAACTTTGTAAAACCGGATCTGAAGGATTTCACAAACACGGAATCTTGTGAAATCGCCGTCGTGTTTGAAGTAATGTACGTCGGCCGTCTAGGACCATTGGCAGCGATGCAGGAGTGTCGAGATGACGTTGGCCGTCGAGGACCATCGGCAGTGAGGCGGCGGCGGCGAGATGACATTAGTCGATTGGTCGAGTGACGATGTCAGGTTTTAGACCCCGAACTTTGAGACTCAAGGTGATGGTTGGAGAGCAGAGGTGGAGGAGACTCAAGGTGATGGTTGGAGAGAGGAGGTGGAGGGCGGAGGCGACGAAAAGACTCGGATTTGAAAATGAAATATTAGGGTTTACGGTAGGGGGAATTATTAATATATAGTACAAATTTATGAGTATGTTGGTAGATTTACGCATTCGACATAAATAAAAATTCAAAATTAATGTTTAAATTAAATTTTGTCTTTTAATGATGGGTAAATAAGTAAATTAATGTATAAAACCTATTTTTTTTAATGGTAGTGTAATAAAGTAGTATCACTATCTACTTTAGTATATTTTATAACATTTACACTTTATATTTTAGTCTCACTTAAACAAAACCTCATTTCACTAAAAAAAAAATTAGTTATATAAATTGTACTCTTCTATCCGGAGATAATATCGCAAATAGTCATTTATCTTTGAGAGAATTGGGAGGGGTAACCCTCCGAAAATGAGAAATCAGAATTATACCCCTTCATCCCTTTTCTTTTTTTTTTTTAATTAAAATGTAATAAAAATAAAACAAAAATCAGAAAATAACTTTTAAAAATTAACAATTAACCTAAGAAAGTTTTGATATTGCAAATCAGTCCCTGAGACATTTTCAACCCTAACCCCGCCCGCTACCCCTCTCTTTTCTCTCTTCTCTCTTTCACAGTTTCACAGAAACACACTCCGGCGAAAAACCGAACTCCGACCGGCGAAGAAACGAACTCCGGCATCTCGCGCGGCCGCCCCTCTACTCGATTCAGGTAAGTACTCCTCTCTCTCATCCCGCCCCGCCCCTCTCTCTCTCTCAGTTCAATTTCAATTTCAAGCTTTGAAAATAAAAATCAAAAATGCAAAATTCTGGCGGCCTCCTCCTCCTCAGTTCACGATGTCTGAAACCGCCTCCTCATCCACTTCAAGGGCCTCCAAAAGGACTCGGACGTCCCAGCCGTTGTCCAGCGGGTACCGAGCGGAGGGTGAACCGAGATCGAAGTCGATACACGACGTTTCACCGTGCGGTGGCTTGACGGAATCAGAAGCCTATAATGCTTATCAGGTACGTACACAATGCCATAGTTCGTTTCAATTCGCGTAGAGTGTATTGGTTGTGTTTGTTCTGTTTCTGGGTCGCGGTTCTGTGAACCCTGCTGCTGGGTTTTGCAGGTAGTGGGCGTCGGGCGCTGCGCCCGACGCCCAGTTTTTTTTTAAACGCTGGTCGAATGTGTGGGCGCCGGGCGCTGCGCCCGTCGCCCAGTTTTTTTTTTAGTCGATGTGGGCGCTGCGCCCGGCGCCCACTTCAGTTCAGAATATTAATACAGTTCAGAATATGACTTTTTTTTTGTTATTCATGTTATTTGTTTTTCAGGAGGAGTATCGCGTTGTTCTGGCATCGGAAATCCAGGATGTCCTACCAGAGCGCACATACGGTGACATCGTGCAGAATGGGAAGGTAACAAGTCGCCTGGGTTTCAAGGATATCCCCGAGATAGCCAAGAAACTGTTTGCGGTCTTCCCGGACTGTGCGAAGGAGTACCCTCAGCTGGGCAGTTTTTTATATTTGGACGGGAAAGGGATCGTGCCCAATGCGGCCATCCATCAGTTGATGGCTCGAGTGTGCCGTTGGCGGAGAAGAAAGGGCGCTTTAAGTTGTTCGTAGTGAACAATATGGTAGCTCGACTCAGCCCTGTGGAGTTCAGTTTGATCACTGGCCTGCGCTTTCATGACTCCCGCACAAGACGTGAACTCGAGAAGGAGCAAGACCTGAAAAAAACAATCTTTCCCGAATATCACAAGAAGAAGCAACCGGTGCCGATAAATGAAGTGCTTAAGAAAGCCGAATATTTCTTAAGCCGCAACGATGCCGAGGATCACCCAGTTGCAATCAACCTTGTATTTGTTTGGTTGGTTACAGCTGTGTTGGACGCACCTTTCAGACAAAAACTTGTCCCTGACGAGATTTTTGAGGTAATACGTGTTTCAAATTTACTTTATATTGTGTACTTAAATAACATTTTGTTTTATTTTAATTTTTGCGTTTATTACAGCTTTGCAGTGATTTGACTTCAATCGAACTCAAAATAAGTTTAAGTTTACAGTAATTTGACTTCAATCGAACTCAAAATAAGTTTAAGTTTAAGTTTACAGTAATTTAACTCCAACCGAGAAACCAATACTCTAACTTAAAAGAATATTTTTTAAATATTTTTCTTATATAATTATTTATACTATTTATATAAATAACCAACATCTTTACAATTTTACCTCATAATTTTTTACATTAAAAAATATAATTAATATTATTTTCAATTTAAATTTTCAAAAATAATAAATATAAATAATATTAAATAAAATATTAATTAATTATTAAAAAAATTACATTTAAACACACGAAAAACATAAATAATATTAAATAAAATATTAATTAATTATTAAAAAAATTACATTTAAACACACGAAAAACTTATCATTAATTATTTTGTTTTTCTAATTGATAGCATTAAATATAAATAATATTAAATAAAATATTAATTAATTATTAAAAAAATTACATTAAAACACATCATTAATTATTTTGTTTTTGTAATTGATAGGATTTGTAAGTATCTCGTTTATTATTATTTTTAATATTAATTATATAATTTATTTATTTAATTATATTTAATATTGTGATATGTGTTTTATTTTATTATTAAAAATATTTTTATCAAAATTTATTTTAATTATTAATGATATGATTATTAAAAAAAATTACATTACACAAAATATTAAATAAGATACTAAAAAATAATTGATAAATTATTTTTATTAATTTGTAAAAAAAATTATTTTATAAATAACAAATATTTTTTGTATACGAAGGAGAGATAAGAAACTGGGTATGATGTAAACTGTCTCACTCAAGGCTGGAACCCTATGTGGGAATATCTCACTCACATTATCACAGGCTTTACCACTCAGCTATGCCCCTGAAAACTAATAAAAAATATTTTCTTATCTGAGTTTAAATAAATATAATTATTTTTGTGTGGGTTACACCCATAAACTAATAATAAATTTATGTTTTGATATGGGTTGGAGTATCTCTCCGACCCTAAAATAGATTTTTGGTATATTCTCAAATAAAATGAGGTTGCGGTTTGGGTGTGGGCTCGGCCCGCTTGGGCTCGTTCACATGCGGTGCTGGAATTAGCTCGCGCGGCCCAGTCAGTCTATTCCAGTGAAGCTTCGGCGAATTCGAATTCACTATTTTTAACTTGTATGGCCGCCCACTCTCTAAGCCCAAGTTTCCCAACCACTCACGTGCCCTTATGCCCATATTCTTAAGCCCACTGCCCCACACATAGCCCACATAATTTTCCAAAAGCCGAAATACTAACTGTCAAAAACTCATTTCTCTGAACAAAGTTGCAATACTACTACGTTGCGAGAGAAGAATGAAAGAGTGTATTTAGTAATGACATTTTAAATAAGGGTTAATACATAAATCTTACAAAAATACATAAAATTAAAATTTTAAAAATTGAGTGAGTTTAATAAAGCGAGAGGTATAAATTAACTTAAGCTTTTATATAAACTCAAGTTGCTCGGTCCCACTTAGAGACAAATTTTCTCTTATCATTCCCAAAAAACTTGTAACACTTCATTTGTAAGCTTATTTTTATAATAAATGTATTTTTATTTGAATTTTTAATAACCAGAATTTTCATTTACGAAAAGCTGAAAACCTTGTGAAATTTTGTAAATTTACGTGGATTCCAGTATATGATGATTCAATTGAGGAATTATCTTGTAGATTTATGTGGATTCTAGTTGATAATTTAAAAAAAAAAACAAGTGATTATTGACAAACTAATCGGTAAATAAATCAGTTGATAATTATTAACTAACAAAAATCAATAAGTATTTAACGACTAATTTTTTAGTAGGTAAACCAAGTAGGCGCTTGACAGTTTTTTTAGTGATGTAGTGTACTATTAATTTTTTATGAGAATTCTCACAAGATCGAACACTCGATCTAACCACGCGCTAAAAAACTCACTATCTATATATCTTCAAGCTCAAGCAATAATGAAATTTGAAAAATATGTTGATCTATCGATCACACAATTTTAAAAGTATCTACAAATTTGTAAGCAATACAAATTAGCAATCAAAATCACACAAAATGAACAAGAATTTTATGTGTTTCGATCGACTGAAAGTTCGATCCACATGCACTGCAAGGAGGGAGACAGTGATCAAATCATATATATTCATGTTCACAAATCAATTGAAAAAAGTTACAGCATGATTTTGGAAGCTCTACATCCTACTACCAACTGTATTAATTGAGCGAATCTGATTCAGTCATGCAATTCTAACAAAAATTGGACTTCACATACAAAGCTTGAATCATGCAATTCTAACAAAAATTGGACTTCACATACAAAGCGTGCTATGAGTATTCAGAAGCACTGAAAATATTCAAAAATCGTGAGAAACGTATGAAAATATATCCATTGATCAAAATTGTTGCGTGATATCTAAAGATGTTGGATATTATTTATTGAAAGCAAACCATGCAACGTGTGATTTGGTCCTCCCATGCAGTTGGAGTCCTATTAATATTAGGAACCCTAATCTCCTATTTATTAGGATTATGATGAGATTGTTTATTAGGGTTACGTATGTAGTTAGGACTCCATTGTATTCAATAAATAGACGAGATGCGCCTGCTGTTATTTAATCAAAAAAAAGGAATAATAATAAAACCCTAAATTAGGGGTTATAACCTCTTTCTGTATATTTTCTATTATGGTATCAGAGCTACACCATTGATCCTGCGGCTGTGTAAGCTTCTCCACCATGTCTTCTATCCAAATACAACACCCACAGGGACACCTCGTCACCGTCAAACTCAATGAATCCAATTACCTCATCTGGAGGCATCAGATCCTTGCTGCTAGTAGAGGCTACGGCTTTGATGGATATCTAGATGGAACCCGAGCACAACCGTCCAAGATGGTGCAAAATTCAGCAGGAGCAGAAGTTGAAAACGAAAACCACTTCAACTGGATGAAACAAGACCAGTTAATAGCCTCTTGGTTGCTCTCCTCTCTTTCAGAAAATCTACTTATTTCAACTGTGGGACTCACCACAGCACATGAGATTTGGAGCAATTTGGAAACCATTTTTTCCATCCAATCTCGAGCAAAGGTTCTTCAACTCAAGGAACAATTACAAAACACCAAGAAGGGCAGCACAGGTATGAGAGAGTATCTCAGCAAAATAAAAGGCTTTTGTGATGCATTAAATGCTGCTGGTCATAAAATTTCAGATGATGATCATCTCCTATATATTATGTCTGGTTTAGGGACTGAGTACAATCCAGTTATGGTCTCAGTTACATCTAAACTAGGACCTGTTTCCATTGTTGAGGTTACCTCCTTGCTACTAACCTTTGAATCCAGGCTTGAAAGAATTGAAACGCACCCTATCAACCGAGAAGGATCCACCCACAATGTCAATTACTCTTCTCAAGGTTCTGATGAAAGAAGGCAATCTGACTCCTCTAGAGGGAGAGGTTATAACAGCTACAGAGGTGGTAGAGGTTATAACAATAATTACAATAATAATTCCAGAGGAGGAACAAACAACAATAGAGGAAGAGGCAGGTCTTCTTATGGCAGAGGAATGGTAAGGTGTCAAATATGTCATAGAACCAATCATACTGCAGATAAGTGCTTCTATAGGGCTGACCTCAACTACGTCCCTCCACCACCACCAACATCACAGCAGCAACAACACAACATCAACTACAGCCAACAGTCAGGAGATCAAAACCTTAACTTCTCCACTCCATCATCCTGGTTCCCAGATTCTGGAGCTAATAGTCATGTGACCTATGACTTCAATAATCTCAATGTCAGCTCAGAATATCAAGGCTCAGACAAAGTGCATATGGGCAATGGTGAAGGTTTGTCTATCTCACATCTTGGTTCTTCTCTTGTCAGTTCACCTACACCTTATTCTAACAAATCTTTCCTTCTAAAAAACCTACTCCATGTACCAGACATTAAGAAAAATCTGCTAAGTGTCTCTCAATTTGCCCAAGACAATAATGTTTTCTTTGAATTTCACCCTCTTTTTTGTCTTGTTAAGGACCAAACCACAGCTCAAGTACTCCTCAAGGGCACAGTTAGAGATGGCTTGTACTCCTTCGACCTAAGCTCCTCCAGTTTCAAGCCATCACCAGCTCCTGCTCTCCCACCAAAATGGATCCATTCCACCTCAAATAAAGCTAGCATTTCTATTTGGCATGATAGATTAGGCCATGCTCCTTTCAATATTGTTCAAACTATTCTTAATAAATCTGGAATTTCTTTTACTTCTCCTGTTTCCAATAATATTTGTATTCCATGTGCTCAATCTAAAAGCCACAAACTCCCATTCACATCCTCTAAATCACATAACTATAAACTGTTGGAGGTCATCCATAGTGACTTGTGGGGTCCTGCTCCAGTTCCCTCCAGAAATGGATTCAAGTATTATGTCACTTATATAGATGACCACTCTAGATATACTTGGATTTATTTTCTAAAACTAAAATCTGAAGTTCCATCTACCTTCCATCATTTCAAAGCCATGGTTGAAAAACAATATGGTAAATCTATTAAAATCCTTCAAACCGATGGGGGCACAGAATACAAACCTCTCTCACCTTTTCTTCTTCAACATGGCATCATCCATCGACTGTCTTGTCCTTACACTCCTGAACAAAACGGCCTAGCCGAGAGAAAGCATAGGCATATAGTTGAGATGTCCCTCTCATTGTTAGCTAGGTCAGCTGTTCCCACCACCTTTTGGGATGATTGTTTTGCTCACAGTGTTTATCTCATCAACCTCACTCCCACACCTGTACTCAACTCCATTTCTCCTCATGAAAAACTCACTGGTAGTCTCCCTACTTACACCAACCTCAAAATTTTTGGTTCTCTTTGCTTTCCCCATCTTAGACCCTTCAATGATCACAAACTCCAACCTAGAGCTTCTCCTGGTGTCTTTCTTGGCTATAGTTCCCAGTTTAAAGGATATAAAATTTTTATTTTGGCCACTAAAAAGATCATCCTTACCAGACATGTTATTTTTGATGAAGGTGTTTTTCCCTTTGCCTCTGGTTCACTGTCATCCTTTCCAAGCACTCCAGAATCCTTCATCAGCCTCCCACCACCTCCCTTACTCAATATACCATCTCCCCCATCATCACGTAATCCACCACCTGGTTTTCAACCACCAAATCCAACTACACAACCTCCTCAACAACCTGCTACTACCATTCCCATCACCACTGCTACTGATTTTTTTGTTCAACTACCACTTCAAGCTCCTCCCAATATTAATCCACCATCAGCCTCTCCAGATCACAATCAACCTCCAAATCCCCATCCTATGACCACTAGGTCTAAATCTGGAATTTCTAAAAGGAGAATTCTCACTGCCACCATTCCCTTATCACATAGAGAACCAAACTCCCTTACTGAGGCTCTCTCCTCTCCTCTATGGCTTGCTGCCATGAAATCAGAGTTAGCAACCCTTCACAAAAACCGTACTTGGGATCTGGTAACTCCCCCACCTCATCACACTCCAGTGGGCTGCAAATGGGTATATAAATTAAAGAAACATGCAGATGGTTCGATTTCCAGGTACAAAGCACGTTTAGTAGCCAAGGGCTACTCACAACAACCTGGTTTTGACTATACAGATACCTTCAGCCCAGTAGCCAAGCCCTCTACAATCAGAATCCTTCTCACCATTGCCCTACACCACTCTTGGCCCATCAGGCAGCTGGATGTTGAAAGTGCTTTTTTAAATGGGGAAATTGATACAGCTCTCTTCATGCAACAGCCTCCGGGGTTTGAGCAAGGGGGGCACCTGGTCTGCAAACTCAACAAGGCATTATATGGCTTAAAGCAAGCATCAAGGGCCTGGACTTCTAAATTTAGTAGTGTTCTCAAAACACTGAATTTCAAACCCTCTCAAGCTGATACTTCTCTTTATTACAGGAGGAAAGGTGCATCCATCATACTTGTCCTTATCTATGTTGATGATATAATCATCACTATTTTCTGTGATGATATAATCATCACAGGATCAATCATGGATCAGATTCAGACAGTAATTACTCAGCTAAACACACATTTTGTGCTCAAAGATCTTGGTGCTCTACACTATTTTCTTGGAATAGAGATTACTCAAACCTCCTCTGGTCTGTTCCTTGGTCAGAAAAAGTATGTTGAAGAAATACTCAACAAAGCAAACATGCTTGATTGCAATGGTCTCCCTACACCAATGATTACTGGAAATTACCTCTCCAAACACACTGGACAACCATTTAAGGATGGGAAGACCTACAGGAGTATTATTGGAGCATTGCAATATGCTACCATTACCAGGCCAGACATAGCTTTCTCTGTGAATAAATTAAGTCAATATATGCAGTCACCTACTGATTTGCATTGGAAAGCAGTAAAAAGAGTGCTTAGATACCTTGCTGAAACAAGGGACTATGGACTAACATTTGACAAGCCCAGAAACCTAAATATTACAGCCTTTGGAGATGCAGACTGGGCTACAGACCTTGATGACAGGAAGTCTACGAGTGGATATTGTGTATTTGTGGGAGGTAACTTAGTTTCATGGAGTTCCAAGAAGCAGGCCACAGTCTCTAGAACAAGTACAGAGGCAGAATATAGATGCTTGGCAAATGTCGCTTGTGAAGTTGCTTGGGTAAAATCTCTCCTCAAAGAACTAGGTTTTTTATCTCAGCAAACACCCTGTGTATGGGTGGATAACACAAGTGCTATTTCTTTATCTACCAACCCAGTAGCTCACTCCAGAACCAAGCACGTAGAGCTCGACTTGCACTTTGTCAGAAACAAAGTAAATGATGGAGAAATCATTGTGCGTCACGTTCCTTCCATTGATCAGGTGGCTGACACATTTACAAAAGCATTAGGCGGTCAATTCTTCATGCGCATGAGAAGTAAACTCAAAGTTACTTCCATATCCGAACTTGAATTGAGGGGGCGTGAAAGCAAACCATGCAACGTGTGATTTGGTCCTCCCATGCAGTTGGAGTCCTATTAATATTAGGAACCCTAATCTCCTATTTATTAGGATTATGATGAGATTGTTTATTAGGGTTACGTATGTAGTTAGGACTCCATTGTATTCAATAAATAGACGAGATGCGCCTGCTGTTATTTAATAAAAAAAAAGGAATAATAATAAAACCCTAAATTAGGGTTTATAACCTCTTTCTGTATATTTTCTATTATTTATCCTATCGCCAACTCATGGACCGTGTGTGGGCTTGTTACTCTAAGTTTCTTCTATTTAAGTAGTTGTATTCTGTATATGAAAGACACGAGAAACAGATTAATAACAATTCTCAGATTTATAATATTCTTGGCAAAAGAACACTCAATAAATGACGTCGTTTGATGTTAGCTATACGACAATTATAAACTTATGAGAAATTGTATTTTCTCCCCTGAAGTCCAAAACACTTCTATAAACTCTAAATTTTGTGTACTTGCAGCTGTCCATTTAATTAATCGGACTCCTTCTGGGTTGCTGGAAAACAAAACACCATATGAAATTCTTTTTGGTCACCCACCTCATTTTGACGAATTGCGTGTTTTAGGGTGCTTGTGTTTTGCCCATAACCAAAAGGCGAAAGGAAATAAATTCGCTCCCCGAAGTCGCAAATGTGTTTTCGTCGGTTACCCCAATGGAAAGAAAGGTTGGAAACTATATGACCTCGACACATGCGACTTCTTTATATCACGTGGCGTTAAATTCCATGAAGACGAGTTTCCATTTTCATCATCCGACAATCCCAACATTCCGGTTGAGGTACCGAACGCCGAGGGCAGCCCACAAAATTTGTTGGTTGACTTGGAGTCTATACTTGATGAAACAGAGAAGGAGCATACTTCATCTATGGCCACTGATACTCTTGTTGCCCCAGCATCCAACACTCCATCCCCGCCCAACAATACGGAGTCTCTTAGCGGGTGTCCGAGCTCTAGTCTTTCATCTTCTTCGTCGGGTATCGTTGCAAGTGATCCTCCTCTCGGCCGTGGCATGCGGGAAAAACATCGCTCTGTTCTACTACGTGATTTTGTTACTAACGATGTCCAAAATTTTAGTCAAGCTTCCAGAACTTCGAATTCTTCAAGCTCTGATGGTCCTACCTATCCTCTGACGAATTATGTGACTTGCGATAATTTCTCCTTGCATCACCGCATTTTTCTTGCCGCTGTTCTTGCCGTACATGAGCCCCGTACTTTTCGGGAGGCGATGCAAGATGTCGGGTGGCGCGCATCCATGGCACAAGAAATACGCGCTTTGGAGGACAATAATACTTGGGTCATGACTGCCCTTCCTCCAAACAAAAAGGCCCTCGGATGTAAATGGGTGTATCGAATTAAATATCACTCCGATGGTCAGATCGAATGTCTCAAAGCTCGGCTTGTTATATTTGGAAATCATCAAGTTGAGGGTATCGACTATCATGAGACCTTTGCACCTGTCGCTAAAATGGTTACCGTACGTACATTTCTTGCTATTGCCGCTGCTAAGAATTGGGAACTCCACCAAATGGACGTTCATAACGCTTTTCTTCATGGAGATCTCGACGAGGAAGTGTATATGAAACCGCCTCCTGGGTATACTCCCACCCTCCCGGGCATGGTATGTCGTCTACAAAAATCCCTGTACGGCCTCCGTCAAGCTCCAAGGTGTTGGTTTGCTAAACTTGTTGCTTCCTTGACAACATATGGTTTTACTCAGTCATTGTCTGATTATTCTCTTTTTGTCCTCTCTCATGACCATGTCCAATTAAATGTCCTCATATACGTTGACGACTTGATCATCTCTGGTAATGACTCTACTGCTATTGCTGCATTTAAAACTTATTTAGGGACATGTTTTAATATGAAGGATCTTGGACTTCTAAAATACTTTCTTGGCGTGGAGGTCGCTCGTAATTCTGAAGGCATATTCCTATGTCAACGAAAATATACTCTTGATATTCTCGCTGAATCTGGTCTTTTAGGTTCCAAACCGGTTGCATTTCCGATTGAACAAAATCATTCTTTAGCCCTCGCCGTCGGCATTGAGCTTTCCGATCCAGAACCCTATCGACGACTTGTTGGCCGTCTTATTTATCTTTCTTTCACTCGTCCCGATCTGACATATGCGGTTCATGTTTTGGCCCAATTCATGCAACACCCACGCCAAGAACATTGGGATGCCGCTCTTCGTGTTGTCCGTTATCTCAAAAGCAGTACAGACCAAGGCATTCTATTGCGCTCATCCCGCGATCTTTCTTTATTTGGTTGGTGTGACTCAGACTGGGCCAGCTGTCCATTAACTCGACGTTCTTTAACCGGATGGCTAGTCTTCCTTGGCTCTTCCCCAATTTCTTGGAAAACCAAGAAGCAACATACCGTCTCCCGATCATCTGCCGAAGCGGAGTATCGGTCTCTGGCAACAATTACTTCTGAGTTAAAATGGCTTAAGGCGTTGCTTAGTAGTCTTGGGGTGGATCATCCCCGTGCTATGCGTATTTTTTTTGATAGTCAATCCGCACTACACATTGCCCATAATCCTGTTTTTCATGAACGCACCAAACATATTGAAGTCGATTGCCACTTTGTGCGTGATGCGATACAAGAGGGCCTCATCGCTACGAGTTACGTTTCGGCTGATGAGCAACTTGCTGACATCTTTACGAAAGCGCTGGGTAAACGTAAATTCACTTACTTACTTCGCAAGTTGGGCATTTGTAATCTGCATGCTCCAACTTGAGGGGGGTGTTGGATATTATTTATCCTATCGCCAACTCATGGGCCGTGTGTGGGCTTGTTACCCTAAGTTTCTTCTATTTAAGTAGTTATATTTTGTATATAAAAGACACGAGAAACAAATTAATAACAATTCTCAAATTTATAATATTCTTGGCAAAAGAACACTCAAGAAATGACGTCGTTTGATGTTAGCTATACGACAATTATAAACTTATGAGAAATTGCATTTTCTCCCCTGAAGTCCAAAACACTTCTATAAACTCTAAATTTTGTGTATACTCATCATTTTCCGTTTGTTTTGTGTTGTTATGAATATAAATATTTGAGAATATTATGTGTTCAAATTATTTTTGAATTAAATATTGGTTTATTTGTAAGTATAATAGTCAATAGATAAGTAGATTGATAGAGAAAGTAAGACGGTGAATATATATGTCCACATAAATTGTAAAGTTGTATGCAAATGCATATATAGTTTATAGCAGTATATGCGAACGGGAATCGCATGTGCAAATGTAATTAAGGGGATCGCATCGCATGGGCTGCGTTTTATATATTTATGTCCATCAATTCTTTACTATATAGTCTATATATTCACTACAATACCTAACTTTCCTCGTGCCTCAACTCGGTGCATTGCATTCAACTTCAAACACTAGCCTTCTTATGATGTCGATATACACTTGTAAGGTGTACTACCTCATAATTAATTATGTAGGAAATAGGATACAAACACATATATTAAGAAAATGTTTATTTTAATTAATTTTTTAATTAAAAAGTAAGTGACAAAAATATAGTATTTTTTAAGTTAAAAAATAAAATAATTTAGAATAATATTATAAAAGTAGATATAAAATTGTATTTAAAAAAATACTAAATAATTTAATTTTTAAGAATGTTTATAATTGATCGTCTTGACATCCAAAAAAATATATATATTATGTGAATAATTCTAAGACACAGTTAGCATTTAGCAAGTATTAGTTTTCAATAATTCTAAAAAAAAAAAAAAAAATTATGTAGACCAGTAGTTTGATGTTTAAAAGTAGAAAAATAATTAAAATTGTATTTTAAAATAAAAATAAGTATAATTAATTATTATTATTATTTCCAAAAGTGTAGTACAGTAGTATATTTAATTAGTGGATTGTATCTATAAATAAGAAATTCCCCATATTCATTTTTTGTGTACTTGTATATATAGCTGAGGTCGGTGTGATCGAGACAAATGTTGGCCGATATGATCGGCAAGCGCCTTCTCCGTTTGATCGACAAGGATGACGATGATCACCACCCTCCACCTGCCAATATTAATACTATATTAATCCTCAACTTGTTCCAACAACTCTACCATCTCCACCAAGGTCCACACACCCCCACCACCGCCTATCTCCACCGCGCCAGACACCTCGCTGACCAGCTGGCCGCCGCCGGCCGTCCGGTCACGCTCTCGGAGTTCAACATCTTCGTCCTCAAGGGCCTCCGGCCCGACTTCAATGATATCGCCGCGACCCTTGCGGCCCGCCCGGGCCCGCTTTCCTTTCCGGAGCTTCACAGTTTCCTGATGAGCCACGAGTTCATCCACGGCCCGTCGTCGACGACAAACTACATATACCAACCACCCAACGATGTTGTTGTTCCTTATCCACCCGCAAAATCTTGTCACCGTCTTTTGAATGAGAAACGTGGGCCTAGAGTTGCTCGAAATCCGACGACCGTGGATAAGGATATTGAAAACGGGTCGATGATGATGATCTGTCGTGAGGATTTTCCACAAGATTTTGTATTTGGAGTTGGCACTTCTTCTTATCAGGTTATAATTATTGTATAATACTAGCTAGGTCTGTCCTGTAGTATGGTCACACTTTCTTTGTAATTTACAATAATCAATGTGAGATATATATATATATTCAGTTTGAAGGAGCAGCTGCACAAGGTGGGAGGGGCTTAGGTGTATGGGATATATTCTCCGTCGAGACACCAGATCGAATCTTCGACGGGACAAATGGAAATGTTGCAGTCGATATGTACAATAGATACAAGGTAATTAGTTCCGGTTCTTAATTTCTTATTGAGTCTAGCTCGTCGATCTGACTAATCACATGATATTATTGCAGGAGGATATTGGTATGATGAGGAAAATGGGTTTTGAGGCATGTCGAATTTCAATATCATGGCCAAGAATATTGCCTAGTACGCTCGTACATATATATAAGACTTTGGTATATATCATTGACTGGAACGAAGTTAATTTGTTTGTTTATTCTCTACATATTGTGTTGTTGTGAATTATATATAATTAAGGTGGAAGACGAACCGCCGGAATCAACAAACAAGGAATAGATTTTTACAATGACCTTATCGACACCTTGCTAGCCCATGGTACACACTCGTATCTTATATTTTAATTAATTAAATTTTACGTGCATGCTTTGATCATCCGATGCTGCTGCAGGCATCGAGCCGTATGTAACTCTTTTCCACTGGGATCTTCCTTACTGTCTGGAACAAGAATATGGAGGCTTCTTGAGCAAACAAATTGTGTAAGTTACTAGCTACTAGATCTGTAATATATATATATATATATTTGTCTTTCTTTAATATATTCTGATCATGATATTATTTATATTCGATTTATATATGTACAACAGGAACGACTTTCGTGAGTTTGCAGAGTTGTGCTTCTGGGAGTTTGGTGACCGTGTGAAATCTTGGGTGACCTTAAACGAGCCGTGGACGTACACCACTTCCGGATACGTATCCGGAAAGTTCCCGCCTAGTAAGCCCGCTGCCTCGGCTCACCAAATAGGCAACAGCCTCACCACTTATCGAGCAGTACACGACCCGAAGCTAAACGTACAACCGCCGCCTAACCACACCCACTCCAACTCTGATCCGGGCAAGGATGCGTACACCGTGGCTAGAAATCTGCTACTCGCTCATTCGGCAGCAGTCCATTCTTACAGAACCAAATTCCAGGTTAAAATTAGTTCGTTTTTCGTGATTACAAAACTAACCCTGATCATAAACTACAACCTTAATGATCAGCAGGAACTTCAAGAGGGCAAAATAGGAATTGTGCTATGCTGCCAATGGTACGAGCCTTTGGATGAAAACTGCGACCAAGATGTAGCAGCCTCCAAAAGAGCCATGGATTTTATGTTGGGATGGTACTAGCTATTAACATTTCATATAATTAATTTATATTTGTATATCTATAGCACATTATGTATATTTGTACGTTTTATTATAGGTTTTTGGAGCCAGTTTTGAGTGGTAAATACCCGGAGAGTATGACAAAATATGTTCCTGAGGAAAACTTGGCACAATTTTCAGAACAAGAATCCGAAATGCTCAAGGGATCGATTGATTTTCTGGGGTTGAACTACTACACGGCTAATTATGTAGCCAACGACAACCGGCCCAACACCGAGAAAGCCTATTACAGAGATCAACATGTTGCATTTCACAGTAATTAGTTAATTTATTATCAGTATTTTTCTTTGCTAACTTTTAATTAACAATAATTATATAAGTTCTTGGTTGATCTTATGTAGGTGAGAAAGATGGGAAGCTAATTGGGCCATTGGTAAGATTTAAGCTATATTATTCTAAAGTACTTTCTATCTCTGTTGTTCGAAAGGATCGACGCATACGTGTTTAACTTAATTATGTTTGCTGCAGGCTGGTTCAACGTGGCTGTACATAGTTCCATGGGGAATTTACAAGCTCTTGAAGCATATAAAAGCCGCATATAAAGACATGCCTCCAATATACATTACTGAAAACGGTATATATCTATTTTGTACTAGTATGTAGTAATTTATAACCGATTAATTGATTGATATTTATATTGTTTTTACATGCTAACATGCATATATAGGTGTGGATGAAAAATACGACTTCAAGCTTACAACTTATGATGTTTGTGCCGACACAACACGGGTTAAGTATCACCAAGACCATCTCGCCTACATTCGCAAAGCCATGGAGTATGTCTTGAACTCTAGCTAGCATGAGTATTTATTTACTAATTTTGTTTATCGAAGATTTATTATTGATTGAATTTGGTAATTGCAGTGATGAGGATGTGAACGTGAAGGGTTACTTTGTATGGTCATACTGCGACAATTTCGAATGGTACGAAGGGTTCACGGTAAGATTCGGGCTCGTCTACATAGACTTCATGAATAATCTCACAAGGTATCCAAAGACTTCAGCCTTGTGGTTCAAAAAATTCTTGAAGAAAAGAAGGCATGCCGAATCAAAAGATAAGACTAGTGATCATTGCATAAATTAAAAAATCAAAGAAAAATAGAATATTTTTAAACTTTTTATATCTCAAGTTTAGCACTTGGAATCAGTTGGATGCATTGACCTATAAATGTTTTCTGCGGTCGACCAGAAAGTACTGTTCTTATAGGACGTCGTTTCAGTCATCTTCTTAGAATTACAGCGCGATCTTTGATCGCTCATCGAGCATGTGATAGTAATAAATTAAACATAAGAAAAAAATAAATAAAGCATATATAGACATATATATATATATTTGTCTTTATTTGACGCGAGGCATATTGTAAGATGAACAACAAAATTCCACCTGGGAAAATTCCAGCAGGTCTTGTTACAAAAAGGATCATCAGGAACAATAAATATTTCCTCCCTTATTTAGTGTTCTTCGTGAAATCGACCCGAGCAAGTTGTTTCGACAATTAGTTTGTATATTTTTAATTGATATTGACACACACTACAACGTCTTTTCAGTGGTTCGAAATATCACACTTAAAACCAATATTTACTTGTAGTGTTCTTAAAAAAATTCAATAAAAGTATTTTTTTATTAGTATTTTCTTTGTTAGTTTAAAAATTAACTCGATAATAAAAACAAAACAAAACTCAATATGCATTATGCTATAAATCTCTTTTCTTCTCTTGTTGCAAATAAATGAATACATATACTAAGTTGATAGTAGTGTTCCATGTGAGTTCGATTCAAGCGACTTGCTTCGATAATTAGTTCGACATTTTTAATTGAATTTACTGATTGATTCTTTTATGGCTAATTGAATTATTTAGTAAATTAAAAATACCGATTTAAATTTATTAAAAAAATAAATTATAATGATAATAAAGTTATGTTTTGGCCATTTAAGAAATTGCATTATAAATAAATTATAATACTACACAATATCATGAAATCAATTATATAAACTCTAGGCCTTCGACGGGCCCCGGCCCAGTGCCCAGTTATAGCCCTCCGACCCCAAAGCACCATTCGTAATCAAATTCTGCGGCAACCCGTACACGTCAGCAACAACGTCACCACTATGGTGGGCCCCCCTCCCCCTCCCATTCTGAAACTGCTGCTGCTGCTGACTCCCCTCCTCGATCTCGTCCAGCGGCAGCCGATCGAACGTCGCGTTCATGAAAGTCGCCGCCATGATCACCACCGGCCCCGCCGCGACCAGCGCCCCCACCACGCTCCCGCCCACCACCTGCCCCTGCGGCCCGGCCAGGTACACCGCCAGCCCCCCCACCCCGGGCGGCGCCGGCGGCGGGAGCACCGACCCCACCAGGGAAAGTATCTCGAACCGCCCGTGGAGGGTCACGACGGACCCCGCCGGCGCCGGCTGCCGGAGGGCCACGTTCGTCACGCAGCCCGCCGCGCTGAGCACGCAGAGCCCGCGCTGCTTGCGCCGGGCCCACCCCGCCAGCCCCTCGCAGATGTCGCAGCCGGGGCCCACCTCCATCGCGTGGGCCTTGAGGGCGTTCACGCTGTCCCTCGCGATGATGATCGGGGGCTTCGGCTTGTTCTTGGAGCCCGCGGGCCGCCCGCGGGGCCGCCGGTTGATGATTGTCTCTGAGCCGCCGCCGTCGGCGGCTTTGGAGTCGGGCTGCGGGCCGTGGACGAGGTTCGGGCTTTCTGATTTTCCAGCCATTTATATTAATCAAGGTTAATTAGACTGTTTAGCTAGGAGTGTACGTTGTGGGTTTATATAATGCGAATGATTTGTTTAAAAATATAATTAAAAAGGTGGATGTAGATTAATTAATTAGGATGTAATTAGAGGCGGGGGTTTGTTCCTAACTTTTAACTGCTTAATCATTCATGTCAATTGCCTTTCTCAACAACAAAATTCAATTAAAAAATTAATTTATTGGTTAAAGGTCCAAAAATATATTCTAATTAACATCTCCATTTTGTTTTATTATTTACCAGCAAATGAAAAACATTAAAGGAATTAAGTAGAAACTAAAGGTGAAGAACTTTATCAAACATTACACTTTATATTTAGGTCCCGAATAATAAGCGACTATCTGAGTAAAAAGGTTTAAAATGAGTAGTAAAATAATTGTAAGAAAAATTAAAAATAGGCATCACTATTTACACCTCAATTTCCTACAAGTACAACACTCATTAATAATTAGTGACAATTTAGATTAACGGTAATTGTTATTATTTGTTTATAAATTACTCCGTAATAACCTAGTTTATCGTAATTATAATTTAGAGTAAATATACTAAAATTACTCTTTTATTTTAAATTATCAAATTAAAAAAAAATTACGCAACCTTTTTTTGTTGCAACTTCTTTTTTTTGTTTAAAAAAACTGTATTAAATTTTCAAATTAAAAAATAAAATTAAAAAAATTAAAAAACAAAATTATATTTCATCCTCAACATTAATGTTAAACAAACTGAATATTAAAATTTTAAATTAAAAAACAAAATTACACTTTTGTTTTAAATTAAATAATTAAAAAACAAAATTACCGCAACTCCATTTTTATTTAAAAAATAAAATAAAATATTAAAATTTTAAATTAAAAAATAAATTTTCATAAATTAAAAAACAAAATTTAATTTTCATAAATTAAATTTTAATTACTTGATTCTTTCTATTTTGCTTAATCAGAACTACAGTGCAGTAAATAATATTATAGATTGCTTATTTGAATTAGAGTGTAATAATAATTTTATAATATCTTATTATAATAAATTAGAAAGGGTGGTTGTGTATTGGTTATTAATTCTAAGTAAGTGTATATTAGGAGCAGTACTAAGTGGTGTATTTAATAAAAAATGTTATTTTCAAATTTAAGAAAATAGTGTACTTTGGTTATTAATTCTAGTAAGTGTATATTATTAGGAGCAGTAAGTGGTGTATTTAGTAAAAAATGTTATTTTTAAATTTAAGAAAATAGTGTACTAGTCTGTTTGGCCAAACTCTTTAAAACAGTTTATAAGTTGATTAAGACCTTATAAGTTTTTAAAATTTGTTTGATAAAGTTTTAGAAAAAGATTTTAAAAAACTTTAAAATAAGGTGTTTAAAAAAAAATAAAGGAATGTACTTTTTTTAAAATCGTTTATAAGATATTTCAACTTAAATAATAAAAAACTGAATTACCTTTAAAATTATTACATATTATATATATATATATATATATATATATATATATATATATATATATATATATATATATAAATTCCAAATTTATTATTTAGTTAATATATTTTTTTTAAATTTTTTTCTTCATATATAACAATTTATGTTTTGTAATTATAACTATATAAAATCTTAAATTGTCAAATAAATTAACTTATATACCTATTTTATCTTATCTAAACGGTTTAACAACTTATTTACTAAATAAAACATAACAGCTTATCAGTTCTTGAAACAGATTTTATAAGCTATTTTAAATAAGTTCGTCCAAACGAACTTTTAGTAAATGTGTACTTGAAAGAAAGAAGGTTGTGAATAGCATCATTCATTAAAAATATTAATTCAAATGTATGGAAAGAGAAATTTTTTTGACAAAATTTAAAAAAAAAAATATGACTATTTTGTTTGTTATTGATGTAATACTTACTTTGCACTGAACTAATGTAACTATGTAAGTAATTCATTTGTAATTTAATTATATTTTTGTTTTTAATTAATAATCACACTGTTTTTTAATTAAAAAAAACTTTGATTATTAATTTGAGACTAATAAAATAAATTAAATATCTGAACTTATTCATAATTTGGTTTGATAATAATAAAAAAATACAAATTATTGGTTTCGTTTATTTCATAATAATATGATTATTTTATTTAAATAGAAAAAAAAACTATTATTTTTATTTTTCACACTAAAATATATTTTTACCACTACTTTTTAACTTTACTGATGAAAAAATAAATAAATTTAATAGTTTTGTTATTTCTTTTAATTATATCATTTCATTTAATATTTTTATTTTTTGTTTTAGTTTTTTTTAAATTAATAAAATAAAGTAATTTTCATTTTTCAGAAAGAGAGACATTTATAGTGACTGAATATATCACTTGTCTAATAAAATAAAATAATTTTCAATTTTACAAAAAGAGAGACATTTATAGTGGGTCAAATAAAGACATATTACATATATAGTGGGGCGAATAAATTATTCAATATTCCTCTCACTTTTCTAATAAAATAAAGTAATTTTCAATTTCATATAGAGACCTTTATAGTGGACCAAATATATTATTCAATATTCCTCTCACTTGTTTAATAAAATAAAGTAATTTTCAATATATTATTCAATTAGATATTTATAGTGGATCGAATATATTTTTCAATACCAACAAGTGAATAATTAATTCGAGTGAAGTCGCTCATAACGGGAGTCGAACCCACGACCTGCCTAGCCTCTGATACTATGTTAGAAATCGTTTAATCTAAAAACTCAAACTGTTAAAGAAATTGAGCAACTAAACATTTATAGTGAGCCGATTATATTGTCTCATATATATATATATATATATATATATATATATATATATATATATATATATATATATATATATATATATATAGTAGTACAAAATTGGTTTTATATATTTTTAACAGCTTACATACTTTTCATTTTTTTTTATTTCACAAAATTTTGCACACTTATAAATAAAAAGTTTTTATAATTTTATTTTTTCAATACTTATTTATTTTACATTTTTTTTCTTCATATAATTTATTAATTACTTACAAAAATATTGTACTCTTATTTTCTATTATTGTTATTACATTTGTCTCAACTATTTATGCATACTTTTATTTTTACGTCCTAACTAATTATGCAAATCTTAAAAAAGAAAATACTAATTTTATTTTTTCACTTTAAAATAATATTTTACCTTTATTTTCTTTATTTAGTTTTCAAATTTTACTCATAACTATCTTACTTTTTAATTTTTAAATACATTTTTAATATCTATTTTTTCATCGACTAAATAAAAAATTAACATTTTTGTTAATAAGCCATTGTTGGGCCGGAGGTAATATATAATTAAATAAAAAATTCCACAAAAAAACAAAACGAACAACTCACCTGACCTGACAAGTGACACCATGTAAGTGGAAACGCCAATCGCCAAGTAGCATCTTTCCCCACGCGCCTCTACGCTGCGCGTGCTAAGAAGCGTCATAAAAATTATCTTCGGCTGTAAATGCTAAGTTTCTTCCCAGAAAACACACAAACACACACAGAGTACTTCAAATCCTTCTTCATCGTCTGCAAAATCCATTCCCATCACACACATACATAATCATCACATCTCCGTACATTTCACTTTCTCTGTGATTCTTTCAGTTGCGCGATGTGCCCTAGATCTCACGCAGGCACACTATAGTTATGTGTACGTACGTACGTATACAGAAGCATACGGATCTTTCTACGATTTTCCGGCTTAACTCCGTCCGATCATATTTTACAGCTCTCTGCTGTTGAATCAATCAGGTAATGTTCACTCGCTCCGGCCGGTGGGTGTAGGGATGGGGGTGGGGGTGATTGAGTTATGAGTGATTCGTCCAATGCTGTTATGGAGGCCACGTTATTTGCGTGCGTCTGATTTCTCTTTTCATGCTTGTTTCATTGTGTTTGTATTTGATTTGAGATGTGGAGATATTTCCAGAAAATAGTGTATTATGGGTGCGATTCAGGGACAGGCTCGGTTGATTTTCTATTCGAGGCTTTTGTTTCGGTTTGACTTATTTATGGATACGAAATTATTTATGGGGTTTCAATTATTGTTGGGTGGCATTGGGAATTTGGATATTTCCGAAAATGATGTTCAATCCGAAAATCGGATTTGCGTCTAGTTAATTTAGACATGAGGATCTGAAGTTCTGGCTCACATTTGAGCTATACTACTCTGTTTTTTTTTGTGGTTCATTATCAATCTATTTGAAATAGAACTCCATCTTCTCCATGTATTAATGTATGTAATTATTGATCCTTATGCAGTTAGACATCTGTATACCATCGTTCTTTTGCCCTGAACGATCAGGTTCTTAAAGTGTTACTTCGGAGTTCAGGGTATTTTGGATGTGAGGCGAGTTGTGGAACAAGATCAAACGTATTTTGGAATTGACTTGTGATGCCTCATTAGTAAATGAAATCAGCTCAGGTTTCGCGCCTAGAAATGAAAAACCCACACCTATTTCCAATGCCCCGCCAGCGTAGTCATGTGAAGAGGCCAACATGGATTATCGTATTAGTTTCATTAGTCAGCTTGTTCTTAGTCTTTGCGTATGTTTATCCTCCTCAGAGTTCCGCTGCATGTTATGTGTTCTCATCTAATGGTTGCAAGTCATTTGAAAATTGGCTTCCTCCTGCGCCCGCCAGAGAACTAACAGATGATGAAATCGCTTCCCGTGTTGTAATTAGAGATATATTGACAACGCCTCCAGTTATTTCCACACGTCCCAAAATAGCCTTCTTGTTTTTGACACCAGGTGCTTTGCCATTTGAGAAACTATGGGATAAATTTTTTCAGGTTTTTTTCTCTCTCTCTTTTTTTTTTTTTAAATGCTGAAAGCCTGAAACAATAGATGTAACTTAACACTTTTTTTTGGCTAGAGTAACAAATTAATTTTTTGCTATGAGGTCTTATTATAATTTTGTCTAGATATAGAAATTCTGGTAGAAACATTTCCTAACTCGCTGATGTGGTGTGTAGCCTTATTTGGGGTGGTGCAGAGACCATCTTTTCAACTTGTTAATTGTTATCATAACCAAGATGTTCAAAATACATATATGCATGTATATATATTTGGAATGACGTTACTAACTAAAGCAAAATATTGTGCGAGTTTTTCTGAAGTATGTGTACCATAATTTTCTTTGGATGCACTTATAAGTAAAATCATTTGCTTCTATATTCTGTGTGACCAACAGAGAATGATGACACAATTAATTTGTGAATTGTTTGATGGAACACTCTCCTGTTTAATTTACAAACATGTTTAAGTTCCACTTTGTATTTTCAAGGTTTGGCATGACAACCTTTTGGTATATAGCATGGACCAATATTTTCTCAGAATTTCCCTATAATGGCAGGGCAATGAAGGTAGGTTTTCTGTATATGTACATGCATCTAAGGATAAGCCTTTGCATTTCAGCCGCTTTTTTATCAATCGGGAAATTCGTAGCGATGAGGTTCGTTCCTTCTCTTTCTTTTAGTTTGAAAATGATTTTTTATCTCCTGTATGTGCTTTTTGTAATGTAACATAATTGAAGCGATTGAACTTTCACACACGAGTTTATATAAATTGTTTGAACGTGTTCTTTGTATTTTGGATATCTATCTTATCTTGCGACTTACTTACGATGATTTTTTCTGCATGGATGGGTCGGCTCCATTATTCATGGAAAAGTGCAAAATGTAGAAGTTGTATGACTAATGTGCGTTGTAGGCTGACACACTACATTTTTTTCTTCTTCAAAGAACTAAATATGTCCAAAACATCTTTTATGATCTATAATCATCATTATGAAAACACATTTCTAAAGTTCAAAGAATATTATACTCAGTTTTTTAATGTCTGATTCTATTTGATGCAATGTAACATGTTCAGTGTTTTTGTTTTGTTTCGTACATAATCATATGTTTTCCTATTTAAGTAAAATCTTGATGGTCTGTTTAATTTTAGTATTTCCTTCAATGTCACTCAATGTCACTCAATGTTATGAATGTTTTGTCAAACTATATTAAATAGTCAACAATATAAGTTTATATGAATCATGAATGATTTACCAATGAAGGTAACATGGGGGAGAATCTCAATGGTTAATGCTGAAAGACGGCTTTTAGGTAATGCACTCAAAGATCCAGACAACCAGCATTTTGTTCTACTTTCTGACAGGTTCCTATAAACTAAGTTTTCTCGTGTTCCATTTTTCATTTTTTTTTCTGAATTCATGCGAACATTCAAGATACTAATCACATTTTGACTGCAGTTGTGTTCCTCTTCGTGGTTTTGATTATGTGTACAACTATCTCATGTACACAAATGTTAGCTTTATAGATTGGTAAGTATGATTTGAATTTTTTTTGTACTGTTTTCTAGTTCATGGCTTATAATTTGCAGCCATAATCCTGTTGGGTCCTGTGTTTGTTATAATCAACGAATAGCTTATAAATGTACAAGATGAATACCAAAACAAATTTGATACAGAAATGAAGCTTAAATTTAAGTGTTGAGTGCGCTACATGCTTATTCATTTCATGTTACTTTACTTCTAATTGAATTGTATCTATTACAGTGGTACAACGTAATATGACAAAAACTCAGCGAATGTTTCATTTAAAACAATGACATAAGAATAGAAAACTTAGACAAAATGAATGGCTGAGAATCTAATAATGCACCATTTATTTAACTAGCATTGTTATTTAATATTTTCTGTGGTTATACATAAAATATGGCATCGGTCCTGTTTTCTGCAGTTTTGAGGATCCCGGCCCACATGGAACTGGGAGGTACGTGGAACATATGTTACCTGAAGTCGAGATGAAAGACTTTCGAAAGGGTTCACAGGTATGTTTCATATGTTAACAATGCGCAGAAAAACTTTGCAGATTAGAAATTGATCACACGCTTCTAAAGTAATAATAATAGGTAACACCCACAACAAAAGGGAATAAACAGTTCTATTATTATAATAGACATTTTATCTTGCTACTAATTTTCAAGAGAGGAAGAAGTACTAGTTGATCACCAAGTTGTCGTTTTTGGATCTTAGAAGTTGACCATTTGAAATTAATATTAATATATTGCTCTGCTTGATCAATCATTACTCTATTATATGTATTTTATTTATCAGCCATGTTGTAATATACTCTTTATGTTGAATGCAGTGGTTTACTATGAAGCGGCAACATGCTATTATAATCATGGCTGACAGTCTCTACTACTCAAAGTTCAGGGACCATTGCAGGGTAATCAGAGTTTAATCTATAATTTAAATGAAGTATTTACTTGACCTAAAATACAGTTGTATGCCCTCAAAGTTCTTTATAGAAAAACATCATTTGCCTTTGACTAAGTTACAGCCATGTCAGTTTGGTGCTAATTTATTTCCTTCAATGAATATTATGTTTGATTAAAAGAATCATCTTGTTAACTTAATTTTTACACTATGCTTCTGGATAAAGTAGTGAGGATGCATATCAAACCAAAACCAAAAAAAGTATCATAATGTGTCTTCTACTTCAGCTGAGTTGATACTTAGCTTTTCAAGTAACTAAACGAGTAAGAAAAACTGTAATTGAAGGTGTTTTTTAAGCTTAACTATGAAAATTTGAGTTGTTTTCTCTTCTAGCTTTTGATATCCCACTTAAAATTCTGGCCATCATTCCTTTATTTAAAAAGGGTTTGGGATTTTCTTGATTTCCCAAGTCTTATAGGCCTCAGTGGCTGCTACTCTTCTATTTCTTTCATTGCTATTGCTGTTTAATTTTTCATAATACACTGAAGCACTATTGCCAATTTGCCATGTATATTTTTTGATTGAACAGCCAGGCATGGGGAATATCAACTGCTACTCTGATGAACATTATCTTCCCACATTTTTCTATGTGAGAATTTCTGTACACTGAATCTGAATTATTTAGACTTCATTTTTCCTGACCTGAATTATTAATATTATTTGATATTATTTTATCTTTATTGTTGTTCATGGCCTTTTCAGATGCTTGACCCGGCTGGAATAGCCAACTGGTCAGTAACACATGTTGATTGGTCTGAAATGAAGTGGCATCCAAAATCATACAGAGCAAAGGATGTTCACCTAAGGCTGATGAAAAATATTACAGTATGTCATGTTCTTGTGCAAATGCAATATATGGAAACATTTCAATTATCTAACAAGTTACAAATATATCACTGAAAAGAGACGTGTTATGGACTTACGGTGTAAAAACTTTTAAATTTTTGTTTCTAATGTTATGCTGCAAAATTATATGAATTTTATAGGCTATGGAGTATTAACCGTCTCTTTCAACTTTTTTTGCAGTCTATTACGGAGAGTTTGCATGTTACGAGCGATGAAAAGGTTAGTATAATTGTTTCTAGCTCTGTTAATTTTTTTTAAAATGTCTTTATTAATATTCTCATGAAAAATGTTTTCCCTCACTTGATTGTAGAGAGAAACTCAGATTAGACCTTGCATGTGGAATGGAAGAGAACGACCATGTTTTTTATTTGGCAGGAAATTTTTACCCGAGACTCTAGATACTCTATTACATCTTTACCCCAATTACACATCTATTTGAGCATGGCTTTTTAGCGCCTGTATTGATTCTTTGGTCGATTCAAGTGTTGCAGTCGACCCCATCTGTCACCATTATATAGTGGTAGCTTGTAATCGCACCTTGATTATATAGGATTTGGAAGCTTTCCCAAGATGGCTTCTGTTTAGTGCAAAGGCAACCAAATGAATGAAGGTGAAGAAATGGCCATTGTTGCATCCTTCAGACAATCATTTGAACTATTTTTTGTTTCAGAAAAACATGTATGGGACTTGGGACAACAGAATTGTGGCTGACATTTTTTTTGGTAGAAAAAAGTAGTGATTATTAAAAGTACTTTCGCAATTTCTCATTAAACAAATAGATACCATTGGCCGCTGCACACACTACCTATCTGTGAAATTTACAACAAAAGTTTTTGCTACTATCTTACACACAATAATCATGTTACTCTGAGTGTAGTTTTTTTGTTGATAACACATAGGTATATTGAATAAAATTGTTGAGAGTTAAGTTGCAATCTAGCTAGCTGCATATACACTTCTAAATCCCGGTTTAAAAGATCATCATATAGCCAGCCCTTAACAAAATCTAAGAATATGGCTTACTCTTACAGCTTTCATGTTGCTTTAACATACCTCACCATTCATCTTCTCATTGCGTGCAGTTCCTTCACAATCACGGCGAGTCGTTCAAAGCTTTCCCTCAGGCTCATCCACCGCCACTCCATTTTCTCTCCTTCCTACACTTCAAAACTCGTCGAACACGACGACATCAGAGCTCCCGTTGTTCCAGCAGAAGACGGCACCGTTTTCCTGGTCAACATTTCCATCGGCTCCCCTCCGGTCCCACAGCTCATGGCCATGGACACCGGCAGTCAGCTGATATGGGTCCACTGCACCACCTGCGCCGGATGCAAAAACATATTCAACCCTCGAAAGTCCTCCACCTACACAAAGCTATCCGGCAATTCCCCTCAGTGCCTCGATTTCATCCACACCAATCACAAATCCCTCGAGTGTTCCTACACAATACGATACCAAGACCTATCGTCGAGCAAAGGCGTTTTGGCCCTGGAGAAATTTACTTTCCTCACGTCCTCCGACGGGACAGTCGAGGTCCCGAACGTCGTCTTCGGGTGCGCCCAAAAAACGAGCGGGCTCGTCCGAGACCTGAACGGGGTATTCGGGCTCGAATCCCCAAAAACGGGCAGTAAATTCTCCTACTGCATAGGCAACATAAGCGACAGAGGGTACGCGTACAACCGGCTCGTGTTAGGCGAGGGGGCCGTGATCCAGGGGGAATCGACCCCCATGCGGATCAGAGATCGAGAATACTACGTCACGCTCGAAGGGATAAGCGTGGGGGAGAAAAGAATTACGGTTGAGCCACTGGAGTTTTTTTACAACGTGGCCATCGACTCAGGGAGCACGGTGACTGAGCTCGTGAGGAGCGCTTACGAGCCGTTGATCGCGGAAGTGAGGAATCTGACGGATGGATTGTTGGAGAGGGTGAGTGTGAGGAATGCGGAGGATCGGGTTTGTTACTCGGGGGACTTGGAGAGGGATCTCAGAGGATTTCCGATCGTGACGTTGCATCTGGCGGAAGGGGTCGACGTGGACTTGGATGTCGAGGGAATGTTTCAAAGGACGAGAGATGGATCGGCCTTTTGTACGGCTGTGATCGAGTCGGAGGTCAATATGATTGGAGTGAGGGCTCAGCAGTACTATAATGTGGGGTTCGATTTGGATGCCAACAGGGTTAGTTTTCAAAGAATCGACTGTCAACTACTCGAGGACTATTAAATTTAAATACACACTGTCGATAGATTTATGATGTGTTAGTTAGTTAGTTAGTCGTCAGAACCGAAACACAAACAATCCTAATTATAAACCTACAAATGGCTTCTTCATTTGTGCACAACAATTTCCTCATTAACGCACCTTCATAGTTAATAAATATTCATTTTTGTAACTAAATCAATCTATTTGCTATTCAAATTTCAAATGTTATGACTATCATTATTGTAATGTTAAAAATATATTAAAAATATTTTAATATTTCAAATTTACTATATAAGTAATATATTGCATATAAAGTAAAAATATATTAAAAAATCACAATTTATTTATTTAATTAATATTTTAATTTTTTTTAATTTAAAATATTACACATTAAATTAATATCATATTAATAAATAAACAACTTTTTATATTTGCAATAATATAATATATGAAACAATACATTGAGTGATGAAAAAATTACAACTCACACACACCTTATAAATTTATCTTTTATTTTTTTTTGAAAATAATTTAGTACAAGTTTTCAAGAATTAAATTTATGGCTGTTTTTTTACTCAAAATTAGATTAGTATAATTTATTGAACTTCTTGCAATCTTGATAAAATAACATTAATGTTACAAAGAAATTATTGTACTTAAATAATTTTAAATATATAAATCTAATTAAAATTTTCATTTAATTTTTTTATAATTAAACTAATTAGTAGTATTATTTTTATATTTAAAGCTTGGAATTTCAAGGCTCAGTTCAGCCCAAGATGGGCTACTGCCTACCTGGCAAAAATGACCCCGGATATTTTAAATTAATTAATTATTAAATAATACGGTGAATTATTGTTTACATTTTTAACATAATTTAATTATAAAACTTATTAAAAATATAAAATAAATGTATAATAAAACCTTATGATAATAAATATAATTAAACTTGTACAAAAAGAATTATAATATTAATCAAAATTAGTAATAATTTTTTTTTTTTTATGAAATTAATAAATTAATAAAATATGTGTCAAAAATATATAAAAAATCTGGTTAAACTCAGCCTATCAAACCAAAATCAAGTCTAACCCATTTGCTTGTTGGGTCGGATAAAAAATTAATACTCAATCTATCCACTAATAATAGCACTAATAATAGGGACGTTGACTTTTGATTTTTTTTGTCCGTTCAATACATATGATAAACAGTATACAAAATTATGAAAAAATTATTAAAATAAAATTTAGAATTAAATTTTATTTTAGTAATTTTTTCATAATTTTTGTATATTATTTATCATATTTATTGGACGGACAAAAAAAATTAACGTACTTATTATTATGAATAGAAAAAGTATATTTCATTTCAGAATATTATTTATAATTTGTACTCCTCCAACCCAATTTAATAGGAATAGGAGGGGGTTGCACGAGTTTTAAGGAAACACCTTTTTGCTTTATTGCTTTGTGTTTTTTGTTTTGAAGTTTAAATTATAAGTGAGGGAAGGGGAGGTGTGACCATTTAGACAAAAAAATAAAATAAAGTGTGAGTATTATTTTTGTCTTTGTCTTTTGAGAGTAGGGCTGGAAACGAGTCGAGCTTTGAGCTTATGGAGCCGACTCGAAAAAAAAAAATAGCAAGCTCGAGCTCGACGAGCTGCTCGGGAGGGTGCTCGATCTCGGCTCGTGAATTTTTTTTTCATGCTCGAGCTCGACTCGATCGAGCAGCTCTAGCTCGGCTCGATCGAGCCGCTCGACTTTTCTCGCTCGATTAGTTCAACTCTATCTTGTTCGAGTGACTCGACTCGTATTGCTCGAGTTCGACTCGACTCAAATTGCTCGAAAAGTTCAACTCAATTTGATATATATACAAATATTAAAAATATTTAATTAAAATTTTATACATTCGCGTCGCTCGCGAGCCGCTCGATTCTTTAGAATCGGTGCTCGAGCTCGGCTCGTTTAGGATAGTGCTCGACTCGAGCAGCTCGCGAGCTGCTCGGTTCGTTTTCAGCCAAATTTGAGACAGAGGTAGTATTTAAAAATTCAATTCATCTTATACCCATTCAATTCTATTTAGTAATTCAATTTTATTTAGTTCAAATGTATATAATTGAATCTAGTTCAGTTGTATAAAAAAAACTAAATAGCAAAAAATAATTTGTACTCTTGATTATCATAATTATTAACTCCACAATCCATTTTTCTACTTTATTTATAAATAATAATAAAATATTACAATAATTTATACCATACTCAATGCACACATAACATGTCATTTTTTCAATTTCAATTCTCAAAAGAAACATAAATTAATTCAACGGAAAAATAGAGAAAGTAACACGGAGTAAATTATTTTAATTTTTGTTTTTACTACTAAGATTTTGTTTCCTTTTTACTAAATTTAATATGTTTGAATTTGACCACCCAAAATTGTACTTTCTCCATTTTGGTGAAAATTGAATATTTATTTATAAATTAAAAAAAATGTGTTTATTGTAGTGTAATTAGAGTTTATTTAATATTTAATTGTTATTTTATAAATAAATTGTATTAATAAAGTAGAATGATGTATAATACTCTCTCAGTTCTAATTATAAATAGTTGGAAAAATATATATTATGATAACATTTAATATTAATTTTTTTCATTTAGGAATATTTTATTCACAATGTAATAACCTAAGATAATATAGCACACTTTTAAACCAAAATACTATTGTGTCAAGTGGCAAACATTAAAAATACTAGGAAAAATTGCAAATGAAAACAAGACAGGCCGTGCATTAAAATACTACTCCGGGCGGCTCATACTTTTCAACATTGTGTGGACCTCGCTAAATAGTTTGGAATATTGTTTGGTCTTAAATCAACGGTCGGTTTCATTTTTTTTATTTTTTATAAAGTCTGAAGGCAATTTAAAAACATACTATGAATTTGAGGTATTTCCAAATAAATTTGATAAGACTTATTATGAATTATAATATACGTATAAGGCGCTTTCAAACATACCGTACATACTACTACTTGCCTAGCTTAATTATTTTTTTTATAATTAAATTTTTAATTCATTCCCTTGCTTTTTAAATTAGAAAAAAAAAGGTAAGTTCCTCAATTATTACCAATTATTATTCAAATTTATTTGGTTTGGTAACACACGTAATATGCTCTACGAAAGAGACGTTGAACAGTTGAAGCAAAAGACTTTACGCAATAATTAATCGTTTGTTAGATATATTCCACGTTAATTAAAAAATTGTGGACTCACATATAAGTTGATTTATTTTATTATTTTAACAAAATCTTTTAGGGTGTTATTAACTCAGTTTTAATATAGTATCAGAGTGAGCCCATTAACCCAACTTTGATATAGTTACAGAGTGAGCTCAACACGATGATGGATGCTCCAGACGATAAAATTTTCGGCTTGCTCAAAGATGACACTGTGTTCACGAGTAGAGCCGACAAAATCGAGTCTACTCGTGAGGAGGCGTGTTAAGTATCCCACACATCAGTTGACAAAAAGTCCTAAAACTCAAAGTGTTATTGCCCCAACCTTTAACATGATATCAGAGCAGTCTCAACACGGTGTGAAGCCCCAGTGGATGGAATTTCCGATTATGAGCACTCCTGCCGATCCGATTATGAGCACCCCTCCCGATGGAATTTTCCGACCACTAGTAATTTCAATAGAATTTCTCCTTTACTCCTGCCAACTCTCGTTCAATTCAACTAAAATAACTAAATAAAATTCAATAGTTGAATTTTATTTATTTATTCATAATTTTTGTATACTGTTTATAGGGGTGTTCACGGGCGGGTTTGGGCGGGTATATCGCTAAATAATGAACCGACCCAATGATGGCGGCCGGGTTGTCACTTTTATCAACCGTACCCACCCTTGTTTTTACTCTAATCGTGCGGTCGGGCCAAAACGGGTGCGGGCGGATGGCGGGCGAAATAGCGGGTTTAAATATATAAATTGAAGTGATTTATCAAATTTTCTGTACCATTCAATTTCGGATGGACGACATATTCACGGAAGCTATAAATTACAAGATGCTTTAATTTCTTCGTCTTTCTTGAACCTCTTGAAATGTTGTCACACTCATGATTTTCGACTTTCAAATTCATCATCGTAGTATTTTATTTTTTTTAAAGAATTAGGCTTTGAAAAACTTTGTGTCTTTAAAGGTTTAGGAGAAACAAATTCCTCCATGGTTGTGTTGTTTGTAAGATTTTTACTATGTTATTGTCCATCTCAAACAAACAAAAAAAATAAATAAGTCTAATTTCAGAAGAAAAAAAAACATTTTTTTGGAGAAAAAGAGGACAATTAAATTACCAAATTATTATATACTAGTATTTATTTATTTAATATATATATATATATATATATATATATATATATATATATATTTATTTATTTATTTATTTATACGGGCGGGTCGGCCTATTTGCGGGTAGTATCTAACGAAACCGCTACCCACCCATTTTTTGGCGGGTGCTAAAATTTTTAACCGACGGGTAATTTTTTCAAAATTAAACCGACGGATTTGGGCGGATTTCGGTCGGGTTTGCGGGCGGATCGGGTTTGGCGGTTTTTCTGAACACCCCTGTCTGTTTATCATGTGTATTGGACGAACAAAAAAAGTCAACGTTGACTTGTTCTATAACTATGGGACAGAGAGAGTAACAAAATTGTTCATCTTTTTCATGTGAGCTCAAAGTTCTTATTCCAATCGATGTGGAATATATATATCTAACATTTCTCTTGTTCAATGTTGCAACCATAGTCGATTTTTTGAATAATTTGTAAATGACAAAAAGTTTGGAATCGAGCAAGTGGAGTCGGCAGCCGCACTGAAGGTAGAATGTAGCAGCGTCAAGTGATGCGATTTTCAGAATCTTGTCAGCCTGATGAATTTTGTGAGAAATCTCTTATTTACCAGAAATTGTTTTCAATTTATTTTGAAACGTATAAGAGGGGTTTTCATAAAACAGAACCACACCACACTATATATTGAGATAATTATAGTTGGTCTGTGTGTGATATCTATCGATTCTTGTAATTATGTACTCCTATATTGTTTTACATTAAAAAAATTCTGTCGTTTCTTTTCATGATTTTTCCTATTTTCACTTTTCACATATTTTTTTTTTGTCTTTTACTTGCTTTCTATTGGTAGATCATTGTATTGGTAACATCAAATTACAACCCCTACGCCATGGTAGTATTGAGTACGTTTTAGTTGAAGCGATCGTATGGTAGTGGTACTATGTTATTGGGTTTCGACATTTTGATGATATAATTATATAAATGCAGTATAGTGTTATAATTGGATGTGTGACTAATAACTCTCCATTATTGAGCCCTTTAAATATTGATATCACTGCATTCTGCATACATATGACATATCATGCGCACCGACAACAGCCCATCATTCTACCAATTGTGGCAATGGGGTTTTTTATATATTACTCTAATGGGATAATGATATATACTAATTCATGTAAAATGTAACATATGATCACTCAAAAAAATTCAACCAATGAAATAAAAAATAATTATATTTACATATGTAATACTACTATGTGTGTACGGAATTAAGATAGTGATGGCTAGCATAGAATTAACTAGCTAGTAATCGAATGATAGTTTTTTTTTTCCCAAATAATAAATAGAATAATATGTTGCAACAATTACGAAACCTAAAATTATAGAGAAAAACAAATACATATAAAGTATGCACTTATATAATACTAAGTGATTCATTACTCTATTGATTTCGATCGCATTACAACAAATATCCCTCTAAACATGATTCTTAACACTGAGTCACACGGTTCTCAAAAACATTTTGAGTCATTCTGACCCAATTAGCCATCAAATTAACATTAGATATTCTTAATCTTCTTGTAATAGCCCATTAGGGCCCTTAATTACCAACATAAATTCATAATGTTTGATTCACGATCAAACTTCGCTCAAAAAAAAAAAAGCAATTCATTTGCATAAGTAATTCATTGTGTATTTTCATTTTCCACGCACCCCAATAGCCCTCTCAAAACTCTTTACATTTGCTAGTTCTTCACAAGTAATCAATGCATATTCTAGCTTGATGTCTTAAAGACCCCACCGAGTTGAAAATACTACTCCTACTAACCTTTGTATCCAAGACAATGAGACATGACACTAGAAGCAATATGCATACACAAAATATATTGAGTATGGTCTTGAAGTATCCAACTCGATCCAAAGATGAAGCTCGATTATCTACGTATTCCGCTTTTCGGTTTTTTTTTTATTTTCTTTTTCTTTTGACTTGATTATGTTTGCTAAATTTGTACATATAACTAATAACAAATTTTCAAGATCTAATGTTCATGTACTGGATAACTCCGTTTTGAATTTTACGTATCAAAATGTGTGTTTCGATAATATCTTATTAAATATATCATAACATGTCATTTCCAGAAAAATCAAATCACGAAAATAATCACCAAGTCATTACTTTTATACCAATTGATGTAAAAAATAATTCCCTCTCGACAACTCTCATCTTTGAAATGGCAAGATCAGTAAAAAAAAATAACTAGGAGTAAAAAGAAGAAGATCATTTTAGTTATCAATTGAGGTTATCAATATCAATCTTAATTGTAGGAAACATAAAAAATAATACTCCTTATGTTCTTGCATAATTACAGTATACACTGAGTTTATATAAATTACAAAAGGATCATGTAATAATTTTTCGGCAAAAATGTTATCCAACTAATGTATAATTAGTTGAGACATAATGTAAATATTATCATACCAAATAACAATGATTATACAATTAATCAAACTTAGGAGTTAGGGGTGGGCATATTCCAATACTTATATCATACTCCCGGGAGCACAATATAAATAGTGCTCCCACCCTTTAAAATATATAAATCATCATTTAATAATTAAGAAATCTTCATTTCAAAAAATAATTATTATAAACATTAATTAGCATAGCAATGAATATTTTAGCATACCTAATGAATATTTATCACAAAATACATGAAGATATAACATGGGTGCACAATTAAAATCATACTTCTAGGAACACGGTATAAATTGCCGGCATATTCAATTCATTAATTAATCAATTTATTACACAAAATGATAGGTTAGTTTGGTCACTAGTGTTAGGTGCTGACAAGGTACATCTCTCCAATTGTATAATTTATATTTCTCATCCGCAACACTTTACATAAAAGTGCCATGAATGTGTATTAACAAAATAAATCGTAAAAATAAAATAAAATTGTAAAAATAAACGAGCAAAGAAAATTTCAAGAGAAAAAAACGCAAGTAAAATTTTAAAAAATGAGAAAGAATTGTACTTTGAATATTGAATTAGTGATGCTGGTTTCTCGTTGTAATTGATGTTACCAATTGCAATTACTAAGTTCTAAAAGGCGCTAGGCAGACGGTTATTACGGATCTAGCGCCTAAAGAAATTAATCGGAGATTAGGTGAGAATTAATCGTTTTCCATTTTTATATTTCATAATTAATATTATATTTAAAAAATATTTTTTAAGCATAATAATTCAAGATTTTGAACAAATTAAAACAATCCATAAATAAGCTAAACAAATAGTAATAAGTATTAATCACAAATTTTAACATAGTAAAATAATCAAAATAACTTATAAATTTAAAATTTTAGATCATCTTTTTAATTTTGGTCTGATACTAAAAATTTATTATAACACCATTTATTTTATTTGATTTATTAAATTTTGTATCAAATTTGATTATTTGATTAAATTTGCTCGAGAATCTAAAAAGGTAAATACGAAATTAATCGAATTAAAGCGGCCCAAAATTGGGTTTAGGCGGCACTTAGACGACTTAGGGGTCTAGAGCTTAAAATCGAGGCGGTTGAGCACAACTTAGAGATTAAGTGGAGAGTTTTAAAACAATTATAATAGTACTCGATTATCTTGCTTAATTTTAAAATATTTAGATTAGGCCATATAATATAAATTTTAATAAAGTAGAGTTGGTAAAAATGTTTTTTTTTCTTATCCATTTAAATTACTCAATTAAAAACATATGCATAGTAGTATAATTGATTGTTGAGGCTGCCAATAATAATAATAATAATAATAAGTAAAAATTGTGCAAATATCACTCCCACACACACTATGATTGGATTGGAGGTGAGGTGACACGCATTTTCCACGTCACAATGGATACGCTCCTTTTATTTTCAATCTTCTTCCTTTCTCCTCTGACATCGATTAGGGCTTAGGTTTATGTTTAAGTCTAACTTCATATTTTAGGAGCTTTGTAACATGAATGAATACTTGTAGGCATCCGATCCGAATCATAATAAACAATTCTACGTAAAACATTCAATTTCAACACTAAATATATTCGATCTCAATTATATTATCGAATACGCTTGTTCCTTGGTGAGTATTTTCACATTCAAATTTTCAACTTTGTAAAGAAATGAATAGTAGTACATAATATCAAAACCATTGTTTGATTATGATAATTGCGTTCGAAAAACCGACACATGCATCAATAGCGATTCGATCATCGTCCCAAATCAAATCGACCATAATTGAAATACACCTAAATAGTCAAAGGAAATAGCAAAATCAATGATGCCCTGATGAAAAGATTGACCAAAGATTGACCTCATAAAATATAGATCTATACTCATTTAATTTAATTTAATTGCATTGCTTCATTCATGAGCAAGAAAAGAAGATAAGCACAGCTCATCTTTGTAACAACTTACTATTAAAACACAACAAAAAAAAAAAACATGCCAAATCTCTCTCACCCAATTCCACAACTTAGCAACTTTTTTTACCCAATAAAAACAAACTTATTATTCTCTCTTTCCCTTTAACACAAACACTAACAAAATTATTTCAGAAATAAACATGTCATCAGGCTAATTTTCTTCTCATCCTATTTTTAGTTGTCTTCTTCACCTCCCTCTCTCTCTCTCTCTAGATTTCTGCATATCTAAAAAAAAGTTAGGAAATTTTGTAAACCCTTTCTCTCTCTTCCCTTAAATGCCCTCTGTGCCTCTGATTCTTGAGTTGCGAAAGTTTTTTTACTTTTCCTTTTTTTTAAGCTTCATTTCAAAAGGGTCTGCATAAATTGCAAGCATCGACAATCTTGATGGGTTTCGGGCAACTGGGATTTTGCAGATTTTAGCAATTGGATTTTTCTTCACTCGGTTTTAAGAAGAAAAAAAGCAATCTTTTCTGGTATAAAGAGAGAGATAATCTTGGCGGCTTTTGACTGCGAGAAAATTCTCAAGCTAATTTTGAGGAATAAAAAAAAAGAAGATAATACCAACAACACATGTCAACGGTTATAACAAATGCTGAGAAGCTTGAAACGGCCTCGTGTTCGCGTCCCTACGGAGATCTCAGAGGGGTTCGATGGCGCATAGATTTGGGGATTTTACCATCTTGCCCTTCTGCCTCCGTTGACGATCTTCGCCGTGTCACTGCCAATTCTAGGAGAAGGTAATTCTAATTTATTAAATTCTTCTTTTTTTTTTTTCAGGTCAAGAATCGAGTTTTAACAAAATTTTCCCCAAATTCATGATTTGTACTTGTGAAAGTGTTTGTGAAGTATTGATCTTTTAGTAGAATTCATGTTTTCCATTTATTTTGTGGGTGTTTTGGTTTGACTTTGTTTTTTAGCATAATTTGACACTAATTTTAGGTTGAATAGATCGTTCTTTCATTGTTGGAATGTAGCCGGTTCTTGAATTATTGCCGTGGAATTTGATTGAAATAATCTCTCTGTAAATTGCCAAATTAAAAAAGCGATTTCTAATTCGAAAACAGATATGCTGCTCTGAGAAGACAGCTTCTAGTCGACCCTCATGTCCCGAAAGACGGAAGTAGCTCTCCTGATCTTGTCATTGACAATCCATTGTCCCAAAGCCCGGGTACAGTTTACTCGTTAGCGCTCATTGTTTTTTGCTGGATTCAGCACTACCCAAGTTAACAACTATTAATGCTGAGCTTTTTCTTAAGTTATCTTTCGTTACACCTTTTTCTCCACAGACAGCATATGGGGCCGGTTCTTCAGAAATGCTGAGCTGGAGAGAATGGTTGATCAAGACTTGACACGCTTGTACCCTGAAAGATCATGTGGCTATTTCCAGACAAATAGATGCCAAGGCATGTTGAGACGGATTTTGTTGCTCTGGTGCCTTCGACACCCCGAGTATGGGTATCGACAAGGTATACTCATTACTCATTAGTCATTAATATATACATATATATGTGTGTGTGTGTGTGTGTGTGTAAATTTATTTATATTTTTACAGGTATGCATGAGCTTTTGGCTCCCTTATTATACGTTCTCCACATCGACGTGGAACGTCTCTCGGAAGTGAGAAAAAATTACGAGGACCAATTTGCAGACAAATTCGATGGCTTTTCATTTCACGAGAATGACCTGTCTTACAAGTTCGATTTCAAGAAATCCTCAGAAGTCATCCATGAAGATAACCGATCCGAAAATAATCCTGCCCAGGCAAGCAGTAGTGGCCCCACCGATCTCGATTCAGAGATACAAACAATCATTTTACTAAGCGACGCCTATGGAGCCGAGGGCGAACTCGGCATTGTCCTCTCTGAGAAATTCATGGAACATGACGCGTACTGCATGTTCGATTCCTTAATGAGTGGGCCCACCAGTGGGGCCTTTGCCATGTCAGACTTTTTCCTATCTCCTCTGCATTCTGGATTACCGCCCGTGATTGAAGCTTCCGCTGCCCTCTACCACCTTCTCTCCAATATCGACACTTCTCTCTACACCCATCTCGTGGAACTAGGAGTCGAGCCCCAGTATTTCGGGCTCCGTTGGCTTCGTTTATTATTCGGGCGAGAATTTTCTTTAGAGGATCTCTTGGTCTTATGGGATGAGATTTTCTCGTACGAAAATACGAGATCTAACAAGTCTGTTGGAGATACCGAGTCTGGATTTGGGATTCTCGAGTCGCCTAGAGGGGCTTTCATTTGTGCGTTTGGGGTTTCCATGATACTTAATCTGAGGTCTTCATTGCTGGCAACTGAAAATGCCACTGCTTGTCTTCAGAGGTTGTTGAATTTCTCGGGTGGTGTGAAGATTCTGAAGCTACTATCGAAGGCAAAGTCATTGCATGCGTTGGCTTTGGAAGCGAACAGCTTGATTCCGTTACCGATCGAATTCGGGACGTATGGTGAGAGGAAATCAACGATGGTCGCAAGGGGTCATACTCATAGCCTTTCTTTTGATTCGACTTCCCCGAAAACACCTCTGAATATTGTGGCCAATAGCTATTGGGAAGAGAAGTGGAGAGTTTTGCACGAGGAAAAGGAAGAGAATAAGGAAAGGGAACATATTCCGAACCGTAGAAAGGGTTGGTCCGAAAGAGTAAGACATCGCCTGTCGAGAACCGAATCCGATCCGACCTCGTCGAAGAAGAAAAACGAAAAGGGAAAAATCCCGAAGCCGTCTGTTAGGAGGAGTTTGTTGAATGATCTAGCAAGGCAGCTTGGATCAGATGAGGATGGTGAAATTATTAAAGAGTGTGATCAAGGAAGTATTGACCACCACGAGTCGACGGAGGTTAACGGCCAAGTTGATAATGCAACGGATGACAAAAGTTCTGAAAATTCGTCCAGTAGTGAAGAGAATAATAATTCTCCAGATTTCTCGGAACCCAAGGGTCCTATTAATGGAAATAACAGCGGGAATGAGAAAGGCTCAGAAAGAAGTAGTGTTGCGTCTAACTCGTTGAGTGACGAAAATGACCTTGAGCCGAGTGAGGATGATGATTCGAAGGGCTCAATTCTTCAGGTCTCTGATCCACCTGATGGGCTGTCTTCAAAGAGTACGCAAAATGAGAGTTCATTGGAGAAATCAGGGACGGGCACGAAGGAAAGAAAGCTTCTAACTGCTAAATTTCAGTGGTTATGGAAGTTTGGAAGGAATAGTAATAATAACAATAATGCGAACCAGGGCACGTCGGAGGGAATAAGTGCTCCTGAAGATGCAAAAGCTTATGATGGTGAAACTGAAAATGATCGTGACAATGTATTGAGTGCCGACGGGCGTGATAGCTTGAGCAAGGGAGAGACGGTCGACCAGAATTCGATGGTTAGCTTGAAGAAAATTGGACAGTCCATGCTTGAGAACATTCAGGTATGAATGATTCCTTACCCGATTGCAATGCATTTCATTAATTCGACAAAACCGCCCCTGAAGTTTAGCCTAATTACAAATTAGAGTTCAAACACAATGTTTTGTAATTAAAAAAAAAATGCAACTTTAAATTGTTTATTTTGACGGTGCAGGTGATCGAGAATGTATTTCAGCAGGATCGTGGTCAAACGGAATTGGTAGAGAACGTGTCAAAGAACAGCCTTGTTGGGAAAGGACAAGTCACAGCAGTGGCTGCGCTGAAAGAGCTCAGAAAGATCAGCAATCTTCTATCTGAGATGTGATCGTTGGCATAGTATGTATTCTTATATTCGTTCAATTATTTATCTACCTTCGTTACAGAATAAATGGACCTCCTCCCCCGGCTTTTCTTGCATTGAGTCAAGTTTTGGTCATTATATTATATAATTGTCATTGTGAATACGGTTTTCGGTTAAATAATTCGAGTAATATTCGTTACAGAGCTATAATTAGAGATAGTTTATGTATTAGTACTATTTATTACAGTACATTCTTCTCCAAGAACCTGCTTGATCAATCTATTGCCTTTCATTTTGAGACCCTAATCCAAGTTATCAAAGCCCGGGAGGAGCGAAGTAATGAAAGCAGAGGCGATAAGTTGAATCTCTTTTGCGATTCCCCACCACCTGTTTCCAGCTTGGCCATGCTCGGGTTCACCAACTTGCTCGATTTCAGGAGCTGTGTTGTCATCATTCACTTGCTGATTCTCATTCACTCCCACAAGTTGTTCCCCTGACAATTCAAATCATAAATTGCTTATATAAGTGGGAGCAATAAAAATAAAATGAGCCTTACCAGCCAAGTCAACATTTTCATTTCCGGGTAAATTGCCTGCTCTGGGCCCCACTGCTCGTCGAGCTCTTTGTGAAAGCCATCCTATTAGCGGGGCAAGAGCTCCAGTTTGTTGTCTGAATTGTTATGCAACAGCAGAATATGATTTGCAGCAGTTTTAGTAAACAAGAAAATAAGCAAAAAAAAATGAATGATGTTCCGCTGAACTTACAGGTAAACGAGTGTAGCCAGAAGCACAAGGAAGGCAAGCCTCTGTTTGGAGCCATGATTAAACATGAAAATAACACCAGCAAGTTTTAAGATCAGCAACACATCAAGATGGACCAGAAATTGAAATATCCAACCAAAAACTGGTCTGTGAGGTCTGCCGCCTTCTCCTTGTTGCTCACCACCCACATCTCCAGCCCCCGATATACTGATAAAAGCCAGAAAATTAACAACTAAAAAAGCTGGGCTTTATCCCCCTTTCCAAAAATAAATAAATATATTATTCAAAATGGTCCCAGTAATTCAGTAAACAGAGTATAGAAACCTCATCTCAAAAGCGAAAACATACAATACAAAGTTTACGAATGAGGATAGCTTAGCTTACGTGGTTGGCATGTTGTAGGTGAAAGGGATAAGCTGATCGGACGAAAACCCAGCAATAGGTTGCCCGAATGGAGGAACTGGGACAGCATATATGCCTGGGCCACGCCTCATCTGCTCCTGGTCCAGCTGGGGAGGGATTAAACCAGGAACACGGGCAAGCTGAGCCATCGGGATATGGTCATGGTCTGGGGATTCCAAATTGTCAGACATAGGCACCTGTAAGTAGCAACGAATTACACAAGAATAGTTTTGAACTATTACAGGAACTCATGATACATTTGAAGTTTCATGTTTGGTAAATACCCAAGAAAGACAAACCTGTGATTGGTCCTCCTTGAGTGAGTGCTGAGAAGAAGATTGATCTGAGCCTGAGGATGGGGTTTTCACCATTGTTAATTCCTCTGCATGTCATTTGTTTCTTTTTTGCTTACATAGTTTGGTCAAGTCGTCGGATTAAGAGAGTCAGCTCTAAGTGTCATTTTATTTGAAATTGTCCAATAGGATACTTCCACCTAAGCTAAGCTTGGAAAAAGTGCACATAACAAATACTGTAATTGACTAATTGCACAATCCTAAATACAGTCGTACAATAATAATAATAAAAGGACTAGTAAATTTTGGCATTTATTTTAATTATGTTTACACCATACAACACAACTTTGGCTAAAACAACACAGGTTCTTGAGAGAGTGTACATGCTCTAACCATGCACAAATATAAAGCAACCAAGGATCGATTAATCCGCTTGCTCTTTTCCACCATCGCACCTCCGCTTCTTCTCCTTTCACCGTCGCTGAGCTCTGGATATCTACAATGGCCACAAAGCCTGCAAGATCAGAGGGTAAAGAAGGAAAGTATCAGGTTTTCAGTGATCATCATTTTCATGTAAATCTTTTTTTTAGAGTGATATAGAATCCCCCAAACTCATCACAATCTCGCCTGAAACCCCCAACATGTCCTCGATTACCCTCCAGTCAGGCTGAGCCACCACGCTCTCCTAACAGGAGGAGGGAATTCCAGCAAGGGGGTGGAGATGACCCAAGGCAGCAGTGCTTAAATTCACTGAGGGAGTGGCAAGGCAATCAATATGTTTGGGTTTTGGGCGCAAAGATTTGGCTCGGGTATTTTAACAAATGATTAGGAGAGACAGTATCAAATTTAAGCAAAGTTGAGAATGTAAAAAAGACACTTTTTGTGGAAGGCTTATGAACTATACAAAATACTTTATTTATCCTAGCAACAAGTTTAGAACCATGAAAACACTGAAAAATCGTTCACAAGATTACTTACGCGCAAACATTTTATCAGAAAGTTGTCAAGGTTTTCATCCTTCCTCGTCCTCGGAACTATCTTCTTCAACATGAATGTCCATCTGCACTTGAATGACTGGAATAGGATCTGCGGGTGAAGTGCCTATGGGCGCAAAGATCACACACACATCAATAAGTTCGGAAGAAATTGAGCACACATAATCCAGTTGGATATTAGGTAGAGTCTAATTGCAATTCATCAAACAATAAAGGAAAATCGATATTTATAAAAAAAAATCAAAATCAAAATCAAAATTGAAGCAGTGCAAATTCCAGATCTGAAACACGACCTAATGCACAATTTCTTCAATCTGAATAATTCAATTACCATCTATGAAAACAGCGGAGGACGGCCAACCCTTGGACGACGAAAGCGACATCTGCTCGTCCTCCGACATCAACTCCTGCTGAAACCCTCGATTCATCGCCGCACCCTGGGAAGCCAATTTCCCGATGACGTCGATCATGTTGTGCGACGAGTGGCTGCGCGCGGACGTCGCGCGCGGCGGGACCCAGTAGGAGTGGCCGGGAAGGAACGGGAGCCAATCGGGCGCGGCGCGGCGCACGATTATGCTGTGGATGGCCTCCTCGAGCCTCCTGATGCCGCTGGTGATCATCTCCGCCGCGGCCTCCGGCGAATCGGGCTGCGAAGAGGAAGACGATTCTAGGTCCAGCTCGATTAGCTGGCCCTCGCGGGCCTTGTCGGAGAAGTGACGGCGGTGGCCGATTATGGCGGTTTGGGGTCGGAGAAAAGCGCGAGTTAGGTGCTGGGACTGGGAGAGAGTTCGAGATACGATAGCCATTATAGATATGAGAGAAACAAAAGCGCAGGCGAGAAAATGATTTCTAGAGAGTAAAGAGTCTTTCTGTGGGCATACCGATTTGTAAGTTGTAACTTTGTATACAAGTTAAGTTTTGAAGCTATGCTCGACTACTCGCTCGACTCGACTCGACTCTTTTTGTTTTACGGATAATCTTCTACTTTTTACATAATATCTTATGAAAACTCAAAGCTCCACACAGAATCACAAAATGCAATAAAAATAAAAAATAATAAGTAACTTAAATCAACGCGTTGTTCCCGTGAGGCGGCTGCGGATACCCGAACGGGTCGGCAAACGGGTTGGCCGGCCCAATTTGCGGCACCACGGGCTGCGGAGTGAAATGGGCCGTGTACGGATTGTGGGCCCCCACCATCATCATCCCCTGCTGCTGCTGCATCATCAAATGCTCTTGCTGTGACATCATCGACATCTGCACGTTAGTCGGAGGGGCGATGCTGCTAGACACGGCGAACGGGTCGTGCTGTTGACTCTGCTCGAACGTGGGCCCCTGCGCTGACGTGTCGTATCCGTAGGACGCGTTGTATCCAGCGCTGTGCAGCTGCAGCGTTCTCCGCGCGGAGGAGTCCTCGTACAAGCTGTCGAGCAGCAGCTTGTCGAAGCCGCCTGCCTGATATACACACGTTTCAAGTCAAAGTCAAAGTCAAAGTCAAATCACGCATACTGACATCTTGATCAATTGAACGAACCATATCCGTATCGATATTGGATTGGGGTCTGCTGGAGTTGCTCGGGGTCGTGACGAGCGCCAGCTCCCAACCGGAACTTTTCCCGATCTCGACAAGCGCGTTGTAATTACTCGACTGAGTCGACTCACCGGGTTGAAGAATCGCGAGGGCTAAAGCGTTGCTTTCCTCTAACTTCAAGGCCTCTGGATTCACTTCATAATTGAAGCCCTGCACATGATTTTTTACGTCGAGTATTATAAAATGAATAAGTTTATAGAAGTGTAAAAAGACTTACAAGCAGATCAGTAGGCTGTTGAGGATCTTCTGGATGTTCTTCCAGCTCTTTTACCGGAGACTCTGCTGCCTCCTCCTCCTCCTCTACTTCGACCACCTCGTCTGTTCTTTCGACTTGTTCCTCGACTGGGTTTTCATTTTCCTCTAGAGGTGATTCGGGTTCTGGTTCTGTCTCCCGATATTCCTACAATCAAGTTTCGATGAATATCCAAACAACATGAAAGTCGAAAATCGAAATCTCACCAGTCTCTTGTTTGATAGAGAGCCCGCCTGGGGTGCTTCCTTAATGTAATCCTCCATCGTCGCGAGGAATGTCGGAGGAGGCTTAATGAAAATTATCACTCCATCAAATATATATGTCGTTTCTTTAGAGTCAAAAAAGTAGTGAAAAAACGAAAAGGTGATTTAGAAACCAACCTGTCTTAACGTAGGGAAATGGAAGGTTTGAGCGAGTTCCAAAGTTCTGCAGAAGCCGTAAAAATCAGCTAGATGCTCTGCCTAGACAAACAACAAAACCCGCGTACGGATGATCAATATGACTGACAAACGAAACGAGCTTTATATATATAATATGGACCTGTCTTCCGGCCTTTCTGTAGATATCAAGAGCCCTGACCGCGTCGTGTTTAGGCATTTCAAAAAACTGCCCAAAAGATACAGAGACAAAATTATATATATATCGTATTTTCATCGAGTAATTAAAGTATCTATTGTATACCGACCGTGTCTACAAGATTAATGATTCCATCATTGATCGAACAATATATCTTGAAGCTCTCTTTTAGAACCAAGGCCAATGCATATTGAATCAGAAAGTTGTGGCATGCTCCTCCTTCAGGCTATAAAAACAAAACAGAAAAAAAAAACACGTAAAGAAACAAAAGTCCTGAATCGTAAACTCTTCGTATTTTATTGATTACCTGGCAACAAATGAGACGGTACAGAAGCTGCTGCAAAGCAGGTAGCTGGTGCAACAGCTCGTCCGAACTCAACAGCCGTGTTTTACTATACGCCTTTGACATTCCAGGAGCTGTTTTCGGTGCTTTCTCTGCCTCTATATCATAATTCAACGTCCTGAAACACTCGAGTCTTTCCTCTAGAAATAGTGCATACGTACGGACCCAAGCCGAGCAATCCCAAGCTAAAGGGCTCGAGTCGTCTTTGAAATTGGATATTTGAAACAGTTTTCCTCTGTGCGCGTAGTGTAGTATTTCTTCTCTGAACGTAGGGTCGCCTTCTCTTAGTGTGCGATGAATAACTATCAATGCCTTTATCGCAACCTATATATAACAACTCATGACTCGTATTAATTCGAGTTCCAATTCGATATCAATCAATCAGAACTTACAATCCAATTGCGGGTTTTCGTTAATCTACGCGACAATGCGTGAATGCAGTAGGCTACGTCTGCTCTTGGACGGTTTATAGACACCGCTGCAAATAACTCTAACAGAACACAAACATATATATACAAACACAGCCTTGAAAACAATAGAACAAAAAAAATAAACTGCACTCACTTCTAATATGTCTTTCTTTGGGAGGAATTTCGTCGTGGTTGGTGGCTTTCACAACCGCAATGTCCAAATCCTTCGGATAAACGGGCAATGTATATAATTTGCGGAAATTAATTAAAACAATGCATCCGGAGAATCGACAATGAGAAATATGAATGAATGAATGAATCTAGGTATATATACCTTGAACTCACTATTGAGATTGGCTAAGCCAACTTTTGTGGTGTCCTTGAGAGCCCCGTAGGCTTTTCGAAAGCTGTCCATTTATAGAAATGTTCTTGATTTAATGTACCGAGAATCTAATGACAAATTCTTTTTCTGATGATCAAACAGAGAATGTGAAGAGTTTTTGAAAGCTTTCCTTTTCCGGCGAATGGAATGAGAAATTGTGATGATCAAACATGCATGGAATTGAATGATCAAATGTGAAAAGATCTGAGAATGAGAGGAGGGTTTGACATATTCTTCTTCTTGTTCCTCCCTGTCTCTTATTATTGTCGCAGTATGATTAAATGAAAATATGAACATTATGGGACGGATGTACTTAGTTGACGAGGTTAATTAATGCTAACAATTAGATTAGCTTTAACAATCATTGGTTGCCGGCTTTGAAAAATGATTTAGAATTTTATACACATTGCAGATTAAATAATCAAAATGTATAAAATTAGCAAGTATATTGTAGTTTCATAAGGTCAATTATAAACTTTTTAACTATGGATTTTATAACATAATTCACACTATCTAAAAGAAAAAAATCATGATGAATAAATATTATTCTATCTGCTTGTAAAAAAAGTCTCAACTACTATTGAACCGAGAGTACATAAAATCTATGAAAATTATTCATCGGACATTTTATAATTCTTTGAAAAGATAAACGATTATTGTTCGACATGTCTTAGATCTCTTTAATGAATTTTAGTGTGAGGTGCAGATGAAAAAAAAAAAAAAGGAAATCCACAGCCAAAGAAAGAACTTCTGACAAAAGAAAAGTTAGATATAAAGAAAAAATAAGGAAAGAGCAAGGAATTATATTATTTTAAATCGATATAAGTTTAAAACATCATTTTTTTTTAAGAGAGATAGAACATTATTTTAACCACTCTTTTTAAAAATACAATATCAATAGTATTTTACTCTGTAACATTGTAAAATTGTGTCACATATTTTAAAAGGATAGGTCAAAATATGATTAACTTTTATTTTAAAAGTGGTCAGAAATATGCCCAATATTTTCATTTAGTTAGAAGGGATAAACCAAAATTAGAAAGGCAAAATTAATATTTTTGAAATTGAAGAATTAAATTACAAGTAACAAGAAAGGAAGATGAATAAGCAAACACAATAATTGTGCATCGAGAACAAACCACCCATTGAAAAGTCGGCTTGTTGGTTGGCCGCCACCGAGAAGAACCGCCACCGCCCGGCGAGTTGCTCCGCCGCAAGAAAATCCATCAGAGAAAAAAAATTAAGATTCCGACTTCAAATTTGAGCAAAAAACAGTGCCAATTCTCATCAACCAATCAATTCCACATTTTCCCTCCACAGAAAATGCACAATTCGTCCGGAATTCATGCTACATGAGGCGCTTCTCTTCTCTGCAGATCTCCCATTATTCTCTCTCTCTCACTAAGGTGACCCCTTTTGACCCTTTTAGTTGAACATCGTTTTTCAGTTGTCTTAACTACTTTCCTGTGAAAATCTTTTCAAGATCGAATGTGTTTTTGGTTTCGTTTAATTTGAACCGAATGTGTTTGATCAAATGTCTTTGCTCTTAGGGGTTTCTTCATTTAATGAATTGGGAGCAATGTTAATTTTGTTTTTAGGTTGATGCTTAGTTGAATCATATGCTCAATTATGCCTGGAGCAACCAAGGAAAGAAATCGTAAGAAAATCCGTAGAGAAGATGACGAAAGAACTTTATCAAGCTTGAAACAAGAATTGAAACCCCGTAATCCGAATAAAAAAGTCGCTAGGTGCTTAAACAAAAGCAATGGGGATGCGAACTCGAAGAGGAAGAAGATTGTCAAAAAGGCTATTCTGCATAAATCCAAAACCTCCAAGAAGAAGCAACAGTCTTTGAGCGGTTCAAAGCATAAACCTTCCGCAGTTAGCACAAAGGAGAATGAGAAAAAGAACGAGGGAGATGGAAAAAGGCATGGAAGGAGTAGAAAGAAGAGAAAAATTAAGGCCGAGCTTGATGAAGCTTCTCGGTTACAAAGGAGGACGAGATACCTATTAGTCAAAATTAAGATGGATCAGAATCTCATTGATGCTTACTCTGCAGAAGGCTGGAAAGGTCAGAGGTACACAATCCCACACTACTATGATGAACCGAATAGTTGTTCCCTTAAAAAACTGGCATTTTGTGTTGCGTTCTTTGGATAATGTAACTTCTTTTTTCTTCAGCCGGGAAAAGATTAGACCGGAAAAGGAACTACAAAGAGCCATGAAACAGATACTGATGTCCAAACTAGGGATACGCGAAGCCCTTCACCAATTGGATTTGCTTAGTTCTGAGGGATGCTTAAATGATTCCGTGGTTGCTTCTGATGGATCTGTTCACCATGAGCATGTAAGCCATTTTTCTTTTTTCATTCTTGGATTTGGATTTTTTTTTAAGTATGTGTGCTTTAGGAACTAAAAGCCATTTGTAGAGGATATCATATATGCAGTGCCTATTCTAATCAGCTCCAACTTTTTTGTTTAAATGTGTACTAATTATCATTGTGTTTATTCTTTGAGTTAATTGCCATTTCAGATTTTCTGTGCCAAATGTCGGTTGCGCGAAGCTTTCCCGGATAATGACATCATACTTTGTGATGGGTCATGTAACTGTGCTTTTCACCAGAAATGTCTTGATCCTCCACTGTCAACAGAAAATAGTGAGGTTTCTTACACTTCTATTTGCTTCTTGTATAGCACGTCTATGGGTTTTCTTGGTTTCTAGCCTTAGCGGTGTATATCATAATATGTCAAATTATCTGTACATATGGTGATTTCCCCAGTCCCCCCTGGAGATGAAGGGTGGTTTTGCAAATTCTGTAAGAAGAAGATGGAAATACTAGAAGCAACAAACGCTCACCTCGGGACTCATTATACTCTGGACTGTAATTGGCAGGTAGGTTAGAAACCTGCTAATAAGTGTTTGGGTTAATAACAAAAGTACAATTGAGGTTTGGCCTAATTGGAAAAAAAAAAATCAAATTATAAATACTCAACCCCCCTTGATTTAACACTTGATCAAGCATCATGGATATTTTTGTGATTATTGCCAATACAACTATTGTTCTGTTAATTTATACTGTGTGGCAACGTCTGTGGAATTGGGACAGGAGGTTTTCAAAGAAGAGGCTAATTTACCCGATGATGGGAATTCTATGTTATGCCTGGAAGAAGAATGGCCGTCCGAAGATTCTGAAGATGATGACTATGATCCAGATAGAATCCAAACCATTGGTAGTGATAGCATATCTTCGTCTGAGTGTGTATCTTTAGATTGTAGTTCCAGTTTTCTGGGGTCACTTGAGGATGAGACTGGAATAGTTGAAGGAGAAAGAAGAAATGGATCTTTCGATAATAACTCTCTTGATCTAGTCGGAGTAGATTCCGAGGATGATGAACTTTTGTGTCGTCCGAGACAGAGAGGAAATGTTGACTATATCAAGTTATATGATGTAAGCCATCGAGATTCATTTGAAAAATATTTTATCTGTCAAGAAAACTGTCTTCTTAATGAGTGCATTGACATTGGAAACATGGATAATTACAAAATTACACATGAGGTTTGTGGTATTTACTATTTAGGAAAAAAACAGTTAACTTTGAAATTTCAAAAACCATCCTTGATGTTACACTTGTCTTGCATTTTGTGTACCTGCCGTTACTGGAGCAAACTGAATTTTATTGGGAAAGTAAATCTAAAATGTAGTGCAAAAATTTTGGACTAATTGTACTGTATAGGAAAATTAAGGATGTAATTGTACAAATATTTGATACAGCCAACAATTTCACTTTTTTCCACTGGCGGCGGGTGCAAAACTGATGTAGCATCAAGGATTGATTATAATTATCTAAGTTATCATTTTTTCCTTTGTCTTAATTCTGCCAAACCTCAAGGGTAGTTTTTATAATTTCCCCATTAATTTTCAAAAACTTGCCATACATTTTTTTGTGGCAGAATACACTAAAATAATTGCAGTGTGTGTGCGTGTAATTTTCCTTTAGAGCAATAGAAAATTGGAGGTGATAGATTTTATACTTTTTATTTGGTTCTTTGGGATAAGAGCTTTATTTGTTCCAACTGAACTTTATATGTATCTTTGTAATCAAAATAATGAGTAAATAGCTGAGTGAAAAAAGATACTACTAATTTCCCATTATCATGTAATTACCTGAAGAGCCATCATTGCATAGTACATGTTGAAACTTGGAAGAGAATTATCGTATGATTGTCATGTTGTTCTTAGGAGATGTTTGGTAAGAATGCTACCGAATATGAGCAAATCAGTGATGATGAGGACTGGGGCCCACGAACAAGGAAGCGGAAAGTGAAGGAAACTGATGCTGCTGCCAGTACTCTTATGACTCTTGGGGAACCTGAGAAAAAGAATTCTGAAGAAATGCCATCAGAAATAAAAGAGACCAAAAAACCAATTTTCAGACTCCCGTGTAATGCAGTTGAGGTATTATTGCTTAATGTTTTAGTTTATTTATTTACTTATATTCGTCTTTTAATGTATGTTCTCTGTTTTTGTTTATTTTTCTGTTTCAGAAACTTAAACTTGTCTTTGCTGATAATGAACTTCCAGAGAGAGCTTTGAGACTGAGTCTTTCAAAGCAGATCGGATTAGAATTTAGCAAGGTAATCTATGGTTAGTTTGAAAATAAGTTTTTCTAGTGCATGTTTGCTGATATGTTGTGAAACTCAACCAAATTTAAAATGGATCGTTATGATTATTATTATGCAGTAATTATTTTTTTGGTACATTTTTTCCATTTGTAGGTCAACAAATGGTTCAAGAACGCGCGCTACTTAGCTCTAAAAGCAAGAAAGCAAGTCAGTACCTGATTTAAAATTTCAATTTTTTAAATTTATTGAATGTATCCACTGTCAATGGCTCCATGATAAAATAACAGCCGTTTTACCTTCTGTTTTTTGTTCATTAATATAAAATAATTTATTAATTATTTATTATTCTCTATTCACAGGTTTACGTCAAATATACTTCAATAAAGTTTTAGTTATTCAATTAAGCTGGAAGTTGAAGTAATTAACCCTGTTTGCATTTTTGAACAGGCAGGAAGAGCACAAGAGGATGTTGTTGTTAGTCCCTGTATTCTAAATGAACCATTATCAGAAACTGCAAAGGATGATCATCCTGAACAAACGGCACCAGATGGCCCTAAGAATTTGAAAAGGATTGTCAAAAGAAAGAAAAGCCATTTTTCGTCGAATTCTTATAAGATAAAGCATCAGAGGAAACCACTGTTACATACAGCAGACCTTGACCAGGTACTAGTGGATTAGAGTCCCTCAATTTTAACTGATATGCATATCTACTAAGAGTCTTCAGTTAGTGAAGAAAAGGGTTTCATGACGACTACCCCTGAGGTTTTTAAAGTATTAAAAAACATTCGTAATTTATGGAAACAACCCTTGAGGTTTGGTTCCATTTACACTTTGGCCCAACCGTGACGGGATTTATTGATGCCATTAAGTATTTTACCATTGCGCCCCTCAACTTCCCAGTTCTGCCCTTCTTTTGTAGGTTATCCACAATTCCCTAGTACAAAATGCAATCATTTTGGTCAAACTAGAATAGGAAGTACAATACTTTACCTACAAGATCGGTGCGTTCTTTGTTCTCTGATAGTTTGTCACAACGGTCATTACAGATATAGCCCTTACCTTTTAAATTTTTATAAACATCGAAGGATGTCGATGTAATATGTATTTTGAGAAAGTAGGGTATTTGTGATGTTTTTGAAAGTCAAGGGGTTTAAGTGTAAATATATGATGATGTCACCAATTCATGTTTTACCTCCACTAATGGCGTGTGTAACATGAAGGGTGATTTTGTAATTTTCAATGGTTTTTTTTCAATTTTTTTTGTAATTTGGCCAAGACCCAAAGTAGAGTTTTTGTAATTTTCCCTGAGAAATGTGTATGACCTTGTTTTCGGTTATATACTTTTCTTCGCCTCAGATGTTAAATAAAATATTTTGTATTTGATGCTCTGTGAATGACGGAGATTGAAAGGAAGATTAAGTTGGTAATAATATATTTTCACTTTATTATTGAGCTGCATTATGTAAAGCAAACGCAAGTAGCTTGTAGTTTCACTGATGCGGACTTTGTTCATATCATGTTTAATAAATTGATTTTTTTTTAACTAATGTTTTTATACATCATGATTGCAGATGAACATTGATCTTGGTGATGACGTGAGCCTCAAACACTTAAGAGAGAAAGCCAAAGAAGATAAGAAGAAATCGAACTGCAAAAGCAGAGAAGCAGAGCTGGAAGCAGAGGCCGAGATGGAAAGGCTCTGTGAAATCAAGAGCAGAGTCGAGAAATTGCAGCAAGTTCTACTTCGATTTCCGGGCAGCAGATTCGGCAAATCCAATGGTATTAAATCAAACGATCCATCTGTTATTTTTGTGCCGGTAGCAGAACTAAGGGAGAAAGGGTGATTTTTTCTATTGACCATGATTTTATTTTTGTGTTTTGCTCTAATTAAATGTGCTTTTGTTTCTCAGAAAATCTGAGAAACAGAAGTTCATTTCCTGTATGATTAGGGGGGATCTCAATTGTTACTGTGTATTGATTGTTATATGAAAACGAAAACAAAGGGCCTGTATTAATGGATAAAACGAACATGTTATATAGTGTATGAAATAGTTGGTTGTTCATCAATAACACTAGGTTTTTCGATCAACAACCTGATGTACGTTAAATTTTGACTGAATTATTGATATCTAAGTACTTAGATCTCTTCCGTTCTCCCTTTCAAACTTGTTTTGTAGAAGTAATTACAGTACACTTCTGATTATAGGAAAACACAATAAAATTAAATGAAATTTAAAAAATATTTCCACTCACACGCGTTTGAGAGCGCGTGCCTCTCTCAAGTAGAGGGGTTTGTAATTGTAAATTTGTATGCTTCCTCTGAGGGGGCAATACGCAATTAAGTCATTTATATAGGTCACGATTTGATATTGGTTGAAATATAAATTTATAATTTTACTGTGTATGGTTTCAACCATATGAAAATTACTACTACTATAATAATAAAATAAACTAATTCAATGTTTACTCTTGATTTGTATATAAAATATATGAATTTATTTATAAAAATAAAGAGAGATTGATAAAAGTGTAACTGCCAAAGGCTCTATGCTCCAAAAATATGACTACTACTCCATCCAGCTTCAACAATTGACCTTCATCACTTCATCCCCCTAACTAGTCTACGTCGATGATGTCGTCGTAGATCTTCAGCCATCAGAGTAGTTTGAATTTTGAGTTCTCACGAATCGGCCCTGTACAATCCAAAGTATTCATTTTTACATAAAAAGTAGTACTAGTAATTTGTTGCTCTTGTTACATGCAAAGGGAGTTAAGCTAGCTAGTACCTTCATTCTGGGCCGTCGGTCGGCGTTGACTTTACGAACTTGATATCGGATTTTCTTGGAGAAGAGTCGATTTTGCCTCTTCTCCTTGTAGCGTAGTACGCTAGCCTCTCGCATTCCTCCGAACAGGTCTATCTGCGCCAACCTCGCCTGATCATATATATATAAATCACCACAAGTCAAAACATTTACTCAAGAGTGCTTAGAGAAAATTTCACATATACGGAGTATGTAAATTAAAAAATAAATTATATATTAAATAATATAAAGTAAAAGTAATTTGTATTAAATTATAGTATTAATGTAAATAAATAATTATTCAAAGGATAAAATGATAAAAAAAAAAAAATATATTACAAAATAACCAAAACGTAAAAATTGACCAACGGTCAACGAGAGACTAAATAAAACCAAAAGGCACTCAATTATATACCTTGACATCACTCCCGGCGACCGTGACGTCGTCGGAGAACGGCGAAGCCTTATTCGTCCACGCCTCCAAAACGGCGTCGTGATTCAGCTTCAGCAGCAGCTCCGCATTCAATCGAGGCACCACGAACTCCTCCTCCTCCTCCTCCGCCTCCACGACCACCACCGCCTTCTTCTTCCTCCTCTTCTCCGCCGCCGAGTCGATGGCGTTGACGGTGGGGAATCTCCACCAGTCACCTTCCTTGTCGCCGTTCCTAATCGCCCTCATCGTCTCCTTCCTCATCCCGATTTCCCCAATTTGAAACCCTAACCCTACCGGATACCCGTAGCAAAAACCACCCTGCATTTCCATTTCAATTTCCATGTTGCCATTGCTACCGTCGTGGTGGTGATTGGCGGTGAAATTATTCCCCATGATGCAATCGATCCCCTCTCCCATAAGCTCCTCCCCGTCGAGGATAATCGACTCCGCGTCGAAATCCAATTCGAACGGGACCTTCTCGCAGAGGTTGTTGGGCCCGGAGCAATTGGGCCTGTGCAGTGAAAGTCCATGGGCCGTGGAGTCGAGCAGCAGGTCCGGCTCGTATGAGAAAGGTGGTTTGGTGAAGTAACTGTTGTTTGTGTTGTTGATCGGTGGGGAGAAGATCTTGGGATAAGCGGTGGCGAGGAGGGCCGCCGCCTCGTTGTAGGTCTGGTTGGGGCGCTTCCGCGGGGTTCGTGGCTTCCGGGTGGAGACGACGGCAACTGGGCTGCCGGATTCTGAGGATGGGGAAGCTGTTGAGTTTGAGATCCAAGAGGTTGTTGTTGTTGAAGATGGCGACTTTATACTCTCAAGGTCCAACGACTCTAACATGTAAGTCGTAGCTCCACCGCCACCGCGGACTAAACAAGGTGACATTTTTATTATAAAAAAACAAAAAAAAAGGGGATCAAATTAAATGAATTGTATTTTTTTGTGTGTGTGTCACCAATCAAGAACCCTCCCTAAACCCTGAAATTTTATACTGTGATGCTAAGAGAAAGTAGCAGAGGCCTATGGGAAAAGTAGTGTCTAATCTTTGTTGCACGAAATATGAAGTTTCCCAAAAGATTGAAATCCCAGAAAACAGAGGTTTTGTTGCAGAAAGAAAGTATGATTATTGTCTAAAAGGAGGTTGATATTGATAGAAAATAAGAAAATGAGAAACACATGAAATGCTCTCTCTGTATTTATATTTACAAATTTAGAGAGATAAAGAGAGAGAGAGAGCATGTTGGGCACGGTGAGTCACGGGAGAAAAAGAAAAACACGTACGCACTACATACATACAAAGTGTGTGTGTGTTTTGTTTTGAAGAAATTACAGTGGAGATCATGGACCGCTGTCTACCTGTTTTTTGGTTGCACTTTTACGTTTTAAGCGGTTCATATCATCTTATCTCAACTCATCCTGCCCAAAATACCCTTACCCCAACGTTTTTTTTACTCATTTTAATTAATGTCCTTTGACCTTAGTAGCAAATACGTACTTGTTTAATGTGCACTTCACATTTGCATTTACATTTTAGATGTTAGATATCTCTATAGATTGAACAAAGAACTATGAATTCAAATATAAATTGAATAATATTTTCACTTAATAAAACTTTTTAAAGTGTTATTAGCCTAAATTTGACATTACTTAGTAAATTCGATTAATACAAACCAATCGAATATGAATTGATTTTTCAGTCCTCGATCTTGGAAAAAAATCTAATACTTTAAAACCCTTCTCATGCCACCAAGCTTCTTGACACGAATCCATTTTTTATAGACGTTCAAGAGTTTTTATTATGAAATAAATATGTTTCCTGTCTTCCAAGAATTTTGTTGCTTTTTAAATCACCAAAATCCCACAAGATGTGAAAAAATATATTCAAGTTTTACTAACTTTTCAAAATTAAGCAAATTCAGACAGATTCTGCTCCATATTAGAAAATCGTCAATTGAGTAACTACTACTGCACTAACTGCATTCGACGCCCACGGATTTTTTTTTTTTTTTTTGATCTAGGTCAATTGCAGATATTTAAATACTCACACACACATGTTTCGAGTTCGAACCTTGGACCTTACGGTTCTCAAGTCGAATGCTCAACCAAGTGAGCTAACAACCCTTGACCACGGAATTATTTACCATGAGCACATGGTTGACATTGCCGTATATACTGTCATGTTTGAATTTGTAGATATTTTAATAATTAGTAGAATTTAAAAAATATTTAAAATGACTTAATTAGTGTGATTGTAATTATTTGTTGAATAATAAATGATGTGGAGTATATATATAACACTTTCTATAAGACAATAATTAATACTCAATGATTACTAATTAAATACTGTATTTAACTTTTCAAATGGACAACAAAAAATTAACCATTTATTAGACATTAATACATTGACATTGTATAATGTACAAATTTTATGTTCATAGGCATTTCAATTTTATCTTAGTTTATGTAAAAATATTACTTGCGTCTGTCTCAAGATCAAGATGTACAAATTTTATTCTCATAGCATATATCTTAGTGTATTAATTTCGATTCAAGATGTTATGTACATATTTATTTTTTTAAATTATTAAATAAAGTGTGGATAGTATATTTCTCTATTGATCAGAATTTGTTTTTGCATTTAATTATTTTTATTTTCTCTATATATCTCTAAAATCAAATCCTTTTCTTACCCCATTCCCAAATTTACAAAGGATGAAAAATACTGCTGATGTGGCTCAAGTCCATTGGTCGAGCAGATTTTGTGAGGGTGACGTGGAATGCCCTTTCTGGCTGTTGGATTTTCACGTGGCCCCCACCTCCCTCACGGAAGAAAAAGGATGCAATGATTTGCCTTGGGTGTGTGCGGCATCAAGGAGACACACGTTAGCCTATTTTTCATCAGTGAATTAAATAAGCGAAGCTTTAAAATATTGCAAGAGAGTTCCCCTATCTTTTTATATTTGCAAAATCCTTTTTTTTGTTTTTTTTCATTAAAATGATTTATTAGAATTGTTGTGACTTGTGATGTTAATTGGAATATTATAGTTTATAAAAATCTTATTTAAAATTTTACCGAATCACTGTCAAATCTAATTCATTCAGTTTAACCATCTTCTTCTTCTGAAATTTGTAACATACTCCCTCTATCCCATTCACAGTTAATAGTCACAGATGGTCAACATTGATTTTTTTGTTCGTCTATATGATAAATATTGTACAAAAATTATAAAAAAAATAACTAAAATAAAATAATTTAACATTGACCACATGTAATGTTAGCTTTTAGGTTCGTAACCTGGCTATGATACCACTTGTTACGGGACAAAGCTCTGAACGCCACACGATCAAGACCGGTGCCACTAGATACTACTTGTTGCAGATCGACGATGTACAGTACGAATAATAATGCGGAACCCCGAAAATAACTCAACAATAAAATAGGAGACAAGTAAAGAAGACAAGGAATTTACGTGGAAACCCAAATCGGGAAAAACCACGGGAGGAACGACGAGAACTTTCACTATAATATTGCCGATGATTACAAGGATTGATATACACTCTAAAACCCTCTAATCTCACACAATATTATCACATGGTGTCTCTCTTGGTGTTCAACACAAAAATAATTGTGTCTATGGAGATCCTTATTTATAGGTGTAGAAAACCCATAAATTAGATAATCAATAGAAATAGGAATAAACTCTTTTTCCTAATATATGACTCCTAAATCCATAAGGAATAGAATTATATTAAATATAATTCTAATTTTCTTAAATAAAGAAACCTAATTCCTACGAATTCGAGTCATATTTTAACATGTAACTATTGTGGTAGAATAGATAGTAATATTTTTTCTCCACTTATTTAGGATATTAATTAAATAATTACAATTGTAATAATTAATAATTACAATTATATTATTAGCAACTCTTTTAAATTAAGTTAAAAATTGTTAGCTTAGTTGGTTGAGCACTTAAATTGAAAATCGTAAATATAAAAATGTATGTGAGTATTTAAATTTATTCAATTGACTTAGATCAAATAAAAAAAAACTTTTAAAATTATTAAACAAAATATGAGACTAAATATTAGTAGTGACATGTAGTAGTATAAAAATATATACATGTGTGAAAGAAAAAGTTCAAAATATTGTGGCCAGAAATTAATATCCCAAAAGATAATCTTTTAAATTATTGCGTTTGGTACACATGTCATGGGCGGGTTTTGAATTTTGTCAGGGTTTAAGGTTCTTTTGTTTAACAATATTTTTGTAAATTTCTCAAATTCTCAGCACCCAACTTTTTAAATTTTATATTATATACTGATATAATAACCTTTGTAGTAGTACTAGTATTATACTCCAACCACAAATTCAAGAATTAATTTTACGGTAATTTTAGTACCAAATTATTTACCACCTATCTCTCCCGTACATTAATAATTTTATGTTCTACTACTACTACAACTATATTTTAAACACCCAATTTTTTTTAAAGAAAAATGGGTGTCAATTTTTAATACCAGCATTTTCTCTAAGGTAGCAATGCTATGTTGAAATTTTTTATTACTATAGAGAGTTTATTTTTATATAAAGTATTACTATATAGAATTTTTATTGTATATTTTTATAAATTACAAAAGAATAATGTGTAAATAGTTGTAATAGAGTACTATATATAATTTTTTATAAATATTTATCGTTTATTACTCATGTATATATATTAATATATTGTACGTGATTGTATTGTAAATTAATTATGCTTTATGTATTTCAGCAACACATTACATCATCGTTTATCGACCAACCATCCTGACTTGAGGGGCGAACATCTGGTTATGCTTATATTTATCAAACGTCACTTATACATTTATCATAATACACTAACCGTACACACTAAAGAAAGATATACTAACTCGAAAAATAAAGTTAAAGATAGGGTTTTAGGATTGAATGAAGAGTAAACATCAAAAGTTGGGTGTATATTATCCGGATGTAATCTTGGCCACAGAAGTTGTTGTCCCGTAGATTTGTTTGTTTGCATTGCTCTTATCTAAAGTAGAAAAATGGGGTTAAAAACACCCCTTGATTTTGGATAACCCTAATTGTAGAACCTTCGTTTGATCACATAATAATAATATCGCCTATTGCGGCTATCATAGCAAAGTCAAAATGAAATTTGAAAATAAAGATCGACGAACCATTTATTCGACATCAACTATTTTGGTGATACAAATATTTTGATAGTATGACAATAATACAATAAAATAGTGTATTTTGAAAAAAGATAATATTAATAATTTGAAAGTGCCCTATTATAAGAGGGTGTAATGTAATTATGAAGGTGTAAGTATGGTAATTTTCTTTTGCCTAATGATTTTTCACTCTATCAACTCTGTCAAATAAGTCATAAATTAGTAAATAAATACTATACTACTTCCGATTTTAAAGAGTTTGCATACTTCTTTTGTAAATTATAAAGAAAATGCATGCTCTTCAGAATCGGAGGGAGTAAGTATATCATATGTTAATCGATTAAACATTTGAATACCAAAGACATCTTTGAACTAAGTTCTTTTTCATCTGTTTTCACATGTGATTTGTAATTTAAAAAAAAAAATTGCAAAGAGATGGAATACAAAGCTTATATACTAATAAAGTGATAATATGAAGAAAGAAATGCAAAAATCCAAAAATTAAAAAAGCCAAAGTTTTATGAAACATTTGGATATTCAAGGGATGTCCCCATACTTTTAGGGGATGGTTTCATCTGCAACGCACGTCTATTGTTTTTAAAATAAACTTATAAAACAAATATAGATTTTGGGACCATATATATATATATGCCCCCATTCTGATTGTGGGCATGATCAATGATGGAAATCTTGTTCAGGTCTTTGATCTCAAGTACAAATTCTGAAATAATAAATTATCCTTACTAAATTTGAATTAACTTTTGACAATTCCAAAGTTACAATTTCGAAATTGAATTATCTTTTGACACTTCCAAAGTTACAAAATCAAAATTCACAATGCATATTGGACTAACTTGAAATAACATTCTAAGACCAGCTTTGCATGAATAACGATGAGAGACGGACCGAGTATATATAAGTTTTTGTCTTAGACAACTTAAACTTGTAAAGAAAAAGAGTCATATTTCTTTGGAACAAAGAAATTACTTGTATTTTTTGACAAGAAATCACAAAATTGAATCACCTATAAGAAACACATTACAGGTTTTGGCAATGAGAATAAAATAGAAATAAAAAATAACACGGATGGATGTTCAGGTTTGGACACAGAAAGAAAGCCGCAAGGAAAAGAGTAACCTCTCAAGTACAAATAAGAAGCAATAAAATAAGTACTACAAAACCTTCTTCAGTATTGTGGTTTATTTTATTCAGACCTCTTGGCGAGTTCAACTCAGGTGGTTGTTATGTATATATATTTTAGAAGGCAAGCGTTTTTCATACGTCCAAAAGCAACCTACGAGGATCCTCCACCACGTCTTTGATCCTTCTCAAAAAGAAGACAGCCTCTCTCCCGTCAATTAGCCGATGGTCATATGTCAGTGCAATGTACATCATTGGCCTTGCCACAATGTTGCCACCCACCACCATCGGACGACTCACAATCGAGTGCATCCCCAGGATAGCAGACTATAATATATACAATTCCAAGTCAAATTAGATAATGACGTAAGAGTGTAAATGTAAATAATAAATTGAGTAGAGGAAATAAGACGAACAAAAGAGGATGAGAACAACTAACCTGGGGAGGATTGATGATTGGAGTGCTTAGAAGACTTCCATAGACACCACCGTTGGATATGGTAAAAGTTCCCCCAGCCATTTCATCAATCGAAATAGTGCCTTCAGTGGCCTTCTTAGCGAGATTGTTGATCTCCTTTTCAACCTCAGCAAAATTCATCCTTTCAGCATTGCGGAGCACTGGAACAACAAGACCCTGATGGAAAATATAAGGAAATGTTTAGGAATAAAAAAAATGAGTTTTTTTTAGTACTCTCAAATGGATACCCAAAAAAATATTAATTTTTTGGTCATAGTTCCACATAACAAAGCTATTTTTCATAACCTATACATCCAACTTCAAATGTACATCTAACAAAATAGAGCTTTTAAAAATGATATTTATAGGGGATCTAGTGCAAAAAAGAACCATGTTCAACTCAATCAATAAGCAACATTGGGAATAATGCAAAATGGAAATATAGTGCACATCTTGCCTTTGGGGTGCCAACAGCTATGCTAATATCAACATAGTCTCTGTAAATGATGTCATCGCCATCAATAACAGCGTTCACTATTGGCTGCTTCTGTAAAGCACTGATAGCCGCCTGTAACGCAGAGAAGAGTAAGTTCAGGTAATAACATTACACATGCATAAAATTAAAAAGGTTCAAGTCTTCGTAATTTGCACACAACATCATACCTTCACAAATCCAGACATTAGCCCCAGCTTCACTCCATGTTTTTCAGCAAATGTATCCTTGTAGTCAGAGCGAAGTTTCATCAAGTTAGTCCTGCATATTAAAGCAAATAAGATTTTCCACCCATTAGAATTTTGTTGCACAGAGTATTCAAGTTAAATGGTCACAAGCAGCTCATATTAGATGTTTTACACTCAGTGAGCCTTAGTAAGTACAAAATCCCAAGTAAACAGAAATGAGAGGCATATACTCATTAAGTATAGCTTGCAAATATGCCAGAAACGACAGAGAAACAAACCAAAGCGTTATTGAGGAGCAAAATAGGCTACCTCAACTATGAACGCACTCCAGAAAAATGTTTTCCAGTTAATATTTTAACCGACATAACTCCGCCTAAGATAATAGTAACACTCAATCACAAGAACCTGGCTGAAATTTTTAGGTACATCAATCGACCTCTTAAAGCAAAGCAAAACCACAATTAAAGTAACAAACTTACATGTCAACTTCATTAAATGTTGTCAACAATGCGAATGTGTTTTGAGAATCCTTCAATCGTGTGGCAACTCTTTTCCTAAGCCTTGTCATAGGCACCTGTTATAGAAGCAGATTCTATTGTTACAAACCACATCACTGATATGAAAACTCAAGATCATCAAAGCAATTTATGAAAAATATTGGACTCACCCGTCTTTCCCTTTCTTTAGGGGGCAGCTGGGGCTCTGTAGCTGAGGGTTTTGAGGGAGGAGGAGCACTTACTTTAGGCTTCTCAACGACAGAAGTTTTTTCATCTTTAGGCACTGGTTTCTCCTTTTTTTCTTCAGATGGTGAAGGTGCTTTTTCAGATGGTTTCTCATCAGAAGGTGCAACATGAGTTACACCTTCAGATTTTGATATGATAGCAACTTTGGTGCCAGGCTCTACAGTATCTCCTTCCTTAGCTATAAACTATGAAATGTGACATGTGATTAAGCAATATTAGCCATAAGCATTAGTCTAATTCGTGAAATTGTAGAAGAAATGCAAGAGTAACACAAGCATTATTCTAATTAGTGAAATTGCACCTCCTGGATCACTCCTGCTTCAGGACTATTGACATCAATGGTGACCTGATAGGACGAACAAACCCAAGAGTCAACACATTATGTATTTTGGATAATGATTTGATATCAAATATTACTTCTGTTAGCATTCATTTTTTAAACAGCGTATAAAGTTGTACTGAAGTATCACCCAACAATTCTTGTTCATTAATGGCAGAGGAGCATAAAATAATGATTATATGTATTTGATAGATAAAGGCGATAAACTATCTTCCGATTCATTTGCTGTTAAAATTGAGTACCTTGTCTGTTTCAACCTGAGCAATCGCCTCATCAACTTCAACTCTATCTCCAGGTTCTGCTCAGAAAATCATGACGTGAAAAACAAAATCCAGGGATTAACCTTTATGTTATGATTACTGAACTATATAAGGGAGAGGTCACAATATCTAAAAACATACTTTTCAAGAATGTCGCTAATGTGCCATCACTTATAGATTCACCCATAAATGGGACAACAGCTTCAAAAGTTTCACCTTCTGACATGTGTCAATAATAAAGGAAAAGTTACATAATAAGAAATACCAAATGATTAAAAAAACTCTTCTATGCACATAAATATATCTCTAAGCATTCCATATATAGTACTCATTCTAAAGTGGAAGAATCAATCGCACATTACAAAATCAAATATCAAAAATACAACTACTTCCAATTTTACTCAAATGTCATATGCAACGATTTCATCAATCAATGCATTCATTCTTGAAGTAGAAACTCCAGCACCAGTCACAGACCCACCACTAACTGAATATAACTCAAATACATTAAAGGTGTGTCCACAAGGATAAAGATAAAAACTATTATACAAAGACAATTTCATGGATCTAACTATTTTATTTACTGACAAATTCATGGTCTGATTAATCTTGTGACTTGAGTAATAAGAGTAAGTATGTTCAATTTTATTCACGCTAAAATTGTAGAGGCCAATAGCGAATTTGAAATGTACAACAAAATATGGTACCGCAAAATTATTTTGGAAAAAAAATGATTTTATCTATATGGAGTATAATTTTTTGGACTGGTACTCAAGGGAAACCCATACCAGAACTGGAACTAAATGGCCTAGTCCAAATCTGCAGGTTGAAGTTTTGTTGAAGTTGATGCATCAATTTCCTGTAAATAATACAAACAAGCATATCCATATCAGGTGAAATTTTCCCAAAGAGTCAGCACCAAAACTTTCCCCAAGATCTTTTAGTAGGAACTATTAAGTCAAGTGGTATTTTAGGGCCAATAAAAAATGACGTTTGAAATGAATTCACAAGAGATTCTATAGTAAAGCATTAAAGTCATCAGACACTCTCGATGATGCCATCGACAAGTTGGTTTATGTTTCAAAATAAATTATAGTTTACTACAGTTTCATGTGTGTTCATATGTATTGGTCAACAAATCTCAATATCCTAGGTGCCATCACCAGTACCACACACTATTCCAATAACAGAAATTCAGATTAGCCGATCCACTAAACCAGAGTTTAAACCTCTGGACACTGAACTTGTTTTACTCAAGAAAATTTCTCAAACTTTTCATCACCTCATAGAAATATCCATCATAAAATATTGACTTTGCAAACCATGTGATAAGAACCCAAAAGAGTTGTATAAATATACTATGGATCACTGACCTCTTAGGGGCGAAAGACATTGCTCGTCCTGTAACAAAATAATATTATACATATTATCATTGATACAAAGTGCAAATAAATGTAAGAAGAGTAGCCAAAGTAAAAAAATCAAGAACCATACCAGCCAAAGGAGCATCACACAAAGTTCGAACACTGCCACAACCAGTCGTGTAATGTATGACCTGTTCCACAGAGTTCTATCAAATATGTCATTCGAATGCAACACATAATCAGATTACCGAAATATGAATTTATACATCACCCCTAACGCCACACATTACCTCCCCTTGCACGGCAGAGCACGCTCGTGGGGTAGATGACTTATTCAACGATTTCCCGTAAACCTAATCAATGAAAGGAGCATAATTTCAACACACACGTCTCAGCTCGTTTATAATAAGTATTTGTATACACAAGCTCATAATGCATTAGCAAATCCACGTAATAAAATAATTATAAATAAGAAATAACCGAAGCCGATGAGGCGCCGGCGGCCGCTTTCCGTCTTAAAACACCCAGCATCGCGTTCTATGATCTTTTATCACTGCCAAAATGAAAACAGACAATTAATCCATCGCAAAACTGTTATAAGACAAACAGAAAGGGAAAAAAATTAAAGCCCGGCGGACGATAAAGTGAAGATCAATCTAAACGAATGAGGGGGGAGGGCATCGGAACAGATCTCAGTGAATGTAATTGCAGAAAACGGTGAAATAAAACACGGGCGAAATTGAGATGAAGAACCGAATCGGACCTAGAGGAGCTTGATGACTAGGGTTGCAAATGCGAGCGGAAGAGTCTGAACGTGAGAAGAAATAGTAGCAATTCTACTTTCTACAATTTGGTCAGATGGAGATGGAGCGTGCGCTTCACGACATCAAGTAATGTCATTAATATTAAAAAATTATTTAGTAGTATTAATAGTGTACTAAAAAATTAAATATACACTAAAACTCTATAAATTAATAGACTCGAAATTTTTTATTAATTTAAAAAAATTATTAATTTATCGATTATTTTTTTTTCATTTAAAATATCAAATCGAGATTGAAAAATTCTATTAAATTAAAAAGTTTATCTATGAATGAATATTAATTTATAGATATTTCACTATATATTGAAATTTTAGCAACCTAAAATTTTATATTAATATTTTTCTTGAGAAGTAAGATTTATTGGATTTTTTAGATTTTAAAAAATATATCAATTTAAAATAATCAAATTCGTAAAGAGTTTAATTTTTTTTATTGAATTAAATTATTTTTTATAAACTTGAATGGATTATTTAAAACATTCTTCTTTTGAAATTTAAATAAATTTTCAATGAGTATATAACTATTGATGCACTATGCATATATGTATATGGATTGCTAAATGATTAGCAAACATGTATTATTATTTATTATTATTTTTAACTTTATTTAAAAAAAATCTAATCAAGTTATATTTAAATAAATTTCAAAATTTAAGAATTCAAATATAACTACAAATAATTATATAATTATATTTATATATATATATATACAAAAATTATTCAAAATTCATTCTCAAATAACCTTTTTTTCTACTTATTTTTTTGTTTTTTTTTCTTTATCATTAACTTCAAACTCTATTTTTTCATTTTTTTAATGTATTTTTTTTCTAATTTTATTATTAATAATAATAATTTAACTAATTAAATAACATATTTTTCATATAATTTTTTAAATTTTGTTATTTTTAATAATTTTAATCATTAAAAAAGAATGAAACTTATCTATTATTATTTATATTTATTTATTTAAATTTTATTATTTTTATTAATATTTTAGCAATTAAAATTCAAATCTATAATTTGATGATTATAAGAAATTTTGCATAGAGTGAATTCATATTTCAAGAGAAAATTAAAAAAAATCTATTAAGTAATAAAATAAGTAAACTTTTGAATACATAAATTTTTTTAAGAATTTTTAAAACTCGTAATACATACTCAAACTTTTTATAGGCTTGTACAAATTCTAGATATACATAAAAAATTTTAAAGAATTTTTAAAACTTGTAGTAAATACTCAAATTTTTTATAGAATTATACAAATTCGAATTAAATATCTTTAGACTTTAAAAATTCAATCAAATTTATCTAAACTTTTTATAGACTTATACAAATTCGAATTGAATATCTCCAAAAAGTCCAATCAAATCTCATAAACTCCAAATTGAATACGCACTCCTTAAACTTTTGATTACCGAAATTTCTAAAAAGTGTCCCTATTATTTTGTTTTAAAAAATCTAAAAAACTTCTAAAAAGTATTACAAAATCTTAAAAAATTAAACATTAATCTATAGATTCTCAACTTCGAATATCAGTTGTATCAATGTCATCTCATCGCCAATATTTATTTTGTTTATAATCAATCATCGATAAAAATAAAAAATGAGCATTTTTTGAATGGGTATTATTTATCACAATTTCTATATTTTTTACAATTTTGAAAATTAAATTGTAAAATGTACTAATAATCTTTTTTAAAAAATATAAAATGTTGAAATAATCACATTATTTATGTTGAATTTTTAATATTTTTAAGTTTTAAGTTACGCTATTTTAACTTAAATAACTACACATATTATCGCACAAACAAAGTTTGTTCAAAAAATTAAGTAAAAATATAAAGGTATATATGTTTTTTAAAATGAGAAAAATATTAATAACTATTTTTTTTAAAGATGGTATAAACGTTCATACCGGACAATTAAAAAAAAAAGTCTGACAATTGATACTATAAAGAGTAAAATTATTAAATCCATGTTTTTTATAAAGCGGCATGTAAATATATAAATTGATACATATATCATATATATTCTGTTACTATTATTTTTGTAAAAATGTTAAAAAATGTCATTATGCATATAGTAAACTTGCTTTTTTACCACAACATATAGAAAACATGTTTTTCTACATAAATAGACTAATTTACCCTTATTCTCCACTTTAAATACACATCATCCCTAACCTTAATTTTTCATTTCAAAAATTCTCTCACCCGAATCTCTCTCTCTCTCTCTCTCTCTCTCTCTCTCTCTCTCTCTCTGACGCAGGGAAGCAAGAACACACAAATTAAAACTCGTTGATTCTGAGAATACCCGAGAATTAAAATATCAAACTTTCGTTGATTCCGAAGAATACCGAAACGTGATAAAAAAACCTCAACAGAAGAACCTTTTTATTTCATCATAAACATCTGTTCAACTAAACAAGAAAAACGACATATAAATAGTACTACTAAAACCCTAATAGAATAAATTAAAATAAATAAAATAATAGTAATAACTTAGAGAGCAAGACAGAATCTTTGACTTTTATATCTGCATCATTTTCCCCCTCTAGGAGAAGGTTCAACCTCGAACCTGAAAATCGAGCACGAAGATGCCGGGATCAAATACCAATCGTCGGCAAACCAGAGGGCACGGCGCAAGCGCATCCACACGTTGATGTGGCACAAGGGTAGTGACTGAAAGAATCGACGCAGGAGTAGCAACGTGAGGAAGTAGCGCAAGGGCAGCGACAACGACGTCAGGATGCAGCACAAGGGCAACGACATGACGATGCATCACGGGGGCAGCAGATTTAGGATGTGGCGTTGGAGCAGTGGTCTGATGAAGCGACGACAGTGTAGCATCAGGAATCAACGCCAGGTCGGCGACTTGAGGCAACGACTCGTCGACCCAGATTTGCTCGTCGTCCCAAATCGGCTCGTCGTCCCAGACCGGCTCGTCATCTTGGATTGGTTCGTCGTCCCAGATCGGCTCGTCGTCCCAGATCGGCTCGTCATCTTGGATTGGTTCGTCGTCCCAGATCGGCTCGTCGTCCCAGATCGGCACGTCATCTTGGATTGGTTCGTCGTTCCAGATCGGCTCATCATCCCAGGTCGGGACCGATTCGTCTTCTGAATCGAAATTCACATCCATCGATGCGGGGATGGATCGTGGTTCATGTGCCAACGGCGCCACGGGGATGAATCGGTGCGCCACGGGGATAGATTTCTTTAGACCAGTGGTGATAGCTAAGCGGAGCTCCTCAAGTTCGACAGCAAGGACTGCGATTTGGCGGCTTAAGGCGGCGACGTCGGCGTCGCGACGGGCTGCGGCCTCAATGGCGGTTTCGCGAGCATACTGACGACGGGGAGGCATCGTTTCGGCTCTGATACCAACTGACGTAGCGGAAGCAAGAACACACAAATTAAAACTCGTTGATTCTGAGAATACCCGAGAATTAAAACATCAAACTTTCGTTGATTCCGAAGAATACCGAAACCTGATAAAAAACCTCAACAGAGGAACCTTTTTATTTTATCATAAACAACTGTTCAACTAAACAAGAAAAACGACATATAAATAGTACTACTAAAACCCTAATAGAATAAATTAAAATAAATAAAATAATAGTAATAACTTAGAGAGCAAGACACAATCTTTGACTTTTATATCTGCATCTCTCTCTCTCTCTCTCTCTCTCTCTCTCTTCTCAAATTCTCTCTTCGGCTTCAAGCTTCGACTCCGCCCTCCGGGAATGTGATTCGCCATGTCGAATGTGATTCGTCATGTCGAATGAAATTCGTCATGTCGAATCTTAAATTCGATTGTCGAATCCATGTTGAATGTGGGTCGAATATGGGATTTGACACATTCGCCATGTCGAATGAAATTCGTCATGTCGAATCTTAAATTCGATTGTCGAATTATGTTTGTCGAATTTATGTTTGTCGAATCATGTTTGTCGAATTGGAAGGCCAATTTCGGTAGATAACCGTTTTTTAGTGTAGAACAACACATTTTTTATAGAGTCCTCTCGATTTTCAAACACTTTCATAACAAACCTAATTATTTTGACCCCTTCCATAACTTCACATTTATTTTAGACAAATTGTAAAGGAATTGTCTAAGTTACCCTTACCTTTTCAAAACAAAACAAAACAAAACAAAACAAAACAATTGTATAATTAATAAAATCAGAAATTCGGTCCCCACCCCCAAATCTTTTCTCTCTCATCTTTTTTCTTTTTCAAAAAATTGGTCCCCCCTTCTTCCTCCAACCGACGGCAGCACACACAATCGAAGAGCGAAAATTCCGGCCACTTCAGTTCCGGCAAGACGCGATGGCTGACAACAACGAACAGGGCGAGCCACAATGGCCGATTCAAGCACCGGTAAGTTAGCCGAAACCTAGTTTTTCAATTTCGAGATTTCGATTTTTTTTTCAATATGTTCAATTTGATGCGTTAATTGCTAGTATTTGAGTGTATTATAGTTCCTTATTGTGTTTTAGTTGATTTAGAATCGAAATTCAGTGTTGAATTGCTCGTTAAAATTCTGAAAATCTGGGTTTTTGTTGCTGTTCAAAGCTACACGGTAGCGCTACACGGTGACAATTTTCTCGGTCACCGTGTAGCTTGGCCACCGTGTACCGGTATTGTGACCGATAAAATCTCGCTTCACGGTGAGATTTTCTCGGTCACCGTGTACCGGATAACACCGTGTACCGGATAACATTCTACACGGTGACCGAGAAAATCTCGCTTCACGGTGGATTTTCTCGGTCACCGTGTACCAGTTATTCGGTACACGGTGACCGTGTAGCAGAAGCCAAAAAAATTATTATTATTATTATTTTTAATTTTCAGTTTTGTTATATAATTCAATGTAATATTTATTTATTTAACTTCATTTTTTCAGGAGGGCTTCAATTGGAGGAGGCCAGAGTTCATACACTAGACGAGGAACATGAATTTGTACTATCGGTACGAAGTACTAGGGGAAATTACAAAAACGCTGACGGACGTCGACCCTACCAAGGCAGCTTTCCGGACATTCAAGGAGAGTTGTTTCGGATATTTGCTCTGGATCAAGAGATCCGGAAGGTCCATTGTAGCGATGCAGCACCTGCTAGCTCGGGAGATCGTGGGTCCGACGATACCTCTATTCGAGCATTGGTTTTTCGTCGGGGGCCGACCTATTCGCTTTCGAGCACAGGAATATGCCCTGATTACCGGACTTCGATTCGGTGGTCACGCTTTTGATCCTTCGGCCACCACCCACACTATTTCTGAGGACTCTATTTACCATAGACACTTCAGACAGACGACGGTTATTAGAAATTTCCGTAAGGTGTTCACGTCTCTCAGTATGGGTCAGGATCCTGCCGACTACCTGAAGGCGGCCAACTTGTTGATTTACTATTATTTCTTGTTGGGCCGAGCGATGCTAAGATCGAGACTTGGGCTTGGGCTTTTGTGGAGGACGTTGCCGGATGGGATTCGTTTCCCTGGGGATCCTACTCCTGGCAGATCATGTCGCACTACATCTCCATAGCTGCGACGATGCCCGGTCAGATTAACTCGAGGGCATTCCACTTTTACGGCCCAATTTGGGCCTTTCAGCTATGGTCGTACGAGGCTATACCGAGCCTGGGCAATGTCTGCGGAGTCCGAGGCGAAAGAACTGTGAGGCCTCGGTTATTTAACTGGACTTCGGTTCCATGCAACCTCGATTTCACCCATTTCTTCGAGAACGATGAGGTAAAATTTGTGAAATTAATGTTTTAAATATTATTTTCCTTTCATTAATGCTTAATTAATTAATTTTCATTTGTTTTCAGCTTGTGGTCCTCTCGACTCTGGAGCCGACACGCAAGGAGGCGAAGACTGAGTACTACACTTCGTTCCTTAACAGAGGAGCAGAAGAAGTGAGGTACGTTCCTCCTCTTAGGATTGGAGCATCGAGAGGAGCACCGGCTGCAGTACCGGTGAAGAAGAAAAAGTCGAGCTTGATGGAACGCGTGGCCGGACGCGTGTCCAAGATGACGGGCGGTGACCCTCAGACTAGTCGACGCACGCGTGATGCCAAGACACCCGATTCATCTGCCGAGCGACATGCATCTGAGCGTGCGTCTCACCGAGCCCGACGAGAGTCCTCTCCTGCAGCTGAGGCACCTGACATGTACATTACGTACCTGCGGGACAAGGTAAAGCAGAATAAGGGTTTAAAAGATGAAGTCACTCCAAGGAAGACTATACTCTTGTGTACCGAGTTCTTCGTAAGATCCAATCATCCTATCAAATACACGTTTTTTTTCATTTTCCTAATACTAATCGTTTAAATTTATTTTTAATTAACAGAACGCTTTGAAGACCCAGTACGATAGGATTAAGATTCCGGCAGCACATGTAAAGAGAAAGAACTTGGAGAGGAAATATGAGACCTGGGCACCGCCGGACTACATGCTGAAATACATCAGGGGAGACGATAGACACGAGAGTTGGGAACTCGCACGAGAGGTAATTTAAAGAACCGTACATTTTTATTTTTTTAATTCAACTTAATATTTTAATTTAATTGTAAATAACGTTTTATTTTATTTTTTATTTTTTAAGGTGATAACGGTGTGTAATTCCGGGGAACATTGGATCACGATACGGATTGACCTGGACCACTGGACTATACAGTTGTACGACTCGTTGTGGTGGCGTTCTCCGGATCTATCTTCCAAGTCTGCTGTACTGACTCCGTTGTTGGAGTTGTTGCCTCGTCTCTTGTTAGCTGCAGGATTTTGGGAGGGTGTAAACCTTTTTCATCGAACCCACAAGAAGACTCCTCTTATGGTCGAAGCCCCGGTAGAGCAGTTTATCCAAGTCGACAACAACAACTGCGGCCCGTACGTGTGCATGTACCTGGATCGTCTCGTCAAAAAGTACCTCAATCACCGGGATAAAGAAATCGACGACGGGTACTTGGTGAAGTATCGCCGATATGTCGCTCGGAAAATCTTCAGTTTGAGTCATCGAGTCGATTGATTTGTATTTTGGATGATTTTAGACTTTTTCGTGTGCATGTGTTTGGACTTATTGGTATGTGTATTGAGATTGATTTGCAGGTTTAGCTTTTATATTAACTAAATAAATTCCGTCAAATTTTTTTAAAATTATTTATAATATATTAACTTATTAATTTAATATAATTTGTAAAACAATTAAACTATTTTAGGTGTGTTTTGGTGAAATAGGTGTGTTTTGATTGATTTTGGTGAAATAGGTGTTTGTTTTGATCGATTTGGGTGGAAAACATGTGAAAAACAGGTTTCTGCCTTCTGCTACACGGTGGATGCCGGTTACACGGTGGCCACCGTGTAACCTCCCGAGATCACCGTGTAGCCAAGAACTGCTCGGTGGATTTTCTGGGCAGTTACTCGGTTACACGGTGATTACCGGTACACAGTGTCCTACACGGTGTCTACCGTGTAGTTTAGATCATTAATTGATTTTAATTGATTTTAAGGCATTTTTCGATTGTTAACTTGTTATTGTAGTATAAAACATCATTTTAATAATCAAAATGATTCAAAAAACACGATCAACTATTGAATTTGTTGAATTAAGTGATTACGCATGAACAATGTATTACCTATGTAGTTAAGATTGTCACAATATTAGTAGAAAGTTCGAAAAATGGTCAACATTCCAAGCATCTCCTATTTGTAGTCCTAAATTGGATTTGTTATGTTGTTTATTGGATGTTTCTAGTCTTTAAAATAATGTTTCATGCTTAACAAAACAACAAAAAAGCTGTAGAAATGCTTCAAAATAAAAAAAAAGCTACTTCAGTTCTAAGCTACACGGTGGTTACACGGTGGGCTATGTTACACGGTGGCAAAACTAAGCGTTTTTTTTACCGGTACATGGTGCTTTGCTTACCGGTACACGGTGCTACCCGGTACCGTGTAAAAAAAGAATTAAAATGGGGCTCTTAAGATTCGAGCCCCTGACCTCCGGATTTTCATTCAATATCTAAATTTCGGCTGACCAGTTGGGCTAGTAGTATTCCATGAACGTGATTAGCAAAATTAATATATGTACCTTCTAAAAAACAGATAAGTAAATCCCCCCTTGCCCCCAAAGCCTAATTCCCAACCTGTTTTTTCACATATTTCACACTCACAAGATAAACAATCTCCAAAAACAAGCACAATAACCTAAAACAAACACAATAACCTAAAACTCACCAAATATCCAAAATCCCACGAGAATAGACGATAATAAAACAATATAAGTCTCAAATAGTTTAAAAACACCGATAAAACAACCAAACCCAATCTCGAACTCTGTCTGTCACTCCGTGTTCATTGGACATTTTGTTCTCGTGTGTCCCTCGTTTTTGCAGATGCTGCACTTCTTCTTCTGTCTTCTTCGGCTCGACTCTTGCGTTCCCGTCTCTTCTGCAGGGACATTTAAATCAACAGCCTCGGGTGGGATAAAAACCGTGCACTTCCGCATGTTGTGACCTACGCCCTTACATCTCGAACACACCTGCACACTACGACACGATATTAGGTCCAAGCCTGCACACGACGAAATGATATTAATTGTACAAACCTTCAAACGTCGTGTAGAGCTCTCAACTCCGGAACGAACACGAGTCACCCTCGGACGTCCAGCCTGTCTACCCGCTACCGGAGGAAGAACTACGCATGAAGCTAAATCCGGCGGGACCACCCAATCATCATAATGTGGCAACGGCACAATAGGCGTCGCGTACATCTCGACATGGCTGCTCATCTTGAAATAAGGGCTCACGAAATCGTACGGTGAAAATCCGGCTCGTCTACATAATAATAACAAACAAGTTAGTGGAATCAACTGTTTAAAATTAAATTTAAAGGTAAAATGATATCATACCTCATAGCGGCACAAGCATGACGACACGGTATTAGGTCTAAGTCGAACTCCCGACATTCACAAGTGCGATTCGCGATATCCACAAGATAAGACCTGTCCTCCTCCTGAACTCTGTATCGGGCATTCGCACTGACCTCCCGAACGGTAAAATAACGGCTCAACTCATCCTGACCAGACAACTTGAGGAATGCCAGTTCGGTCATCTCATGTCCACCATTATGTCTCTCGTTATCTTTCCTTCGTTTCTCGTCAAACCATCTCTCAATCATCGCACGAATGGCCTCCAGCATCGCACAGACAGGTAATCGCCGTGGTCATTTGATAGCAGCGTTGAAGACTTCGGCCGCATTCGATGTCATGAAACCGTATCGTCGTGCAGCACACTTTGACCTCGCCCAGTGCTCAACCCCAATATCAGTAAGGCGCCTATAAGCACTGTCACTGAGTTTCTCCACATCCGAAAGGTATTTTTCAAAATCATCCACCCGATAAGAATAAGCAGCATTGCATAGAGCCTTGATCAGCTGCTGGCCGTACCGTGCTAGATTCTTCGAGAGGTGGTGATAGCACAACGCACGGGTAGCGTGGGGATAGACACTCCGAATAGCATTCGCGATGCTCTTATGCTGGTCGGACACAATGAGCAGATCATCGTCGTCTGTATCGTAGCAAACTCTGAGGTGCTGGAGAAACCACGTCCACTCCTCGTCATTCTCTATCGGACCGATACCAAACGCAAGCGGGAAAATAGTCTCATTCCCGTCTTTTGTGCAGGCGACAAACATCACACCAGTGTTTTTCCCTTTCAAATGGGTGGCGTCGACTACTATCACAGGCCTCAGAGTGCCCTGCTCAAATACACGAATGCACTGCCCGAGCGCAACAAACATGCGGCAAAACACGCCCTGGTCGGTCGTCTGAATATCGTACTGTGTCCCGGGATTATTTTCTCTCAGCATGTACAGATATGACGGGAGCCTCTGATACGATCCCTCATAGTCGCCGTACGCTATTTCCAGCGCAAGGTTCCTCGTCCGCAGGGCGAAGTTGTAGCTGATGTGAACTCCGTACAATCTCCTCAAATCCTCAACCATATCTTTCGGAACCAGTTCCCGACTGCCGACTAACATACGTCCAAAGAAAGTAGCCGCAACCCTGCTCGACACCTGTCGATCCGCAGTCCGCCCCAAATTGTTTCGGCACGTATGATTTAAGTTCAGCTTCGTGATCCTCCAAAGGGTGTCATCGGAACCCGTGGAACACAATTTGAACGTGCATTTTTCACGCCCCGTCTTGCAAACGAACGTCACCCGATTAGTGTTCGAGCGATCAGTTTTTCACTCTACGTTATTCTCCATGTGATACAACCCCACCATCACCTTCAGATCCTGTTTCTTTCGGAACGTGGCTCCGACTGCCATCTGACCATAAATCGGTTGGTGTTCGATAGACTGCAACGGAACAGCGGGGTCAAACCCCGGCAGTGGAATGATCCAATTGCGTTGTGGATTATTCTGTGCATTCTGAGAAGCTTCGGCTTGCTCGGCGCCTCCCGCATAAGAACTCGAGGACATATTACGGCGCGACATTATCTTTTTAACCACGCCCGGCTGTCTAATCCATTCGGTCCACTCCGTGGTCAAAGATTCCAAGAGATCGGACTGACGGGCTTCTTCCTCGTCCTCGGAAGTATGTACCGCCTCGTTCTCGTTCTCTTCCTCTGACGGTACGCCCGAATCCCGAGCTTCTTCTCCGATATTCACCTCCGGCGCAGCTTGTTGTGCCTCTATTTGGACGACGAACACAAAACACTCATCCCCTTGCTCGTCTAACATGTGGGAGACATCCACGTCGCAAAGCATAGGAGCTCGCACGCTTCTCGCGTCATAGCCTCGGGTAAAATAGTACAAAATGTACTCGGCATTGGGCGGAGGGCGCAAAACCAAACGAATCCGGCTCGTAAGGGCGTCGAGTGTAAGTTCTTCCCTCCGAAAGAAGAGGCACATATCTACTCCGTCAACATAGGCCGCTCGATCCCAACGACCACCGTACCATATCGTGATTCGTTGATTCGACATCTACAATTACAAAACACAGTTGAATTCAGTGGGGGAACCCAAAATATCCATCCAAAAGCATAAACAAAGCCATAATTAGACAATTTTTAAAAAAAAAAAAATGAAAAAACGGATTCTGTACACGGTGGCTACACTGTGTCTCACCGTGTAGTAAGTCACCGTGTACCGAGACACTATCCGGTACACGGTGATCGGGAAACACCGTGTACCGAGACACTTTCCAGTACACTATCCGGTACACGGTGACCGGGAAACACCGTGTACCGAGACACTATCCGAGCACCGTGTAGTGCGAGCACCGGCTAATCTTCATAACTACATGGTGGCTACACGGTCGGGAAAACCCACCGTGTAGCCACCGTGTAGTTATGAATTTTCACAGAAAATCGAAAAAAAAAAACCAGAATCGACGCGTTTCGACGTACCTTTCGGCCGGCGAACTCGGCTGCCCTTCCCAAGTATATTTAGACGTCGATTGTTGTAGAGGGAGGATTTTTGTGAGAGAGAGAATTGAGTTTTTTTTTAAAATGAGTTTAGGGTTTGAAGGGGAGGTAGGGGAAGAAGGTATGCATTCATGCATGCAATAAACACCCACCAACCCTCAAATCTGATTTTTGATGTCGTAAGCCCACATTTTTTTGTTTTGATTTTTTAAGGTTTTTAAAAGGTTTTAAATGATTTTTTGTATTATTATTTGAGAGAAATTAAAAGTAAGGGTAAAAAGGACTTTTCCAATTGAGTTTGTCTAGAATAAATGTAGTTTTATGAAGTAGGACAAAATAAATAGATGTTTTGTAAATATGTTCAAAAAGTTGTATTCCCACTTTTTTATATGGTGTGGCAAATAAGCATGTACACTATGTACTATGTGTTTACTTTTACTTATTTTTTTCTCCCATTATTTTTTATAATTTTGAAAATTAAATTACCTCGTCTTAAATTATTTTAAAATTATTTTGATTGTCGTTTAATACACGTGTATATAATATACAGTATATATACTCACGCGCACAATCTTGAGAATAGTCTCTTCGTTCTTCCAGACCCCCTTCTTCTACCTCTTAAAACCTTAAATTCCCTTCAGAAAACCCTCGTTCTCCGATACCTAACAAGAGGAACAACACTTCCTGTATATGGAGTCCACTCATCCCGGCGCAGGAAACGGCGTTGAAGCCGATGAACCCTACGTGCCCGACTCCGCGCCCGCCGCCGAACCCTATGTGCCCGACTCCGCGAACGCCGCCGAACAATTGGTAACCGGAGATGCATTAGAATATAACGGAGAGGAATCCGAAGTTCCCTCGGCGGAAGATACGAAGGATACCGACGATAAAGAGGATGAATTGGCGGAGATTAGGGCCAAATGGCCGGGATGGCCGGGATACAGCGTGTTTCGGATTGTGGTACCGGTGCTCAAAGTGGGTGCCATAATCGGGAAGAAAGGAGATCTCATTAAGAAGCTCGTGGAGGAGACGCGCGCGAAGGTTCGAGTTCTTGAAGGCCCAATCAACTCTCCGGATCGCATTGTAATTCCATCTCTCCCTTTTTATCTACATTGATATAAACAAAACAATAGTGTGCAAATTTCTGTTGGGGAAATTATAAATTACGGCTCTTTTATATTTAGTGCCTTGGTATAAAATTCTTTGGGGATTTACTATGTGTGTGGTAGGTTATAAGATTTTTTTTTTAGTTCTGAATATAAAGGTGAGATAATAAACAAGTTAGTTTTCGTATTTGGTAAATGTAAATTGGAGTTATAATTGGGATCTTAGGTACTACTTTTTGTTTGGTTTAGTGACCTTTTGTTTTGGGCCTATATTTGATGTTTGAAAAGATTAGGATTTATATCATCTTCATCTTGAGAAGATTTTCTGGACTTTGCTTTTGTTGTTCTGAAGCCTAAAGTTTCCATTATTATATTATGTTTACTTTTTTTGTCGGTGCCTTTAGAATTTATTGTATTCATTCTTGTATTTAAGACTTCATGCATATTTTGGAACAAATTCCCGCTTATATGTTTGGTTACCTAGTCAATAATAAGCTAGAGGGATATGTGTATATATATCTGTTGGTTGCTAGGTATTTGCTAAATATCCTCAATTCTTGATTGGAGACTATCAATTTTAATGTATTATTATTACCAAGTTCATTTGATGAGATACAATATGCATGGTTAACTGCAAGGGAGTCCGTGTTTCATGAGAATGAACATGGTAAACTGCTGCTGTAAACTGCTGCTGTTGAATATCAGCTATCATTCTCACAGGAGTTATTGTAGATTAGGTGATTCGTGTTATCATTAATAGCTGACATTCGGACACATATTGAGACTATTACTATTAGTCTAGAGTTAGAAGTACACTTTTAACGATGGTTTTCCTAATGATATGAACTTGCTATATACATCTGAAGCAGTGGGTTTATATAGCTGGAGTAGAAGGATTTTGGTAAATTATGATGAGGGTGGAAATTAATCATTTTCCACCCAATAGCAATTTGTCAAACCAAGAAACCATCTTCTTTTTTCCTAATATTTTTGTTCACTTAATTCATATGTTAGTTTGTGATAATGATAATAAGTTATACTGAATGTTTCTCTCAGAAGTTGGCACTTTATTTAATTTGTTTAATTATTAGTGTAGTATTTTTTCTTCTTCTAATTTTTGTTCTGGCCAAATATTGGAACTGGATTATTAACATATGACCTCTTTACCAGAACCAGATTCATTGACATTATCATTTATGAATTGAAAATAATGAATCCCTCTATTAATCCTTATAATTTTAGTCATGTTTTTGCAAAGTCTTGACATTCTCTTTATTCTCCTGTCATTCTATTTGTCACCCACACCCACGGAGATAGTTTTTCTATGTTTCTCTATATAATTGTTTATGCGTGCAGTCGTGCACAAATACATTTGAGTCAATTGCAAAATCTTCAGTATTATATGAATTCTTTATTCATGCATAAATCATATAAACATTCACAGTAATGTTCTCCTTTTTATGCCAATAATATATTTAATTGTATTTCTCAAAACATGAACATAGATTGCTGTGCATAATTTCACTTTTAACGCTTTACAGTAACATAAGCATGCCTTTATGGATTTTTACTCTCAGTTGTAACTATACCTTTTCATGAAATACACTTTTGTTTTTTATTATTGTCTCTCTCTTGCGCTTTTGTTTTAGTTGAATCATCGACCTAATAATGACTTGTGATTTTTAACTGGTAAAAATTATTGCAGGTTTTGGTAACTGGTAAGGAAGAACCTGACCTGGCATTGTCTCCAGCAATGAATGCAGCTTTAAGAATCTTCAAACGTGTTAATGGACTGCCTGATAATGATGACGACAGCCAAACAGCTGCTGGAGCTGCATTTTGCTCTATTCGATTGTTGGTGGCATCAACTCAGGCTATAAGCTTAATAGGAAAACAAGGTTCATTGATAAAGTCTATCCAGGAAAGCAGTGGTGCTTCTGTTCGGGTGCTATCGAATGGTATAAGAAAATATATGTCCATTGACATTATCTTTTATTTCACTTCATATTTCATGTTTTAAAAATCTGTTCACTATGTTCAATATATTCTGCCATAAGTACCCTAAACTACATGACCGTGCTTGCTTGGGAAAATATGGTGCTTTGTAAATCTGTTCACTATATTCTTTTGGCCTCTAATATTGCACATGATATTTTTCTCGTTGGTGTTTTGCAGATGATTTGCCTATTTATGCCAGTTCTGACGAGCGGCCTGTTGAGTTGCAAGGCGAAGGCTTCAAGGTTCTCAAAGCTTTGGAAGCTGTGGTGGGGCACCTGAGAAAGTTCTTGGTGGATCACAGTATTCTTCCCTTATTTGAGAAGAGTGTAAGTTAGTCCCAATTTGAATTAAATAAGATTACGGCTTATGGAACTAATATTAATTATATTAGTAATTATATTGTTGACAATACATTGTTCTCTGCCTGGAGTTTTACAGTATAATGCTCCTGCTCCAGCCACTCAGGAAAGACAAGTAGACACCTGGCCCGACAAGACAAAAATATCACTACATTCATCTAACCCTCAGACCTCTATGAGTTCCGATTACCACCCTGCCCCAGTGAAAATGGATTACTATCTTGACCGCGAAAGCCAAATTGTCGAATCGCATATGCCGTCTTCTAGGCTCTCATTGTATGGACCGCCAGATCATGGGCTCGGGGGTCATTCGTCAACAGTAGGACGTCCTGGGGGACCCATTGTGAATCAGGTTTCTTTGTGGATCACATGCTTACTACTTGCCGTTTTTCTTATTGTCTATTGAGGAAGTGTATATTTGCCGTCAATATACTTATTAGTCCTTTATTGAGGTTTCACAGACTATGCAAATACCTCTTGCTTACGCGGAGGATATTATCGGGGTTCAAGGAGCGAATATTGATTATATACGACGTACGAGTGGTGCCATTCTCACTGTCCAAGAGAGTAGAGGCCTACCCGAGGAAATTACGGTGGAGATTAAAGGGTCCACATCGCAAGTTCTAGCTGCTCAGCAACTTATTCAGGTAAAATGCATTATTCAGGGTAGTATATTGAATGACTATATACAATCAAGGATAAGTATCATTATTTACAGGAGGTTTAGCCTTATTTAAAAAACATCTGTAATTGTAGTAATCTTGAAAGATAGCTGGAATTTGGAAGTAACACAATCTAAATGAATTTAATGGCCTGATTGTTTGATTCAAATGTGAGAAAAGAGTCGAATAAATCCAGACTAATAAATAAACTCTGTGCTATCCTAGGAATTCATCGGTGGTCACCGAGAGCAGCCACATGCAGGCAGTTACAGCAAGTTTGAGTCCAGTTTGAGGTCTTCCTACTCGCAGTTGGGCGGTGGCAGCAGCTCTTACTCATCCTCGACATTTACAGGAGGACAACCATATGATGGCTATGGTTCATCGGGGGGTCTCGGAGGATATAGCGGCTATAATAGTAATAGGCTATAACTCGATAGGGTCTACTTTTTTTCTTCCTTTTTTTTTTTTCTCGTTTGTTTGTTTTGTCAATCTTTTTTTACCCATGTATGATGTATATGCAGATTCTTATCTGTAAACCATCAAGTTGTAGTTGTATTTGAATTTTGGGATGCTCATCTTGCTTCTTTAACAAATTTCAGGGTTTTGAATTTTGATATCATAGAAAATACATTACTCATATTATTTATATCTTTAATAACCTATACAAATATAAAATACAATTGCACTTTAAGTTATTAAACACAATAAAATTATTAAATGGGTCTTTAGAAAAGTAATTAAATAATAAATAAATACACATTAATAGTAATTTGACTCCAACTGAGACACCAATACTCAAACTTAAAAGTATATTCTCGAAATATTCTTCATATATCTATACTTATTTTTATAGATAATCAATATCTATGCAAATTTACAATTTAACCACATAACTTTTGACATTAAAAAATTTAATAAATATTATGTTCAATTTAAAATTTCAAATATAATAAAGAGTAATTTAGAGAAAAAATAATAATGGTTTTTAAATTTTTAAAAAAATAACATACTTTAACTTTCTATTAAAAAATGTAATTAATTTATTGCATTTATATAATTAAATATCATGATATTTAATCTAATTACAATTTAGGTAGTCTATTCAAATTTGAATAGTCCTTTTTAACCTTTGTATTATATCAAATTTATATGATTTTTATTACTTACCTTGTATAATTAATTTACAAAACATCACATTTTTATTTCTAACACTACTTCAGTTTCAATTTCTCTCCGAGAGAGATTTTTCTCTTCTTCAACAGAGTCATCCCGTGTCGTCACTGCAGGATTTCATCAATTAATTCCACCATCCACGGCCGGAAGATATATCCCCACATCCCCAAATTCGGCCTCGTCCCTAATCTGATCAACATCTCCATCAAAATCACATACTCTACGTCAAGTCTCCCGGTTTGCGTTATGCGCGCCAAGTGTTCGATGAATTTTCCAACCGAACTATGTCTGCATACAACTACACATGATATCGGGCTATCTGAAGCACGAGCTAGTCCAGCGATCTTTCGAATTGGTCAGGGAGCTATGCCGCTTGAATGAAAATCCCAACGACGGGTACACGTTTTCGACTTGGTCAGCATCTCCTCGCGTCAGGAACATGTGTTTAGGAAATAAGGTTCATGCCTAGATAATAAAATACGACGCCAAGGGCGATGTCGTGCTTTACACTGCGTTGGTCGACTCCTACGTCAAGAGCAGGAGGGGCGAGTACGCGAGGAGAGTGCTCGACTTGATGCTGGAACATAACTTGATTTGTGCTTTACATGTCATTGATCGTTTTTTTTTTATCAAACCTAAAACTTAAACGATCTAGTTTGAATTCGGTGAACAACAGACATCGATCGAAGAAAATAAAAAAGCTCGACTATATTGTTGTAATTTGTAATTTCTAATTTGACTCCGTTTAATAATTTTTTTTTGATATTACAAGTATTAAATTGTTGACAGAAATTTACATAGAAGTATTGTTTACCAAATTCAAGGAACAAGGCATTGTCATAAGAGAGTGGCTGATAACATTATTAGTTGATGAAATAAGCCACTGATAGTGTCCACTTACTAGTAGTTTGCTCACTTTTATTCTCTTGTTTTAATGCAAATTAGAGTGATATGTGGTAGCTGAGTGTAACTTTATTTGGTTTAACAGGAATACAATGTAGAAGATTCAATCCTGCCCTTGCAGCCTTCTATAAACTACACTGCTCTTGAATTAGTTTACTAAATCTTGGTTGGAGATATAACACATATTAGTCTCAATAAGTAAACATTGACTACAGAGGTGCCTAGGGTAATGATAAGTAATGGTTTAACATTTCTGACAGTAACTAATACATACACTAATACTAATTGTGCAATGTAGTTGGTAGTTCACACCCCGTTTCATTTACTCGGTTTATCTTTATCTTTATCGTCGTTGAGTCTCTTGTGTTTTTTTTTCTTTTTTTTAGCTTGCCATTTTAGCTTGTGGCAACACTTGTTACCAGCACGATCAATCTCGCGGTGGCATGGTAGATGTTGGAAAGCATCGACAACATATGTGATATTGAGTCTGTGCATCTCGATAGCCCTTGGACCTGCCCTAAATTTCGAGTCACGAAATATGTTGAAATTTAGAAATAGTGTAAACATATGTTGAAATGGTTCACGAAATATTCACGAGTGCCATATCGAACAAAATAAAACGAAAATTTTAAACGATGTTTTCGATCATACAAAGCATTTCTGCCTCTTTAAAGAATTCTCCAAGACTTGATTGCTTTGAGGACATAGAGTTATAGTGGAAAAAACACTTTGCCACAGTGTCAAAGGTTAAGAAAATGAAGTAGTGTTTCCCTCTGTGGGTCAGCGGGATCATGATTAGATGCGCGCTCCCCACATAATCGTACAACGGCTCAAATATTAAAGAATGCATTGCCACTTTTTCCAAATTATCGACTGCTACCTGCATAAGATTGGCATGTAATTAGATGTCAATCATGTAACTCATTTTTGGAAAATGTCTTCGCACAAAATAGTCCAAACCCTCAAATATTGCAATGATGTTAAACACAATTTATCAACTACAATGGACACAAAAGTACATGTCATTATACTACAAAATACACTACATGAAGGGTTACAGTGTTTGTTATAGTGTTTGATATTAATATATTACATGGATACAATACTTGTTCGTAAATAGTAGTCTAGTTGAAAAACTTTGAACTACAAAATACACTGTCCAAAAGTTAAATCTGTTACCTGCAGTAGTTTAAGAAACAAGTATTGTAGTAGTGTCTTAGATTAATTTCAAAATCTCTTACAAGTATTGAACTACAAGATACACTGACAAAAACGTGCGCACTGTATGTAGTACATAAGAGTTGTCAAAACAAGTAATCAAGGTATTATGTTTTAGAACTAATAGAAAATATGTACAAGTCTCTAGTAAACAACTTGTGCGTAAATGATTAAACAACTTGATGCATTTTTTAATTCATAATACACTACCCAAAACACCGCAGTAATTTTAAAATATGTACATGAACACGTCTCTAGTAAACAACTTGTGCGTAAATGATTAAACTGCATTTAAAAATACATACTACACTACCCAAAACACTGCAATGTTTCTAATATAATTTGAAAATAATATATTACACTACTACAATATTTGTTCGTAACCTAGCAGCCTAGTTGAAGATTTTTGAACTACAAGATACACTTCCAATATCCTACTTAGTGTATCTTCTAGATTCTCTAATTATATTAAGTAAACTAGATTATATAATCACCCAAACCAATCCTGATATGAATGCTACACTAGTACACTTTGATAGTGTTGACAAGAAGTAGATGAAATTTTTGAAAATCCCACACTCCCTGATTCTTGTGATTGTGTTATTGGGACAAGAAGTAGATGAAAATTTGAAAAAAACGACATGCAATTATTTCAATTTGTACACAATCTCAAGTTCAAACTAAGAATTACTAATTTGGGTCGAATTAAACCTTTAATCCAAGAACCCTAAATTCGACATGCAATCATTTTCACAAATACACAATGTCAATTCCCACCTAAAAACTACTAATTTAAGTAGAATCAGCCAACAAATCCAAGAACCCTAAATCTGGTACCAATCTAATCACCCATTAATGTAAAATCAGTGATAAATAATTGAGAAAGTACCTTAAAATGTCAAAGCCTGTAGTTTTTTGGAAGAGAAATTGCGATGCCAACACTCTTGGTAGAATCACCTTATGAAGAGAAGAATCGCCGGTATAAAGAGAAATATATGTTTCAGTTTAGGAGCTTGTGAGTTACGGTTTTTGGTAGTGTATTTATGCTATTATCGAAAGAATATATTTAATCCATTCAATTAAAAGATATCACATAAATTGTGTATAATAAAATATATACATAGTTTTAAATAATTTAAAGGGTAAATTGGGTAAATCTTGTTTTTTTATAAATAGTGTAAAAATTGTTATTAATGTATAATATAGTGTAAGTTAATTACCTTTTTTGAAAATCACCCATTATTAAGAATTATTTTAATTATTAATAAAATTATTTTTAAAAAATATTACATTACAGAAATAAATTAAATAAGAAGCTAAAAAAATAAAAATTAATTTTATAGGTCATTTTCATTCATTTGTAAAATAGAAAGACTCTATTATAAATAAATAATAGCTATTCGTTTGAGTTTGAGGTAAACGTAATTTTACATATTTTTTGTGTGGGTCACACAAAAACCAATACTGTAATAAGTTTATGTTTTGGTATGGTTGTATCATCTCTCTCATACTCTAAAATGAGTTTTTAGTATTGGTTGGAGATACTCAAATGGCTAATTGGAAATGAATTATGGAAAGAGAATTAAAAATGACTTATTGGATATGAAAAACATTCTTTAAATATAAAAATATTGAATTGAAACTGAGTTTAACTTACTTAATTATACAAGGATCTCTAAATGGGTAAAACTTGTTTACTATGAAAAACATTCTTTAAATATAAAAATATTGAATTGAAACTGAGTTTAACTTACTTAATTATACAAGGATCTCTAAATGGGTAAAACTTGTTTATTAGGCTAAACAAAAACATAAAAATTATTTTAATATTTATTTTTGTTAGTTCATAATTATTTTCTATTGTTTTTCTTATTTTTATGGAAGTATATTAATTGGAAACAATTTTTTTTAGATCATAATTATTTATTGGGATGCTTTTCCATTTGTATATACATTGTGATTCAACCATATCCAAATATAATTTATGAAAAACTAAAAAAGAATTTTATAATTTATAAGAAACTGACAAGATATAATTTATGAGAAACTGAAAAGAATTTTATAATGAAAAGATTTTTTCTGGTTGCATCCATATAATGTTTATATTTATAAGAAAATGAAAAAAAAAATGGTTGCAACCGTTTTTTGGTTGTATCCATATAATGTTTATATTTATAAGAAAATGAAAAAAAAACTGGTTGCAAATAATTTTTTTGATAAATTTGTGTTAGGTAGTCATGTATAAATACATGTTTACAAAACAATAAAATGTAAGCAAACCATTATTAGAATATTTCAATATTCATACATGGCATCCACAATATTCAACAAAAGGTAAACAATATAATCCATATGTACCATATCCATCAAAATATAACCAAATCATTCTAATATAGATAAAACTGGAACAACAATATGTCAATATCCATGGGATCCACAATATTTAACAAAAAATAAACAATACAATCCATATCATTATGTAACCATCCAAATTTAAGCAACACATATTAATTATGATTAATCATTGGATCATAATTCTTAAAATAAGAATCATTTGATCTTGTAATTCTTAAAATAAGAATCATTTCCTAAATTTGTTTTAAGAATATCATAGACTTTAGTGCAAAACAATGTAACCACTTTAGAAAAATGTAAATCATAAGCTTAAATAACACTCACTTTTCACTAACCTCAAAGAGTAAAACTTTGGATCTTGTAATTCTTAAAATAAGAATCATTTTCTAAATTTGTTTTAAGAATATCATAGACTTTAGTGAAAAACTTGGACAGATTTACCATCGAATTAGTTATTGTATAAAACATTTTGTATACAACTAATAATAACAATTAAACTAATATAGAGATCAATGTTGATCCCTCCATACGCTCCACACCCACATAGATCTACCAATCATTAATTAGTTAATTAGTGTATAAAATATTTTATATACCACTAACAATAATGATTAAACGAATATAGAGATCAACATTGATTCTTCGCACACTCAACACCACCTAAAAAAATTAATAATAGTTTAGATATATCTCTGAGCTTTATTAATAATGATTTATTTTATTGGCTAAAAATTAATTTGTTTAGAAAAATAATTATGTGTTTTTTAATTTATCTTATTATTATAATTATTTTTTTCATATTTAATTTATTTATTCCTGTTCTTTATATTTTCAATTAAAAAAATATAATATTTAGATAAAATTTAAAATTTGAAAATGGTTCTTATTTTATTATTTTTTTAAATAAAAGGAATTTTAGGTTTATCTTATTATTTGAATTTGATACTATTTGTTTTATTTTCTTGGGTACTTAATATACTCTAAATTATTGTGCTGACTTATTTTCATGAGCTCAAAAAATAAGCTCAGAAAATTACGCTCCAAAGTTCAAAATTACTTTCAATATTCATTTTCGTTAATTTATTTTTCTGAGTATAAAATACGCAAACATAAATTCTGGAGGGAGGTTTAGGGGTTTTAGGGTTTTAAGAAGAGGTTGGAAAAAGGAAGGAGGAAAGGAGGAGGGGCAATTTCTATGCACCAAGTATTGTACACATAGTATGAATGATAATGATGATTGAATGATTATTAATGAAGATTATATTAATCAATAATGAATATATTCGTAAATGATGATTTATGTTTTATGTAATGATGATTTTAATTTAACTGAATGAATATTTATTTTTTGTATATGTTATGTATTTTTTGTATTTGTATCCAATGATGATTATTTATTTTTGTAATGAATATTATGAATTATCACTATGGGAAAATGTTTCATAGACACCACTTCATAGACACCGGGCGCCTTTGTGAACGGTGTTAAAAATGTTTATAACACCAGTCGCGAAAAAAATGAAGGTTAAACTATTTTTAACGCCGAATTTTGTATAAACTGGTGTTAAATATTCCATTTTAAATTTTCATTTTTATTTATAACATCATTTTTTCCTTCGACCGGTGTTAATAAAATTTCTATTTTTTTAATAAAATTATAAATTTCTTTAACACCGCTCTTATTAGCCAGGCCCGGTGTTAAAAAAACTAGTAATAATTTTTTTTACTTACGCGTCATAAAATCCCACCCCTTTACAGATAACATACGAGCACACCAATAAGAGCGAAAAAGTACTCCGTGAAGGGATCGCCGGTGGATTTGAAATTCCGCGGGTCCTCCAGCGTGCTGGAGTAGTTTCGGGCCGGATCTCAGCCGATGTGCTCCTCCTGGAACTTACGGAGGGCTAGATTGACGATCGATTCGATGTGGTCGGCGCGCGCGAGGCAGGCACAGAAATCGAGGGTGACGAGGCTATTCTGGAAGTAGTCGTCGACGAGATCGGAGAGGTCGCTGTTGTTTAAGACGTCCTGCTTGTTCAGGAGCTTAGATCCGCTCCGGTTAGCGAGGCAGAGCCGAAGCCGGAGCTGTAGCGATCTGGCGGCGCGGCGGAAGGAATGCAGCTCATCTGGGCGCCCATTATTGATTAGCTAGGCTATGGCTCGCATTTTCCGTATTGGAATTATGAAGGGGGAAGAGGAGGAGTTGATTGTCACTTTTTAGGGTTTTCTACACTCTATTATCGCGTACTTTGTTTTTGTTTGTTTTAATTTCAATTCTTTTTTTTAGGCACCGAAGAAGGAAAAGGCTCCACAGGCATCCAAGATGGCGAAATCCACGGGCGGCAAGCAGAAGAAGAAGGTCCGACTTTTTTCAATTTGTACTCTATTTTTCCTTCAAACTCGATTTCAGAGACTCGTTATGAGCAACTGTGGATTTTTATTACAGTTCCGCGACCGATAGGGCTAGAGAAATGACGTGTCTGACTATATATCTCATTCCTCTTTTTTCTCTTAACTGACTTTGTGATGGTTTGCAGCTGGAAACCTTCCCCATCTGATTGTTGAATCTTGCATTGCTAGAAATGTTTTGGACACGTCAGCATATCTGTGGCTTGGTCCGCTTGGATATGTAAGAGGCCACTGTAATCAAATTCCTCAGAAATATTTCTGGGCAGTGCCAGGTTGGTCATATTTTAGTCAACTCTAATCTCTAGATTCTTCATTGTTTAGATGTTGCGACCAGATAGCTGTCATGGACTCAAAAGTGTTTTATACAATCATATTTTCTATTGTTAGGCCAATTTTTCTTTATTGAAAGGATTCTTAAATCTTCAAAATATTCTTAGTTGAGATTCCTTGCACTCAAAAGTTTATGTTCTATTTGCTATAATCCAACTATAGGTTCCTGATCATTATGGTAATCCAGCTAACAACTCCTCATCATTGTTTCTCTTTTTCAATCATTAACTAATTTGCTCTTGTTCAATTTTTTGTCCCAAAGGCAAAACAAAAATCTGTTAGGATCATCAACAGTGATTTTCTGTAACCATTAAGAAAATCAGAACATTAAAGTGGCTATGTCGATTTTCTTAGTCTTTTTTTATCTGTCCCCGAGTCATTCTCTTAAAGCCATTTAATTACTATGACCAGACTTGGATTGACCTGAGTTGTCCAAGATATAATCATTATAAATTGCTGGTGGTTCTTTGTAGTTCCATGACACAGTTGTGTTAAGAAAGTAAAGTAGAATCAGAAAAAAAAAACATTTTAAGAATTATACTCCACATGTTTAAGAATTTAATGAATTGTTGAGTGTGCAATTCATTAGTATTATTTTTAATCAAAATTTTATTTTTCTGGTAACAATTGTTTTACTCCGGGACCTTGTTCAACTGTTTTGTAGGTTGATTTAAAACACAACCAATACAGATCTTTTCAAGGACTGACATGCTTGATGCAAATATCCACTAGAACAGAGGATTTTATCATAGATACTCTGAAACGTTGTATTCACATTGGCCCATTTATCTCAGAGAAGTATTCAAAGATACATCAAAGAGGAAGGTAAATTTGGAATCTTATTGTCATTTATCATTACTACTGCTACTACTAATTTTTAATTGACTTTGCTTTTCTGGCTTATAATGTTGTGTGGATTTATTAGGTATCGCATGTAGCAGACCGTGATATCATTTGGCTTGAATGGGACTTCTGCCTATTTACTGTTATTCATTCACTTTTTACTTGACGGAGTTAATTATTGGAATATTTAGATAGCTGAATATTTAGATAGCTGTATATGTAATATATCCTATGTGAATATGGGAAGAATTCATCTTTACTTTTCTCTCCTTGTTGGGTAATGTTATATTTATATTTTGTGCAGGCTCTGGACTATTGAATGATAAGAGAGAGTTGCAGATTGATTTGGCGATTAGTTCAACAGGGCAACATAAGGGGACGTATATGTATCATTCTGTTTATGATTTTCTTTCTTGAATGTTACATTTGGGTATTTTGATTATTGTGTTTGGAGTCCATGAAAATATTGTAAGGATTTAGAGATTTGAGTATTTTGAATATTGTATTTGGATTTCAAGAATTTAATATAATTTTAATTATTGGCAATTTGTAATTTTTTTTTTTTTTAATTATTATCAACGACACCGGTCATAGAGTTTAAAACCGATGTCAAAAACAATTATAGACACCGGTCATATATGAAAAAGACTGGTGTTATTATTTTTCACACCGGTTGATTTTGTTAGTTTTCATGGAACTGACCGGTGTCTTTAATAATATAGACACCGGTCCAGGTCACAAAACCCGGTGTTATAAATTATTTTTAACACCGGTCATTAACCGGTGTTAAAACATAGCTGATCTTTAACACCACGCACAATAACACCAGACAAATTTTTTTTTAACACCGGTCAATGCCCGGTGTCTATGAGACATTTTCCCATAGTGTATGTGTACAATGTATGGTACACCTAAGTGTACGATAGACGAATTGAGGAGGAGGAAAGAGCACTTGATAGATAGAAATGAGGAAAGAGCACACTTATTCAAATTCAAGTAAGTTATCCTAATTCTTCTAATTTTGGAAATAAGAAGAGGAAAGAGCACTTGATAGAAAAAGGAGGAAAAAACACTTATTCATGTAAGTTATCCTAATTCTTTTTATTTTTGAATGAATGTATTAATATTGATTTCTTACATTGTTTTTAATCAATTTTTTTATGATGTAACAATTAAAGATAGAGTTAGAAATGGTCATTGGTGTCTTGGTTATTTTGATGGATTTATCAAAAGTTTTATGGGAAAAAATTGTGATTTTTACAAAGGCCGATTATATTTCTGGCTCCGTCACTGTGCCCGAGTAGCAGACACTTGTGGGAGAGAGCCAACATATCAAACTCCAGGACAAATTTTATAATATTTAAATAAAAAAATTTCCAACTCGAGATTTGAACCCTGCGTCTCCGAGAAATTACACTCACCTCATTAAAAATACCATTCCAAAACCAAACAAAATTATTATAATTTTTTTATTAAATTAGAAATTATTACAATTTTTTTTATTAAATTATTAAATTAGATTAATTTAAGTAGGTTGTGGATAAATTAAAATTTTAAATTTACTTTAAAAACAAAAAAATATACTCGTAAATGTACCTTCGTTTATAATTAAAAAAATTGATTTACCTTAAGCTCAAACTATTTACACCTCTATCTTTACTTTACACACTTCTTTTTCTTATTTTTTAAATCATACATTTGTAAAATATCTAAATTACCCATATGAATTTCTATACATTTTATAAGACACATAATATACTGCCGATTGTATTTGTTGAGCAATTAAGAACATTCATTGAAAAATAAAAACGAGGTAAATTATTCTCTTTCGTACAGTCAAGTCTATGACGGAAGAGAAGCAAGCCGCAGAAGTGAAGGGGGCTGGTACATCTTCATCTTCAGTGAGATACCAAAGTTTTACAAACAAGGAGGTGGTGGCTAGAGGGATCAGAAATGATACGTTTGAGGTGTTCATAAACAAACTCGAGCGACGATATTAAGGAGTCCCAATACTTGCAGGGGGCGAGCTAGCTCAATCGTAGTTAATCTAGATAGGATATTATTTGTTAGTTCTTATGGGATCTTTTTGAAATCAGCAACAATATAATACTCGGAGCAACAGTTGGCTTAGGAAACGATGAAGCTTTCGACTGGTGGATATTGGGAGCATTAATGTCAACATTGTGATTAGAGATACCTTGGACACTTGAACAGGGTCATCCACCACTAACTTCAGCTGAAAAAAAATCTAAACAATTAAAAAATAATTACTCCATATATTCAGATAAAACTCAAGCTAAATTATCCGTCAATCAAACTCGAAAGCAAAGAACCCTAAATGTCACAGAATTTAATTTAATTTATATTATCTGTCACGGAATGAGTAGTGGTCCTAGTTATATTGTGGTTAATTAATTTAATTTTAGTTCATTTATCAAACCCGAGATTCATCAGATTCTTCTCCAACTCCACCCCATCCACGCCGCCCATCCACGCCGCGCTTCCACCTTTTCTACTCGCCGCCCCTCTTTACTATAATCATAGAGGGGGTTTTCTCGATTTTACCTCGTTCTCGTTGTCCGGAAAAACGAAGAACTTCGATGACCTTGAAGCCTTCCCACGTATTCCTTGCACTAGCTTGAACGTCGTGTGGACGACGATCCTCCAAGCTTATGGATCTCCTTCACAACTCTCTAGAACTATCAACTAATGATATTCTTGTCTTGTGTTCTAATTGTGAAGACCATGTAGTGCTTTTATAGGCTACGTAGGGGACCTTAAGGAAGTAGAATATTGGGCTTCCAATATTAATGATTAAATTGAGCCCAAGCCCAAATCTATTAATCCATTAATATTAATTATATGATTAACTCGACTATATAAATATAATTGCAATCCCAATATTTACCATATTATATCAAATAATATTCTTCCGGTAGTATTATTTATTCCGTATGTTTAAGATATAAATATCCATGAATAAATATTTATTTATTGCATAATAAAATTTATTCATCTCTTATATCCGAGACTAGTTACACTCAACTTTATTATTATGCGGGAACAAATCCACTCAGCGAGGTTTACATAATAAATCCTTATGAGCTCATCTCGGGGATATTATCAACCCTTATCGGGACATACTTTCCCGTCAAAAATTCACAGCATGTCATACATAAAATACGGTGACCCAACTTTACCGGTAATTGACTGGTTATTCTAATCAATCAATTCCTTTGGAAAATCAAAGCCACCTATATTATATGCACACACCCGCAATAATATCAGGGATTAAGAATAGAATACTCAGAGATTTAAATCGATTATCAAAGACAATCCTAATCGATAAATCTCAAGCAGATCCGCTCAATACACCAAGTGTACATGTATGATAAAATAATTAAGACAAATTATTTTTTCACTCATACAACGACTATACCGATGGATTAGTTCTTGTCCATCTAGGTCGTGAGCAACCGTTCGATTATATACGAGTGACTGATAGTATGATCTTCCGTGTGACGATGCACACCATACTAAATACAACGTATAAAATCCAGAACCATAATTTGCATTTAATTAATAAAGCAAATGAATGTTCATTATTAATAGGTAAATGAAAGTGCACAAGGAGTTCAGAATAATCAAATCTAGACATTAAGTATATTACTCCATCAATCTCCCACTTATACTAATGTCTAGTCTTATCTTCCAAACTTCTGACTCCCAAACCCTCCAAGTGCTTAAAATATACTTCTGAATCAGGTGGTACTTGCGCTCTATGTGTTTCGTAGCACTATGGGACCGTGGTTCCTTACTGTTTGCCACTGCACCGCTATTGTCACAATAAATTGTCATAGCCTTGGGCAAACTTGGAATCACATCTAAGTCCCGGAGGAAATTAAGGAACCACACTGACTCTTTCGCTGCCTCTGAGGCTGCAACATATTCAGCTTCCATGGTAGAGTCCGAAATGCACTTTTGCTTAACACTCTTCCATGACATGGCTCCACCTCCCAAAGTGTACACATAGCCTGATGTCGACTTTCGCCGGCCCTTATCAGCTTGGAAATCCGAGTCTGTGTAACCCAAAGGAAATAGCTCGTCTGCTTTGTATCTCAGAACATAATCCTTATTATTTCGCAAATACTTGAAAATGCTCTTTACAGCAGCCCAATGTTCCTTTCCAGGGTTACTCTGATATCTCGCCACTATGCCAACTGCATAGCAGATATCAGGTCTCGTGCATAACATTGCATACATTAAGCTTCCCACAGCCGAAGCGTAGGGAACTGCTTTCATTTCATCTTTCTCCTTTTGTGTACTAGGACACAACTTTTTAGAAAGATAAGTTCCTTTACTGAAGGGTAACTCACCCTTCTTGGAATCTTGCATGTTAAAACGAGCCAGAATCGTGTCTATGTAAGATGCCTGGGAAAGGTACAGTGTTCTATTCCGGCGATCCCTTATCACTTTGATCCCTAGAACATGTCCAACTTCTCCCAAATCTTTCATATCGAATTGTCTAGACAACCATCCCTTTATGTCTGATAACATCTTTACATTGTTGCCAATGAGAAGAATGTCATCTACATAAAGTACGAGAAACACCACTTTCTTCCCATCACGTTTCCAATACACACACGATTCGTCCATGCTTTGAATGAATCCATAAGACTGGACTACTTCATCAAATCGCATGTTCCACGATCTCGAGGCTTGTTTCAATCCATAGATGGATCGATTAAGTTTGCACACTAGATGATCTTGCCCCTCAGCAATGAATCCTTCTGGTTGTTTCATAGAAATCGTCTCGTTAAGACTTCCATTAAGGAAAGCTGTCTTGACATCCATTTGCCACACCTCATAGTTCATATGAGCTGCTATGGATAAGAGTATCCGGATCGACTTTATCTTGGCTACAGGCGAGAAGGTCTCCTCATAATCGATTCCTTCTTTTGGAGTAAATCCTTTCGTAACAAGCCTTGCTTTAAAGGTTTCAACCTTTCCGTCAGATCCTCTCTTTCTCTTGTAGACCCATTTACATCCAATTGGCTTTACGCCTTTTGGTGGTTCTACAAGATTCCAGACTTTATTAGAATCCATTGATTCTATTTCGGATTTCATCGCTTTCTTCCAAGAAGGCGCATCTTTATCATGTACCGCCTCGTCATAGGTCCAGGGATCGATTTCATGAACTCCAGGTCCAGAGTCCGAAGACTCACCCAGTCCAATCCATCTGTCCGGTTGTCTAACAACCCTCCCACTACGACGGCGTTCCGGTGTATTAATAGTGACAGTGTCAGGTGCAGGTTCTACAGGTGTATCATTTCTCGGTTCAGCTGTATCTAAGTCTTTATCGTTACTTCTCAACTCATCAAGCATTATGTCACTTTTGGGCTTGTGGTCCATGATATAGTCTTCCTCTAAGAACCGAGCGTTAGTACTTATAACGATCTTCTGGTCCGTAGGACTATAGAACATGCCACCTTTAGTTCCTCTAGGATATCCTATAAACAGCCGTACTTCAGTACGAGGTTCTAACTTATCGGCCCCTTGTCGCAGCACATGTGCTGGACATCCCCAGATCCGAATGTGTTTCAAGTTAGGCTTACGCCCACTCCACAATTCCATGGGTGTTGTAGGTACCGTTTTGGTCGGAACCCTATTCAAAATGTACGCCGCTGTTTCTAAGGCATATCCCCAGAACATAACAGGTAAATCCGAGTGACTCATCATTGATCGCACCATCTCCATAAGAGTCCTATTCCTTCTTTCTGACACACCATTCTGCTGAGGAGTATATGGTGAAGTCAGCTGAGAATCAATCCCAGACTCTGCCAAGTATGCCTTGAATTCTCCAGACAGGTACTCGCCTTCGCGATCAGATCGCAGGCATTTAATGGACTTACCTTGAAGGTTCTCCACAAGAGCCTTGAATTCTTTGAACTTGTCAAAGGACTCGCTCTTGCGGTGCATCAAGTATACATATCCATACCTTGAGTAATCATCAGTAAAAGTGATGAAGTACTCGTACCCTCCCCTTGCCTGAGTAGACATAGGTCCGCATACATCAGAGTGAATCAAATCCAATACTTGTTCAGCCCTTCGTCCTTTACTAGAAAAAGGACGCTTGGTCATATTTCCCTCTAAACAGGATTCGCAGGTTGGAAGGTCCACTCCTTCAACATCGCTGATTAAACCATCAACTTTCAACCTTTGAAGTCTATTTGAGTTAATATGACCTAGCCTTAGATGCCACAAGTATAATTGATTCATTTTAGAAGGTTCCTTTCTCTTATTGGTGTTCGTAGATGTGTTATTAGTCTCAGTTAGTTGCATCGTGGTAGACTCAGGATTTAGTACATATAAATCGTCTATCAATGTACCAGAACAGATAATTTCACTGCCTCTTCTTATGACCACAGAGTGATCAAAAGAAACAGAATACCCATTCATAATTAGTTTAGAAACCGAAATTAAATTCTTTCTAAAGTTCGGTACATAAAGACAATTTTATAAAACTAAAATCCTATCACTACTAAAACGTAAGTGAACGTCTCCCACTGCAACAGCCGCTACCTTCGCAGCATTGCCCATGTAGACCACGATCTCTCCCTCTCTAAGTCTCCGGGTTTCCTGGAACCCCTGCATTGAATTGCAGACATGGTCAGTGGCCCCCGTATCTACACACCAGGTACTGGTAGATATCACCACTGACAATGTTTCAGTGACTAAGGAAAATTTTGTACCTTTGATGAGAGGACAATCAGACCTCCAGTGTCCAAACTGTTTGCATCGAAAGCATCTGCCTAACGGCTTGCTTATCCCATTCCGTAGTTCGAAACCACTGGGCCTCTTTGCACGCTTTTCTTTTAGCCTAGCCACAAGAGCTCGTGATTCTCTTAACTTACGTACAAAAATCGCCTTCTCTGAGTCGTTTTTAAGGGACTCATTGAGGAACGATTCCGTGTGTATGTTAACCACCTCTTGTTCAGCTTCCACACCATGTCTCAACGTCATCTTGAGGTCATTCATTCTTAATGTCCTCATCAGTTGGAACAACAGTGGATTTAGAAAGCTCGACAGTCTGAACATTGTCTAGATTTCGTTTCCAATCATTAACATATGGAACCAGTGAGTTTTCATCTTTAAGTATATCACAAAGTGGGGTCACAGTCATTCTTAACCTATAAGCACATAAAACAAACAAACAATTTAATATCCGATATTATCTCCCTTAAATAATATCATTAAATCACTAATCACATCTAAAATCCCATCAGGTAAGGCAAGCCACGTGGTGTGGACGTTTACCCACCGAAATGATTTAGCAATTAGATTTGCTTCGGTCATACATCAGTTATAGCGTAACCTCGTGGGGAGGAATACTATAATGCGTATCTAAGTGTAAACCATTACTCAGTACTAAAGTAAATCGTTCGGAATTGCTACATCACCGCAAGCCACGTGGTGTGGACGTTTACGACAACTTCACAACTCTTCACAATTCCTTATAACTGTCTACATCAATTAATCCAAAATCCGTTAGTATAGCAAGCCACGTGGTGTGGACGTTTACTACACCAAGAGATTTTTATAATTGACTCCCAATTACTTGATCCATTTAATCTTGTAAATCAAGACGTGGAGAATCATAAGTGAAACTCGAAGTTTCTTACCAGTGATTCACCATGCGAACGACCCTATCTCTCATAAATGAGGGAGCCGAGCAGACAATCGATCCACCTTCAGAAGATGGTACGAATGCCTCTAATTTGTGTCCTCGACATGACCAAGTGGCTTTGGCTCCATTCCACTCCCCGAGATGAGAATGAGTCGACTTGAAATCAGTTTTGGAAAGAAAAATTAGGCATTGTTTGATAGACTTAATCAATGATTCTCATAAGAGGAATTACAAGAACTCTCCTCCAATAACTTGTCTATATAAACTTCAAAAGTTTATAAAAGTCACCAAGAGAGCAGTAATGGAGACCATGGGAATGTTTCCATTCCCTCTCCCACTTAGCTTTTTACAAGAAAGGGATACGCTATCTAGTGCATAAAAAAACACATATAGCATGCATACATGTAATAAAGCACATAGTATTATCACATAATCAAAATAATACTAGAATATTATTTTCCGACTATTATGGCTTTATCGCATCCCCGTATGCATATTATAGTCTTCAGTCTTCGTCTTTGAATGCTCCATGTGACGGGAATATTAATTCCAATATTTAAATCTATTTATTTTTAATAAATACAAAAGATACTTAATTAATAATAATTAAGTCAATCGAATAAATCAAAAATTAAATTAAATATTATTAATATTTTTATTTATTTTATTTTCCTTTTCTATTTCATTAAATCTATAGAATAATCTATCCAAGATCCACTTGGAATATTCTAGAAGATTTCCATAATGAAATAAGGAAATAAAATAATTTAGGACTCTTCTACTTTCCAAATTAATTAGATTCCTAATCCATGAATATTTCCATAAAATAGAAATAATCAATTAGGAATCCTAATTAATTCCAAATTGATTCTTTTCCTATTCCATGAGAGTTCCCAAAAATAAGAACACTCAAAATAGGAAAACCGAACCAATTAGGAAAGCGAATCACCGGACCGGGATAGCATGGGGTGGGGATCCCCACGCCACCACCGGACCGCCGCCATGAAGGTGGCCGGCCACCGTCGCCGGCGGCCCCTCCTCCCGCGGTCGATCCCTCGGCCATGGGGATGGCCGAGAGGGTCCTCCCCTCTCGTTCGTCTCCTCCGTCACACGTCTTCTCCGGCGGTCGTTTCGGCATTGATCCAACGAAAAATAAATTACAAATTTATTTCAACATAATCCGGTATCGATTCTATACATGAAATCGACCCTATACATTTTCCGGAAAAAGATAGAACAATAATAAATCCTAAATTCGGTCAACCCCCGAATTTTTACTATTACAAGCATTCACCACACAAAACGAATCTCGACATGTCCGAGAGTTTAATAAACCAACAATTATGACAAAATAATTAACAATAATTAAACAAGCCATAATAGTCGGAAACCCTGCAAGGTAGAACAATTATATCGTAAATACCGCGAACGTAAACCACGCTCTGATACCAATTGTTGGAATTTGATATCCCGGAATTGCGGAACATGACAACTCCGATCAAAAACCCGTCGCCGGATAACACGCAAACACCGCGTACGAGCCGGAGCCCGAACCGAACGCGCAATACGGCCGAAGTCGTGCGCACGCCCAGCCCGAGCCCCCGCACGCGGGGTTCGCGATCGATTACATCGATCGCATGGGGCGATCGATCGGGGCTGCTCCGGCAGCCCCCAGCAGCAAGTCCGGCGACTTGCTGCTCGCCGTGGAGGGGTGGCTCGATCCGACGAGCCGCTGCGGGCGCACCAGCCGCCCGCCCGGCGATCGCGCCCTAGGCGTCGATCGCCCCCTCGGCTGGAAGCCGAGGGCTCCCCATGCACGCCGAAACCCTAAGGGTCGACCGCCGCGATGCCGTGGTGTACAACCACCATCGCCGGTTGATCCTTGTTCATGGTTTCGCATCTCGGATCTTGGTTCGTCGGTATTTACAATATATAAACGATTAAAATCATAGAGGGGGTTTTCTCGATTTTACCTCGTTCTCGTTGTCCGGAAAAACGAAGAACTTCGATAACCTTGAAGCCTTCCCACATATTCCTTGCACTAGCTTGAACGTTGTGTGGACGACGATCCTCCAAGCTTATGGATCTCCTTCACAACTCTCTAGAACTATCAACTAATGATATTCTTGTCTTGTGTTCTAATTGTGAAGACCATGTAGTGCTTTTATAGGCTACGTAGGGGACCTTAAGGAAGTAGAATATTGAGCTTCCAATATTAATGATTAAATTGAGCCCAAGCCCAAATCTATTAATCCATTAATATTAATTATATGATTAACTCCTTTATATAAATATAATTGCACTCCCAATATTTACTCTATTATATCAAATAATATTCTTCCGGTAGTATTATTTATCCCGTATGTTTAAGATATAAATATCCATGAATAAATATTTATTTATTGCATAATAAAATTTATTCATCTCTTATATTCGAGACTAGTACCACTCAACTTTATTATTATGCGGGAACAAATCCACTCGCGAGGTTTACATAATAAATCCTTATGAGCTCATCTCGGGGATATTATCAACCCTTATCGGGACATACTTTTCCGTCAAAAATTCACAGCATGTCATACATAAAATACGGTGACCCAACTTTACCGGTAATTGACTGGTTATTCTAATCAATCAATTCCTTTGGAAAATCAAAGCCACCTATATTATATGCACACACCCGCAATAATATCAGGGATTAAGAATAGAATACTCAGAGATTTAAATCGATTATCAAAGGCAATCCTAATCGATAAATCTCAAGCAGATCCACTCAATACACCAAGTGTACATGTATGATAAAATAATTAAGACAAATTATTTTCTCACTCATACAACGACTATACCGATGGATTAGTTCTTGTCCATCTAGGTCGTGAGCAACCGTTCGATTATATACGAGTGACTGATAGTATGATCTTCAGTGTGACGATGCACACCATACTAAATACAACGTATAAAATCCAGAACCATAATTTGCATTTAATTAATAAAGCAAATGAATGTTCATTATTAATAGGTAAATGAAAGTGCACAAGGAGTTCAGAATACTCAAATCTAGACATTAAGTATATTACTCCATCAATAATATTGTGAGAGATTAGAAGGTTTTAGAGTGAATATCAATCCTTGTAATCATCGGCAATATTATAGTGAAAGTTCTCGTCGTTCCTCCCGTGGTTTTTCCCGATTTGGGTTTTCCACGTAAATTCCTTGTCTTCTTTACTTGTCTCCTTTATTTATTGTTGAGTTATTTTCGGGGTTCCGCATTATTATTCGTATTATACATTGTCTATCTGCAACAAGTAGTATCTAGTGGCACCGGTCTTGATCGTGTGGCGTTCAAAGCTTTGTCCCGTAACAAGTGGTATTAGTGCCAGGTTACGATCCTAAAAGCTAACAAGTGGTATCAGAGCCAGGCAACGATCCCGTGACCTACCAGACTACGATTCTACTACCTTCCGGAGCAAGGTTTCGATGGCGAGCGTGAGGTACGATCTACCGAATTTAAGTCTCAACACGAGGTTTCCTATTTGGCAATACAAGATGAGCTTAGTCCTCAGATCTCTTAAGTAAGAGATTGTTCTACTTGGTATTGACAACAAGCCGAAAGACATGAAGCATGACGAGTGGGTGGAGCTCGATCAGATGGCTATGGCGACCATATGGCTTCATGTTTCGGATTCTTTGACTGAGGAAACGACGGAAGCGAAGACCGCACTACTAAAAAAACAATCATAGAAATCGGGTATTACCTGATGTAAATGACTTGTGCGACCGATGTGTATGGAGACGATGTCTATACTCGCCATATTTCAGACATCAGTTATTAACCGATATCTATATTAACATTTAAATCACTCGCCATATTTCAAACATCGGTTATTAATCGATATCTATATTAACATTTAAATCAGTTTTAACTAGCAAAAACGATATAATTATGAACTTAAGAAATCGAGTATTAACCGATTTCGTTGCGAGCAGATAAACCCGATATCTGAAATATGCCGATTTTATTTAATTAAAAAAAAGTGATGTCTTTAAAGTTTGATACATCTTTTTATTCTTTTACAAGCGATGTCCTTAACACTAAAATCACACCAAATATATAAATATATTAATAAAAACATCAATACCATAAATATTAATTTGCTTCAATAACATCCTAAACAATATTAACCAATATTCAAGACATTCAATCAAACACCGATAAAAATCCAAAACATGATCGAAAATAAACATAATAAATAGCCGATAAACATTGGTGTCTTCTAATCGATCCAAGTTGCCTTCACCACCTTCGCCATGAATGCATATCTATCTGCAACTTCATCAATCTGTAAATAAAAAAAGAGGGAAAGAGTGAGTTGAATGCTACCTAGAATTCCATGCAATAGAACAGCAGTACCTTTTGATTATAATTCAAAGAGATTCAAACCATGAGTTACCTTTTGATTGCAGATCTAAGAGTTTTGCTTCGAAGGACTTGATTAAAATTCCATCGTCACTAAGCTTACTTCTGAGAACCTTCACATCTTATCAACTGTTTTTGCAGAATTTACCTGTGGTACCATTGGAAAAAGTACCCAGCCACCAAGGCAATTTTTCATTTCACAGTAAGAAAAACACAATTCGAATAATAATGCAAACACAACACAAGATAATGGTAATGGAAAAGTATTTAGTAATACTTATGAACACACAAAATGAATGTTAAATTGAAAAGAAAAAATCCAATTTTCTATTTATGAGATAACACACCCATGAAAAAAGAAACACGCACCGGCTTTTCAATGTCTAAATATATGTTAATTTCTGAATACTCAAAAAGCAAGTGCTATTGTGGTTCAAATTATTTCTCAATAATGAAAAAGTACACAAAAAATACCTCAATTTTGTATGAAATAGCTTGGTATTTTACAGCTAGGTTAGAACTCAGAAACATAAAAAAAAAAATTAGAGAATATGCATCCATGGACACCTTTGACCGAGAAACATAAATCAAATTGTAGTAATCGATCGCCAACCGAAAATTTCACGGATAAAAAATATTAATTACATAGAAGACAAAGAGATTAGACACCGATGAACAATTTTAACCTAACAAATTTGGGGAAATATACAGGGTAACAGGGTTATTACCTCCATGAGACTCGACTCCTCTTTTCGCCCGACGATGTGCTCTGCGTGGAAACCGCACTTGTCGTTTATGAACCCCTGCTCTAAAACAATGCTCCTGAGCCAAATAGATAGGGCAAGACTAGACATCATTATCATCATAAACTTCTTCTCTAACTTTAACAATATGCAACTTACTCAAATACATCCAAAGATAGTAGAAGGAGCCCATCTTCTGATACTTCTAGCTTCACCGCAACTGCAAGGGGACCAGGAAATCGATTTTAACCAACCTATCGACGGTGGCATCGAGCGGCTCGCCTTCCAACCGCACCTTGCAAATGTCGATCACCACCAGAACGGGGATCGTGTGCAAAATCAAGCAGTGGCTACACGCCTTCAGAGCGGCAACCAACACCGTCTTCCGCGGCGAGCATACTCTGTGCGCCGCCGTTTTCTCCTCCTCCTCCGAGAAGATTTCGGTGTCGTGCTTCGCGGAGATCTGCGGAGACGCGGCGGTGAACATGTTTTCCAAATCGGAGATCGAATCGATTTTCCCTCACGAGTCCCTGTCGCAGGTGAGGACCAAAGCAGAGGCGACGTTGGAGGTGGAGGAGGAGGAGGAAGAAATTGAGGGCGGCGTTCATTTTTTTTGGATGAATTAGGGTTTTTTAGGATGAAGGGAAATGGGCAAGAAAATGATTTGTGTTTGAGCGTGATGAAATTATAAGGGAAATCTAAACTTAGAAAATTTTTAATTTTTTTTTATCGCGGTAGTTAAATCTATCTTACATTTACAACCGATCATACAGAGCAAAGATTTTTCAAAAATATCAATTAAATCGGTTACAAAATACAAATGATTTAATTGTTTTTTAAAGCAACCTCATTTAAATCGATTTCATTTAAAAATGATATTATAATTCATATTTAAATCAGTTGTTTTTAAACTGATTAAAATATATACACTTACATCGGGCACATTTGGAGATGATTTAAATGAAGTGATGTCTATGACTCTGTTTTTAGTAGTGCCGCAAAGGAATTATGAGAGTTGTTGGAATCAATGTGCGTGGAGAAAACGGTGTCCAGCAAGCATCACTTGAAGAGAAGTCTCTACTTCCTCAAGATGGCGGAGGGGTCTTCGATTCAAGACCATGTAGCGAGATTCAAGGAGCGTGTAGCTGACCTTGGGAAAATTGGCGTGAAGATCGAAGATGATGATCTTGCGTTTTGGATGCTATGCTCGCTACCCCCCTCCATGGCGGCTTTTCGGGACACGCTTCTCTATGGACGAGATAGTCTCACGTTTAAAGACGTAACTTCGGCTCTCTCGTCAAGGCAAAACGTACAAAGGGTGGAGTCCAACAAGGATGGTGTGCCCGATGTGGGCGAAGGACTTAACGTCCAAAAGAAGTACCGTGATAAAGGGAGCGACTCGGGGAATTCGAAGTCGCGACACGGGAATAAGATGTGTTTCTATTGCAAGAAGAAGGGACACATAAAGTCGGAGTGCTACGCGTTGAAGAATAGGGAGAGCAACAACAATAATTCCGGTAATCGGAATTCCGGTGACGTTGGATTAGTAGATGGCCAATTCTATGGGGAACTACTAATGGCTCTAGGCGAGAACTCCAACTTGTGTGATGATTGGATCTTAGACTCGGGTTGCTCGTTTCATATGTGTCCGGACCGGTCGTTGTTTGAGACTTATGAATCTTTGGAGCATGGTGCGGTGTTCATGGCTAATGACACCTCGTGCAAGGTCGAAGGGATTGGAAATATCCGCTTGAAGATGTTCGATGGCACGGTGCGCACGTTAGGCGAGGTAAGACATGTCCCTGACTTGAAGAGGAATTTGATTTCCTTGAGTACCCTTGATATGAAGGGCTATAAACTCACTTGTAAAGGTGGAGTTTTAAGAGTTACCAAAGGTGGTTTGGTAATATTGCGGGGAAAGAGGAAGACGAGTCGTCTTTATGTCCTCGATGGAAGCTCGGCGAAAGAAGTAACCGAGGTTGATACAAGCTACACCGGAGAAGGTGGAGTTTTTAAGGCTACCGAAGAGGCTTTGGTAGTGTTGGGAGGAGACGAAAAGGCGAGACGACCTTATGTCCTCCAAGAAGGCACGATGAAGGAAGTAACCGGGGCCGAAACCCGACTCTTGGTAGAAGAGTTTATCCGGCTTAGAGGCGCGCAACCAAGTAAGGCCGGAGTGACCAAGCTCATTGAAGATAAAGCGGTGAACGAAGTAACCGTGAGAAAAACTAGGCTCTTGGATGAAGAGTCTACACGACTAGACCATGTGCGGCTTGGGCATGTGAGGAAAGTCGACAAGAAGGATCGAGTGTTTCTCGATCTATGGAGTGTTTCTAAACTTGGTGAGCCATGTGCGCTTGGAAAGCGGTCGAGAGGGTATATCTCGAATTGGGCTCACAACTCGAAGAAGACACTCAGGTATGTATGTTCCGATTCATGGGGACCTTTGAAGGTCCAAACTTCTAGGAACTAGCTAGGCCCATTGGGGCATTTGGAGGAAGACGAGGGACGAGACTATGGAGTGCGATGTGATTTCGCATGGGCGATGGGATTTCGCATGCGCGATGGGATTTCGCGATTTCTCGTCAAGGTGGAGATTGTTAAAATATGACTCGAATCCGTAGGAATTTTGTTTCCTTATTTAGGAAAATTAGAATTATATTGAATATAATATAATTCTATTCCTTATGGATTTATGAGTCATATAGTAGGAAAAAAGTTTATTCCTATTCCTATTGGTTACCTAATTTATGGGTTTTCTACACCTATAAATAGGGATCTCCATAGACACAATTATTTGAATGTAGAACACGAGTTAATACCATCATAGAGTGAGATAATATTGTGTGAGATTAGAAGGTTTAGAGTGGATATCAATCCTTGTAATCATCGGCAATATTATAGTGAAAGTTCTCGTCGTTCCTCCCGTGGTTTTTCCCGATTTGGGTTTTCCACGTAAATTCCTTATCTTCTTTACTTGTCTCCTTTATTTATTGTTGAGTTATTTTCGGGGTTCCGCATTATTATTCGTATTATACATCGTCTATCTGCAACAAGTAGTATCTAGTGGCACCGGTCTTGATCGTGTGGCGTTCAAAGCTTTGTCCCGTAACAAGTGGTATTAGTGCCAGGTTACGATCCTAAAAGCTAACATCCGCAATAGCATAACGGGCACCCGAACCTAATACGAAACAGAGTTCATGTATCAAAAACTATATACCATGTCACAACATTTAATTAATTCGTTAATTATATACAATAAATAGAATATGACATGACTATATAAATTGTTGCTTAAAGAAAAATAAGTCTACATATATATATATATATATATATATATATATATATATATATATATATATATATATTACTATATTAATTAATAGAATTAGATTTTAGTAAAAAAAATTATAATAATACCAACCTTCAACTTCATGGGTTGGTAGTTTGGAACACTTGTTGGTATTTAAGAACTCAACCAAATGCATTTAATCAAACATATTATCTCCGCGTTCGGTAGGTAAAATATTATCCGAACTCAGGTAAATCCTTTCGTCCGTATTATGCATTGCAACCATGTAATCGTTGATTTCATTAACGCCGTCCAGGGTCGACGCTAGAATTGCCCGTCCTTCTAGAAAATTGATATTCTCGATGTAATCATGGAAAGGTGGGTACGCGGCATGAACAATCGATTCAATATAATTATCCGATTGAATTATCAAATATTCATTCGGGATCTCTATATCTACTTCCCCGTCGTTCTCGCCGTCAGTAGTACCATCCCCTATAGAAGAGTCAATCAGAGAACTCACGCAACCTACGACCATCATTTTCATCGCCGATATTTTGCAATCTCATGTTCTTGGTCAAGCGTAAAACTTTGAAATTTATTCATATATTAGAAGAATTAATAGTGTCGTGAACTATATCCTACCACGTACATTTAGGCATGACCCGTCAAATTTGAAGAAAATCTCCTCCTGAAAATATATTACCCGTGAAAATTATGAAAGTTGTCTGATTGCTTTCTAATAAAATTAAATTGTGGTGAATAATTATGTTTGTTTGTTGTATCTTCGATCTAACAATAATTGATTTATTAATTTATTTGTCTTCATAATGATATAGAAAATCAAAAAATGAAAATTCAATACAAAAAACTCAGCATTTATTTTTCATTTTAAATATAAAATTGTTTAAATTGTTAAAAATGAATCGTTGTATATAAAGAAAATAAAATTAAAACATAATTTAAGAGTGTTTTTAAATAATTGCAATTTTTTCATTAGTCTTTAAAATATATAACCTTGTAAATTATAAATGTGAAATGGTATAATTAATAAAATTATTTTTTTGATAATTTTGTTTTTATTTTATCTATCTAATTTTTTAATTTGTTTTATTAATTTTTATAATGATACAAAAAATAAAATAAAATAAAACTTAAAGTTTTTTTCAATCATAATTATCATATCTTTTAAAATATATAATCGGTATGAATTTTTATATTAATATTAAATTATTAAGGAATAGTTTTAATATTTAAATTTCAACTATTTTAATAATTTATTTATATTTATAATTATTTATAAAATAAAAATTATTTGAAGTGTTTTCTAATAATAATTTTCGACTTTTCATTGGACACTTGAAAGATATAAATGTATGAATAATAAATGATAAATAGTTGTATAATTAACAAATGTTAATTAAAAATATTAAATAATTGTACAAATTAAAAATTTAAGAGAGAAGTCTACCTTATTAAAAGTTAAATTATTTGATTACGCAAATACTAAATTTACTATTATTACCAACATTTTATATCACTTAAAAAAATATATCATTAATATTTATTCTATAACTATGATCGTGATAAATATAATTCATTATTAAAATAAATCATAATTAATCATTATATTTAGTAATTAATTGTTATCTTTATTAAAATTAAATATGATTTATACTATTTGAGATTTTTTATTTTTTATTAAAATTTAGTGTATCAATTAAATTTTAAATTATTGTATATATTATATTTAATAATCTCAATAAATACAATCAATTTTAAATTATACCAATTTTGAAAATTTTACGTAATTATTAAATTTTGGTAATCTAAATCATAATTTACAATAAACAAATCTCAAATATAAGTAGTTCTTTAAAGATAATTTTAGTTGGATTCATATAATGACAATTTTTTGCTAATGTATATTAATATTTAGTTAACTTAGTATTAGTAAAATAATAATTATATCGATAATAATAATTTTCAAGCTATTATAATTAATCAGTTTTTTTTTTTTGTTTATTGCATAAAAATATAAAAATGGTATATTAAATTTCAAATGAGTGATCTATATTAATAATAGAATATAAAAATGGTATAGTAAATTTTTTGAATTGATTTAAAATAGATAATTACTATAATTAAGGATTTTAAATAATTAAATATTAATTTATTTCTAATTAATATAAATTCAAGTATTAATTAGTGAATTATATATTGTAAAGATATGATAAATTAATTTAAATGTGCATAATTTACGTAATATTAATATCAGACAATATAAGTTAATTGGATTGAGATTGATTTATTTAAATTAATATTATTATTTATTAATATTTATATGGTATGACAAATAAAGATTATCCAAAACATTAATTAAATACGTAGACATTTTAATTAAATTGTATTACATAATAATATAAGTTAATTTAATTGCTATAATTAAATATTGATTTATTTAAATTAATATTATTATTTATTAATATGTATATGGTATTATAAATAAAGATGATCCATAACATTAATTAAATACGTAGACATTTTAATTAAATTTTATTACGTAATAATATATATTGAAGTAGACATTTTAATTAAATTGTATTACATAATAATATAAATTAATTAGATTGATATAATTAAAGATTTATTTATTTAAATTAATATTATTATTATTAATATTTATATGGTATTATAAATAAAGATGATCCAAAAAATTAGTTAAATACGTAGAAATTTTAATTAAATTTTATTACGTAATAATATATTGAAATGAAAATTTAAACTTTCTATAATTAAGGAAAATGAAGGGTTGTAAAAATAATGGTTTGTGGAGTGGATGGTTGGATTTTGTGGAATTAATTAAGGTCATACTGGGTTATTTATATTAATATTAACAAAAGAATATAAGGATAATATATTAATTATTTAGAATTGATTTAGAGAGATAATTACTATAATTATGAATTAATTTTAAATAAGTAATTGAATATTTTATCCTATATTATAAATGCAGAATTATAATTTTCTATAATTAACATTAATATTAATATTTAATATTTATTAACATAGTGATATTAATATATATATATATATATATATATATATATATATATATATATATATATTATTTTTTTATCATACATTAATATATGAATTGTTTTTAAATTAATATACGTAATCAAAACATCATAAATTAAATAATATGTTTTTACTTTATTTATAATTAATATCATGAAAATTTTAAATACTAAAATTTTTAAATAATAATTTATTTAAATTTTATTTAAAATTAATATCATTTATTAATAGGAGAATTTAAAAAATAATATATTTATTATTTTGAATTTATTCAAATAAATATTTACTATAATTAAGGAATTTATAAATGAAAATAAATTAAATCAAATTTTATAAAATAAATGGTGAAATTGACAATTATAAATATTATTGTATAATTATTATTATTTGTTAATAAATATTATGAAGTATTAATTAGGAAAATATAAAATTAATTTGAGGATAATTGTTTTTAATAGGTGTTAAAACAAAAAAAAAATATAATGGAGATAAAATATGATTTGAACACAAAACAAAATTTTAAACATATTCCATCTCTTACAAATGTTAACAGAATTTTATAGGATAAAAATTGTACAGCTATGCTATAAATAAGGAGTTATTAATACAAATTGATATTAACACTATTATTTATTAAAATTTATTTGTAAGTTAGATAAATAAATAATAAAAGATACAAATAGATATAAATGTTAAGTATAAAGATTGTAATGCTATAAATAAAGAGTTGATTAATACAAATTAATATTAATACTATTATTTATTAAAGTTATATAATAAGGTAAATGAATAAATAGTAGGAGATAAATAAAAAATAAAGTGAATAAATTAATAGAAGATATTAAAAATAATTTATTTAATAATTTGAATTTTTGAAGTCAATCTTTACTATAATTAAGAGTTTATAAATATAAATTATATAAAATCAAATCGTACACGTAAAAGAGAAAATAAGAAAAATATAAATATTATTAATGAAAATATATCTATATACACTTATTGATATAGTCATTCATTTTTTCTACACACCCATTTAATAAAAAAACTATTTTACACAAATTAATCTAAATGTCTCAAATACCCTTAAATAAATCTCCTAACAAATTTCCTAAATAAAATCTTTTGCTACCCGATACATCTATCCTTTCAGAACTAATTTCGATCTCAAACTCAATGCACAAATAAAATTAAAAAAGACTTCCTCTTTGAACCGGATGTTGGAATTTTAGCATGGTTTTTTTAATTTAACGATTAAACTACGGAGCCCAGCATGTTGAGAGAATTGCTAATTCTTCGAGTGTTTTATTCTACTATTTGAGTAGATGTTACTTGATCAATAATTACTAAAATTCATGTATGGGTGAAAGAGTAATTGTTGTACAAAGTATGATAGTTGAAAGTTTAAATTTAAAAGAATAAATATGAGAATATGTATTGTTCTATATTGGTATAAAGGAAAGTATTTAATTAATGTTATTAATTAAAGATTAATTAGTGTGACATGTATATATTGTATAGTAGTATATACTATATATTTGTGTGTCGATTAAATAAGTGTTAATATTATATATTATATATAATTGTGTGTATATATAGTTAGTGTATATGTTGCTGAACATATATTGTATAATATACGATACAATTATATATTTATAATATAATATTGCATGTGTGTGTGCTAGCTGTGTGCATAAGTTAATACGTACGTGAATGTGTATGCATGTGGTTGTACGTGTATTACATGAACAGACATACATGTGTGTGTGAATAGGTGGGTATCAAACATCAAAAGACACTATTTGCCGTAGAGGTGTGACCCTTGGTGTAGAGGTGTTCAAAGCACCTATTCGGCCGGATGTTTAAAGCCTATAAAAGGCTTATTACCTATTCACTCCAAAACACAATTGAATGGACAATTAAACTAAGTTGATTGTAATTCATATTTCGAGGACACATTTCGAGTTATCGATATTTCTCTACTTCTTTCCTTTCTTCAGTGCATATAATTCCTTGTTTCTTGTTCGTTAGATTCAATATCGTGTGCTTCGATACTGTCTTATTTGTTGTTTTATCTTGAGAGACATTTGCCTGTGATTCCGTAAAGCACTACTACGGGGCAAATTCGTCTTAAGGACAGAGAGCCATCTCTCGACTCAGCAGTGCAATATTCGAAATACAGAAATAACCCCAACAATCTTAAGACGAATTTTTTATGTTGTTTTTGTATTTTTGAATATTCGAGATGATGATTTCAAAACTGCGATGTTCATGAAATTTGGGGAGAAACGAGAGAAAAAAAATTGTGTTATTCTATATAACAAATCTCAAGATACTTGACATGAGATTTCCCTTCTTCTTCTGGGAATAATTCTGTTGGGTCTGAAACTCTGACGACTTCCGCTAGATCTAGTACTCAGTCTTCTTCTACTGGGTTAAGATCTGAGTTGACGGTTCAAGTCTCTTCAGTTAAAAAGATGACTGAGGACAAACGAAAATCGTAATGATTTTATGTGGATAAAAGAGGTTCATATTAAGGGAGTTCATAGACTTCAAAAATGATGAACTCTAAATCCGTGACTAATCAGGATTAAGTCCGAATTTGTGGGGCAAAGTTTTACTCACTTCGATTACAAATCTTAATAGAATTCCCCACAAATGTAAGGATCAATTCCATATGAATTATGAAAATAGACTTAAAACTGTCATACAAATATTTAGTGTGAAGTTGTTTGGATAAGGTTGTAGTACCTAACCAAAGTAAGTTAAAATTAATCCTAAAACTGTGGATTGCATATTAATTGAATATGAAAATAACAGTAGTTTATATCAATTCTTATGTTGTAAGTTTGCGATATCGAATATCCATCTGGATATAATCACTGAATTCAGAGATGTTGAATTCTTTGTAAATGTCTATCCTCGAAAAGAGAAGAAAGGTTTAATTTCTGTTAAATGAAATTATGAAACGGCTATTAGTTCAGATGTCTGTAATTTAAAATATATTGATTCTAGTCAGAAGGGTACCGAAACTTCTGAAAATGAACATAGATGGAATACAAGAACTGGAAAGGCTAAAACCTTTAGTATATATTTTCTGACCTAATTGGTAGAAAATGATTCAAGAAAGATTAATGTTAAACAAAAGGTTTCTCAATTAATGCGTATGTTAAATGTATATACGTGAAAGAAAACATGATTTCAGTAGTGTTGAAAATTGTTTGCCTTTACTTAGTTGACAATCTCATTAATGGGAGTAACCTAGAATTAATCTTGGAAAACAAAAATATGTTGAAATGTTTTTCGACATAAAAAATATGGGTGTGGGAGATGTCATGTTGAAAATAATCATTTCTAAGACGTCTAAAGAACTGGTGTTGTCTCAAATCTCATTACATTGAAGTTGTTTGGAGATATTTGACATGATTGATAGTTCACCTATAATCACCAATGGATAAGAAACATAATAATGATAAAATCATGGTGAACCCATATAAGAAAGTAGGTGCGTACAAATCATTGGCAGTGTAATGAATATTGCAAACTGCATTCTTCCATAAATTATTTATTTAGTAAATAAGTTGGAGAGGTTTATGCACACAATCCATGAATTAATGATCAGTGGAAGGCGATAAACCGAGTATTGCAATATTTAAAATATAAGCAAAATTATGATTTGTACTACTAGCGATATCCAACTATATTGGATAAATACAGTGATGCTAACTGGATAACAAAGATATAAAGAACGACTAGTCTACTAGTGGTAATGTCTTTACTATTAGTGGTTGGACTGTGTCTTGAAAATTCTCTAAGCAAATTTGTATTACTCGATTCATTATAGAATCGGAGTTTATAACTTTTGGATAAAGTTGGAGACGAAGTTGATTGACTTCATAATTTCTTAGAGAATTTCCCGTGTTGGGATGAACTCGTGCTTTTAGTGATAAGTCAATATGATAGTCAGTCGACTTTGTAAAACGGCACGGAGTAGAATGGTAAGTCTAGACATATAAGTCGTAGACATAAAACCATTAGGCAATTGATCTCTACGAGTGCGTATTTCGGATCCGTTAACAAAAAGGCCTATCGAGAGATCAAACATAAATGCCTGTCTAGGGGAATGGAGTTAAAAACCCATAAATTAAAAATCTTTGTGGTGGTAACCCAACCATACTGACTGGAGATCCCAAGAATTTGGTTCAATGTGGAAAACTAAGCTATGAAGATTCAGTGAATCACTTTGGAAGTCTAAAAACTTCAAAGTAAGAGCAGTTCGAGTTATAATCTCCAGAAGAATATAACTCAACCCATTCCCGTGTAAGACTTTAACTGCTACCTGCAGAAAGGGTGGAGGATAAGTTTATAACTTTTAATGATTTTCAAACTTATAAAGTGGGTTGGAAAGTCACCTATGTAAGTGTGTGAAGACCGGACGCTTCAAAATGTAAAAACACTTATGAATCAAAGAGCTGTCCAGGGCCAAAATGGACAAAACGATAAGAACAAAAACAGATCGGAAGATATTGTGTTGGTATTCTTGTCTTGGTTTACACAAAACACTGACGGTTCAAGACATCGCGTTCACCGCGCAGTAAGTAAATCCGAGAATATTCAACTACGGAAGATTCAAAGCTAAATGCTATCTCTCCAGATGCAATATTGTTTCCCTTAGGAAAATGCATGTACAACAATTCTCTTTCATGTTGGGATTGTTGGAATTTTAGCATGGTTTCTTTAATTTAACGATTAAACTACGGGGGCCCGCACGTCGAGAGAATTGCTAATTCTTCGAGTGTTTTATTCTACTATTTGAGTAGATGTTACTTGATCAATAATTACTAAAATTCATGTATTGGTGAAAGAGTAATTGTTGTACAAAGTATGATAGTTGAAAGTTTAAATTTAAAAGAATAAATATGAGAATATGTATTGTTCTATATTGCTAAAATGTATAAAGAAAAGTATTTAATTAAAAATTAATTAATGTTATTAATTAAATATTAATTAGCGTGACATGTATATATTGTATAGTAGTATATACTGATAGAACATAGAATCGTAGAGATTTATGTGATCATCTATATTTGTGTAAATATGTGAATTTATGTATATTAGGTAGATTAATATTCTAGTTTTGGTAGGAGAATAAGGAAAATCCCTTTCATTGCGGATGAGAGTTGTATATATATTTGTTTGATGATTAATGAAAACCAAGGACAATATTCCTTTATGGTATCAGAGCGTCCATCTTTTTCTCCTTAATCAGTCGATTTTTTTTTTTCATGGCTCCTTCTCCATTGCATCCCGCGTTTACGGTGGGTAACATAAAGAATATACCTCTAATTCTTGAGACTGAAACAGGGAAGTATGTGTCGTGGGCGGAATTGTTCAAGATCCATTGTGAAGTCTTTGACGTTATTGATCATATAATTCCACCGGCGAACCCTACGACTACAGAGACATCGGACAAAGCTCAATGGAAGAGATTAGATTCCCTTGTTCGCCAATGGATTTATGGGACTATCTCTCCAGATCTGTTGCAGACCATACTCGAACCTGATTCGACTGCACATAAAACATGGGAACGTCTTGAGGGGATTTTTCGCGACAATAAACATTCTCGGGCTGTCCAACTTGAAAATCAATTCTCTCAGATCATTCTCGATGATTTTCCTAGCGTCTCGGCCTATTGCAAGGAGTTAAAGAGCCTTGCTGATCAGTTGGCCAATGTAGATGCGCCAGTTTCCAACAATCGGATGGTGTTACAGGCGATAGCAGGGCTGAATGAGTCTTACGATAGTGTCGCGGCAATCATCCAACAGAGCGACCCTCTTCCATCTTTCTATGAGGTTCGGTCGAAACTTGTGATGGAGGAATCAAGGAAAGCCAAGCAGGCGAGCATGGCGTCAAGCGTAGCGAATTCAGCCCTCATTGCTACGAGTTCAGACGGTGGTGTTGAGGCTAAAGAGTCATCCATCGGTAGTGGTGGTCAGACACGGAACAACAAGTCCGGTCATCAAGGAACTGGTCGTGGTAAGAAGACAGGTGGACAAGGTCAAGGAAATCGTGGCCATCATCAAAATCCTAGTCGGCAACAAAATGATGGTGAAAATGGCAGCAGCGGTAGACCTCAGAATAATGGACGTGGACGAGGACGCGGCAATTATAATCAATCGCAGAGTCGTCAATGGCAGAAGCCACCTCAGTGGTGGAATTACCAATCGGGTTGGCCATCTCAACCCCAATGGATGTCTCCGCCGTGCCCCTATCCTACTAATGGGTGGGTTCGCCCTAATCCACCTGGTCCTCAGGGAATGGGTCAGAAACAGGCTCAAGCTTATAATGTTCATGGGCCTGGAGCTTCTTCTTCTCCTTATGTACCGACGGACATCGAGACGGCCATGCATACGATGTCACTAAATGTTCCTGATGATAACCTTTATATGGATACTGGTGCCACTTCACATATGATGGGATCATCGGGTACGCTCTCGTCTTATTTTAATTTGAGCAACAAAAATAAATCGATAACTGTCGGGGATGGTAATACTATTCCTATTGTTGGGTGTGGACAACGTACTCTCTCATCACCTTTTCCCCCTTTGAAATTATCAAATGTTCTTCATGCACCTAAACTCGTAAAAAATCTGATTTCCGTTCGTCGTTTTACAACTGATAATAATGTGAGTATTGAATTTGATCCTTGTGGGTTTTCTGTGAAGGATATTCGCACGGGGGCTCGTTTAATGAGATGTGATAGTACCGGGGATCTCTACCCTATCACCACCACTCAGAAATTGTTCTCCACCCCTACGTCAACTTTTTCTGCTTCTTGTCCTCGTTTATGGCACAATAGGTTGGGTCATCCGGGAGCTCCTGTTTTTCGCTCCTTATGCAATAAAAATTTTATTCCTTGTAAGAACCCAAATTTGGATGGTATTTGCGTTTCTTGTGTTTTTGGTAAACATGTCAAGTTTCCCTTTCTTCCATCTACTTCTACTACAATTTTACCATTTGATATTGTGCATAGTGACTTGTGGACCTCCCCCATTTTGAGCTCTTCCGGTCACAAATATTACCTATTGTGTTTAGATGATTATAGTAATTTTTTGTGGACATTTCCCATTGGAAATAAATCTCAAGTCCCAGAATTATTTTTTACATTTAGCACCTATATTTCCACTCAGTTTGAACGGGTAATTAAGAGTTTTCTATGTGACAATGGGCGGGAATTCGACAATAATCAATTTAAGTCGTACTTTCGGTCTAAGGGTATGAGCTTTCGATTTTCATGTCCTCACACTTCTTCTCAAAATGGGAAAGTAGAGCGTAAAATTCGCACGATCAATAATTTAGTTCGTACCCTTCTTGCTCACTCTTCACTACCATCTTCATTTTGGCATCATGCATTAGCAATGGCTACATATCTTTTAAATATTCTCCCCATCAAAGGTCTTAGGAATTTTTCCCCCACGCAAATTCTCTACAGACGAAATCCCACATACACTCATCTTCGGGTTTTTGGTTGTTTGTGTTTCCCCTTAATTCCTGCTACTAATATCCACAAGCTCCAAAATCGTTCGAATCCGTGTGTTTTTCTTGGGTACCCACAAAACCATTGAGGTTTTAAATGTTATGATCTCACCACTCACAAAATTATTGTCTCTCGACATGTGGTGTTTGAGGAAAAAGTTTTTCCTTTCGCATCGAGTCACCATTTACCTACTGCAAATCGTGATTATTCTTTTTTGGACCAACAATTTAATCCATTAGTTCATGGATGGTGTGATCTTCAAACTCCTCCAGATGCTTCTCCATCATTTGTACCTATCTCCTCTTCTGGATCCCAACGTATCCCACCAGATATAGCTCCAACACATGCTGCACCTCATGTTTCGGCCGCTGGTCCTTCGGCCATCTCCGAGTCGCCTATTCATCCACCTACCTCACTCGACCACGCCAGTTCTAATGCTGAAAGTTTACCAACTTCAGCCCCACTTCCGCCTCCTCGGTCTATGACTACGCGGAGTATGCGTGGTATCACCAAACCCAAACATCAATTTAATCTTTTTTCTTCAGATACCCCTTCTCCTGTGCCATCCAATCCTAAACTTGCGTTGTCTGACCCTAATTGGAAGTCCGCGATGGTTGATGAATTTGATGCTCTAATTAAAAATAAGACGTGGGTACTAGTGCCCCGTCCCTCTAATGTGAATGTTATACGTTGCATGTGGATATTTTCTCATAAAAAGAATGGTGACGGTTCTTTTGCAAGGTATAAGGCTCGTCTTGTAGGTGATGGCAGGTCGCAACAAGTGGGCGTGGATTGTTCGGAGACATTCAGTCCGGTAGTGAAACCAGCGACCATTCGTATTGTTCTCAGCTTGGCACTTTCTAACTCGTGGCCCATACATCAGTTGGACGTTAAAAATGCATTCTTACACAGTGCATTACAGGAGACTGTTTATATGCACCAACCTATGGGTTTTCGAGATCAGAATCATCCGGACTATGTTTGCCTCTTAAAGAAATCTCTTTACGGTCTAAAGCAAGCTCCGCGGGCATGGTACAAGCGTTTTGCCGACTTTGTGGCTTCTATGGGGTTCACCCACAGTCGTTCCGATCATTCCCTGTTTGTTTATTCTAAAGGTCGAGATCGTGCATATTTATTGCTCTATGTCGATGACATAATTCTTACCGCATCGTCTGCTCCGCTTCGATCGTCTATCATGGAGACTCTCGCTTCTGAGTTTGCAATGAAGGATCTTGGACAATTAAATTATTTTTTGGGTATTGCTGTGACCCATATTTCTGGAGGACTTTTCTTATGTCAACGCAAGTATGCCGAGGAGATACTAGAGCGTGCCGGTATGTCTTCTTGCAAACCCTCAATCACCCCAGTGGACACTAATGCTAAACTGGGAGGCTCGGCTGGTTCACCGTATGAAGATCCTACGTTTTATCGACGTTTAGCCGGAGAATTGCAATATCTCACTTTCACACGACCCGACATTAGTTATGCGGTTCAGCAGGTTTGCCTCCATATGCATGATCCCCGCCAAGAGCATATGGCTGCTCTAAAACGCATTTTAAGGTACATTCGCGGCACCCTTGATCTCGGTTTGCATCTCTCGAGATCCTCTTGTAACTCTCTCACAGCTTACACCGATGCGGATTGGGGTGGATGCCCCGACACCCGTCGTTCAACCTCTGGTTATTGTTTATTTTTGGGGTCTAATTTGATTTCTTGGTCTTCAAAGCGACAACCCACTCTATCCCGTTCAAGTGCTGAAGCGGAGTATCGAGGTGTCGCTAATGCCGTGGCTGAATCTTGTTGGATTCGTAACCTTTTACTTGAGCTTCATGTCCCACTATCTAAAGCTACTTTGGTATATTGTGATAATATAAGTGCTATTTACTTGTCCGGCAATCCAGTTCAACACCAACGTACGAAGCATATAGAGTTGGATATCCTGTTCGTCCGAGAAAAGGTGACAAAGGGAGAAGTTCGGGTTCTCCATGTACCGTCCCGTTATCAGTTAGCTGATATATTCACTAAAGGGCTTCCGCGCGTACTGTTTGAAGATTTTCGGGACAGTCTCAGCATCCGTCATCCTCCCGCTTCGACTGTGGGGGGCTGATAGAACATAGAATCGTAGAGATTTATGTGATCATCTATATTTGTGTAAATATGTGAATTTATGTATATTAGGTAGATTAATATTCTAGTTTTGGTAGGAGAATAAGGAAAATCCCTTTCATTGCGGATGAGAGTTGTATATATATTTGTTTGATGATTAATGAAAACCAAGGACAATATTCCTTTATATACTATATATTTGTGTGTCGATTAAATAAGTGTTAATATTATATATTATATATAATTGTGTTTATATATAGTTAGTGTATATGTTGCTGAACATATATTGTATAATATACGATACAATTATATATTTATAATATAATATTGCATGTGTGTGTGCTGTGCTGTGTGCATAAGTTAATATGTACGTGAATGTGTATGCATGTGGTTGTACGTGTATTACATGAACAGACATACATGTGTGTGTGAATAGGTGGGTATCAAACATCAAAAGACACTATTTGCGTAGAGGTGTGACCCTTGGTGTAGAGGTGTTCAAAGCACCTATTCGGCCGGATGTTTAAAGCCTATAAAAGGCTGATTACCTATTCACTCCAAAGTTGATTGTAATTCATATTCCGAGGACACAATTCGAGTTATCGATATTTCTCAACTTCTTTTCTTTCTTCAGTGCATATAATTCCTTGTTTCTTGTTCGTTAGATTCAGTATCGTGTGCTTCGATACTGTCTTATTTGCTGTTTTATGTTGAGAGACCTTTGCATGTGATTCCGTAAAGCACTAATACGGGGCAAATTCGTCTTAAGGACAGAGAGCCATCTCTCGACTAAGCAGTGCAATATTCGAAATAAAGAAATAACCCCAACACTGGATCGCTTTGACCATTCTCGAACCATTCCCACTACGGCACTACCCTGGTTGAGATTCTAGGAAATCACTCTGAGAAGCGTTCAGTGTATAATGTTCGTCATCAACGTTTGATGTATTAGGTATTTTGTAATGTCCATGCGTAAAGAATAAAATAAAATAATTATCTATTAATATTGTTTAATTATTTGGAGTTAGAAGTCCCGTTGTTCTTAGCGCATAATTAGAAATTTAATCTAATGATTAAATTACAAATCATAAAGATATAATACAATAAATAAATTATAAGCTATATAATTACATCATCTAAATTAATATTACCAATCGCAAAAAAATAAATAAATAAATAATAATAATAATAAAATTATTTAACTTAACAAAATTAATTCAGTCAACCAGGCTGAGGACGTAGTCACAAGCTATAACGTTAATTTTAACGTTAATAAATCTATAACTCCGCAACTGCCCCTTAAATTTAGGATTGACCACCTCAAATAGCTAACAACTCAACCCTATTTATACTACACACGACTACATCGTCAATCCACAATACTACAAACTGAAGTCATCAACTCTATATGTTTGCCGATCCCAAAATACCGAATATAAAAATCCTGAACACTACACCGCAAATTGGAGAAGTTGTACGCAAGAGATAGACGACTCTCGGGCTCCGGATTGTCGATAACAAGAAATTCCAAGTAGCCTACGGGGGAGTTTAAAACGAGCATCAGAAGGAGGTACCTGGGGCTACAAACTAATCGAAGGAAATCCGAAAAACTCAATCTCTCTCTCTCTAAAAGGTAACACCCTCAAACCCTTTGCTTATGGAGTTGCCCACGAACTGTTAGTTTCACCCTCTCTGCATCTCCTAAAGAACTCCTAAATTTACGCTATTATACCCTAAACGTAGAAACTAGTCGCTGTCCTTATCTGTCGAATCTTCGGCGAACGCCGAAGAGTAGTCGCATGTACCACGGCGATTCGAGCGAGTCTCGTCTCGCCAACCCATATTTTGCTGAACCTCGATCTGTCAAACTTCTTTAGAGGACGAATAGGATTCCAAAGCTTAAACCTTAGTCTAATGTAATTATTGCTTAAAAAGAATCGAAAAGGGGGAAGAGTGATCGGGCTTCTGTTCTTTAACCTTGTTAAATGTATTTGTGAAAAGGAGGTTAGGGTTCTGTACTTACAATTCCAAATACACCAAAGCCGTAAATTTCATAGTGTAGTTTTCAACTCTTTAAGTATTTACATATCACCCCTTTGAACTCATTAAATTATAAAGTGGTCCTAAATGATTATAACTAAAATTAAAATGTACAGTTTAATCAAAATTAACATTAACAATAATTAGAATCTATATACATTAAAATATTATACGTATTGATTTAATTAAATAATCTATATTGACTAAGTTTGTGAATTTCACCTTAAAAGGAAACGAAGCGCAAGGGACTTAGGGACTTCTCTCAAATTCAAAGACTTAATCGCACGACACGTTTATAAGGTAGGGGTTTTTCATCTCCTTTTTAATGTCTAATTTCAAAGTATGTGCTATATGTGATTTGAATACGCGAATTATTGCATGATATGAAAATGTTTTAGACTCGTGACCCAAAAGGGTCAGTGTCAGGAGGAGGCACCGAGGTATACTCGCATGGGTCAAAATTTATATTATAGAACCTGTGACCCAGAAGGGTCAGTGTCAGGAGGAGGCATCGTGGTTTACACGCCGTGTTCTATAATATGCGCAACATGTATTGAAAATTATGTTTCATTTTGTGATTTCATGATATGATCATTGCATATATATATCGTACGGTGATTTGCGATGTTGATTGGAGATGAGTAGTCCTTATTGAGCACGTTGAGCTCACCCCAAATCAACGCATTGTTTTTCAGGTACTTACGAGGATGATCACCGGGGGAATGATGAGGAGACGAATTAGGAATTTTCATTGGTTACTTATTATTTTCCGCTGCAAACATTGATTTCTAAAACGTCTAGAAGTACTTTTATTTTTGAACTAATAACTCTGAAACGATGATTTTATTTTTATTATTGGTATTTAAAAATTTTGACGTGGAATATTTGACTTTTCAAAAGTACGTGAGTAGCGCCTCTAGATACGAAATTGTTTTCTGATGAAATATCTTTTATTTTGAGTTACGAAAATTGGGGCGTTACAGTGTGGTATCAGAGCTAGCTTGCTTTTCTGCAGACTCGTTAAAACTTTTCTTTATATTATTAGTTTCATTCGTCCTCGTCCTACCCCGTGACATCCTCAAGGTACGTAGCACATGAATTATTAAAGTATTTAAGATCAATATTAATTTCTTTACGCATGAACAATTATGATTAATCCCGTTGGGCATCTAGGAACCCTCCAATGGCAGAAGAACAAGAAAACCCACGTAACAACATCCCTGTCGACCAGGCTGCTGCGAATGCCATGGGAGCTGTCTTGGCTAATTTTCTTCAGAATCTACAGAATCAAGCAAATGGCAATGGCAACGGTAATGGAAATGGAAATCGGAATGGAAATCGAAATGTCAAAGCAGTTGAACAATTTCGTTCTTATAGTCCCCCAAGTTTCAATGGAAAAGATGGACCTGAAGCCGTCGAAGAGTGGTTCCGCTCGTTGGAGAGGATATATCGAATGATCGAGTGTGACGATGCACAGAAGATCACATGTGCCACCTTCCAGCTGACGAAAGATGCCGATCACTGGTGGGAGGGTTACTGGAGGACTCTTACAGATGCACAGCGAAATGCTTTCACTTGGGAGGATTTCAAGACAGCAATGATGGACAAATTCTTCCCACATTCCTATCGTGACGAAATGGAGACCGAGTTCTTGAACCTCAAGCAAGGGAATCAGACTGTTATTGAGTACGAACGCAAATTTAATCAGTTGAGCCGATATGCCCCGCATCTAGTGAACACGGATGTTAAGAAGGCACTTAGGTTCCGCAGAGGATTGAAGTCCCAATTGGCTGGTATCCTATCAGCTCAAGGGAATATCGAGTATTCGGAAATGGTGAGTAGAGCTCATGACGTGGAGACGAGCTTAAGAATTGCAGAAGTAAAGCCAAAACCAGCCACAGGCTCGTCCGAAAAGAGAAAGTGGAATGGAGGATACCAGAACGACAACAAACATATGAGAACTGGCGGGGACAACCGCAATGTAGCACCAAACAACCGACCATTGTGCAATGAATGTGGGAAACATCACTTCGGAGTCTGTTTGAGAGGCAAGAACGCATGCTATCGATGTCACCAAGAAGGGCATCAAGTTTGGGATTGTCCAAAGGGTAACCAACAGGGTAACCCGAGACGTAATGGCGGTAATGCACCTCAGCAGCAAAATCAAGATAGGCGTGGACCGGGAGGAAATGCACGGATGTATGCAATGGCAAGGGAAGATGCTGCTAAAGATCCTGAGGTGATGACTGGTATGTTATCAATCTCTAGAGTACCTGCACTTGTGTTATTTGATACGGGTGCTTCACATTCTTTTATCTCTAGAAAGTTTCACGATATAACTGATAAACATAGCACTAGAGTAGAGAATTCTTTGGAAGTCAGTCTACCTTCAGGGAACACAATCTTAACGAGTGAAAGAGTCGAAGGAGTAGAAGTTGATGTTGGTGGAAGAATTCTATTGGCTGATCCTTACGTGATCGATATGAAGGATTTCGACTTGATTTTGGGCATGGACTGGCTTAACAGACATCGAGCTAACATCCAATGCCACGAGCGAGAAATCATTTTTCCACTTCCAGAAGGGGGTGAACTTAAACTTCCCGGAGCAAAGGCTAAGACACTACCATATGTAATATCAGCGATGAAGGCCGTAAAGATGTTAAGAAAAGATCAGTGTCAAGGTTTCCTTGTGAACCTAATCAGCGGTGTAAAGACTGAAGCTGTGCCAAGTGATGTGCCCGTTGTACGAGATTTCTTGGATTTATTTCCAGAAGAGCTACCAGGCGTTGCACCAAACCGTCAAGTGGAGTTCACGATCGATTTAATACCTGGAGCAGCCCCTACATCGAAGGCCCCATATCGTATGGCACCGAAAGAGCTGCAAGAACTAAAAGGGCAAATTCAAGAACTATTGGAATTGGGTTTCATTCGACCGAGCGTGTCACCTTGGGGAGCACCAGTGTTGTTCGTCAAAAAGAAGGATGGGTCATTCCGAATGTGTATCGATTATAGAGAACTTAACCGACTCACGGTGAAGAACAAATACCCACTGCCGAGAATCGAAGACTTGTTCGATCAACTAAGAGGAGCAAGTTGCTTTTCAAAGATTGATTTGAGGTCAGGGTATCATCAACTGAGGATCAAGGAAAGCGATATTCCAAAGACGGCGTTCAGAACTCGGTATGGACACTATGAATTTGTGGTTATGCCGTTTGGTCTAAGTAATGCACCTGGAGTATTCATGGATTTAATGAACAGAGTATTCCAACCGTACTTGGACCAATTCGTCATCGTGTTTATCGACGACATCCTTATTTACTCGAAGAGTCGAGAAGAGCACGAAGAGCATTTGCGAATAGTGCTAGAGATACTTCGTAAAGAGAAATTGTACGCAAAATTCAAGAAATGTGAATTCTGGATTAATCGAGTTGTGTTTCTGGGACATGTTATCACTGCTCAAGGAATTGAAGTCGACCCGAGCAAAGTTGAAGCTGTCAATGAATGGGTTGCACCTACTAATGCAAGCGAAGTTCGAAGTTTCCTGGGCTTAGCAGGTTATTATCGGAGGTTCATTGAAGATTTCTCTAAAATAGCAATACCGATGACTCGACTGACGAGGAAAGGGGAGAAGTTTGTATGGAACGAAAAATGCGAGAACAGTTTCCAAGAGTTGAAGAAGAGACTCACTACTGCACCAGTGCTGACAATTCCTGACCCCAGTAAGGATTTTGTCATTTATAGCGACGCATCGAAATTGGGTTTAGGCTGCGTTTTGATGCAACAGGGCAAAGTGGTGGCTTATGCCTCACGACAACTAAAGCCGCATGAGACGAACTACCCCACACATGACTTGGAGTTAGCTGCAGTAGTCCATGCACTAAAGATTTGGAGACACTACTTGTACGGAGGAAAATGTGAGATTTTCACCGACCATAAGAGTTTAAAATACTTGTTCACGCAGAAAGAATTGAACATGAGACAACGAAGATGGTTTGAGTTAGTGAAAGACTACGACTGCACAATTAGCTACCATCCGGGTAAGGCAAATGTGGTAGCTGGTGCTTTGAGTCGAAAAGGGAAGTTGGCGAATTTACTCTCCGATCAAGAACATTTGGTACGAGATTTTGAAAGAATGAAAATCGAAGTAATCGTACCTCCGAGTAACACGAAAGCGAGATTAGCTTCTTTGACTGTACGACCAATACTCAGAGATCGGGTGAAAGAACTCCAGTCTCGAGATGCGTTCTTGAATAAAATGAGACAAAAAGCACAAGAAGGAAACATCAAAGGTTTTGCAATAGCCGACGATGATGTCCTAGTGTACGAAGGGAGGTTATGTATTCCAAAAGATGAAGAGTTGAGGAGAGAGATTCTCGACGAAGCTCATAGTACTCCTTATACAGCACACCCTGGTGGAACAAAAATGTATCGAGACTTAAGAACCATGTTTTGGTGGAGAGGCATGAAGAGGGACATAGCGAAATTCGTGGAAAGTTGCATGGTTTGTCAAAGAGTGAAGGCTGAACACCAACGACCGTCAGGTTTGCTCAAGCCGTTAGAAATTCCTGAGTGGAAATGGGAACACACTACGATGGACTTTGTGGTAGGCTTGCCACCATCAAAAAGAGGTAACAAAGCTATTTGGGTGATTGTTGATCGTCTCACGAAATCAGCACATTTCTTACCAGTTAAGATGACGTTCAACATGGAGCAATACGCTCAAATATATATTCGAGAAATTGTGAAATTGCACGGAGTTCCTGTGTCGATTGTGTCAGATAGAGACACGAGATTCACCTCTCGATTTTGGAGAAGTTTGCAAGAAGCTCTTGGAACAAAATTAAGGTTCAGCACAGCTTATCACCCCCAAACGGATGGTCAATCCGAAAGAACGAATCAAATACTTGAAGATATGTTGAGAACTTGCGTTCTTGATTTAGGAGGCCAATGGGAAACTCTTTTACCGTTGGTAGAGTTTGCTTACAATAACAGTTACCAAGCGACAATCGGTATGGCGCCATATGAAGCTTTATACGGAAGAAAGTGTAGATCACCATTATATTGGAGCGAAGTGGGTGAGAAAAAGATTCTAGGACCGGAGTTGGTCCAAGAAACCGTGAAACACATCGCTACTATACAAAATCGAATTAAAGTCGCCCAAGATAGACAAAAATCGTACACCGATCGACGAAGGAAAGAGCTTCACTTTGAGATTGGTGATCATGTATTTTTGAAAGTAGCACCGGTCAGAGGCATCATAAGATTCGGCGAGAAGGGTAAACTGAAACCAAGATACATAGGTCCTTTCGAGATATTACAAAGGATCGGAGACTTAGCTTACGAGCTAGCATTGCCACCGAAATTGTCAAACGTGCACAACGTCTGTCACGTGTCTATGCTCAGAAAATATGTGCATGACCCGAGACACATTGTGTGTCACGACGAGTTAGACATTCGAGAAGACCTAACTTACGAAGAGACTCCCGAGGAAGTATTAGATCGTAAGGTCCAAACTTTAAGGAACAGAGAAGTTATTCTGATCAAAGTTCAATGGAGACGACATAACAAGAGTGAAGCTACATGGGAACTAGAGGATGAATTTTATGCCAAATATCCAAATTTTTTGCCAAGTGGTTAGTTTCTGAATTTCGAGGACGAAATTTTTTTGAAGGAGGGTAGTATTGTAATGTCCATGCGTAAAGAATAAAATAAAATAATTATCTATTAATATTGTTTAATTATTTGGAGTTAGAAGTCCCGTTGTTCTTAGCGCATAATTAGAAATTTAATCTAATGATTAAATTACAAATCATAAAGATATAATACAATAAATAAATTATAAGCTATATAATTACATCATCTAAATTAATATTACCAATCGCAAAAAAATAAATAAATAAATAATAATAATAATAAAATTATTTAACTTAACAAAATTAATTCAGTCAACCAGGCTGAGGACGTAGTCACAAGCTATAACGTTAATTTTAACGTTAATAAATCTATAACTCCGCAACTGCCCCTTAAATTTAGGATTGACCACCTCAAATAGCTAACAACTCAACCCTATTTATACTACACACGACTACATCGTCAATCCACAATACTACAAACTGAAGTCATCAACTCTATATGTTTGCCGATCCCAAAATACCGAATATAAAAATCCTGAACACTACACCGCAAATTGGAGAAGTTGTACGCAAGAGATAGACGACTCTCGGGCTCCGGATTGTCGATAACAAGAAATTCCAAGTAGCCTACGGGGGAGTTTAAAACGAGCATCAGAAGGAGGTACCTGGGGCTACAAACTAATCGAAGGAAATCCGAAAAACTCAATCTCTCTCTCTCTAAAAGGTAACACCCTCAAACCCTTTGCTTATGGAGTTGCCCACGAACTGTTAGTTTCACCCTCTCTGCATCTCCTAAAGAACTCCTAAATTTACGCTATTATACCCTAAACGTAGAAACTAGTCGCTGTCCTTATCTGTCGAATCTTCGGCGAACGCCGAAGAGTAGTCGCATGTACCACGGCGATTCGAGCGAGTCTCGTCTCGCCAACCCATATTTTGCTGAACCTCGATCTGTCAAACTTCTTTAGAGGACGAATAGGATTCCAAAGCTTAAACCTTAGTCTAATGTAATTATTGCTTAAAAAGAATCGAAAAGGGGGAAGAGTGATCGGGCTTCTGTTCTTTAACCTTGTTAAATGTATTTGTGAAAAGGAGGTTAGGGTTCTGTACTTACAATTCCAAATACACCAAAGCCGTAAATTTCATAGTGTAGTTTTCAACTCTTTAAGTATTTACATATCACCCCTTTGAACTCATTAAATTATAAAGTGGTCCTAAATGATTATAACTAAAATTAAAATGTACAGTTTAATCAAAATTAACATTAACAATAATTAGAATCTATATACATTAAAATATTATACGTATTGATTTAATTAAATAATCTATATTGACTAAGTTTGTGAATTTCACCTTAAAAGGAAACGAAGCGCAAGGGACTTAGGGACTTCTCTCAAATTCAAAGACTTAATCGCACGACACGTTTATAAGGTAGGGGTTTTTCATCTCCTTTTTAATGTCTAATTTCAAAGTATGTGCTATATGTGATTTGAATACGCGAATTATTGCATGATATGAAAATGTTTTAGACTCGTGACCCAAAAGGGTCAGTGTCAGGAGGAGGCACCGAGGTATACTCGCATGGGTCAAAATTTATATTATAGAACCTGTGACCCAGAAGGGTCAGTGTCAGGAGGAGGCATCGTGGTTTACACGCCGTGTTCTATAATATGCGCAACATGTATTGAAAATTATGTTTCATTTTGTGATTTCATGATATGATCATTGCATATATATATCGTACGGTGATTTGCGATGTTGATTGGAGATGAGTAGTCCTTATTGAGCACGTTGAGCTCACCCCAAATCAACGCATTGTTTTTCAGGTACTTACGAGGATGATCACCGGGGGAATGATGAGGAGACGAATTAGGAATTTTCATTGGTTACTTATTATTTTCCGCTGCAAACATTGATTTCTAAAACGTCTAGAAGTACTTTTATTTTTGAACTAATAACTCTGAAACGATGATTTTATTTTTATTATTGGTATTTAAAAATTTTGACGTGGAATATTTGACTTTTCAAAAGTACGTGAGTAGCGCCTCTAGATACGAAATTGTTTTCTGATGAAATATCTTTTATTTTGAGTTACGAAAATTGGGGCGTTACAGTGTGGTATCAGAGCTAGCTTGCTTTTCTGCAGACTCGTTAAAACTTTTCTTTATATTATTAGTTTCATTCGTCCTCGTCCTACCCCGTGACATCCTCAAGGTACGTAGCACATGAATTATTAAAGTATTTAAGATCAATATTAATTTCTTTACGCATGAACAATTATGATTAATCCCGTTGGGCATCTAGGAACCCTCCAATGGCAGAAGAACAAGAAAACCCACGTAACAACATCCCTGTCGACCAGGCTGCTGCGAATGCCATGGGAGCTGTCTTGGCTAATTTTCTTCAGAATCTACAGAATCAAGCAAATGGCAATGGCAACGGTAATGGAAATGGAAATCGGAATGGAAATCGAAATGTCAAAGCAGTTGAACAATTTCGTTCTTATAGTCCCCCAAGTTTCAATGGAAAAGATGGACCTGAAGCCGTCGAAGAGTGGTTCCGCTCGTTGGAGAGGATATATCGAATGATCGAGTGTGACGATGCACAGAAGATCACATGTGCCACCTTCCAGCTGACGAAAGATGCCGATCACTGGTGGGAGGGTTACTGGAGGACTCTTACAGATGCACAGCGAAATGCTTTCACTTGGGAGGATTTCAAGACAGCAATGATGGACAAATTCTTCCCACATTCCTATCGTGACGAAATGGAGACCGAGTTCTTGAACCTCAAGCAAGGGAATCAGACTGTTATTGAGTACGAACGCAAATTTAATCAGTTGAGCCGATATGCCCCGCATCTAGTGAACACGGATGTTAAGAAGGCACTTAGGTTCCGCAGAGGATTGAAGTCCCAATTGGCTGGTATCCTATCAGCTCAAGGGAATATCGAGTATTCGGAAATGGTGAGTAGAGCTCATGACGTGGAGACGAGCTTAAGAATTGCAGAAGTAAAGCCAAAACCAGCCACAGGCTCGTCCGAAAAGAGAAAGTGGAATGGAGGATACCAGAACGACAACAAACATATGAGAACTGGCGGGGACAACCGCAATGTAGCACCAAACAACCGACCATTGTGCAATGAATGTGGGAAACATCACTTCGGAGTCTGTTTGAGAGGCAAGAACGCATGCTATCGATGTCACCAAGAAGGGCATCAAGTTTGGGATTGTCCAAAGGGTAACCAACAGGGTAACCCGAGACGTAATGGCGGTAATGCACCTCAGCAGCAAAATCAAGATAGGCGTGGACCGGGAGGAAATGCACGGATGTATGCAATGGCAAGGGAAGATGCTGCTAAAGATCCTGAGGTGATGACTGGTATGTTATCAATCTCTAGAGTACCTGCACTTGTGTTATTTGATACGGGTGCTTCACATTCTTTTATCTCTAGAAAGTTTCACGATATAACTGATAAACATAGCACTAGAGTAGAGAATTCTTTGGAAGTCAGTCTACCTTCAGGGAACACAATCTTAACGAGTGAAAGAGTCGAAGGAGTAGAAGTTGATGTTGGTGGAAGAATTCTATTGGCTGATCCTTACGTGATCGATATGAAGGATTTCGACTTGATTTTGGGCATGGACTGGCTTAACAGACATCGAGCTAACATCCAATGCCACGAGCGAGAAATCATTTTTCCACTTCCAGAAGGGGGTGAACTTAAACTTCCCGGAGCAAAGGCTAAGACACTACCATATGTAATATCAGCGATGAAGGCCGTAAAGATGTTAAGAAAAGATCAGTGTCAAGGTTTCCTTGTGAACCTAATCAGCGGTGTAAAGACTGGAGCTGTGCCAAGTGATGTGCCCGTTGTACGAGATTTCTTGGATTTATTTCCAGAAGAGCTACCAGGCGTTGCACCAAACCGTCAAGTGGAGTTCACGATCGATTTAATACCTGGAGCAGCCCCTACATCGAAGGCCCCATATCGTATGGCACCGAAAGAGCTGCAAGAACTAAAAGGGCAAATTCAAGAACTATTGGAATTGGGTTTCATTCGACCGAGCGTGTCACCTTGGGGAGCACCAGTGTTGTTCGTCAAAAAGAAGGATGGGTCATTCCGAATGTGTATCGATTATAGAGAACTTAACCGACTCACGGTGAAGAACAAATACCCACTGCCGAGAATCGAAGACTTGTTCGATCAACTAAGAGGAGCAAGTTGCTTTTCAAAGATTGATTTGAGGTCAGGGTATCATCAACTGAGGATCAAGGAAAGCGATATTCCAAAGACGGCGTTCAGAACTCGGTATGGACACTATGAATTTGTGGTTATGCCGTTTGGTCTAAGTAATGCACCTGGAGTATTCATGGATTTAATGAACAGAGTATTCCAACCGTACTTGGACCAATTCGTCATCGTGTTTATCGACGACATCCTTATTTACTCGAAGAGTCGAGAAGAGCACGAAGAGCATTTGCGAATAGTGCTAGAGATACTTCGTAAAGAGAAAATGTACGCAAAATTCAAGAAATGTGAATTCTGGATTAATCGAGTTGTGTTTCTGGGACATGTTATCACTGCTCAAGGAATTGAAGTCGACCCGAGCAAAGTTGAAGCTGTCAATGAATGGGTTGCACCTACTAATGCAAGCGAAGTTCGAAGTTTCCTGGGCTTAGCAGGTTATTATCGGAGGTTCATTGAAGATTTCTCTAAAATAGCAATACCGATGACTCGACTGACGAGGAAAGGGGAGAAGTTTGTATGGAACGAAAAATGCGAGAACAGTTTCCAAGAGTTGAAGAAGAGACTCACTACTGCACCAGTGCTGACAATTCCTGACCCCAGTAAGGATTTTGTCATTTATAGCGACGCATCGAAATTGGGTTTAGGCTGCGTTTTGATGCAACAGGGCAAAGTGGTGGCTTATGCCTCACGACAACTAAAGCCGCATGAGACGAACTACCCCACACATGACTTGGAGTTAGCTGCAGTAGTCCATGCACTAAAGATTTGGAGACACTACTTGTACGGAGGAAAATGTGAGATTTTCACCGACCATAAGAGTTTAAAATACTTGTTCACGCAGAAAGAATTGAACATGAGACAACGAAGATGGTTTGAGTTAGTGAAAGACTACGACTGCACAATTAGCTACCATCCGGGTAAGGCAAATGTGGTAGCTGGTGCTTTGAGTCGAAAAGGGAAGTTGGCGAATTTACTCTCCGATCAAGAACATTTGGTACGAGATTTTGAAAGAATGAAAATCGAAGTAATCGTACCTCCGAGTAACACGAAAGCGAGATTAGCTTCTTTGACTGTACGACCAATACTCAGAGATCGGGTGAAAGAACTCCAGTCTCGAGATGCGTTCTTGAATAAAATGAGACAAAAAGCACAAGAAGGAAACATCAAAGGTTTTGCAATAGCCGACGATGATGTCCTAGTGTACGAAGGGAGGTTATGTATTCCAAAAGATGAAGAGTTGAGGAGAGAGATTCTCGACGAAGCTCATAGTACTCCTTATACAGCACACCCTGGTGGAACAAAAATGTATCGAGACTTAAGAACCATGTTTTGGTGGAGAGGCATGAAGAGGGACATAGCGAAATTCGTGGAAAGTTGCATGGTTTGTCAAAGAGTGAAGGCTGAACACCAACGACCGTCAGGTTTGCTCAAGCCGTTAGAAATTCCTGAGTGGAAATGGGAACACACTACGATGGACTTTGTGGTAGGCTTGCCACCATCAAAAAGAGGTAACAAAGCTATTTGGGTGATTGTTGATCGTCTCACGAAATCAGCACATTTCTTACCAGTTAAGATGACGTTCAACATGGAGCAATACGCTCAAATATATATTCGAGAAATTGTGAAATTGCACGGAGTTCCTGTGTCGATTGTGTCAGATAGAGACACGAGATTCACCTCTCGATTTTGGAGAAGTTTGCAAGAAGCTCTTGGAACAAAATTAAGGTTCAGCACAGCTTATCACCCCCAAACGGATGGTCAATCCGAAAGAACGAATCAAATACTTGAAGATATGTTGAGAACTTGCGTTCTTGATTTAGGAGGCCAATGGGAAACTCTTTTACCGTTGGTAGAGTTTGCTTACAATAACAGTTACCAAGCGACAATCGGTATGGCGCCATATGAAGCTTTGTACGGAAGAAAGTGTAGATCACCATTATATTGGAGCGAAGTGGGTGAGAAAAAGATTCTAGGACCGGAGTTGGTCCAAGAAACCGTGAAACACATCGCTACTATACAAAATCGAATTAAAGTCGCCCAAGATAGACAAAAATCGTACGCCGATCGACGAAGGAAAGAGCTTCACTTTGAGATTGGTGATCATGTATTTTTGAAAGTAGCACCGGTCAGAGGCATCATAAGATTCGGCGAGAAGGGTAAACTGAAACCAAGATACATAGGTCCTTTCGAGATATTACAAAGGATCGGAGACTTAGCTTACGAGCTAGCATTGCCACCGAAATTGTCAAACGTGCACAACGTCTTTCACGTGTCTATGCTCAGAAAATATGTGCATGACCCGAGACACATTGTGTGTCACGACGAGTTAGACATTCGAGAAGACCTAACTTACGAAGAGACTCCCGAGGAAGTATTGGATCGTAAGGTCCAAACTTTAAGGAACAGAGAAGTTATTCTGATCAAAGTTCAATGGAGACGACATAACAAGAGTGAAGCTACATGGGAACTAGAGGATGAATTTTATGCCAAATATCCAAATTTTTTGCCAAGTGGTTAGTTTCTGAATTTCGAGGACGAAATTTTTTTGAAGGAGGGTAGTATTGTAATGTCCATGCGTAAAGAATAAAATAAAATAATTATCTATTAATATTGTTTAATTATTTGGAGTTAGAAGTCCCGTTGTTCTTAGCGCATAATTAGAAATTTAATCTAATGATTAAATTACAAATCATAAAGATATAATACAATAAATAAATTATAAGCTATATAATTACATCATCTAAATTAATATTACCAATCGCAAAAAAATAAATAAATAAATAATAATAATAATAAAATTATTTAACTTAACAAAATTAATTCAGTCAACCAGGCTGAGGACGTAGTCACAAGCTATAACGTTAATTTTAACGTTAATAAATCTATAACTCCGCAACTGCCCCTTAAATTTAGGATTGACCACCTCAAATAGCTAACAACTCAACCCTATTTATACTACACACGACTACATCGTCAATCCACAATACTACAAACTGAAGTCATCAACTCTATATGTTTGCCGATCCCAAAATACCGAATATAAAAATCCTGAACACTACACCGCAAATTGGAGAAGTTGTACGCAAGAGATAGACGACTCTCGGGCTCCGGATTGTCGATAACAAGAAATTCCAAGTAGCCTACGGGGGAGTTTAAAACGAGCATCAGAAGGAGGTACCTGGGGCTACAAACTAATCGAAGGAAATCCGAAAAACTCAATCTCTCTCTCTCTAAAAGGTAACACCCTCAAACCCTTTGCTTATGGAGTTGCCCACGAACTGTTAGTTTCACCCTCTCTGCATCTCCTAAAGAACTCCTAAATTTACGCTATTATACCCTAAACGTAGAAACTAGTCGCTGTCCTTATCTGTCGAATCTTCGGCGAACGCCGAAGAGTAGTCGCATGTACCACGGCGATTCGAGCGAGTCTCGTCTCGCCAACCCATATTTTGCTGAACCTCGATCTGTCAAACTTCTTTAGAGGACGAATAGGATTCCAAAGCTTAAACCTTAGTCTAATGTAATTATTGCTTAAAAAGAATCGAAAAGGGGGAAGAGTGATCGGGCTTCTGTTCTTTAACCTTGTTAAATGTATTTGTGAAAAGGAGGTTAGGGTTCTGTACTTACAATTCCAAATACACCAAAGCCGTAAATTTCATAGTGTAGTTTTCAACTCTTTAAGTATTTACATATCACCCCTTTGAACTCATTAAATTATAAAGTGGTCCTAAATGATTATAACTAAAATTAAAATGTACAGTTTAATCAAAATTAACATTAACAATAATTAGAATCTATATACATTAAAATATTATACGTATTGATTTAATTAAATAATCTATATTGACTAAGTTTGTGAATTTCACCTTAAAAGGAAACGAAGCGCAAGGGACTTAGGGACTTCTCTCAAATTCAAAGACTTAATCGCACGACACGTTTATAAGGTAGGGGTTTTTCATCTCCTTTTTAATGTCTAATTTCAAAGTATGTGCTATATGTGATTTGAATACGCGAATTATTGCATGATATGAAAATGTTTTAGACTCGTGACCCAAAAGGGTCAGTGTCAGGAGGAGGCACCGAGGTATACTCGCATGGGTCAAAATTTATATTATAGAACCTGTGACCCAGAAGGGTCAGTGTCAGGAGGAGGCATCGTGGTTTACACGCCGTGTTCTATAATATGCGCAACATGTATTGAAAATTATGTTTCATTTTGTGATTTCATGATATGATCATTGCATATATATATCGTACGGTGATTTGCGATGTTGATTGGAGATGAGTAGTCCTTATTGAGCACGTTGAGCTCACCCCAAATCAACGCATTGTTTTTCAGGTACTTACGAGGATGATCACCGGGGGAATGATGAGGAGACGAATTAGGAATTTTCATTGGTTACTTATTATTTTCCGCTGCAAACATTGATTTCTAAAACGTCTAGAAGTACTTTTATTTTTGAACTAATAACTCTGAAACGATGATTTTATTTTTATTATTGGTATTTAAAAATTTTGACGTGGAATATTTGACTTTTCAAAAGTACGTGAGTAGCGCCTCTAGATACGAAATTGTTTTCTGATGAAATATCTTTTATTTTGAGTTACGAAAATTGGGGCGTTACAGTGTGGTATCAGAGCTAGCTTGCTTTTCTGCAGACTCGTTAAAACTTTTCTTTATATTATTAGTTTCATTCGTCCTCGTCCTACCCCGTGACATCCTCAAGGTACGTAGCACATGAATTATTAAAGTATTTAAGATCAATATTAATTTCTTTACGCATGAACAATTATGATTAATCCCGTTGGGCATCTAGGAACCCTCCAATGGCAGAAGAACAAGAAAACCCACGTAACAACATCCCTGTCGACCAGGCTGCTGCGAATGCCATGGGAGCTGTCTTGGCTAATTTTCTTCAGAATCTACAGAATCAAGCAAATGGCAATGGCAACGGTAATGGAAATGGAAATCGGAATGGAAATCGAAATGTCAAAGCAGTTGAACAATTTCGTTCTTATAGTCCCCCAAGTTTCAATGGAAAAGATGGACCTGAAGCCGTCGAAGAGTGGTTCCGCTCGTTGGAGAGGATATATCGAATGATCGAGTGTGACGATGCACAGAAGATCACATGTGCCACCTTCCAGCTGACGAAAGATGCCGATCACTGGTGGGAGGGTTACTGGAGGACTCTTACAGATGCACAGCGAAATGCTTTCACTTGGGAGGATTTCAAGACAGCAATGATGGACAAATTCTTCCCACATTCCTATCGTGACGAAATGGAGACCGAGTTCTTGAACCTCAAGCAAGGGAATCAGACTGTTATTGAGTACGAACGCAAATTTAATCAGTTGAGCCGATATGCCCCGCATCTAGTGAACACGGATGTTAAGAAGGCACTTAGGTTCCGCAGAGGATTGAAGTCCCAATTGGCTGGTATCCTATCAGCTCAAGGGAATATCGAGTATTCGGAAATGGTGAGTAGAGCTCATGACGTGGAGACGAGCTTAAGAATTGCAGAAGTAAAGCCAAAACCAGCCACAGGCTCGTCCGAAAAGAGAAAGTGGAATGGAGGATACCAGAACGACAACAAACATATGAGAACTGGCGGGGACAACCGCAATGTAGCACCAAACAACCGACCATTGTGCAATGAATGTGGGAAACATCACTTCGGAGTCTGTTTGAGAGGCAAGAACGCATGCTATCGATGTCACCAAGAAGGGCATCAAGTTTGGGATTGTCCAAAGGGTAACCAACAGGGTAACCCGAGACGTAATGGCGGTAATGCACCTCAGCAGCAAAATCAAGATAGGCGTGGACCGGGAGGAAATGCACGGATGTATGCAATGGCAAGGGAAGATGCTGCTAAAGATCCTGAGGTGATGACTGGTATGTTATCAATCTCTAGAGTACCTGCACTTGTGTTATTTGATACGGGTGCTTCACATTCTTTTATCTCTAGAAAGTTTCACGATATAACTGATAAACATAGCACTAGAGTAGAGAATTCTTTGGAAGTCAGTCTACCTTCAGGGAACACAATCTTAACGAGTGAAAGAGTCGAAGGAGTAGAAGTTGATGTTGGTGGAAGAATTCTATTGGCTGATCCTTACGTGATCGATATGAAGGATTTCGACTTGATTTTGGGCATGGACTGGCTTAACAGACATCGAGCTAACATCCAATGCCACGAGCGAGAAATCATTTTTCCACTTCCAGAAGGGGGTGAACTTAAACTTCCCGGAGCAAAGGCTAAGACACTACCATATGTAATATCAGCGATGAAGGCCGTAAAGATGTTAAGAAAAGATCAGTGTCAAGGTTTCCTTGTGAACCTAATCAGCGGTGTAAAGACTGGAGCTGTGCCAAGTGATGTGCCCGTTGTACGAGATTTCTTGGATTTATTTCCAGAAGAGCTACCAGGCGTTGCACCAAACCGTCAAGTGGAGTTCACGATCGATTTAATACCTGGAGCAGCCCCTACATCGAAGGCCCCATATCGTATGGCACCGAAAGAGCTGCAAGAACTAAAAGGGCAAATTCAAGAACTATTGGAATTGGGTTTCATTCGACCGAGCGTGTCACCTTGGGGAGCACCAGTGTTGTTCGTCAAAAAGAAGGATGGGTCATTCCGAATGTGTATCGATTATAGAGAACTTAACCGACTCACGGTGAAGAACAAATACCCACTGCCGAGAATCGAAGACTTGTTCGATCAACTAAGAGGAGCAAGTTGCTTTTCAAAGATTGATTTGAGGTCAGGGTATCATCAACTGAGGATCAAGGAAAGCGATATTCCAAAGACGGCGTTCAGAACTCGGTATGGACACTATGAATTTGTGGTTATGCCGTTTGGTCTAAGTAATGCACCTGGAGTATTCATGGATTTAATGAACAGAGTATTCCAACCGTACTTGGACCAATTCGTCATCGTGTTTATCGACGACATCCTTATTTACTCGAAGAGTCGAGAAGAGCACGAAGAGCATTTGCGAATAGTGCTAGAGATACTTCGTAAAGAGAAAATGTACGCAAAATTCAAGAAATGTGAATTCTGGATTAATCGAGTTGTGTTTCTGGGACATGTTATCACTGCTCAAGGAATTGAAGTCGACCCGAGCAAAGTTGAAGCTGTCAATGAATGGGTTGCACCTACTAATGCAAGCGAAGTTCGAAGTTTCCTGGGCTTAGCAGGTTATTATCGGAGGTTCATTGAAGATTTCTCTAAAATAGCAATACCGATGACTCGACTGACGAGGAAAGGGGAGAAGTTTGTATGGAACGAAAAATGCGAGAACAGTTTCCAAGAGTTGAAGAAGAGACTCACTACTGCACCAGTGCTGACAATTCCTGACCCCAGTAAGGATTTTGTCATTTATAGCGACGCATCGAAATTGGGTTTAGGCTGCGTTTTGATGCAACAGGGCAAAGTGGTGGCTTATGCCTCACGACAACTAAAGCCGCATGAGACGAACTACCCCACACATGACTTGGAGTTAGCTGCAGTAGTCCATGCACTAAAGATTTGGAGACACTACTTGTACGGAGGAAAATGTGAGATTTTCACCGACCATAAGAGTTTAAAATACTTGTTCACGCAGAAAGAATTGAACATGAGACAACGAAGATGGTTTGAGTTAGTGAAAGACTACGACTGCACAATTAGCTACCATCCGGGTAAGGCAAATGTGGTAGCTGGTGCTTTGAGTCGAAAAGGGAAGTTGGCGAATTTACTCTCCGATCAAGAACATTTGGTACGAGATTTTGAAAGAATGAAAATCGAAGTAATCGTACCTCCGAGTAACACGAAAGCGAGATTAGCTTCTTTGACTGTACGACCAATACTCAGAGATCGGGTGAAAGAACTCCAGTCTCGAGATGCGTTCTTGAATAAAATGAGACAAAAAGCACAAGAAGGAAACATCAAAGGTTTTGCAATAGCCGACGATGATGTCCTAGTGTACGAAGGGAGGTTATGTATTCCAAAAGATGAAGAGTTGAGGAGAGAGATTCTCGACGAAGCTCATAGTACTCCTTATACAGCACACCCTGGTGGAACAAAAATGTATCGAGACTTAAGAACCATGTTTTGGTGGAGAGGCATGAAGAGGGACATAGCGAAATTCGTGGAAAGTTGCATGGTTTGTCAAAGAGTGAAGGCTGAACACCAACGACCGTCAGGTTTGCTCAAGCCGTTAGAAATTCCTGAGTGGAAATGGGAACACACTACGATGGACTTTGTGGTAGGCTTGCCACCATCAAAAAGAGGTAACAAAGCTATTTGGGTGATTGTTGATCGTCTCACGAAATCAGCACATTTCTTACCAGTTAAGATGACGTTCAACATGGAGCAATACGCTCAAATATATATTCGAGAAATTGTGAAATTGCACGGAGTTCCTGTGTCGATTGTGTCAGATAGAGACACGAGATTCACCTCTCGATTTTGGAGAAGTTTGCAAGAAGCTCTTGGAACAAAATTAAGGTTCAGCACAGCTTATCACCCCCAAACGGATGGTCAATCCGAAAGAACGAATCAAATACTTGAAGATATGTTGAGAACTTGCGTTCTTGATTTAGGAGGCCAATGGGAAACTCTTTTACCGTTGGTAGAGTTTGCTTACAATAACAGTTACCAAGCGACAATCGGTATGGCGCCATATGAAGCTTTGTACGGAAGAAAGTGTAGATCACCATTATATTGGAGCGAAGTGGGTGAGAAAAAGATTCTAGGACCGGAGTTGGTCCAAGAAACCGTGAAACACATCGCTACTATACAAAATCGAATTAAAGTCGCCCAAGATAGACAAAAATCGTACGCCGATCGACGAAGGAAAGAGCTTCACTTTGAGATTGGTGATCATGTATTTTTGAAAGTAGCACCGGTCAGAGGCATCATAAGATTCGGCGAGAAGGGTAAACTGAAACCAAGATACATAGGTCCTTTCGAGATATTACAAAGGATCGGAGACTTAGCTTACGAGCTAGCATTGCCACCGAAATTGTCAAACGTGCACAACGTCTTTCACGTGTCTATGCTCAGAAAATATGTGCATGACCCGAGACACATTGTGTGTCACGACGAGTTAGACATTCGAGAAGACCTAACTTACGAAGAGACTCCCGAGGAAGTATTGGATCGTAAGGTCCAAACTTTAAGGAACAGAGAAGTTATTCTGATCAAAGTTCAATGGAGACGACATAACAAGAGTGAAGCTACATGGGAACTAGAGGATGAATTTTATGCCAAATATCCAAATTTTTTGCCAAGTGGTTAGTTTCTGAATTTCGAGGACGAAATTTTTTTGAAGGAGGGTAGTATTGTAATGTCCATGCGTAAAGAATAAAATAAAATAATTATCTATTAATATTGTTTAATTATTTGGAGTTAGAAGTCCCGTTGTTCTTAGCGCATAATTAGAAATTTAATCTAATGATTAAATTACAAATCATAAAGATATAATACAATAAATAAATTATAAGCTATATAATTACATCATCTAAATTAATATTACCAATCGCAAAAAAATAAATAAATAAATAATAATAATAATAAAATTATTTAACTTAACAAAATTAATTCAGTCAACCAGGCTGAGGACGTAGTCACAAGCTATAACGTTAATTTTAACGTTAATAAATCTATAACTCCGCAACTGCCCCTTAAATTTAGGATTGACCACCTCAAATAGCTAACAACTCAACCCTATTTATACTACACACGACTACATCGTCAATCCACAATACTACAAACTGAAGTCATCAACTCTATATGTTTGCCGATCCCAAAATACCGAATATAAAAATCCTGAACACTACACCGCAAATTGGAGAAGTTGTACGCAAGAGATAGACGACTCTCGGGCTCCGGATTGTCGATAACAAGAAATTCCAAGTAGCCTACGGGGGAGTTTAAAACGAGCATCAGAAGGAGGTACCTGGGGCTACAAACTAATCGAAGGAAATCCGAAAAACTCAATCTCTCTCTCTCTAAAAGGTAACACCCTCAAACCCTTTGCTTATGGAGTTGCCCACGAACTGTTAGTTTCACCCTCTCTGCATCTCCTAAAGAACTCCTAAATTTACGCTATTATACCCTAAACGTAGAAACTAGTCGCTGTCCTTATCTGTCGAATCTTCGGCGAGCGCCGAAGAGTAGTCGCATGTACCACGGCGAGTCGAGCGAGTCTCGTCTCGCCAACCCATATTTTGCTGAACCTCGATCTGTCAAACTTCTTTAGAGGACGAATAGGATTCCAAAGCTTAAACCTTAGTCTAATGTAATTATTGCTTAAAAAGAATCGAAAAGGGGGAAGAGTGATCGGGCTTCTGTTCTTTAACCTTGTTAAATGTATTTGTGAAAAGGAGGTTAGGGTTCTGTACTTACAATTCCAAATACACCAAAGCCGTAAATTTCATAGTGTAGTTTTCAACTCTTTAAGTATTTACATATCACCCCTTTGAACTCATTAAATTATAAAGTGGTCCTAAATGATTATAACTAAAATTAAAATGTACAGTTTAATCAAAATTAACATTTACAATAATTAGAATCTATATACATTAAAATATTATACGTATTGATTTAATTAAATAATCTATATTGACTAAGTTTGTGAATTTCACCTTAAAAGGAAACGAAGCGCAAGGGACTTAGGGACTTCTCTCAAATTCAAAGACTTAATCGCACGACACGTTTATAAGGTAGGGGTTTTTCATCTCCTTTTTAATGTCTAATTTCAAAGTATGTGCTATATGTGATTTGAATACGCGAATTATTGCATGATATGAAAATGTTTTAGACTCGTGACCCAAAAGGGTCAGTGTCAGGAGGAGGCACCGAGGTATACTCGCATGGGTCAAAATTTATATTATAGAACCTGTGACCCAGAAGGGTCAGTGTCAGGAGGAGGCATCGTGGTTTACACGCCGTGTTCTATAATATGCGCAACATGTATTGAAAATTATGTTTCATTTTGTGATTTCATGATATGATCATTGCATATATATATCGTACGGTGATTTGCGATGTTGATTGGAGATGAGTAGTCCTTATTGAGCACGTTGAGCTCACCCCAAATCAACGCATTGTTTTTCAGGTACTTACGAGGATGATCACCGGGGGAATGATGAGGAGACGAATTAGGAATTTTCATTGGTTACTTATTATTTTCCGCTGCAAACATTGATTTCTAAAACGTCTAGAAGTACTTTTATTTTTGAACTAATAACTCTGAAACGATGATTTTATTTTTATTATTGGTATTTAAAAATTTTGACGTGGAATATTTGACTTTTCAAAAGTACGTGAGTAGCGCCTCTAGATACGAAATTGTTTTCTGATGAAATATCTTTTATTTTGAGTTACGAAAATTGGGGCGTTACATATTTAGTTAGAAATTATATGCTTTTAGAAAAAGCATCGATTGTATAATAAATTCATCGTAGGTGTGGTTAAGCCTACATCGATTGTAATTTATGTAATTATGTGGAAGACCTTTGCCCGACAAATTATGTAATTGATATTCAACATAAATATTCGGTCCTGGAGAATTAATTCGGTCCCCGGATTACATATTTGATTAACATATTCGGTCCCTAAATTACATATTCAATCCCCGGATTACTTAATATTCGATTCCGAATAACATATTCGGTTCCCAGAATACTTTTACTAGTTAAAAGGGTATTTGAGGTATATTTGGATTTATGTGTGTAGAAAAGTTTTTTATTAAATGGGTGTTTAGAAAAGATAAATCACTATATAAGTAAGTGTATTTATATATTTTTCCCATATTATTATTAATGTATTAATTACATATTTAATATTTACTTAATAAATTGATTAAGATTAAATATTAATAAATATTAGAATAAGTGTGAACAATATTCTTAATATTATTATTTTTTTATAAGTGTGAATACAAATAAATCAAACGGTTAAAATAAATTGAATATAAATTTTATATTATAAATTTTATTAAAATAATAATTGTGAGTTACATAAAATATTATAAATTACAGTAAATTATATAATAAAATAAAAAATAAATAAAATATTAACGCAAAATACTCTTAAATTTTTTCATGATTTTAATCTTGAAAACGGCATTTGAGTTGGATTTGAGATTTAAATGTGTTGATTATCAGTTATTTTATGCGTTTTTGATTTGCAAATGATATTAAAATAATAGTGAAAGTCGTAGGCAGTATTTATCCTTACAAATAGGTCTAATAATATTTTCAATATCTTTTACTGTTAAGTATCCACAGTTAAAACCCCATATCTCAAAACTCTCTCAGTTCATTGCAAAGGAATTAAATGTTACAGCTTCTCATGTAAGATTATCATAAAATATAATAAATATTTTTGTTTAAGTTCTTATTCGATCTGAAATGTTCATCAGCTATAATAGCTACTTTTGGTTTTGCAGGTCATGCCTATTTTCGGATCGACTTATTTTTGTGTGACATGCACATCCACTTCAAAATATTTAGAAACTTTCTTTCCTTCAAATTTATTTTTGTTTTTGTGAGAGACTTCTAAGCTTCTTTATTTCTTACTTGATCCGGCACTGAAGAAGCAGCATAATGAATTCCTGCACCTCGCTCGCCTCTCTGGAGGAGTCCTGCACTTTGGTCTCAGTCGAAGTTTTTTTTATAGGTAAGCGCTGCCATTTTATCTGGAGCTTGATGCCACAGATACTGAAATAAACGATGAGGGTAAGTGGTTCTTGCCACTGTCCTTAAGTTATGGACTATACGTGAGCAATTTTCGTCATTTAGTTATGAGCTTTATATTTGCACAGGCCTAAAATCGATATCAAAATCCTCTCTGCTCTCGACCATAAATTTGGGAATTTGCATTAACATAACTGACGATGGGCTTATCCATATCGGCAATCGTTGTTGTGAACAACTCAAAGAGATCGACTTATACAGGTGAATATATATAATGCAAATGATCGTGTAGCTCTCAATCAAAATATTATTCCTCAAACCGTGTAACTTCAATTCTATTATTATTTTTTATTTTTTTTGCGGTATCTGGTATGCCATGATTTTCTAAATCGATTAATGTTCTTTTTATAAGTTTTTCGTAATCCTAATTTTATTGTTTGTTTATTTATTTTTGCAGTATCAGGTTTGCCATGTTTTTGTAAATCGATTAATGCCTTTGTATATGATTTTTCGTAACTCTATTTTTAAGTTTTTTTTTTCGAATCTCATGTGCATATATTTATAAAATTTGTATTTTTTAAAAAAATTGTTTGAATTGATTTAAGCCTCTCTTATCCTGTATTTTAGATTCTCAACTTTAGCTTTTTGTGGTATTAGGGATCATCTATGTGAAGACGTAAAGCCACCAAAAAACAGGACAAAGAGAATATAAGAAGAATGAGAGATTATGAAAAACAAAATGTCTGGTAAGTTTTAAATATTTTTTTGTAAAACTTATTTTTAGATAAACAGATGAGACATACAATATTTGAAATTAATACCATTATTTAAAAGAAATAAATTTCTTCAAATATGGGATATATATGCTGAAGTCTTTGGATCTCATTTTTTGAAATTGACTTTATATAATTGTTATTAATTTGTTGATCCGACATATGAAGTATTTGTGAAGGTTTACGATTAAAGGATGGACCTTCTGAGGTCTTTCATAATAGGTGCGTGGTAACTCCTTAACATGATGTTCTGTTTTTCTTTGACGTTTTCTTTACCAACATTTACCTTAACATTCCACCGGTAAGTTTCTGTATTTTGAAGTCAATTTCCCCATAAATTGGTGAAGGCCACAATTTCATTTTGAGCAGGTAACTAATGTGATGTTTTCTGTTTTGGGGAAGTCAATTTGTCATGATCTGATTAGTAACTATTTTTTAGAAGCCGTTTTAGAACAATGTTGTTACTTTTATCCCTCTCTAACATTAATACTTAATAAGAATAGTTGTTTATTGCCATATATTATGAAATGATCCGTAAAAATTGAATGTCGATTCTGATTCCTCCCTCTCTCTAATAGATATTTCATTAATAAAATAATAATTAATAATATATTCAAATAAGAGTTTGCAAAATGAGATTGAATAATATCTCGAGTCTGAAATATAATTTTAAGAAATAATGATTAATGGTAAAAAATTGCAATAAATTATTAATTCAACAATATGTTATCCAAACGTGACACCGAACAAATGTATATTACCAAAATGAGCTATAAATTGTTGTCATATGCATAAATATCTTTAAGACAATCTTATCATGGTGGTCTGCCAAAAAACTTAAGATTATTTCAAACAGGTGTAACCTTTCAATTTTAATAAATATTTTCTTAATTAAAATAACGATTAACAATGAGATTCGAGTTTACAAATTCGAGTGGGGGTCAATGAAATCAAAATAAAATAATTGACCAATGAAAATGTGTTTCAATTTTTCATGTTTAATAGATTAAATTCTAATTTTTAAATTATCAATAATTAATTTAAAATTGTAACTTTTACGCAATTCATATTCAACTAATTTATTCGTATTAAAAAAAATCTATTTATTCTTATTGAAAATAAATTCATATTTCATATGTAAAATTTCATAGTTCAATTTAGTAATCAAAATTAATATTTCATATTATTTTATTTCACACCATAATTTAAAAAAATAATAAAATTATATCCGTTCATTTTAGAAGTAAGAAAATAAATTAATGGTCTAATTAATCGATAATTTCATAAATAATTCTTTCTAATCAATTCATTAATTATTTTAAAAATTAAATTGAATCTTTAATTTTAGTACATAAATAAAATTAATATTATTTCTAATCAAATATTCCTTAATTATATTAAACATTCATTTTTTTAATATATTATTTCTAATCAAATATTTATTAAAATCAATTTTATCTCTAATAAAATATTTTTAAATATAATGATAATCAATTAGTTTTTCATATATTGTTTTTGTAATTGATTGACTAAATATTTAGATTAGAGATGCATTTGTTGAATTTCTAATATGTATAAATTAAACTTTAGGTTTTTCAAACGCGCTGGTAGGTTATTCATTTTCACCCACTCTATTCATTTTTTGTCTGATTTATTTATTTACAATATTAAAGCTAATTTATTTATAAAATCATAATACGAGATCTTATGTTGATTCACATTTCTTTTACTAAAAACGGAAAAAAATTAACTAAAAAATACCTCATTTTGTATTGTTTATATTTTTAAATCTAAATACAAATCTAAAATAGTAATTATTATATTTAGGTATATTTAGGTTTAAGGAAATTCTAAAAATTATAAATGCCCTATTTTTCGAAATATACAGTTGAATTTTAACATGTAAATTGGTCAGTTAGTTTTTTAAAAGGGATCTTTTGGAAAATATACCTATCCAAATAAGTGATCATCTTTTTTACACTTCCTTATAAAAATAAGCTTTTATACATAATATTACAAAATTGCCCTAATATACTTTAATAGTCTAATTAAGTTGGCAATTCAATCGATTTTTACACTTTTCTTAAATTACAAAACTTGCGGATCTTCTTCTTCATCATCAATAGCGGTTGATGAGATCTTCGTCCATCATCATCCCTTGCTCAAATATTCTTCATCTTCATCAATGGCCACTCAAGATCGTGAACGCGTCACCAAAAGAGGAGGTACCGAATAATTTAATAGCCGCAGAAGTTTCGTCCTCACGAGTCACACCACAGGGATACTCCCGCATCTGTCCCGCCGCTTAATTCGGACATCGAATGCACTACTCCAGCCCTTGCCGTCACATCCCCGCTTCAACATCACAATTTGATTTATAGATCCATTCAAATTGAATATTGTTTCTGGAATTTCTCTAAAATTAATTTGTATTAGAGATCTTTGATTTATACTGTATATTTGGAGTTCAATGAAATTTTTTGTTTTGATTTTTAATTTATATTGTATATTTTGAGTTCAATGAAATTTTTTGTTTTGATTTTTAATTTTTTTGTTAACTGCAGTCAATCGTGTTCTTGTTTGATTTTATAGGAACATAAAAGGTTTATATTAATTCAACAAAAGATATAAATTAATTTTGTTTTTTTGTTAGTTAAAAAGGGTATTTTAGGTTATCCGTCATTTTATTGTGTATGTATGATGATTTTTTATACCGAGGTGTACATAAGAGTTTTCTTATATCTAAAAGTATATTTACACTTATTTACACTTTTGAAAAATATAACATTGAATTTTTCTGTAATGAATACCATCTATATCCCTTAACACTATACATATAAAAAGAGTTTTCTTATATCTAAAAGTATATTTACACTTATTTACACTTTTGAAAAATATAAAATTGAATTTTTCTGTAATGAATACCATCTATATCCCTTAACACTATTCATATAAAAAATTAAACGTGAATTAAGAAAAATGTTTTATAATATAAAGTATTGAAATAATAAGTATTGATGTGTTGGTATAAAGATAAATAAATGTGTATTAAGAGGATAAAGTTGTGAAAAGAAATTTCATTCGTATGAATAACAACCAAAAAATAAAAGTATGCATTATTTTAAGAGATAGATATAGTAATATTTATTGATCATTTTTTTAAGTCATATGATCGATATTTCGTAACAATAATGCATACTTTCATTATTTTAAGGGATAGAAGTCCTTTTATTTTTTAAAAAAAAAATTATATTGAATTTTATATGTTAAGGAGATGAATAGTTTAAAAAAAATTGTACATATATGTTACCACATTATAGAATTCCAAAGTATAGAATTCTTATATGTATATCTGTATATATATATATATGCCTAAAAATATATTTATCAAAAAATCATAAAATACAGGAATAAACTACAGTGAACCTCCCGATGCACCATCCGGGACGAATCAACTAGTTAGGATTATTTGCTTGTGTGAGGATACCGGACAATTCAAATCAAATTGTGTGTTCTTAATTGTGTGTTGATTGAAATGGAGGAAGGTGACCTTAATCCAAAGGGGAAGTGGGTGATGGTCTAGCTGTTTATTTTTCGCTTACCATTTTACATACAACTAGTAATAACAATTAAACGAATATAGAGGTCAATGTTATCGCTCCACACGCTCCAACTGACTTGAATCTACTGACTTGAATCTACAACCATTAATTAGTTAAGTAGTGTATAAAATATTTATATACCACTAACAATAACGATTAAACGAATATAGGACTTGAATCTACAACCATTAATTAGTTAAGTAGTTTATATACCACTAACAATAACGATTAAAGGAATATAGAGATTAACTCGCTTCACATTGACTTGGATGTGCTAACCATTAATTAGTTAATTAGTGTATAAAATATTTTATATACCACTAACAATAACGAATATAAAGATCAACCCACACCACTAAAAGAATTAAAATAAAAATACTTTAATTTATTTTATAATATTAAATATATTATTTTAGAATATTTTATATATTACCAATAATAAAAATTAAAATGAATCAAATCCACCGTAAAGAATCAGCAATAACAATAATTAAAATATTATATACATCAATTTAAGCATATATATAGAACTCTAATTCTTCAAAACTTTAATTATTCAAAATAAATATGAAGGAAAAAATATATTATGAATTTGAAAAAAAAATTATTGAACCTAATTCTTCAAAATAAATATGAAGGAAAAGATATATTATGAATTTGAAAAAAACTAATTCTTCAAAATAAAATAAATGTGAAGGAAAAGATATAATATGAATTTAAAAAAAAAATTATTGAATTATTGCAAATTTTTGGGCAAACCAAAATTCATCCCAATATCTTTTTTGAACAATATTGAGCTAAATAAATTAATTTCACTAAATAAAGTGTAAAATCTAAAATTTTCATTCTCTATGATTTTTATTGTTTAGATATTTCAAAACAGAAGAAGGAACAACACAATTAATATAAAAAATGTATAAAACTTAGATATTTTTATTGAAAAAATATCAAATAGAAAATATATTAAATCTAAAAATATAAAAACATAATAAACTAGAAGTTAAGATATTGTAAAACGCATTATTTATCGAATAAATATTTTATTTGTCTTGAATTAATATTTTTATTTGTCGAATATATTGTTTATATTATTTATGGAATATGTATATTTATTTGTGAAATATATTGTTTACGCATTATTTATGAATAAATATTTTTATTTGACTGGATATTTTTATTTGTATACTATATACTCCTATTATTTTAAAAAACATTTTATTTATTATATACTAAAACATTTTATGTGATCATTATACTTACTATGTAGCAATCACTTTTATAATGTTTTAGGTGTATTACTTTTCTAACTATTGTATAATTAATTCTTTAATTAATTAAGGTTGTCTTATATAATCATGTTAAATTACCATTTTAACTTTCGTTTAATAAGTTCATTTTAAATCTCTTAATGTATCATGCATGATTTTCAGGCACGTGCGCTGAAAAGGGTATGGCATATAGCCTGGTGATTATGCTTGTATTCTTTAGTGATGTATGTTTAGGTTGTTGGTTGGAGAGCTAGTCTGTTAGCTTGGTGATGCGGTAGGGGTTTCATTCCTTATGCGCTTTACTGTGTCATACACTTTTTATTTTTTATGTGATTGACTTTACAAAAAAAAATAAGTCTACCATTATTTATAATTAATAATAAAACAATTTTTTAAAATGGATATTTAACATTAATAGTAGTACTCTTTCAAAAAAAATTATATTTTTACTTTAAAATACAATTTTTTTTTATTTTTTAACTTATTTTTTCAATTTTATTCAAATAATAAGTATCCAATTTTCTTTCAAATAAATTTGTAATATATGTATTTTTTATTTATTTTTTGAAACATGTTGGCTATTGGTATTTTTGTTTTGATTTATTGTATTTTTATTTAAACCTTTGATTGTTATTTTTTTTTTTTTCTTTCCTTTTTGTATGTTTTTTCTTATTAGAATTACAACTATATTAAGTCATTGATGTTTTTATTTTTTGTTTTTTTAAGAAAATTTTTTATTGCCAAAATTATTTATGAGATTTATCTCTTCATATCAATTGAACGATAAAATATTTTATTGCTCTATGTTAGATTGAGGATTATTTTCAATGTGCATCATGTTAGAAATGGAGGGTCTCATGAAAAGCTTCAACGTGATATCTCATACGCTTAATTTGAATAGTATGAATGAGAAATTAATTTTCAAATTCTAATTGAAATAAAGTTTTAAAGAGAATTATATAGAAAATGGAAAAAAAAATGTAAAGTTTAATAAATAAATATAGGGAATACCATATAATACACATTTTTGCTATTTTATTTTTTCTGAGTATTGTTTGTCAGTTATTAACAAAAGTTATATAATAATAATAATATGATTTTATTATTATTATAATTAATTAAAATTTGAATTTTAAATTGAATTAATTGTATTAATTCATACTTATTAAGTATTTGAATGCTAGACGTTACAAGTTGTGATCAAACGGTCAAGATTTAACGAACATTCGACTCAACATTTTCTATCTAAACTGCGATAGACTTTTGCATAAAAGAAACACGAATCGAGAAGCACTCGAAATTAACCGAAAATGAACAAGAGAATATACATATATCTTCCGAGCAATCGCTCTCGTCTTTCTTTGTTTACCCCATTTCTTTGATCCTTCAGTGATATTTCTTTGGCAACATTTCACTTCAGTGTAAGTAAATATTTTTGCTTTGTAATTGTTGTATCCGGAGAAACAAGTAGAGGACGAATTTGTTTTAAGGAAATCATGTTGAACACGAGCCTCAATTTTTTCAATTCTTCTTTTCAAACATCTTCCTTTAATGGATATATAAAACCCCAATACAGAAGAAACTACGCATCACTCGTTGAAACTCGGACAATAGTTTTTTTTCCTGAGAAAAGATCCCACAACAATATTGATTAATGGTGAGCAAATTGACTGACAGATTGAGAGAAGATGCAATGCTTAATACACATAATAAAATGAAAAGAAGAATGATATTTAATTTAGTCATGTTTTTGGGATGTCATGTTTTTGAGATACCGACATGCTTAATACACATTATAAAATAAAAAGAAGAATTGTATTCAATTTAGTCATGTTTTTGAGATACTAAACGCATCTGTAGGCATAAAACGAAACAAAACAAAATGTCAAAAAAATTATCAGCCGGTAGACTCAACTAGCACAAATCAATTAACAATCTTCACACAGTACTACGAATACTGATTTTAAGAGAATTAAAGGTCTGATTATGAGATTGATGTTACATAAATTTTTTATTTCTTTGAGTTGATTTTCACTCATCGGCTTATTACATTCGTGGGTAGAAACTTTAGAACAAGTGATCCCATTCCAGTTATACTAAGCCTAGAGACTAAAAGGACTAACACTATTACTGTTTACGCGGTTATAACCAGCTCATTGAAATGAAACTTTTTTCTTTCATTAGCCACTGTGTTGTTTAATGTTAGTTGAGATGGTTCGAGCTTTGTGGTATTTGCATGTGAAAGATGCCACTCATCCGTCTTTATCTAAGTTGGATTCTTATTGTTTGTACGAGTATGCTGGAAAGGTTGGTGTTAAGTTTTGTGTTGATGAATGTGTGTTGATTAAAACTGAGTTAGGTGATCCTAACGGAGGTAGGTGGGTGAAAGCGAAGATAAAGTCTAAGATTGAGGAAAGGATACGGACGGACGTGAATTCCTTTGGTCTGGCACTAATTAGTTTATAAAACGTTTTATATACCACTAATAATAAGAATTAAACGAATATATAGATTGATCGCTCCACACCCGTAAAAGAATTAAAATAAAAATACTTTAATATTTTTTATAATATAAAATATATTATTTTAAAGGGTATTTTTTGGCAAAAAAGCACATCTAATTATTGATTTATAATTAAATACTTTAGTTTTTCCTAATTATAAGAAAATGTAATATTCTAAAATTACCTTTTGTTATTAAAACACATGGATTGTGGTTTGAAATGTGTAGAACTATTTGGTATTGATATCTATCTAATAGACTAAGTTTTTTTTGAGCTTGAATGTTTTATTAAAATATTTTTTATAAATATTATATTTCTCTATGTTAGTTTGAGGATTATTTTCACTCTGTATCAAGTTGGAAATGGAACGTCTCGTGGAGAATTTGATATCTCGAGTAGTATGAATTATAAATTAATTTTCAAAATAGTAACTAATTGAAAAAAAAAATCTAAAGAAAATTATATAACAAGTGGAAAAAATATGTAAAGTGTAGTAAATAAATATAGGAAAATACCCTATAATACACATTTTTACTATTTTATTTTTTAAGTATTATTTTTCAATTATATAATAATAATATGTTTTATTATTATTATAATTAGTTACAATTTGAATTTTAAATTGAAATAATTATATTAATTCATACTTATTAGGTGTTTGAATGCTAGTCGTTTCAAATTGTTGTCCATCAACGGTCTAGATTTAACGAACATTCGACTCCAACATTCTCTATCTAAAGTGCAATATTTTGCATAAAAGAGACACGAATCAAGAAGCACTCAAAAATAATCGAACATGTACAAGACAATATACAGACATCTTCTGAGCAATCGGTCTAATCATTCTTTGTTTAACCCGTTTTTTTGATCTTCCGGTGATATTTCTTAGGCAACGTTTCAGTTCACCGTAAATAAATGTTTTGCTCTGTAATCGTTGTATCCAGAGAAACAAGTAGATGACAAATTTGTTTTAAGAAAATCATGTTGAACACAAGGCTCGATTTTTTCGATTTTTATTTTCTACCATCTTCTTCTAATGAATACATAAAGCCCCAATAGAGAAGATACTACACATCACTCGTTGAAACTCGAACAATAATATTTTTTTTCCATAAAAATATTAAAATGGTGGGCAAAGTGAACAGATTGAGAGATCATGCAAATGCTTAATACACATAATAAAATTAAAAGAAGAATGATATTCAATTTAGTCATGTTTTTTGGATACCGACATTTTTAATACACATAATAAAATAAAAAGAAGATATTCAATTTAGTCATGTTTTTGAGATACCGACGCATCTGAATAGGCATAAAAGTTGATAAAACGAAACAAAACAAGTCAAAAAACTTATCATGTAGACTTTAAGTATAAGCAACTAGCACAAATCAATTAACAATCTTCACATAGTACGAATATTGATTTTCAGAGAATTAAAGGTCTGATTATTAGATTAATGTTACATAAATCTTTAATAATATTATCTCTATTTATTGATTTTCAGAGAATTAAAGGTCTAATTATTAGATTGATGTTACATAAATCTTTAATGATATTATCTCTATTTTATTTCTTTGAGTTGATTTTCACTCATTAGCTTATTACATTCGTGGGTAGAAACTTTAGTACAAGTGATTCCATTCCAATTATACTAAGCCTAGAGAGTAAAAGGAAAGGACTAACACTATTATTGTTTACGTCGTTATAATCAGCTCATTGAAATGAAACTTTTTTTCTTTCATTAGAAACTGTTTGTTTAATGTTACAAAGCTCACAAAAGAGAAACCTACACTACCAGGCCCAATAGAATCGGGTCAACTTAGGGTAGAAAAGTCTCTCCCCATCTCCTATGTACAAAGAATGGTACTGCTAATTATCAGATCATCTATGGTGCATTTGTGTACCAAAGGAATTTCTTTTGGACAATATACAAATGGGAAGGATGTAGAAATGGATGCCCTCCCTTTTGTGTGAATTTATAAAGAGAACGAAAAAAAAGACAACCAAAAATAAAAAATAAAAAGAGAGGCTGGATTTCATAACGAGTTATCTTCTACAAATTGAGAAAGGCGTGAATTGTCTAAACTTCTTTCGAGCTCAAGCAAGGGTTGTAGAATTCTCTCCACTTCGTCACTTTGAAACTTGACTTCTTCGAGTATCATGGACAAAGCAAACTGACAAGATTCCTCATCCCTGAACGCGAGGGTCCACCTTCCATCGGCTAATGCTTTCGCTTTAACCTTTCCACGGGCAGTGTAATTAGCAGTGTCGGCAAAGGGGAATGAGGATGGACGGATTCGAAGGTGCAGCCATCTCGGATGCTTATCGTCTAACCTGGGCTGAACAAGAAAAATCAAAATAATGCGTACAGTCATCACTTATCAGGCTCCTACAAATAGGGAGTAACGAGAACAGTTATTTTCTAATGGAGGATAATCGTCATTTAGTCCACTTCCATATATTATTTAGCTCAAATTCCAACTAAATAATCTTTTTCCCGTCTTAATCAAACTTGAACCCTAAATTTCTGACTAAAATTCCATTTAATCATCGACTGATGATATCCAATTTCGTCTTAATATTTAATCATGCGAGGATTATGCAAGGGTACTTTTGAACTTTATCCTTAATTTGTACAAAATGACAAATGAAAAAACTAGGATCGACTATCTTTCCTACAGTTATTAAAGTTTAGGAGTATCAATTTTCCAAAGATCAAAAATACGGAGTATGATTTAGTCACGTGACCAATAAGACTCGGATTGAGACTACATCTGTCTAGAAGTGAAAACCAGTCGGATATGTGAATATTGGGGATTTCTGAATTTTACTATCTGCGCGACAGAGAGACTAACTTGTGTAAAGCCACGGAAAAGTTGAGAAAGCAAAACTCACACTACATCCAGCCAGCGGTGCAAGAACTCGAACAAGTCCGCAGTGTGATTTCATAGGTAACTCTTCTGCAAGAACAAGCCATCCAGAACATCCTGATGAAAGTGCTAGAAATTGAAAATGACGTTCCTTGCCCCTCTCAAATGCAATCCGGCAAGGCAATGCATCCACTGAAGATAGAAGAAAGCCAAGTTAAAAACAGAAGACTGAAGCATGCAACGATGTTCTTATAAGCACTGCAATCATGGTCCCGTACATCCGTAATTATATGGGTGTCAAATTAATCATCTAAAAATTCACATTTTGAGAAGGAGGGAAAACACCAGCAATCAATTCTGGATCTTTAAACTGTTTTTTTTTCATTCAAAAAGTGTGTTAATTTCACAGAATCAAATTTCCTCCACATAATTACGTGGCACATTTATGACAGTATTTAGTAGTTGTAGAAAGGAAAACCAAATTTATTAATACTTATTATTTCAGATTTGAAATTACCAAGAATAACCTCAGTGTTTGGTTTCAATCCTGGTGGTTTTACTCCAGCAGTATTTGCTCTAGACTTTTCTGGAAGATCAATTGCAGAGAGTACAGGAGGTTGATCTGGCAAGACTTTCCCAAGGGAGAACACATGGAGATGATGAAGCAGCGCAAACACCTATAAGTGAATAAGTAGCGGTGAAGGTGATTATTAAATGTGGATTATTAAAGCATTATGAGCATCCAATATTCTCAGAAATCTGTAAAATACTTAATAGAGTATGTTTCTTCAGCCATTTTTATATTGTGCACTTCAGTAAATAGCACGAGGAGACATAAAACTACAATTCCGTAATATTGATGAAATATATAAGGACACAATAGGGCACAACCTTCACTGTCTCGCACATTCTTTCTCCAGCAGCAATGGAAGATTCACAGGAAGGATTCTCTGTAAGACCAAAGGGAAACTTACAAGATGTTGTTTGAGTCGACCAAAAATCATGTTATCCATATATATATATATATTTAGAGAAAGAGAGAGAGAGAGAGAGAGAGAGAGAGAGAGAGAGAGACCATCAGAGGTAGACTTGTACGGTGGCAGGAGCATGCACCTTGGATCTTTCCGAGGAGAAGCAGCCTCGATTGCTGCAGGCAGTGATAGTCATTCACTGTGAGTTACTAGTCCAATAGTATATCGCCCTTAATTTATTTATTTTTCATTTTTTCTAAAGTAAACACAAACGCACACAAAGAAATAGAAGAGAAAAGTCACATGCCTCTTTTACACTTCCTCCACTCATCACAAATAACTGTCACCAACAAATCAGACCAAGGTCCTCTAATCTCCTCAAGAACACGATTAGTACAGCAGTGAAATGATTCCTAAAGACAAAGACGATCATGTTAGTGAAAACAGCCCGTCAATGAACTAGACTTATTACAAAGGATATCTAAAAGTACAACTAAATAGCATGCCCTCCATTTCAAATGAAATGTACTTTAGTTTTGCATTTTCAAGATAATTTAATGGTTATCTTCCCTATTTTGCCCCTAACCTTGAATCACTTGTTTATTCACTAGAAAGTAGAAAATAACTAGATAAGGTTAATATGGTCATGTTCTTCCATTTCTTAATTGTTGCGCAAGACTAAGCATGTACTTGGAACGAATGAAAACTAAATCTATTTTGGAAATGGAGAGAGTATTATATACAAAATATACAGCAAAATATCTGTTCAGAATGATTTGACAAGTAGTTTGTACATACACTTCACATGGTTAGTAAATTTCATACTTCAACATGGCCATAAAAAGGCAGGAATACCACAGCAGGTACCTTCAGTTTGCTTGCAAGAATAACTTACTTTGAGTAATCTAAGGTGATGGCTGTTAAACTCAGCCTCACTATAAGGTAACAACTGGCGCAAAAGCCAACCACCATCCCACAATGTTTCTGCAGAGATATTTGACCTACAGAAGAGATTGACCAGTGCATCCAAAACCTATCATACAGAATTTATACTAGGTCAAGAAACATACATCCAATGTGGGAAAACAAAAAGGTTTCCACCAGTTTGCATAACTAAATAAATGACAAACTGGCCTAATTTACGCTAAAGCAAACAAGGGTAACCTCCTCTCTAATTTATAGTTCTAACAGCAAATTTGTTTTGCTAAGTTATTCAAAACACAAGGATACGCCAAAAATGAATAAAAGAATTCATCTCTACTTTAATAGTATCATTCTCAGATCTAGAGGGGCATCCCGATGACGATAAGTTAGCTTTTATATCTCATGTAAGGTTCACATTTAATAATCACAGATGTCCTATCGACTTGTTGGAGAAGACATATATGCAGACTTCTTGAAAATAAATACTAACCCTCTCTTAGAACATGATAAGTGTTGGCTAAGTATAAAAAAAAGTGAAGGATGACTTTCTGATTCATATTCAACTCACCGCTAAAATACCATACCATAATCAATCTAATATCATATCCATTGCCCTCTTAATCACTTAAGAATTACTTTGGCAAAAAGAACTAATTTTATTAATTAAAAGAAACTTCAACCACAGGGAACAGCTGAAATGGGTACTGTTCACTTGTTAACCAATTGGCATCGAGATTTTGGATTAGCAGAGAGTCCAATTTTAAAATAATCATCATTAAATGAAATCACAATGTTTTCCTGTCAAAGCAAGACAAACAGTCCTTTCAAACTATCTTCAAGTTAGTAAGTAATCCAAACAAGTGAATTAAATGCCCATTCCACTGTGTATCATATTCTTGAAGCAAATGTATGAGAGTGTGTGTATATATATATACATGTGTGTGTGCATGTGTATGTCTGTCTATCTGCAAGTTTCAATACTTAACAGCGAACAGATGCAACAACGTTCACTTTTATTTAGGTATATGAGCTCAGAATGATATTTGGTTTCTGGAAATAATTGGGCAATTCATGCAATATGCTGAATCAAATTTGGTATTTTGTTGTAACTATATTTTCATCCTCAATATTATGGCAAAGCAATTACAAGTTCCCGACATTATGAAAGCAAGAAATATCACTAACTACATTGTAATCCTCCATTAAAGTTTGATGAAAAACTGTTCATCTATGTCCATTAGTATCATTATGAAGATTATTCTATGCAAACTCTCCTCAAAACTATATGCATATGCCCAAGCATGATTCAGCACTAACTAGTAAAAAATAACACTACATAACCATCATCACTCCAACAGACTCTGAAACAGGTAATAATGTGCACTGAATGAAAAGGGAAAATAGTAAATAAATGATATATTTGCTAGCTTTAAGAGCAAGTATATACTTGAAATCTATGCACGCGAGGACTCGCTCCAGCCTCAGGCCTTGCACATGAAACTCCAACATAGCCCTGTTGAATGACATTGAGTGAAATAAGTCGTACTTTTGTACCTCACTTTAATGAAATTAAAACACACGGACACTTTTTTATAAGAAATGCATACTTTTATAACAAAAATATGGACAAGACATACCTTAAAATGGTTACATTATCAGACTAAATTGTATAATATCAAATTCTAGATAAATCAGAGATAAAAATACCTCTAAATGCATTATGATTTAAGAGATCATAAACCCACTTTATAGTTAATACTATCTCATATATCAACAAGAGATTAACATATATCTTTAACATATCTACTATTACTCTCAAGCAAATGTACCATATCACCACTTTGACTGCAATACTCCCTAATAATTCTCCTTTCTGCCAACATTACTTAGAATCAAAACCACTAGACTTGATGACCTTATAAATCCTTTCAAACTGCCAATTCAAAAATTCCAAAACTCAGCCAGCTCAGCTCTGTTGTGGTGAGGGAAGGGGGGAGTGCCTGAGGTGGGCTTGTAGATGATGTATAGAAAGAAAAGGGAAAATTCTTTGATCATGCATTTTGTTAATTATATTTCACCTTGGCAAATGAGGGTGTCACATGGGTTGGAAATGGCCAATTAGGATGATTCTACCAGAAAGCCCCAGATCTTCATCCCACATGATCGACATGCGATATTTTTCCAGTAAATAATTCGGGAGTTCGGCAAGAATTTGACTGGAAGAATTCTAAAAAATTATAGTCTTTGAGTCTGTCAATTAAATTTGAATGATTGATATTTCTACCCTTATAGTGACATGGAAAATTTTGCAATTTGCCCTATAATCTAATTCAAAAAAATGTTGTATCATATAGGTCACAATGTTAGTGTTTCACCTATAGTTGAGTTCAGAAACAATAGTCAGTGAGTAAACTGCAAATGCCAGAGTATCTATACCTTCAACTTGTTTAGATAGATATTGAGTTCACCACTGATGCTATCGTTAACCTCACTACTTCCTGAAGAGAAAAGCTGTTCTTCCCCAGAATCTTCCCCAACCAAAGCTTGCTGCAGGCAAACAAAAAAAGAGGCATTGTAGTAAAGGCTGGAAACAAAGCATCACATACATCTGTTCTACCAGTTTTAAAGATTTACTAACTATACTACCAGGTGTAACTAGATAAATATCACAGCTAATGGTTGCAACTACAGTGAAATGGTGACTAGTATTACTTGAAGTGCACCACCTCAGATAGCTAAAAAATGAAGAAATTGGATAGTGAATACTTGAAGCCCGTAAATTGGATAAATACTTGAAGCCTGTAACTTGGGGTCTTATAGCATAGCTATCAGACCATAAATCTAGAACCTTATTTACTGTAAAGTTTTTCTTTTATATATTGATATGATAAGTAAGAATTAAACATTAAAAATAAGTACTGGAGTATTTCAGAACATATATAAGACTACATTCCCAAGATCAAGCAAAAGAGGTTCAACTTTACCATTACCGAACCCAGGGAAAACAATTTTTACAAATCCTGCAATATCAACTTCAGTTCTAAGATGCATTTCGTACAACAAGAGAAGCAAATAAGACTAGCTGTTCAATTCTGGGTAGTAATGGGGATGGACAAAAACACTTCTTTCAGGACTATGATTTTACTGTTTCAGCTATTCTAAAGTCTAAACATATAGATAACTAGCAGAAAGATGTTACATCTCCCTTTGTTTTATTTATCCGCCTATTTTTTCCGTGCATATACTGGAGCAACTGAGAATGACAAGTATTCTACTTTTCTTCTATGTTATCCTACAAAAAAAAAAAGGAAATCCATGTAGGCTTCCACTTGTCCAAGAATTTCAGAAGAAAACTAACAACCACATACCAGAAGCTTCTTCTTATGTTGTTTGCGTTGTGGAAGTATGCCAAGGGCATCAACCGTTGATTCATCCAGTTCTGTAAATACATGGATAACTTAGTCCACTGCTTATATGCATCCGCTAACTAGCAAAATTAAGGCAAACTATGACCTTTAGTCTGCAGTAGAGTAGCCAGCACATTTAAAGAGCCTGAGACTTGAACATCATCTCCACTGGTGACAAATGAAAGCAAAGCTTCCCTGCGTAATTTAGCCCAACAGAATATATTGGACTCTTAACAGCAGCAATAAAAAAATACCTTGCACATTTATGACAGTCACAACTCACAAAGGCTCAGAGAATGTGAATATATTACACTGGCGAATTCACACATGATTTTCTGAACAATAAAATTCTTACCTCATTCAGCAAGGTAGTCAAACTTAATCACTCAATCGGGAGAATAGAGAGAAGGAAAAAATAATCCATGATAACCAGTAGTACTAGTATAGTTTCGCATGTCATCTGGTCCAGTAACGTAACAGGTAGTGACTATACTAGCATATTTCATACCATCTGATTGATCAAATTTCAAATGTCCCCAAAAGGGTGGGCTAGTTCGGTTATGAATTCAAAGCTTTCTCACTCATTTATCCTAGCATCTCATAATATTTTTCTTCCAAAACAGATTCCGTTATATTCATTGAAATTTTACAACTCCAAATTAATAATCACACCCACAACCCACAGCATCCTCTAAACATACTAGATGGATTCTATACCCCTCCAAAGAAAAGACAAAAAACCAAATAAATACTAAAAATTAAAAGTTCTTCTGCACATTCAAGCACTTAACATAGTTTCGCATGTCATCTGGAGATGGCAAGTTAAAGTACTAATGGCTAGAAAGACATATGTGCGGAAATATGATCCCTTTCTTATATAGTTAGAGAAGGAGTATAATTGTATTGCTTTGTAACTGCTTCCTTACGGCACTTCCCGTACCCTTGTACTCCCCTTTCTTTCTTTATTTAATAAATTTGTTTGTTTCTTATCAAAATAAAAAGGGAAAAGAAACAATGTCATAGTAACACCTTGAACTCATGTGTCTACCAACTAGATTAAAATAAAAGGAAAAAAAATGAACCTTTGAAGGGAGAATTATCAGTTATTCTGTTTTCAAATAAGAAAGATGTTGGTTTATAAATTGTACATAAAGATTTACGGCGTTAACTAGCACACGTGTAAAACTTTTCGCTAGGGTTGACCAGATATATGGGCTTTCAAAATTTTAACCAACTGTTAAAAAAACGATCAAGTATAATATAAAATTAAATGACATCAACATAATCAATTACCTCGGTGCAAATTCTGTACCACCACAATCGTGACCCCAAACACCACCTGGCAGGTGGTTTGGCGATGAATTAGATGTCGGAATGATAACTTGCAAACTTCCAGTATACGACTCTGAACTGTGATTATTCTCATCTATAGTTTGGTCCGCTGCATCTAAAGAATCATGGACCAACATATTACCATTGAGCTTAGCTTCAGAAATCCCAGTGAATGTCTCCGGACAACATAGAAGACCAGCAGCAACAATATTTGACAGGTCTTTGATTTTGACTATGCGCAAAATGGAACAAAGTAAATATAAAGAAGTGACAGCACCAAGACTTGGTTCCTGAATTTATAACACTCAGATAGTTACAATATATATACACAACCATAAAATTAGAAGGAAACAAAACATAAAATCTCACACAAATACCAAAGTTCAGATCATAAACACGACACAAAGAATAGAGGAAAGGAACAAGATATGGGTAAGAATACCTTGACTACTTCAGTCCTCAAGGAAGGAAGAATTAGTGGAAATATCAGAAGCCTCAAAAGGTTGTCCATTATTAACCTCCCGATATCAGGAATTCCAGCAGAAACAACATCACTAAAATAATAAAGATTGTCTTCGATTTCATCAACAGCACAAAGAATGGAAGACGATGACTCCATGCTCAGATTTCTGTCAGACAAACTGATATGTCAGCAAAACATTATGGGGAACTTCAATGGGAGGAAATGTCATTATTCATTCACATCTTACTTTGAAGCATCTGAAATCACTAGGTTCAAATGGATGCACTGATCACGGAAAAAATTGACCAAGTTCAAAAAATAATCTGCATGAGGAGCCATTGATACAAACCTATTTACAGCATCATCTCCAACTGCAAATCAGCAAACGGTAATATAGTTCAACCAATCAAAATATACATTCACAATGAGTGAAACCATATGGATTCAGAATTCAAATTTTAAAAAACAGAACTCACCGTGATAAACATTCAGTGTCAAAGCACGTACAGCAGTTCGAATCATACTTTCTTCATGGAAAGCAAACCGTATTGCCTCAACATAAAGGGGGAAAGAAACTACGTCATCCTAAATGGGGGTAACAAAAGATAATCAGATAGCAATAAGAGACGAGACATTCTTCAATGTTTACTGTTTTACAAGAACTTCTGTAATACTGTTTTACATAACACCAACATAATTTTTACACTAAAATTTGTACTTATAAAAAACAATGTAAATAGTTGCTTTGAAAAAGTGACTTTACCCTAAGAGTGTGATTTTCAAATGAAAAGTATGCATGTTTAACGTAAATGGATGTTCTGAAAGCATGACTTTTACCCCAAAAGTGTGGTTTTAATATGAAAAATATGTCCATCTTCCAAATCAGACAGTCTTAGAGTTTTATGTCTCTATGAAAAAAATGCAATGACCACATTTAATGCTTCAGCTCCTAGCAACCTTTTCAAGAACATATCAGTGAAGTTCAAATGTGAATATGTAATATTCATGCAAACTTCAGCAAGTTGACCAAGACATTAAAATTGAATGGTTTTAGTGAAAACAATCGTCGCCTATTATCATTTTTCAAGCAAAGTATCTTTTAACTGTGAAGACCATATTTTACTCAATTTTATACCCTTCTCGTGAAATTCAAGGCCCACAAAGTGAATTGTTCTACGAAAGAAAGTCCTACAATTATCCAAAAACTCTTTAAAGTAAATCCTAACCAAGCTAAATTATTCATGATTCCAATTCCTTCTTTATTCCAATTTCAATGTAAAATAGGGTGAAAAACATTCTACATATAATCCAGCCACTCAAATTCATAAAGTAAACAGAAAATCAATTTGGGCGTGTATCCATTCATATCAGCATCAAGTACAACCTATGCAAAATGCACTACCCAACTACATAACTTACCATTGTTCAAAGACATTTCAACCTTAGAAAGCACTCCAAGGTTATAATAGATAGTTCTCATTACTATGCTTAATTAGCAGTCTCATCAAGTATTCACATTAATGCTCCTAGTGCACATTATCAATGCTCGTAACCACTCTGAAAACATATGCCTACCACATGATTTCAACCTAGATAAATACACAAATCTTTGTAGCATAAATAGAGAAAAAAAAATATGTAGCCTTCTTTCAAATAAATGATTCAACTCGTTGAATCAGACATGTGAATTCAGTCTACTCAAATATATTGGTTCCAGAAATTCAAAATATAATTGTGAAGAGGAAAGGCCAAGCCAACGATTACATGAGGGCAAAGCTCCAGTATAACAAATAAAGCAGAAAAAGGCAGCTTAAATTTCAATTGAAGATATATTTAAGAGCGCTTGGAAGCATCTATTTCCAAGAAAATGGTAATGGAATTACAACTAAAGTAAAGAGACAATAGTTTTAACCAAAAGATGTACCGATGGCAATAAAAAGGCCTAAATGAACTTACATCTTGTGTCTTAAGAAGAAGAGAAATTGTGTCCTTGTTCAATTTCCCACTTATTGCCCTTTATCAGTCCACAAGAAGTTGAAAACCCAAAGTCAGAAACAAAATCCAAGAACATGATGCAAAGAAGACAAGAAGTATATAATAATATGCTCAGAAAGTCAGAATAATGAAGGACAACATAGAACAACAGATCTATGAATCAAACCTTAAGAAGGATATGTAGTACGACAAGAGCTCTTCATTCCGGAAGTCAAATGGATAAGTGATTAGGTAGTTAACATGTTCATTGCTAAACATATAATCTGCAGGATTTACATAGAAGAACATCTCAGGAAATCTAAAAATGGTGAGATGATTCAAAATGTTGTGATATTCAAGCTGAGATGCAACTTACATATGGAATGATCACTTTTCAAGTTCTGGATCATAATGCTCATTGTCTGCAATAGCTGGAGAGATACAATTAAAGTCCTACTAATTTGTAATATGCGTACAAACTCTCCCATGACCTGCTTCTCCATGAAAAACCTAAAAGAAACAAAAATCATCACAATGACATAAAAACACAAAGGTGTGAAGAAGTTGATATGAGCATATAAAGTATTGATATCGCACTCGAAATAGGCAGCATCATGCTGATCACCATAAGTTATCAACTCTGCAACAGATCTCAAGGCCTCAATCACAAAATCCTGGACAATATAATATGTTTAGTTAGAACATTAAAGAACAACCGTCGAGAGACAAGAACATGTCAGAAAGTAGTGAGCAAGGGAACAAGTTACCTTGTTAACCTCATTAACAATTTGGACTTTCATGAGTTGATCGATTAGGAATCTGAGATAGAGAAAAGGCAAGTTTGTAGATCATAAAAGACCAAGAGTTGTTTAGAGTCATAAAGTATGTTGTGTTTGAGAATATACACAGTATAGACTATAGATACATCAAAGAGAACAAAATAAGCAATACATGCAACATAAGATACTCATGAGATAAAGAATTTAATAGTACTATAGTAAAAGTTAACGAAATCAGATAATAAATAATACTATGCCGGGTTATTCATTATCAGACACAAATAAGGTTAAACTTCAGTAATCCACTTAGAAGAACCATGCTACAAAATATAAGGTAAAATGTACTGAAAAGAGTATATCAAGCTTTTCTTTCTTACACTAAACACATTTTATTTAAAACCCATGACATGCCAAGGGAAATTTAGCACCATGACTGAATAACATACTACCAACTGTCTATGAAGATTACAAATTGAAATGAAGACAAAAATTCCATTAAATGTCCTGAACAAGGCATCCTCTCCACTATGCACTTTTTTTTTTTTTTGTAATTTCCATCAAAGAAAAGTTATACTCCTAACACTTTTCTAGAAGTAGAACAATGGCAGAGCCCGTGTTTAATTATTGAGATACAAAAAAACTCACAGAAATTAAAGGCAAATATATATTATTGCACAGGCAGAAAATATTAATTGAATTTCAAGAGTGAACATAATTCTCCAAGCACTAGGTTTGCATATGAAATGCCATATCCTCTAGGCATTAAGTTTGCATATGAAATATACAAAACCACACTCTCTCAAATAAAGATGATGGGAAATGGCCAGTACCGTATAAATAATTACAATAATAATAAATACCAAATGGGAAAAAAGAGAATACACACGTAGACAGACCCTTGACACAGCAAAAGTAGTGCATTATTTACAAGTTATACACCGTCTGCCCAGGACCAATATTCATACTTTCACGTCCCACAATAATATTCACTCCCAAAAAGAAATTAATTACTTTACTTTTAAACTTTAAAGGACAATTTTACCCCTTATTTGTTACATAATGCCTCTGTCTCAGAGAAGTTGACACACTTTCTTTGTAAATTAAAAAAGAAGTGTGTCATCTATTCTGGGACGGAGGTAATAGTATTTTTTGAACTTTACTCACAATTACCTCACATTATCAACTTAAATAGACATTTACTCTTTACCTTTTGGGAAAGCGTCAAAAAAGTATTATTTCTTTTTTAATCTATGTGCACGGTGATATGAATAATGCTCCAGGAATGAGGGAGCATAAGAGTTTGGTCAATGAGGTACAAAAATGTGATATGTTCTTATGATTCTTCAGGAATGAAATTTCAATTCATGATCCATGAACGGCTCCATTAATACAAACGGGAATTTTGTGTTGTAAGTAAGAAATTATTTTCTCTGTCCTTAGCTAAGATAGAGACAAGTTCTCCTTTTTCGTTTGTCTCAAACTATAGTCATGTTCCTTATTAAGAGTATTTCATAGCAACAAGTTTATTCTTGTAATCAAATTTGTAGGAGTACTATTAAATCCACGGGCAAAGTAAGAAGAATATTGAAAAAAATAATATATTATCTTCGCCCCGCAATAATATTCATACTATACTATGGAACATCCCAAAATAATATTCACTCCAAAACAAACATTATCTTACTTTCAAGATTTATAAGATAATTTTGCCCCTACTTTTTAACTTTACTTTTATTTCAACAACTTAAAATACATTGAACTTACTTTTTGGTCAAAAAGTCGAAAAATGTTTTTTTCTTAATCTCCGTGCCCGGAAAACTATGAATAGTTACCCTCTTAACCGGGTCAGTTTGAGTAATCCTAGTTACATTCACTACGTGTCTTCAATTTGTGCTACTGTGCTAGTTTCTCTCGAACCCTATATTAGTAGGACTGGGAATAGTAGTAATTAGTTCATGATGGCTCACGATTTAACTCTCCCCTTCCATTAAAGAACACAATTAAGAGAGTTTATTTCATCCTCTCAGCCCGCAAGTTGATTGTCTACTCTCAAACTAGAATTCTAGGTAAAAGCAGGCTTGGATCAGCATGAATCGGTGTAAGTTAAACAAGTGGAACGCCAGCTAGAGAAACAAGCATTAAGCAGCATGATGTACTGAACTAATTAATTAAGGTTCCACCAAAAGATCATTGTAAGACAAAAAAAAAAAACGATAAGTACACAGTCAGTCAAGAATAGTATAATTAGCGAGATAAGATTATTCAGGCCTACGCTTGATTTATTACCTTCGAACTCTAAAAATTTTGCCTAAAAGATTTCAATGTATGCACCTTACAACACTATAAGTATACATATTATTGGAGCAGTAATGTACCAATGTGTCTTTTAGTTGAAAAAAATTAAAGACTGATAACTGGTAGTATTAACTACTTATGAATTTCACCATAAAAATGAAACCAAAACATGATTTGAATTTTATTCTCTCACCCAACCCCACCAAAACAAAAATTGCCACTACCATATATCCTAAACTCGTGAATTGTGTGGGGACCCGAAACAAAGTAATGTTGAACATGTATCTAGATATGATACGTAAATGTTCTATTTGGTCAAGATCATTCCAAACCTTAGGAAATCAAGTTAGCTTATAAGAATGTTGAAAGTATGAGTCGTGTTATGTGGATGTTCTAGCATAACTATTTCGGCAGAAGAAACATTCACCTAAGAGAAAACCTATGCTGTGACACATTTATTCAACCAATATTAAGCACAATTCTGCAATAGCTGATGAAAGTATCCCATCAGAGAACCTTCATGGTTGAATATATTAACATGCAATCTTTATCCCTAGCAGGTTATCTTTCCACTGGACCTAAGTTTATCCAAATACAATACTTAATATTTTCAAAAACCCTGTACACCACTCATTTCAACAGTCAACAATAATCATTCGTTAGATCCCCAGTTGATGATTGCCGAGAATTACATGCTCAAAATTAAACTCCAAGGATTTTCCTCTCTTCGTCGTAACATGTAAATTTGATAAAATTCAATTGGAAGACTTAATAGAAGGTTTATATATACACACACGTGCGCGAACAAAAGAAATCCTGTATATTTATCTCCACAATTTGGTCCCCAAAAATCTCCTGTTGCTAGCACAAAAGCAACAGAAAAAGAACAGCCTTGAAGAAGCCCCACAGTCCTTCAATCAATCTATCCAACTAAATATTCATGTGCAGAGTTTTTTAACTAATGTAAAGTCGTGTGCCATTCAAATTGAGAAAATGAAACGAGAACCGGAAAATCAAACGACAATTACCATAATCAAATCCAATACATACAACTAACCTGAGTTCGTCTAACGAATATCTGTCCCGGGATCTCCAAAAGGAAAACCACATCCTTTTAAGAGCTCGCGATCACACTTTTTACTTCTTCACATCAAATTTCATTCTTAAGGGTTCAATTATCCAATGCGATTTCCGGCCACCGGCGCAGAAGAAGACGAATCGCAATGAATTAGGACGAAGGCCCACCACAAAAAGAGATTTAGGGTTTCTCGATTCCCCCAATCGGAATGGTGTAGAAAAGCCGTGAGAAGCGATGATTGAAACAAAATAGAATATGCCAGAAGGAATCTCAGATCATCATAGATAGCAAATCGGGATGAAAAAGTAACCGGGTCGGGTTACAGGGTCGGAGTGAGAATTGAGATTATACGAAGGATGGCGATGGAGGTGTTGTGCTGTTAATGCTATGACCCCACCTGTCAAAGAAAGTTGTCTGAAACTTAAAATTGTGATCTTTCGCCCTATTTCTATTTTACAGATAAATTCGTAGAAAAATAGTCTCTCTCTCTCTTTCTCTCTCTCTCTCAGTCTCTCTCTCTCTTACTGACTATGAGTCTAGACTTGACTCCAAAATCATAATCATAATCATAATCATAAATTAGAAGTTTTGAATTTGGGATATAATAATAATTTGAAGTTTTTATAAAAAGGAGCATTTAGTTTATTAATTTACATTTCACTTTTTATAAAATACACTTTCAAATAACAAATTATTTTTCTTATTTTTTAATTAATTAAAGTATTATCAAGTTTATAATTATTAAAAAAATATTTTGAAAATATTAATTACTAAGTGTATATCATGCTCTTACCAAGTTATAATATATTTTTAATTAATTAATTTAGAATCTTCAAATTCATTTTATTGTTTAATTCAAGTGGTCAACTTTTATCATGCAGTTTTTGCATGAATCATGGAAGGGATAATTATTAATGTAAAAAGATAATTTTAGAATGTTACCTTAATTTATATTTAAAGAAATAGAAATATTTAGATGTGTTTGGTTGAGCTTAGCTCTTTCAGAGAGCTTATAAGATGTTTGACTGCTCATAAGCTGTTTATATTTATTTAGTAATGTTTTTAAAAAAAAAAATTTTGTCAAAAAATTAAGCTCTTAAGAGCTTATAAGATCTTATTTTAAAATTCTTCATAATTTTTTAACATTATATTACGATAATGTCATTAGTAACAATGTCATTAGATACGTACATTTTATAAGTTCTTTCATATTATTATTTATCCAAACACTTCAACACTTTATTTGCAAATTTAAATTTAACATCTTAAAAGCTATAAAAACATCTTATAAGATGTAAATCTTTAAAAAAAACTCACTCACAATTAATCTAAATTTAATTAAGAAAATGTTGAAAAGATTAACTTTTTAAAAAAAAGTTATCTTTTTACTTAAAATAACTATTTTGCCCTCAGTTTCACCTGCCAAAAAGCCCAAAAATTGACTTTTCTTAAAATATGTGCACAGTCAAAGAGACTATAATAAATGGATAGAGGGAATATACAATTACTTAGAGTAGTCCTTTTCCAAAATTTCCAAAATCTCCATAATACTTTTTGTTTGTTGCATCATAAGAATAATCATTTATTTTTATTATAAATATCAAATCAAGTAATAAGTAAATATAAATAGTTTAATTTGGTTTTTTATATTTAACTGTTTCTCTCGAATTGAAATTTTCAACTTTTACTAAATTTATTTTCTTTTTAATTTATTCAAAAATTTTCTTCAGATTGAAATTCTATTTTCTTTAGTTAATGTCATGAACAATCGATTTATAATAGTCTATTCGCGTTTTTTTAATTAATGTATATATTTTATTATATAATAAAATTGCTAATTTTAATATGTTATTTATAATAAATACATAAATTATTTAAAAAATAATAGTACTTGAGATGAATGAATTTTACTATTTAAGTCTAGCTTTTTTATATTCAAGTTGAAAAAATGAGAGATGAAGTCACAAATTAAAATTAAAAATTTATACTCACTCTGTATATAATTTATTTAACTTTTAAAAAATTTGAATCTAAATTCTTTTGCAAAAAAAAATATTTTTTTTCGATAGTTTAATTATTTGATAAATTTATTTAATTTTCATGAAATTTTATTTAATTTTTATTAAAAATTATGAAAGTCGTAGGCAGTAAATAAACGCAGTGAAATGCGCTGCCTAGACAAGGCAGTGTTCTGCGGCAGAACAGCGTATGCCGCAGCACGATGCCTTGTACAGAAAAATCGTTCGTTTTACGTGATTTACTTGATTTAAGTATTTTATCCAGATTAATCAGATTGTTTAAGTGATAAAATTATATATGATATATGTATATGAATAGCAGCGGAATTAATAAAAATAAATCACTTCGAACGAACACACACACACGTACGAAAAAGTAAAGAACACGAATTTAAATCTTTGTATGTGTATTTAAATTATACACATACGAAACGGCCTTACGGCCAGAAACTTTATTAAAGAAACGAGTCTTTACAAAAGGAATACTCTTGGATTTACAAATGATTTTACCTAAGGCTATACACATGTATGCCTCGGTGTTTATCGTATCCAAAGAGTATGAACAATCAACAACAAATGAAACCTAGCTACTGGATAACACCTATTCTAAAGTCACGATCATCAGCACTACAAAAGAACTCTCTTAGAGACGAGAGAACATATGGCTCGACGAACTTCACAAGTGAAGTCGCGGCACTAAAGGCGTGATGATCGATCTAGAGAGGAAATGTGTTTCTGGAGGTGTAAAGATGTTGTATGAGTGTTGAGTAAATGCAGCTGGGTCGTCCTCTATTTATAGGTGAGAGTCTCCAACTGATTTCCTCTTTTTGCTAGGTCAACAAGCGGTTGAGATATTATAGGGCAGGCTGCTTTGACCGCTGCCGCAGGATGCCTTCTGAAGTTCTTCTGGAATTCACTGCCACACTGCACTGCCTTCCATACTATCTGGACTTCAGCATTCCTTTGCCCTACGCTCATGCTTCGCTCGATATCTTGACTCAACCTCTTGTCCAAGTCTTGCACTGCTTGCGGCATGACTCTGCCTGGCTGTGCTGCGGCAGAAAGCTTCTATGTTGATTGTTTTTCAAGCACGTTCCAACTAATGAACTATGCTAAATCAAATCACCAATATGACAAGTGATTACAACAGTTTAAATTGTGAAGAAAGAAATAAAACAAAAAAATATGTTAGCAAGACAACTTCTGCCTAGGTACATTTAAGGCATTGTAATGCCCAAACATATTTATCCTTACAAACTCCCCCTTTTTATCTTTCTTCACAAAACCATGAGGCAGCAGCGCAATGAGCACTCCCCCTCAATGAAATACATCTGACTTAGAAGTATATGACATTTATCTTGACAAACAACTAAGGCAATAACACTCCCCCTTAGTTGATACTTCCTAAGTAGAACAAAACAATTTATTGGATATCTAACTAATAGAACAAAAAACAAGTTAAACTAAGTAAGCCTCTAAATAACACACCAATTTTTTTAAAGGGAAAAAAAACACTTAAATTAAACATTGTTCAAACCAAATAAAAACTTAAACAATTGTTCAAAAACAAATAACCAAATAGCAGAAATTAAGTAAATTGTTCAGAGCAAATAAACACTAAATCAAAAGAAGAAATAATATTTCTTCGGGTCTTGAGAACTGCAATCCTTCAGGTTCTTCAATCATCGTGCTCGGGTGACGATCCACGCTCTTCACCATCAATCTCTGCTGCAGTGTCTGCGGCAGCCTTCTCTGCTGCGGCAGCTTCCATCTCTGCAGCTTCTTCAGCTTCAACCTCCTTGATGTCCTCATCAATGCGCTTCTTCAACATCTTCAACACAGTGCTCCTTGCCACTTTGACCTCGGCTGCTGGTACTCCCCCTTTTTGTGGAGAAATGCCCTCTTCTTCAAGGAAGAAAGTGATAGCATCCACAAGTGCCTTGGCCATGTAATCCTGCATAATGACCATATGACTTGCAGCAGTTTGTTCTGCAAATGCCTGGACACGAGCATGAATATTAGGCTGTGGGGCAGATGAGCTTGGGGCAGCAGTTTGCGGCAGCTTGGATGTCTTCTTTTGAGCTGGAGTGGGAGGCACTGCGGCAGTGGCATGAAAACCAGTCCAGGGCAAATCATTGTACTCCCGAACAGACAACTTGTAAGGTTGCGGCACAGAGGTCAGGAGATCAGCACTGTTGTGTGGGAGCCCTTGGATCTTCAACATTTCCCAGATCAGTGATGGGAACGCAAGGCTCTGCGTCTGGGTAATGTTTTCTGCCTGTGAAGCAATCTTCTCAAAAATGAGCTCTCCCAAGTTCACCTGCCTACCTGCACCAAGGTAAAACAAGACTTCCCCCATTTGGGTGTGCACGAAATGCACATTCGTAGTGGGAATCCAGTTGTGCCTGGCAACGGTGAACAAAAAGTAGTAAAAAGAAGAGAGTTTTGAGCAAGGAATGTTGTTGGCAGCATCAGGTGGTGATCTGGTCAGGCGGTGAGACACTGCGGCAATGGTGGGGTCAGCAATTGCGGCAGGATACTCGACATCAGAGCGCTCCAAGAAGGCATTTATTGCGGCAGGGGTGAAGTTAAAGATCTTTTCACGCATGTACACCTTGCCGTAGCCTCTGGATCCATCATCACCAAAGCAGGGACGCAAGTTAGCATAAAAATCGCGCACCAAATCCTCGCAGTAGGGTGCTGCGTAGGATACTGCCTTGACCAACTTCATCTTCTTCAGGAACCTGTCAACTTTGTGTTTGGCACAGGTTGACAAGTCACCATCACGGTCAGGTTGAATAGGCTTGTTGGAGTAGAACTGGGGCCCAATCACTGAACGACGTTCCGACCAGAATCGCCTCGAATAACCCTTCCCGGATTTCATGTCAGAATCCGAGTCCTCCTTGGGGGCATCAATTTTTGGTGCCTTGCCACCTTTCATCGCAGCGGGTTGTGCTGCGGCATCACCACTGTGTGAGCTGTCAGTTTTTGAAGCGACAGCAACACTCTTTCCCTTGCGGGACTTCTTGGCAGCGGTGGTCTCAACATCAATGGGATTTTCCATTGAGGTAGGGGGCAGAGCCGGGCCTTTGCCTTTGGCAGTGGCGGATCTGGTGGACGGCCGGCGAGGAGGAAGGGGCACCTGCTTCTTCTTGCGCTTCCTTGAGGCAAGATCCTGCAGCAGTGGGTCAGATTCTGTTTCAGAGCCATCTGCGGCATCGTGCTGCTGCTGGCTGGAGTGGCCGGAATCTTCCTCGTCAGAGGGTGTATTTGCAGAAGGGTAAGGAGTCGGTTTGCGATCCTTGGTCTTTTTAGTAGAAGGGTAGTTTTCGTAGAGCTCGTGGTAGTCAAAATCATCAGCATCATCCCTCCTGTTGTAAGGCATGCTTTTGCCTTGCTGCTGCACTTCAGTGTCTGCCTGTGGAAGGGCAGATGATGCGGCAGTAGCAGAAGGCTCAGGAATGTAAAGGCCCTTAAAATCAGAAGTGTTGAGGGATCTTTCATTCTGGGCAGCCTCGTATGCAAGCACATCATCAACTCCTGAAATGACCACCGGTGATCGCGGAGTTTGGGATGGCTCAGAATGGCTGAAACCAGGGAGTATGATCTGTAGGGGAATAGGCTCATCCTCTGCGGCAAGTCCTTCTTCTGCGGCAGTTTCTCCCCCTGCATCATGATCCGGGGAGATGTTCATGGGAGAAGCCTTACCTGGTCTTTCACCGACATCGATCGGCGGCGATTCTGGAGAGAGGGATGACTGTTGCGACGCGGCGGCAGTGGCGGCGGCGGCGTTGAGAGCTTTGAGGCGGTTGATGGCGTGCAGCGAATCACCTTCGTTGAGGTCGTCCATAGTTGCGTTGGGGCGAACTTCTCTGACCAGCTCCAGAAATCGAGGGTCCTCGAAGTAGCGGGCGAACGGATTTGGGATTGGAGATGCGTCAGCCATTGATTTCAAATACTCGATAATCAATTAGAGTTTTAGAAAAAGAGCACAAACAATCGAGCGTAAGAGGATGGGGCTTTATATTGTGCGTTCGATAGAAAAATTAGGGATTTAGAATTTCCGAAATTTCAAACTCTCTTTTGATCGATATAGATGGAGAAGATAGAGTTGAAATAGGATTAGGACTTTTGAATTTCAGTAAATAAGAAAGAAAATAAAACTTGAAAGAGTTTTATGTGGAGTGAAAAACGTATGGCAGTTGACGGGATGGGCAACGGTTACTTTTCAGAAGTTGAACCGTCGCCTGCCGCACACTCGAGTGCTGCCCAACGGTCAAGTGGGGCATTGCTCTGCGGCAGGTCTTGCCTAATAAAATTGAAACATAAAATTCCCCTTTTTTTTTTTTTTTTTTTTTTTTTTTTAATATATTCTTTTTCTGTTTTTAATATTCTCTTTTTCTGTTTTTAGAATATTTTCTTTTTCTATTTTTCATTTTCCATTTTTCATTTTTTTTTTTTTTTTTTTTTTTTTTTTTTTAATAAAAGAAGTAAAATATTTTTGTGGTGTGAAACATCAAAGCTTACAAAGCAAAATTAGGAAAAGATTAACAACTATCTAATCCTAATGGAACATCATGCTGCATCGTAAGTACTTCTACTCTACTTAGGTATAATGCCATGTCAACAATGAGATTATTAAATACTTAGGTCACCTAGTACATAGTATCTCAACCCATTTCGTATTAATTACATGTATATGGGTTTGACCATGTTGCCTAAAGTGGTTTGGGTATTTTCTCTTCCTTCGGAAAATTTTAAACTCACAAATTGACTAAGGCAGAATGCTGTGGCAGAGGTTCAGTAGGCATGACAATGCGGCAGCATGATGCAGATCAGCATCTAAGGCATGGTGCACATGCACAAAGAATTTCTTAAGGCAGTGAAGCGTTCTGAGTCCAATGGCTTGGTGAAGATGTCAGCTATTTGCTTCTCTGTTGGGATGTGATCAATCCTTAAAAGGCGTTTTTCCACCAAGTCTCGTATGAAATGATGCCTTATGCTGATGTGTTTGGTTCTTGAGTGCTGCACTGGATTATGACTGATATTTATGGCACTCGTATTGTCGCAGTAGAGTGTAAGACTATTGCTATCCAGGTGGTAGTCATCAAGCATGTGCTTCAACCAAATCAGTTGGGTACAGCAACTCCCTGCGGCAATATATTCTGATTCGGCAGTGGATAGAGAAATGCAGTTTTGCTTGCGGCTTTGCCATGAAATAATGTTGTTTCCAAGAAAGCAACATCCTCCGCTTGTACTCTTGCGTTCCTCCGTGTCTCCTGCCCAGTCGGCATCTGAAAATCCGACTAAATCGGTGGTGGTATCTTTGGTATACCAAATGCCTAACTCAACTGATGCGGCAACGTAGCGTATGATGCGTTTGACTGCCTTCAAGTGTTCTTCCCTTGGATCAGCTTGAAACCTGGCACATAAACAAACGCTATACATGATATCTGGTCTAGTTGCCGTAAGATAAAGCAAACTCCCTATCATGGATCGGTAGAGTGTCTGATCCACTGCGGCAGTATCGGTGCCTCGGGAGATTTTGTCCGTTGAGCCCATAGGTGTTTTCATGGGCTTGGATCCTTCAAGTTGGAATCTCTTGATGAGATTCTTAGCATATGAAGCTTGTGAGATGAAAGTTCCAGTTGATGATTGCTTGATATGGAGCCCTAAAAAATGAGTTAGTTCTCCTACCATGCTCATCTCAAATTTTGATGCCATGGCAGAGGTAAATGCCTTAAGCATGTTCTCACATGTGGATCCAAAAACAATATCATCTACATAAATTTGAGCAATTAAAATTTTGGAAGAATTGAATTTGACAAACAGGGTCTTGTCGGCAGTGCCTCGGGTGAATCCAAAACTGAGTAGAAAATCAGTTAGGCAGCCATACCAAGCTCTAGGAGCTTGTTTTAGGCCGTACAATGCCTTGTGCAGTTGATACACATGGTCAGGATGTTTCGGATCTTCGAAGCCCTTTGGTTGTGCAACATATGCCTCCTCTTCAAGTATGCCGTTGAGGAACGCTGCCTTCACATCCATTTGATGTAAGGTGATGTTGAGGTGACATGCAATGGCAATGAGTAGACGAATGGACTCCATGCGTGCTACGGGGGCAAAAGTTTCATCGAAATCGATGCCTTCAACTTGCGTATAGCCTTGCGCCACCAGCCTTGCCTTGTTGCGTACAACCTGCCCGTGCTCATTCGACTTATTCTTAAATATCCACTTTGTCCCGATGATATTTTTGTTTTGGGGACGAGGAATGAGCTTCCAAACTTTGTTTCTTTCAAACTCGTTCATCTCTTCTTGCATTGCCATAAACCAAAATTCATCGGCCAATGCTTCTTTGGCATTCTTTGGTTCGATCGTTGAGAGATACGAGGTAATGCCTATTTCAACGCATGTGGCAGACATGCTTATGTTCTTGGTCATGTTGCGGTAGTTGATATACGGATGAACTCTCATGCGTCTGGCCAACATTTGACTCGAAGGGTGGTTTCGGACAACATGCCTTGGGGGATCCCTTCGTCGTTGGTTTGATTCCTCTTCACCATCAGATGAATCTGATTGATGTGGGGTGCTATCATCGTTTGATTGCTCAGGAGATGCTGTTGAAGGTTGAGCATCATCATTCGAGCCAGTAGGTGCGGCAGTAGGCTGCGCAGGTGTGATACTGCCTTCAACTTCTGCTACTGCGGCAGGCTCGAGCAAACCTTTCACATCTTCTTCTTTAGGTTTCCTGAGTCGACTAAGATCATCAAAATCAACATTCACAGATTCAATGATGGTTCTAGTTTGTATGATAAAAATACGATAGGCATGACTATTCCTAGAGTATCCAACAAATAATCCTTTAAGGGATTTTGGATCAAGTTTCGATCTAGGTTCCCTATCATTTAAAACATAACAAACAGACCCAAAAACATGAAAGTATTTTAAATTAGGTTTCCTATTGTTCAAGATTTCATAAGCCGTTTTTGTTGTTCCTGAGCGTATGCTGATGCGGTTCAGGATATGGCATGCGGCATTGAATGCTTCTGCCCAAAATTTCTTGCTTAGGCCCTTGGCGATCAGCATGGTACACGCCATTTCCTTGAGGGTTCGGTTCTTCCTTTCAGCCACGCCGTTTTGTTGCGGTGTTATGGGGGCAGAAAATTCTTGGGCAATGCCATGCGCGTCACAAAAACGAGAAAGCCGTTGGTTTTCAAACTCGGTGCCATGGTCACTTCTTATTCTCTTTACTGAGGCTTCATGATTGGTCTTTATCCACCTGATTAGCTTGGACACCTCATCAAATGTCTCACTCTTGTCTTGGAGAAAACGCACCCAAGTATATCTTGAGAAATCATCCACTACGACAAGTACGTAGCGTTTTCCAGAGTGGCTCCTCGTCTCGATTGGTCCCATTAAATCCATGTGGAGGAGATCAAAGCATTTGGTTTGCTTTTGATACAGTTCTGCCTTGGAGTTGGCAGGTCCTGCGGCAGAGGCATCAGACTGTCCTGCGGCAGGTATTGCTGGATGACTTGTACGAGTCATTTTTCCTTGTTTGCAATATCCACATGTTGTCTTCTGGATTTTTGGGAGAGCTGGAAGTCCACGAACAGCATTTAGCTTGATTAGACGCTCTAAATTCCCAAGACTTGTGTGTCCAAGTTTTTGATGCCATAGGTCAATGTCATCTTTGACTTGTGCAGTGAGGCATGTTTCTCCAATGGAATAGCAATTGTTTGCCTTGGAACGCTCCCCCTGAATGAGTGGGTTCCCTGCACTATCAAACACTTCACACATTTGGTGAGTAAACTTTACATTCATGCCTTCATCGCATAGTTGACTTATGCTTATGAGATTCGTGATGAGGCCTTCAACATGAAGCACTTGTTGTAGCTTCGGCAGCCCTTTCACATTTAATGTGCCTCGGCCAATTATTGAACCACTGGACCCTCCTCCAAATGTGACCTCTCCTCCGTGAAAAACTTTGTAGTTGATGAGGTGATCACTATTTCCGGTCATGTGCCGCGAGCATCCGCTATCGAAGTACCACTTATCATCTTTGGTAGCTTTGAGGGCAGTGAAGATAACATTGCATGTTTCAGCACTTTGGATGGCATTTGATGCGGCAGAGGAGTCATTGGAGGGATCTGAAAAACAAACATTAGAAGAGAGTTTAGTTTTGGGCACCCATTTGCGTATCGTCGTTGCCTTCTTTTTGATAGAATATCGTGAAGACATAGAGTGTGCGAAAAATTTGGGATGCCGTGGTCCAGCGTTGGAGTGAAAGTAAAATCCTCTTGCTTGGTCCTCTTCGCGTCTCCAACAGAAAGGTCGAATGTGACCAGGTACAAGGCAGTAGTGGCAAACATATCGTCTCTTCGATTTAAAATGTTGCTTAGGCAGGGGCTTCCTTGTCTTCATCCTGCCTGATGGTGCCTGCCTTTGCTTCGGCCTTCTGCGGCAGTCTTTTGCTGGGGCAGTGGCCTTGCCTTCGGTTTGTTCATCCTTTTTTGGAGTTGAGGATTGTGCGGCAGCGTTTGAATCGTCATTTGATGCCTTTACAAATGCCATGTCCGTTGGGTTTTTCTTTGGAAAAACGGCATCTACAACCTTTTGATGTCCGAGGCCTTCCCGTTCAACATGTGAAATACTCATTATTGCATCTAATTTTGTTGTTGCCGTGTTCAGTTTTACAAAAGTATTATTTGCAACTTCGAGTTTTTCATTTACACGATTAAAATCAATTTTTAGTTTTTCGGCCTCTAAATCTTTTCTAGTGAGCTGAACATCTAGCTTCTTCAAACGTTCTTCAAAGGTGTTCTTTTCTACGTGCATTTGTTCAATTTCCATGGCCTGCTTCTTCACTTCTTCTTCATATCCGGCTTTGGTTGATGTAAGCATCTTCATCATCTTGGTCTGCCGGGCAAATTTCATGCGTAGCTCATCGAAACTTTCTTTGAGCTCGATGAAAATATCAATGGGAATGGTCTCCTCTTCGGATTCATAGCCATTGACTGAGGCAGTGAGGCACAGGCAGTTCTCTGCGGCAGGGCTTTCTGTCGTTTCTGCGGCAGAGGCAAAGAATGCAACATGCCGTCGTGCATTCACATTGGATGGACTGTCATCTTCATCGTCAGATAGGGTTGTGCCTTCGAGTTGAGCAGTAAGCGCAGTGGTTGAGTCTTCAAGGCAATATTGTTCCATATCTTCTTGCGCAACCATGGAATTCAAAATTCCAATGCCTCGATCTTTTGAAGGGCATTCGGTTGAGAAGTGTCCAATCCCTTGACATACGTGGCACTTGATCCTCGACCAGTCCTTTGAATTTGGACTTGAACTTGAGGTGGATCCCGTGCTTGGTTGGCGGATCACAAGTCGTCGATCTTGAGTTTGTGGTGACCTTGCCGGGAACTTCCTTCGTCGGGGATCGTACGGCTTCTTCAGCGAGCGAACAAGTACAGCATCCATTTTCCGGGCGAGGAATGCAAACTGGTCATCGCCACCATCAGATCCAAGTAGCTCGTAGATCTCTTCATCGGTCAAATCATTGGTAGATGTGGGGCTGCTGCCTTGAGAACTATTGCCTTGTTCTCTGCCGTCGGGCTCTGCCACGGTGTAGGCAATGTTCCTCTCGTCGCTTCGTGGACGTGATTTCCCGTGAGTTTCACGATCTTCATGGTTCAGTTCATAGTTCTTGAAGATCGCCATCAATGACACATAGTCCTCCTCTGACATGGAGCTGTCTTCTATGGCAGTGACCTTCGGCAGAAACTTTTTACTCATCGATCGCATTATCTTACTACACACTGCCGGGTTGCTAATGGGTGAACCAAGGTCAGCACATTCAGTAACAATGGACATTAATTCTCCAAAGTACTGAAGGCACGTCTCGTCCTCGTTCATACGCAAGTTCTCGAAACGAGACATAAGCATACGGACCTTGGTTTTCTTCACTGTGTTGTTACCTTCACAATGAAGAGCCAGCAAATCCCACACTTGTTTGGCAGTAGTACATTGTTTGACAATTCTGTACATATTGCAATCGATGGATTCAAGGATGGCACACCTTGCCCTATCGTTGGCAGTAGCTGCGGCAGTCTCTTCGATAGACCACTTCTCCGGAGCTTTTTCAAGCTTGCCGCCTTCAGGGATTTCCTCCTGAGGTGGTTTCCATCCTCGAAGTACGGATAGCCACGCACTGCGATCAATTGATTTGATCCTTGCTTCAATGCGGGTTTTCCAAAATCCATAATTACTACCGTCAAGAACAACCGGTGTTCGTACGATGTAAGATGGATCTGCCATTGTAAGTGTGCGTGATCAGACGGACCTTAAACACTAAGTAAGTCTAGTGCCCGCTCTGATACCACTTGAAAGTCGTAGGCAGTAAATAAACGCAGTGAAATGCGCTGCCTAGACAAGGCAGTGTTCTGCGGCAGAACAGCGTATGCCGCAGCACGATGCCTTGTACAGAAAAATCGTTCGTTTTACGTGATTTACTTGATTTAAGTATTTTATCCAGATTAATCAGATTGTTTAAGTGATAAAATTATATATGATATATGTATATGAATAGCAGCGGAATTAATAAAAATAAATCACTTCGAACGAACACACACACACGTACGAAAAAGTAAAGAACACGAATTTAAATCTTTGTATGTGTATTTAAATTATACACATACGAAACGGCCTTACGGCCAGAAACTTTATTAAAGAAACGAGTCTTTACAAAAGGAATACTCTTGGATTTACAAATGATTTTACCTAAGGCTATACACATGTATGCCTCGGTGTTTATCGTATCCAAAGAGTATGAACAATCAACAACAAATGAAACCTAGCTACTGGATAACACCTATTCTAAAGTCACGATCATCAGCACTACAAAAGAACTCTCTTAGAGACGAGAGAACATATGGCTCGACGAACTTCACAAGTGAAGTCGCGGCACTAAAGGCGTGATGATCGATCTAGAGAGGAAATGTGTTTCTGGAGGTGTAAAGATGTTGTATGAGTGTTGAGTAAATGCAGCTGGGTCGTCCTCTATTTATAGGTGAGAGTCTCCAACTGATTTCCTCTTTTTGCTAGGTCAACAAGCGGTTGAGATATTATAGGGCAGGCTGCTTTGACCGCTGCCGCAGGATGCCTTCTGAAGTTCTTCTGGAATTCACTGCCACACTGCACTGCCTTCCATACTATCTGGACTTCAGCATTCCTTTGCCCTACGCTCATGCTTCGCTCGATATCTTGACTCAACCTCTTGTCCAAGTCTTGCACTGCTTGCGGCATGACTCTGCCTGGCTGTGCTGCGGCAGAAAGCTTCTATGTTGATTGTTTTTCAAGCACGTTCCAACTAATGAACTATGCTAAATCAAATCACCAATATGACAAGTGATTACAACAGTTTAAATTGTGAAGAAAGAAATAAAACAAATAAATATGTTAGCAAGACAACTTCTGCCTAGGTACATTTAAGGCATTGTAATGCCCAAACATATTTATCCTTACAAATTATTTATGTACGAACTTATTTAATAATTATAATTTTATTTAAAATGTATTTTATTTTATTATTTAATAATTTTGTAAATATTCAACATTTATATTAATTTCCGTCTTATTTAATTTAACGGTAATATATTTGTGATGAATCGCACTGAAAATATCTAATTATATAAAATGATAAGTTAATAGTATAAACTACAAAGTACCCATTATATATTGTGTTCTCAATACATTTTGAATACATTTTTTAAAAATACGGTAATACATCGACTCCTTGTACGTAGGGCAAATTTTTACTCTTATGGGTCGAGTCGGTTACTAATGAATACTTTCGAGAGTGATATTTTGATCTAAAAAATAAACATATCTCTTTCAACTTACTCTATTTAATGACTTTTCAAAGGGGGTCTCGGGCCCAATAATTTTTTTTTTAAAAATATGGTTACTTTTGAAGTTCTTATGAATTGATGTTCAAAAATATATATGTTTTAAAAATAATATATTTAATTTTTTATGCACATTTTGAGTCATTACAATCATTAGTGGTGAGGTTGTATCTTGAAAATATTCTTCTAATAAGGAAATTTGTATTGATTATATTCACTATGAAATCAAAGTTTAAAACTTTAAATAAAGTTGGATAAAAAGTTTAATGGCTCTATGATTGCTCATAGCCTAGAGGATCTTGTTAGATAAACTCGTGTTTTCATTGATATTTATAATAGCCAATTGACTGTAGAAAATGGCCGAAGAACACAAAAAGTATCATGTATAATAGTATATTTAGACATAAACGTAGTGGACAGCAAATAATTATGGAATTTATCTATCCTCTAGAAATGTTGTTCTTTTGAAAAAATAAATGTAGATCAATTTTTTCCATTTAAGCAGCAAATAATTATGGAATTTATCTATCCTCTAGAAATGTTGTTCTTTTGAAAAAATAAATGTAGATTAATTTTTTCCATTTAAGCATTATTGAAACTTTAGCATAATTTTTTTAATTTAATAATAATTAAACTACCGGGCATGTAGGTCTTACTCTATTAATAATTATTAAATTTATGTAACTGTGAAAGAATAAATAATATTAAAAAATATGGAGTAATACTTAAAAAAAATTAAGAACAAGTAAAAGTTAATTAATATTTCTATTTTAAAGAAAAATAAGTAGACATGAATTGGAATGAACGTTTAGTTATATAATTAAAAAATTATATGTGTAATTTACAAAATAGTTAATATTGTATTAATTATTTGGTAAAAAAATATTAGGTATTTCAAAAAATTATGTAACTTTTAGTAGAAGAACATATTATGAAGAGATATGCATTTGATTAATAGATATCACCTTGTCTATGAAAAGCAATGTCAATGCATTCTAAATTCATTCATTCAGTACTATAATGTTTTATTTACTAGAATCTAAATTCACTGTTTCATTCAGTATCTTTAGTGTTTCGATAATGTCTTATTTTTTGTTTTATATTGAGAGACACTTGTCCGCGATTTCGTTAAACACTCTTACTTAAGGATGTCAATCGGGCCAGTCCACTCGGACTATCGGGTTACTTCAGTCGGACTTAAATATTTTCGGGCTGTAAATTTGTAGTCCTAACTCTAAAATTTTCGGTCTCGGGGTATACGTCGGGCTGGAAAAAAATAATACTATTATATAATAAAAAAATAATTTTTAATACCAAATTAAATTTAATATTAATAAAATAATAATATTTAATAATAATTATTATAATTCTAATATTTAAATTACCCAAATTATCAAATGTTCATAAGTTCATTCAATAATATTTAAAATTGTAATTTTAGTTGACAATTTTCTTTTATTTGAATATATATTTTTTTTATTTAAAATATTTGTATAAATAAATAAAATTAATTTTAATATATTTAAATAAATCGGTTGTCGGGCTAGTCCACTCGGTTTCTCGGGCTCTTTCGGTTCGAGCTAATTCGATTTTGATTTTTTCAGGTCGAAAATATTCGGCTCTAACCCTACATTTTTTCGGGCGGACTTCAGGCTAGTCCACCGTTTCGTGTTGGATTGACATTATGAAGTAAATTTGTTTTACGAAAATAATTATCTCTAGACTCAACAACTTGTATATTCACGTATATTTAAATATAAATTAAATTTAAGAAAATGATATAGAAGTGTTACGTAGCAATATATTACAATATACTATACTATATCTTTAAGGTTCGTACATTTTTTTGGTTTTTTTTTCTCAAAATTATAATTTGTACAATTAATAATATATTTTGTGCATAATTACAATGCAGATAAGATATTCACAAACGTTACTTTCTCATTTTACACTTGAAACCATTCCTACACGATTCAAAATTACCAAAATCAGCATAAGTACAAGCGCCATTTCCAAACACAAAATGTGCTGATGGCTCACTATTTTCGCCCAATATGTGGAACTAAAAAGAAAGAAAAAGAAAAAAAATACTTTAACCAGGGTTTATGTTTTTTTACCACGTACGGTTCGACCAACCTGAGCAAAAATTCAACACCTAGACGACTTGTCGTATATCAGACGATCATCAATTCGTACGCATCGACGATAGAAAAAAAATAGACGGAAAAAAAAGAAGCAACAAAAAATCATTCAACATACAATATGTGCATGTGTGAACAATCCAAATACATATTAGTACATGGAGTGCATGTGAAAATATGTCAGAATTGAGAAAAAGGGTAAATTGCACGGTAGAAAAAGTTCTCTGGCAACACTATATAATTATAGGAGTTGTATGTAATATGTATAACGATGTTGCATTATTTTGTATACTTTGGTAGTAACAAAACTGGTACGACATTAACCGGACCACATCCGGTTGGTCCATTCTTGAACAACGCATCGCTATATAAACTATTGTACGTATATATATGTTGTTAAACACATTAACCATAACTATATATATATATACACAGGGAAATGTGGTGTGGCAAGGAGGAGGTCGAGAAAGAGTTGGGGAGGCAAGCGGCGGCTGGATCTTGCCCGGATTGTGGCGGCAAGGTGGCTGCGGTGGATGTGGAGAGAAAGTGCAGGCTTTGCTTCGTGGTGCCAATCGGGTTTATGGTGAAGAGGAGATATGTATGCACCAGTTGCAACAAGCGTTTGGTTTTGTTGTATTCATAATCATAAGCTAAGCCTAAGCCCCTCTTTGTGTAATTTCTATGTTAATGTGCTTACAAATAATTAAATGCTAGTTGAGGGAAAGTTTTTGCAAATAATTTTGAGAATTGAATAAGTTTGGCAAGATTATTGAAATTTGCTTGGAGAACTTTAATTGTTTCTTACAGCTATTTGTTGTTTTGAGGGAATGTTTAGTAAACCTAAACTAATGTGTATTAATTATGAAATGAACATGACAAAATATAAGAAAATTAGAATAATAATGAAGATACTTTGTTTCAAAACAAAATCCAAAGAGACCCATCTCTACGTACTCCAGAAATATCCAAACAAAAAACAGCAATGAATTTGAGTTTCGGTGTCGGATCTCAAAATCCCAGAGCTACAAAATTCAACAATAAACCTCGACCCTATTGACTTTAAAATTTCTGAAATTTAAACAAACACAGTCTAGGCAAAAACAACTCTCAAAAGCTTTAGTTCATCCTCCTAATGAGCTCATTGATGAAATCCTCGCGATTACCAGCGTCGCCACCTTCGACATAATTAATGGTTCCTCTTCTTCTTCAGCCCACCCAAAGGTGCCTTCAGTTGGAATGGCCACAAGAAGTTGTTTGCTTCCTTGAAATGGGGCCCCACGGTCAAGATCTCATGAATAAGATCTTCCATGCAAATTATGGCATGCTTGCCCAACACCTATTGTAGAAACAGCAGTGTGGAACATGATGTTAGAAATATTAAGAATAAAAAACGCAAACTTACTTTAATGATAATAATATGTGTAGTAAAATCAAATAACCTGCTCGACAATTGAATTATCAGTCAAGGGAATTCTCTGCTTGTCAACTTTCCCATAGCCACGCTTGTAAATCAGTTCTTTGACACTTGGGGTATCTGGAAAATTAGAGAGTTTCCCAGCTGTTAGATGGTATAATTAGCTGGAAAAAGGAAATTACACATGTAAGCAATAAAAGCGTACCGAAAATTAACATAAGGCTCAACTCTGTGAAGCATGTTCACTGTGGCTTTGTTTACTTTCAAGAAGACACCATTGAAGATCTGCATGTGTCGAGCAAACCCAGTTTATCACAAGGCAAGAAACGGAAAAACAATGCCAAGATCTAGGATCGAACAAGTATATTAAAAAAAGGTGGAAAGATGCAGCATCCAGATAAGATACAAAAAATTGAACATGTACACTTCCAATTGCAATTCACCTTGCCAAGTAAACTATACTATGCTTTCTATTTACAAGACATAAATAAGGTACACATACAAGAGAGCTGATTTTCTAAAAGCATGTTTGAGGAGTCCAAAAAGTCTTGATAAAGAAGCCAAGAAGGTCATACAGTAAAACAAGGTAACAATATTCTAACCAAAAGTTGGTTTTGAAGGTGAAATAAATGACCTTATCAATATACAAAGTATAAAAATACTTGTCTTAGCCTCAAAAGCTGCAAGATCTTCTTGGTTGTCGGGTGCATAGCATTAATACTGATCATATAAATACATTTTTAATCAACATGTATTCACTTACATTGAATTGGACAATGCACAGAAACAGCAGCAATTAAATGCCTTACCCACGGATTCGGATGATAAACACTAGCTTAGCTTCTGGATTGACATAAAATCCACCTTTCAATCTAGCTTCATGCTTCAATTGGTACAGCTCCCTCACCTGAAATAAAAATTATAATTAAAAAACAAAGAGATGAGCAAAACGGAGTGGTTTGAATTTAATTCGAGAACCGAATATAATTACCTGTTGAGCATACTTTTTGGCATACTCACTTGCTTTCTTGCAAATCAGTGTCCGGGTCTCAGATTTCTTCTTCTTTGCCTCCTCTACCTCTTTCGACTTGACAAGAGCCCACTCTTCGGCCCTCTTCTACTTCTTCAAAACTGACTCAGGTACTAAGACATTATTTTTAGCAACCTCAGCCATCTCTACAATATCAAGACAAGATATAAAGACGTAAATATAATTCAGTTAGTTCATGTGTCTACAATTTACGACAACATTGTAGTCGATAAAAATCACTCAAATAAACAAGCAAATATCCTCATCAAAACACGGGTTATGCAACTACACCTAGAATTCACAATCTAGTCAAATGCAACAGTTCATTTTTATTCATTCTTTTACAAATATCGCAACTTTACCTTGGTAAAACAATAGAAAAAAACGGAAATGTGATTTTGCATTAAATTTTTTCCATTCCATTTTTACAATTGTGCTTTCGATCCGTAACAAGACAACATCGTACAGAAGAATGAATCAAAATTTCACCTATTCCCGCAATCACTAAATCCAAAATAAATTGATCATGAAATATCTGTAATAAGGGAATAGAAATATCCAATAACCCAATTCAATACAGGAAATCGGCAGCTCCGTACCGCCATTTCTCCAACGTCGATTAAGGAAAATTTAGAGAAAAATAAATTACCTGATACAAGTGCTACTAGCCACTAGGGATTTCTGCTGGCAGTGATAGGCTCCGAGAACAAAAGCAGAAATGAGGAAACCCTCATTTTATATACGAGCATTCTTGGAGTAAATGGGCTTTTATATATATAAAATAATAAAAAATAGAGTCCATATCCCGTTTGAACTAATCGAAGGAAAGCCCATTTACGGCATACTCTATGTATTTTAAAATACTGATCGAAGAAAATACCATTTTGTTGTAAATGAGTTTTTCTTGAAAAGTTTTTTAAATACCACATACTATGCTGTAACGAGTTTTTTTATAATTATTTTATAATATTATCAAAATAAATAAATTAAGAAAAGTAAGTTTAAGTAATATCAAAAGTGTAAATAAATTGAATCTATACAAAATAACTTAAAATTTTAAGTGGATTTTCATAAAATAACATAAAAGTTTAATTAAAAGTTTAAGTGGGATTTGACAATGATTTTTTTAAATTGATGAAGTGTAAAATGTAAAAAATGAAATACCTAAAAGTCAAATGTTTAAATAAGTTTGATAGAATTTGGACATGTTGTTTTGGACTTAATTTTAATTCAAATCACTTAAGTTCAGTTCAGCTCAATTAAGTTTGTTTCAAAATAAATTAATATAAAATAAATAAAGAATAATTTCAATCTATAATTTTAAATATACAGTCTAATTACTGTCATAATATTATTTATATTTTTAAAAAAATATTAATTTTTTTATAAAAAATATTATTATTTTTATTAAAAAAATCAATTAAGTTCAGTTCAGTTCAGTTGCTTAAATTTAGTTCAGTTCAGCCGTTTTCAGTCCAAAAGAACATGTGTTGTAGTTTAAAAATGAAAACATTGATTTTATTAAATTAATGTTATATTTCGAAAATTGAGACACTTTCGTTTGTTTTTTGAAATTTTTGGTGCGTTATGAAAATGTTTTTTTTACTTAAATATAATTAAGTGAATTACATATTTTAGACTAGTTTGAAGGTTAATGAAGCTGAAACTACATATTTTTTAATAACATGAATTACATATTTTAGACTAACATTGTTAATAACATGAATTACACATTTTAGACTAGTTTGAAGGTTAATAAAGCTGAAACTACATATTTTTTTAAAGCACAATGTTGTGCAACAACTCAAGTTTCAGTGCACGAACTTGAACGAATTCAAATTCCTTGAAGATTGACTCAAACTAGTTTTTATCTACAGGTTGGTTTTCCTAATGTCAAATTGTGATTGATAAATTCTTCATCAAAACATATTTTGTAATATTCTCCGATCATATTGTAGACCAGCGAGTCCTCTACACGGCTACACGTTATGTAAAATTTGTGACGCCGAGACGGTTGAATTAGTCGGGACGACTCTCTCAACTCTGCGCAAAGCTGAGTACATATAATATTTTTTGTGTGCATTTCTTTTTCTCTCTTCTTAGATTCTGGCCATGTACTTACTAAATCTCAACCATAACAACATATACACATAATCACATTACTACAACTGATATTATCAAAAAAGAATACATAAAATTCACATAAAACACAATAAAAATCCACAAAAAAACATACGAAACATGACCTATCATTAGATATTGATATACACTAAATCCTGTTTAAAATATATCATTGCACAATTATGCACACATTTAAAAAAATATTATTCATCTTATTTTGTCATTCATTAATTATTTTTAAATTTTAAAATAAAAATTGAATTAATAATAATAATAATTATTTTTTAATTAATATAATAATTTAAAATATAATTAATTAACTTTGAAAATTTCAAAACTATGCTTGAAAAATAAAATATAAAACAAAAGCCCTATACCTTCTATATATCTATAAGATAAAAATCATTTTTAAACATGTATTAATCATAATTTTCTATTTTTATCTGTATTTATTTTATATATACTAACATATATCTATATTTTCTATATATTTATAAGATGAAAATCATTCTTAAACACGTATTAATCATAATTTTCTATTTTTATTTGTGTTTATTTTATATATACTAACTTATATCTATAACTTTTATACATCTATATCATGAAAATCATTTTTAAACATGTATTAATCATAATTTTCTATTTTTATTTGTGTTTATTTTATATATTAACAACTAATAAATACTAGGGAAAATTGGCAAATATGGTCAATTATGACTTATTAAAAAATTATTTTTTACATTTCAAACAATCACATATTTATTTTTGATCTATTACCTTAAAATAGTCCAGGTAAAGTAATTATATATATATAAATGGTAATTATTATACTAAAATTATTATATTTTATTAATATTGTTTCTTTTTGAATCTCTATTATTTAATTATTTTGAATATTATATATGTAGTATGAAAAATAAATTTTAAGTACTTACAAATTTCTAATATCTTTTAAATATTTAGTACTCTTCAACATTTTCTCTATATTTTTTAATGGTCACACTTCTCTTATAATTTATAAAAGAAATAAGTTGAAAGGAATATTATTTTCTTGTGACAAAATGTTACGAAACAAAAAGAGTATATAAATAACAAATTACCTTATATCAATAAAATTTATAAATATTGCAATATCCAAAAAAAGATATTCGTATAAGGTAATTTGCCCTAACAAATCTGGCGAATATTACTGAGAGATGATTTACAACGCGTAAAATTAAAATGATTTTACGACTAAATTACGAGACTTAAAATTGCTACACCGACTTCCACACGGAATTTTAAAAACTTAGGAAAGAAAATCTCGACAGGAAATTACAAGGAAATTTCGTGCACCCCTGCTTATCGCCCTTTCTCTCTCTGTTCGACATTTTTCTCAACATCTGCACCAACTCAACAGTCGCCATTGTCGATTTTTCTCAGGTTTTGTACTCCGTCCCGTAAGTTTTGTTTCATCTATTTTCCGTCTCGTATCGACTTATCAATACGGTGGCTGCTTGGGCAAAGTGAAAGTAGTTAATCGAAAAGTGTTTTTTATTTTTGTGTTTGACGGAATTCTGTTCGAATCTTGAGTTTTCCGGTAATGTCTGTGTATTATTGAAGGATATAAGTTTTGTGTCATCTCCCCTGCGACTTTCAGAATTCCAGAATGAGCGAAGAGAACAAGACGTCGCCGTATAGGCGCTACCGAAACGACATTGAGGCCGGTGACAGTACTCGAGATTACGACGAGGATGAAGACGAAACATCTGGGCCGTTTAATATTGTGCGAACCAAAAGGGCTCCAGCCGACCAGTTGCGTAGGTGGAGAGTAAGTTTATCCCCTTTGTTAATCTCACTCGTTTTTATTTTCTTGGTGGAAACTGCACTTTTAATCGGACTTCCCCTGAAAAATGTGCAGTATATAGTTGTGTTTTATCATCTGAAATTGTTGTTGGCCTTAATGTTTGATCTGAGTTAAACTATTTAATTTGAATGGAAGTTTGAGCCCGAATCTGGTTACGTGTGGCTCTTCGATGGATGATGATTTTGTTTGGATCAATTCATTATGTTTACTCTTCTGACCACGTGGATAGTTATCACACGTGTGTGTTTGTGTTTGCAAAAACCTTAATGAATTTGAAGTTTAGAACAGATTCTGTGCATTTTTTCTGGTTAGTATAATTTGAGCCTGACTGCTATGCCGTCGAGGTATTAATGCATTAACAATAGGACTTGATGCTTTTGATTTTTTTCCGCCAGTATTTTCGTTGTCTTTTGTATTGTGACCATGTGAATTGTATTAATTGCGATATTGAAGATTATTAACATCCGATTTAAGCCTTCGATATTGAGGATTGTGTGACGATCATGCATATCAGATATCAGATACTTTCTAAGCATTTTGAGGACAATATCATGCTTTCTATCTACGACTTGATTGAAGCTTGGTTATGGTTACACGTGGAAAATTAGGTTAAGTTACCATGAATTACTGATGTCATGAGTTAATTGTGTCAGAGATTATGTTTTATTTGGTACTGTCTCAAATGACTGATAAAGGGCTGAACAGTGTTTTTGGGCTCATTATTTTATCATACGAGTAATTTATAATTATTTTGCGGTTCCTGCTTTTCTTGGAATATATATAACTGCCCAATGTGTTCTAAGTCTAAGTTATCGGGTGCTATTAATTGCTCTACATTTAAAGGTCTTTTGAAGGAATTTGAGTTTGAGCTTTATTTGGTGATCACTAAATTTGTCTCATGATAATACATTGGTGAATATTCATTCAGTCTCGATGGACATCCTTATCAGCAAATCACCCCCATTTTTTTTTTCTGTTTTATTGTATGGTCTTGTGAAATAGATTGACTACACCCAAACCCTGGTCAATGCCAGTCAGTTGATTTCTATTAGAAGAGATCCACCCAGAGAGGCGATTATAATAAGTGCTTGATCATCGTAATAATCAAATAATATCGGTCCTTCTTAGGAAGCAAATTTACGAATCTGAGTACAAGTTGTACTGTACAACCATTAAAACACTATCAAAATTTCAGAATTTCAATGTTTTGTTTGATTAGGGTACAAAGGTACTTCTATAAGTTCATCAAATTCTTAATTGATTATTTCATACAAAACTGCCATATATTTTTTGTTTAGGAGATGATTTCTACTATTCTGTGCCAAGTGTTATATGTGATCTTTATTATTTTATGCCAAATAAGTGACAAAGGCACTCCCTTCCTCAACACACTTTATGTGATTATTTTGATTCCTACGAAGGATCGATATTATTTGATTACTTCGATGATTAAACACTTAATTGTGATCTTTATTATTTTATGGCATTTAAATGACAAAAGCACGCCCTTCCTATCAGACAAGTTTTAGACTGATGAGGTTTAAATAATGTTTTCGTGTTTGCTGCTTGGATGGTCATTAATACATATTCCTTTTTTACTGTCTAGAATTAACATAGCCATTTCTCAAAAAGGAAACCATAGCTCGGCGGATTTAAAATTGGATCGATGGTGATGGTAAAGGATGATAAATATGAATGCTGAACACTGATTTTCTTATTATTACTTGTCATAACATGCTTAAGGAAGTGTTTATGATTTTCATTACTTTGCCTCAAATTAATAAATAAATACATACATACATACATTGATACATATGTGTGGGCCTGTCTGTCTGTGTGTTTATAATTATGTTATATCTCGACAATTTTGTTTTGTTGTGGTTTGTATATAATAATGGTTGGTATTTTGACTGTTTCTAATTTATATTCTCACCGTCTGTTTTAGCAAGCTGCACTTGTACTTAATGCCTCTCGGCGATTTCGGTATACATTGGACCTGAAGAAAGAAGAAGAGAAGAAGGAATTGATTGGGAAGATTAGAATGCATGCTCAAGTCATTCGGGTATGTTTCTCGTTCTTAGTCTTCATTGGACTGTTTGCCTCTGCTCAATCAGTTGGTTTATGATTAACAATTTTTTGAACAGGCTGCTGTTCTTTTCCAAGCGGCTGGCAAAGAACTGAGTGGTAAATGTCCTTTTTATGGTGTTTTTAACAGTTAGTGTTGAGTACCCATTAAATGTTAATATAATCACGGATCTAATTTCTGAACCTTGCCTGCTATGAGTGCTGTATTTTAACTGCATGATAGTTATCAAGCACTTTCCAATTATTGAATAATGCTTGTATAGTTGGTTTCTTTTGTTGCATTTTCTCGAGATGTGTACATTTAATTCTTTATGGTTGCAGACTTTTCAGATAATTTTTTTCTGATGACTTGATCTTGATTTTTGTCGCTTCCTACCCCCCACCACCCCCCACACACACAGCATTTCTCTAGACTATGTTTTTTTTTATTGAGTTACATTTGTTGGTTTTAGTTCCAGGATCTGCAAAGCCAACTACAACCGCTACTCCAACTCAAATTGGTGATTTTCGTATTAGCACTGAGGAACTTGTGTCAATGAACAGGGAACATGACCTCTCACTTCTCCAACAATTTGGAGGGGTAAGTTTACTGCTATTATGTCTATGTAAATTATTTTTCCTTGTTTATTTAGTTCTGTAATTTTATGCCTAAATCTTATACTGCTATATTTTTTGGTTTTATCTTTTTTGTTTTCTCTTTGCTTCAGGTGAAAGGTGTAACTGAGAAGTTGAAGTCTGATATGGAGAAAGGATTACCTGGTGATGAGACGGACCTCGAAAGCAGAAAGCAGGCGTTTGGATCAAACACATATCCTCGAAAGAAAGGGCGCAGTTTCTGGGTGAACCATTGATTAAAAATTATATTATTGATGCAATGATTTGTGCTCTTGATAATTTAAAACACTAATTTCAAGCATAAGTGGGAAGTATTTTATGTTTTTCTCTACTATACAGAGGTTTGTCTGGGAAGCTTGTCGAGATACCACACTGATCATCCTGATGGTTGCTGCAGCTGCTTCCTTGGCACTAGGTATAAAGACTGAGGTAAGTTTAAAATATTTGCGCATTTCATTCTCTTTTGGAAGGTGTATAGATAAGGTAGTCATATAATGGGTGAGTATAGAAATATTTTTCAAATATATCAAGGATTATACCTTGCAGTTTCTTTTAGTTCATTATATAATGTATAATAATAGACATTTCATTCATTGTTTATACGGGCTGGGGTAGGAAGGTGTATATAAAAGGAAGGCTTGGTATTAAGTCAATATAGAGAAGATATAAGAACTCTCATGTTTGGCTATTGTTTCATGTTAATTGGTTACAAGAATTGTTTATTCTCCTTTGTAGGGTATAGAAGAAGGTTGGTATGATGGAGGAAGCATTGCCATGGCTGTTTTTATTGTCATTGTGTTTACAGGTATGCCCGACTTACTTGATGTTCTACTCTTGTACATTATGCTCCTTTCAAGTGTGTGGTGGGAAATGTATTTATGTGGACGGCTTATATACATGCATGTTTGTAGTTTCTCGATTTTGTATTTTTGGATATATCTGCTGTCCAAAACTTGGCTTATCATTCTCATTTCGGGTAAAGTTGAATACCAGTTGTTAAAACTTAAAAGCTCTAATTCTTAACAGGTCCTGATGACAAGCCTTTTAAAAATTTCATTCTTTCTGATGTACATTTTTTATTTATATTTTTGCAGCTACAAGTGATTACAAACAATCCCTGCAGTTTCAAAACTTGAATGAGGAGAAGCAGAATATACAAATGGAGGTAGGTTCATGCAGTTAAAGACGTGTACTTTCCCCTTTTTCTTGCTTTTCTTATATTTCCTGGGATCTCTTTGCAGGTTGTTAGAAGTGGTCGCAGAACCAAAATCTCAATATTCGAGATAGTTGTTGGGGATGTTATTCCTCTCAAAATTGGTGACCAGGTAATGGAAACACCCAAGGAAAAGAAATAATCTTTATAGTTCTTTTTACCATGAGTTTCCAAAGATTAAAATAAGACAAAAGTGCATTTTTATTGATTTAGCTCTTGCTGTAATGTGTACAGGTGCCTGCAGATGGCATTGTCATCTCTGGTCAGTCAATTGCAATTGATGAGTCTAGTATGACTGGGGAGAGTAAAATTGTGAGTTGAAGAGACCATATGCTGTAATCTGAGTTGTCACTGTGTCCATGCACTTACAAAATTAATTCTGGATTTTTAGGTTCACAAAGACCCAACAAGATCACCTTTTCTTATGTCAGGATGCAAAGTTGCTGATGGGTATGGCTTTATGCTGGTAATGTTTCTGTGAACACTTGGATTCTTAATTTATTTGTTGAAGCTTTTGAGCAATAGTGTTTATGCAAAGTTGCTGATGGGTATGGCTTTATGCTGATAATGTTTCTGTGAACACTTGGATTCTTAATTTATTTGTTGAAGCTTTAGAGCAATAGTGTTTATTTTTAATTTGATAAGTTGTTTATTGGATGTCAAGTCTGTTAAATGAGTTGAGATTAGTCAGTTGTCACTGTGTGCAGCTGTCCAGTGTTTAAGTAAATACTCTGGTAGTTCATTGTAGGCTGAATTGTACCTTATCACAGGTAACAAGTGTTGGAATAAATACAGAGTGGGGTTTACTTATGGCGAGCATATCCGAGGATAATGGGGAAGAAACACCATTGCAGGTTATTTGTTTTCTCTTATTAGTTGAACCCTTGAACACACAAAGAAATGTATTATTGTTAGTTTCTTATTTGTGTTTTACATTTCAATGAGTTTAGGTACGATTAAATGGGGTAGCTACATTTATCGGTATGGTTGGTCTTATAGTGGCAGTGGCGGTTCTGATAATCCTGGTGGTCAGGTAGTCATATCTTGAGATACTTTCTGGATTATATCACTCTAAATATGTTATTTTTTAAATATATTTTTCGGGATTGCTAGATTTTTCACTGGGCATACCAGAAACCCCAATGGAAGTGTTCAATTCACACGTGGGAGGACCAGCATTGGTGATGCTATAGATGGCTTTATACAGATATTCACCGTTGCGGTATGTTCACTTCCAGATTATTGGTATTCTCCCTCCGTCCCCCCTTATAATGTATCATTTCTTTTGAAGGGAAAATAAAAAAAAGTGGTACATTTGGAGGGGAACAGAGGGACTATATATTTTCAGTATATGCTTGTCTTATGATTGTTGACCCATATGCTTGTGAAAAACAAATACTCTAGGTGACCATTGTGGTTGTGGCAGTGCCAGAAGGTCTTCCATTGGCTGTTACTTTGACGTAAGTCTACATCTTATTATCCGTTCTTTGCTCAGTTCTATGCTCTTATGTGTCTAGACAGAAATTATGCAGAATGTAGTGTGTGTCTTTCATAACATATACTGATATGAACACAACATCTATTTTGCCTATTAATGTTCTCATGCTTCCTTGGTTACATAGCGTCAGCTGTTTCTTTTATATTGTGACAATCCGACTTTGACCATCCATTTCAAATAAGGCATTCATTGCTTTTAACCTCCTTTTTTAACTTATGCACCTCTTTGGATATTTTCACTCCTCTTCTGACAATTATTTTATCATATATTTTCCTTGTAGGCTTGCATATTCAATGAGAAAAATGATGGCTGATAAGGCATTGGTATGCGTACTTACGTAGATTTAAGACCCAACTGACCACATTTGTTACCCTTGAACTTCCCTCATTATTTTCCCTAATCCAAATCGACCTTTGAACTGCAGGTCAGAAGGCTATCAGCCTGTGAAACAATGGGTTCAGCTACTACCATTTGCAGTGATAAAACTGGGACCCTTACTCTGAATCAGGTGTTTATCAGATGTTTTTGTTTTTTGTTAAGCGGAGAGCCGGAGAGATCTAGCTATTTATTTTTTTATCTGTACGATGATATGATCTTTTTTTATTCTTTTACAGATGACTGTGGTGGAGACATATGCTTGTGGAGAGAAAATTGATTCACCTGACATTAAGTCTGTGCTTCCTCCTAGGGTTATCTCTCTGCTAACTGAAGGCATTGCGCAGAACACAACTGGAAGTGTCTATGTGCCTGAGGTATTTAATAACAAAATATTTTGATTAGTTTATGGTTGTTTGGGGTGTGTAGAATTTGGTGTGGTTTTAAATTATGGTCGTTATAGACTGACATATCTTTATATTGACCATTATTTCAGTAACATCAAGCATTAAAATATTTTCCAATTTTTTCTCTCATCTCTCTAGCGATGGGCTGTCGTGATAGTTTTATTTGTAATGTGATATATTCTATTTATATATTAATCACTACACCTTTTTTGGCTGATGTCTTTTAGGGTGGTGGGGATCTAGAGATATCTGGTTCACCAACGGAAAAGGCCATTCTACAATGGGGATTAAATGTAATGTTACTATTTTCATTTTACTGGTCATAAATATTTTTCTTGTTTGAGGCACATGTTTTTACGTGATCTTTTTGTTGCGTAGCTCGGTATGAATTTTATTGCCGCTCGATCAGATTCAGTGATAATTCATGCTTTCCCATTTAACTCTGAGAAAAAGCGAGGCGGTGTTGCTGTGAAACTGGTAATTTCCGATATCTATTGAGATATTATATTAAGTTTATCATTCATGCTTTATTTCAGAGTGAGAATGCACTTTCTGGAAGATATATTTTATATGTTTGTTCTATTGATTGCTGTTTTTCTTTGGCAGTCGAATTCTGAAATACATGTGCACTGGAAAGGTGCTGCAGAAATAGTTCTGGCTTGTTGTTCAAGTTACATTGATGCAAACGATAATGTGGTCGAGATGAATGAGGATAAGGTTTGCAACACCTACTTCGTTTGATCAATTTTATATTAGCTAGAATGATTAGTATTTTCTTTCTACTTCGTTTGATCAATTTTTCAAATAAATCAATTTTGAGGAAAATGTACTGGCAAAGTTATATGTCCCTGTTCTTGAACCCTTGACGAACACACTACCTATACATCGTTTAATTATATGATTGCTTCTATTTTGTTATTTCATATCAGTTAAGTAAGTTGCTGTTTGCAGTTATCAGTTTGTAAAAAAGCAATTGAAGATATGGCTGCTGGGAGTTTGCGCTGTGTTGCTATTGCCTATAGAACATGTGAAACAGAGAAGGTTCCAACTAGTGATGAGGAGCTGGAAAATTGGCAGATACCTGACAGTGACCTGGTTTTGGTTGCAATTGTTGGGATCAAGGTGATTATGACTTTTCTATTTTTAAAGAACTCATTGTGTAACTTTTATTTGGGATGAAAACTTTTTTATTTTGGATTTTATTTTTATTATAATAAAAATGCTATTAGTCATTCTACAACCGCCTATACATACTTAAGGTGTAACCTGCCATTTGTATTTTGTGGTTTTTAATTCTCTTATCACGACTTTTCCGGTGTCGATGATTTCCTACGTCTTTCTCTTACTTTTTCGTCTAATGGTTTATGAATTACTTTATTATCTCCTCCCTTCAATTTGAAAGACTTCTTCTTAATGATAGTACATATGATGTAGGATCCTTGTCGCCCTGGTGTAAGAGAAGCAGTCCAATTATGTGTCGCTGCTGGTGTGAAGGTATGCATATTCATGAGTGTTCACACAAGGTTTAGGTGCTTCTGATTTTATATTTTCAATTTTACGCTAGGTGCTTCTGAACATATAGCTGATTTTAGGTCTTGCGTTTTATCATTTTTCTTCAAAGTTTGTGAACATTTAACCTGTTGTGGCATGTGTGAACATGTATTTGATTGTATGGGGAGAGGTCAATGCTCTCTGAAAACGACTGATCTCTATCTCTAATTGACCATAAAATTAATGAGCAGTTGCAATCATGTTGATTATTGTTTTAATTTATAGGTTCGCATGGTCACTGGAGACAATCTGCAAACTGCTAAAGCAATAGCTTTAGAGTGTGGGATATTAGGGTCAGATGCAGATGCTACAGAGCCTAATTTGATTGAGGGAAAGGCGTTCCGGGCCTTGACTGAAACACAGAGACTAAATGTGGCTGATAAGATTTCGGTATGATCTGAAAATTAGATAGATGCTTAAATTTATGTCTAGTTGTGCTATAATCTTAGTAATTTTAATGGCATGCTTGTTCTGATTTTGCTGACAGGTAATGGGAAGGTCATCACCTAATGACAAACTCCTGCTTGTCCAAGCATTGAGGAAGAAAGGACATGTAGTTGCTGTCACTGGAGATGGTACGAATGACGCTCCTGCTCTGCATGAGGTTGGTTTTAATTTTTAATATATATTGCATAAGGGGAATATGTGGGTATATGGGGACATTCTTCTGTGAATTGTCAACTGTGTCCATTTGATTATATATATATATATATATATATATATACATATTTGGATTAATGTGTTTATTGATAGCTTCTATCGGTTATCCACTCTATAATGTTTAATAATTTCTTTTACTGAAAATTATCATTGTTGGGAGGTTTTGGCTGAATATTGATTGATAGTACTATTATTGAACATTTGTATTATTGAGTTGGTCAGAATTTAAATATGGTAGCCATAAATAATATCTAGATGTACTATAGGCTGATTTATCTTACTGCTTGAAGAACTTTCAATGGTTTTTATCCTTTTGATTCCTATTTTGGACCAACTATAATATCGTATGAATTTCATCATGGTGTAGGCTGATATTGGTCTTGCAATGGGTATTCAAGGCACAGAAGTCGCCAAAGAGAGCTCGGATATCATAATATTGGATGATAATTTTGCTTCTGTTGTTAAGGTTAGTTTATTTAACCGTTTCAGTGAAATTCAGTGTAATACTTTTCTGGATTATACTAAACTATAATTACTAGCATTCAGCGGAAATTCTGCAATGAAACTACTCAAATATAACACGTACATCTATTGGATCATGTTGTGTTACTTGTTTGTAGGATTCCATGGAGATAATTTTCATCACAATGTTCTTACTCTTAGTACTTATTGAACGTTATTTAAAATTTTACAGCGTATGCTGCATGTGATTGTGGTGTAACCAATTTTATATGAACGCTATAAATTACATGTCGTTTGGCCCTTTGGGTAAATATTAATTTCTAGTATGTTATAAGCTTATAATCTCTAAGAACTGGACTTATTAGAACTTTGACATATACTTCACATACTTCTTCAGCTACTTATCAGTTCTGTTGAAAATTTCCACATTTAGAACCATACTTTGTACGGTTGTACCTATTAATTCAACTAAACTACCTGACAATATAATCAGGGCTATAAATACAAGCATCAGAATCACCTACTTTATTGTCACCACTATGCTATCATATGATGTAAGCTAGAATTCGTTGATACAGTGTACACAAAGAAACTGCAATATTAATATGTTCTCTTGGGCACCACTTGTTCAATATCTACGTGTATAATAATTGTATTGTGAAATTAGTTCCGTCGGTAAATATATTTTTATCTTAATTCCAGGTTGTGCGATGGGGTAGATCAGTATATGCAAATATCCAGAAATTCATTCAATTCCAGCTTACAGTTAATGTTGCAGCCCTTATTATCAATGTCGTGGCTGCAGTTTCTTCTGGAAATGTTCCACTCAATGCAGTGCAGGTTTGTAGTCTTTCCCTCTTTGTATTTGGTTGTATTCATCTTAAAAGTCGAGCTGGTTTTTGTTTCCAGACATTTATTTATGTCTCCTATTCTTTTGTGTCCAGCTTCTTTGGGTAAATCTTATCATGGACACTCTTGGAGCTCTTGCACTGGCCACAGAGCCTCCTACAGATCACCTTATGCGAAGAAAACCTGTTGGTAGAAGGTATAAGCATATGTGATGAGTAACTGTTTTGTGATTGGAAAATTGATATAAAATGAAATTAGTACAAGTGTTCACACCATGTTTGTAAAAGCGAAAAATTGTCCCCTTACCGTCCCATGATTAATAATAGGGCCGTGAGATAGGTATGGTATGACATGTTATATTATTTTTTATACACAGACCTTGCTGATCACCTTATTTCTGTTTTAGGGAACCTCTAATAACAAATATCATGTGGAGGAACTTGATAATACAGGTATCAAATAATCTTATCATGACAAAATTGAATGCATTTTTTATGCAGAATAAAATAACCTTTTTAATTAATTTAGGCCCTGTATCAAGTAACTGTGCTCTTAATCCTTAATTTTGGGGGTTCACGCATCCTGAATCTAGAACATGAAACGAGGGACCACGCCTTCAGAATAAAGAATACCCTGATATTCAATGCATTCGTCTTTTGTCAGGTCAGTTGTGTAATAATGAAAAAATTCTAATTATGCAATATAGAAAAGTGCATTTCTTATCACTATTGTTGTCCTGCACTTGTGTATCTTGGGTGTTAGTGTTGTTCGATTTGCAAGACTTGATATAGTTTTACTAGATGATTTTGTGATATACTCCAATGCTCTTTAAATTATATATCATGATATTGAAAAAGTAAGATCTTGTTTTCTAAACGGTAAGATTTGAGTAAACACTTGTAACCTTTGTTTTTTAAAATGTTTTCAAGGTTTTCCTCTTAGTAAACCTTTTTTTTTACGATCGAAGCTTACATCATAAAATTTTGAAAACCTCAGTTTGGGATTTGTTATTTTTTTAGTAACTTCAAACATGGAATGTTAAGAAGATAATTGTAATAAGACCTATCCCCTCCACCCCCCTCCCCCACCATTTTTTTTCTTTGTTAACATATCTGCTTATAATTTCTTTAACATAGGTATTCAATGAAGTTAATGCTCGAAAACCGGACGAACTCAATGTGTTTAAAGGAGTTACTAAAAATCATCTCTTCATGGGAATAGTTGGGCTTGAAGTTGTGCTTCAGGTATGTCGTTGCGCTTCCTATTAGTGTTAGTAGTATTAACTGCTATACATAATGTATCCTTTCACTTTACTCATATATACATTTTCTAGGTTATCATTATCTTCTTCCTCGGGAAGTTTGCCTCGGTAGTGCGTCTCAGTTGGCAACTGTGGCTTGTTTCGATTGCCATTGCCTTTGTCAGGTATGCTGCGTATGCTCACAACAATTGAATTTTTGCGCACATGGGGTATTGTTCATCTTTATCTTATGATACGGATTGTTGATTTTTTATTTTGTGGTATCCAGCTGGCCTCTTGCTGCAATTGGGAAATTAATTCCTGTTCCAGAGAGAAATTTCGGAGATTACTTTACGTGTAGAGGCCGTCGACAAAAGAATCCCAGCAGTAAATACAAGCTTATTTTGCCTTTGAATGGACTTCCTTGTGTGTAATTAAGGCAACAGAAGTTGATGGATCATATTTTGTGATTTTTTTTTTTCAGGTAAAGGGGACACTGCTTTGGACGGTTCTGCATGATTTAGGCTGACATATGTATAGTCGCAAATATACTTGACTAACTTTTTGAGGGCGTCGAAGGCTCGAGGAGTTGTGAAATGGAATAATACATGTTTCTAAGGTTGATTCAACTTTATCTTCAAGTTTTTTGCCTAACAGTATGTTTATATTCCTTGTGGGGTTTTATCAATAGGTAGTTGTTGATACCTATTACTCTTTTAGTACAGTTTTCTTGGGAACTGATGTCTTTACTCTTATCTTTTGAATTTGAAAATAGTTGCCAAAAGGCACAATTTCTTCTAAATATATCTACTCATTTTCTAAATCAATGAATTCCAAAGAGCACAAAAACATGCATGATTGCTAGAGAGAGTTTCAATGAATACGACAATTTGCCTTGTTCTTGGTCAGTTGATACTTCACCTCGGTGGCAAATGAAAACAATTTCCGATATAATTTGTACAAAGTTATCCACAAATTAGGTTTGTGATGGTCCTAGTTGGACAGTGCTTAGATGAAAATTTGTTAAGGCACAGGTGGTTTGTTTTTGTTGCTAAGAATGTACTGTTTCAAATCGAGGAATTAACTACAAAATTCTGTAGAAAAAAAAGACTAATGTTTAAACTCTATTCTTTATAGAATTTTACTTCCTAATTTTTGTAGTATATTTTTTTAAATAATTATAATTAAAGAATTTATATTTTAGTTTGTAACAAAAATAGAACAACTAAAGAATAATGAAAAAAATATCATAGACTAAATTTTTGTATAAATTAATTTATTTTATTTAGGTTGAATAAAAGAAAATTACAAACAATTTAAATTGAATAAAATGCAAAATTAGTACCCAAAATATTAACCAGATCCATCCTCCTACCATCAGTCATCTCCGTGCACCACCGTCGAAAATGTCGACGAGCAGCTCCTCCGCCGCATCCCAACCCGATCCGTCATCGGGATCAATCGACCCTATCTTCCACCTCGTCCGAGTCCTTCCCTTCTCCTTCCTCCGCCCCCCGCGCCTCCGCCTGAAGCTCCCCACCTTCACCCTCCCTTCCCCCATGACAGTCTACTCCCTCATCCTCCTTACCTACTTCATGGTCGTCTCCGGCATCGTCTACGACGTCATCGTCGAGCCCCCCGGCATCGGATCCACCCAGGATCCCTACACCGGGACGATCCGCCCAATCGTCTTCATGCCGGGTCGGGTCAACGGGCAGTACATCATCGAGGGCCTTTCTTCCGGGTTCATGTTCGTCCTCGGCGGCGTCGGCATCGTGCTGCTGGATCTGGCGCTCGACAAAAACCGGGCGAAAAGCGTCAAGGTATCGTATGCTACAGCTGGGATTTCGTTTGTAGTCATCTCTTATGTTATGAGCATGCTCTTTGTTCGAATTAAGATTCCTGGATATCTTCGCTGATTTTTTTCCTTCCAATTTTGTTTTCACCTTATTTGTTTGGAGATGAAGATCAATGTTTCTCTTTGATTTTGCAATTGTAATTCGATGAATTTTTGCCGATTTTCCGGAAGCCCTTATGGTCATGTGGCTTATTGGCTTAGATAATTTCTTATCAATACTTTCAAAAGGACTGATTCGACCTGCAGATCGACTGATCATTGGTTTCTTCTGAACTTAGTTATCGTTTTTTATAGTTCTTTGATGAGTTCGTCCACTTGAGCTAGAGGCTAGAGCTCCTCGTTGCTGAGTTCTAACTTCTAATCCAGTGTTGAATTTAAGAATTCACCGAAACATGTTATTATGTTGCCTACTACTAATATCTCACATATAGTGATTATGAAGCGGAAGTGACGTGTTTTGATGTTTGGCCTTGGCCCTTAGACTATGATGATCATTAGATTTTGTATGTGGATATCAAGAACTACGTAGATAGCCAGCCCCCTTGGATATTAGATGTGTAATGTGTTAAAGCTGTTGAGATATGGAACGTGACAAAATATGAAGATGTTGATTAAGAGTGAAATATGTTTTCGACATTAGTATGTGGTGCAGTCTCTTTGAGCAAAGCTTGTGTTTATTGGTACATGCTATTCTCTATCTTTTTAACAGTTATTCTCTCTTGTGATGATAAAGGCTGAAAATCTTTCCTATTTTTTTGTGGAGGTTTTGTATAGTAGTAGTATTACTAGAATCGATAAAATCACACCCTTATGTAGAGAGGCATTGCATCTATTCAAAGTGCAGACAAGTGCTAATTGTGCAAACTCATGTCCAACACATTGCCCAATTTATGTAGTAATATGATTTTGATTAAGGGTGTGACTAACTTCATGTTTTGAAGTTCATCAAGTCTAATATTTCGTGTTTCAAACGAGATATGGTTTGGATTGCTAGAAAACGTTATGTGATATGTACCATTAATGCTTCCAGAATATGATACCTTTCTCGAATACCTTTATTTAGAAAAATTCTAAAGCACCTCTTGTTTGGGACATAAAATATTACACCGATGAGCTTCACAAACACATGTAAGCATGCAACTCAATTAACCTCAAATCAAAGTAGTTTATTATTAAAAATTGAGCCAGTTGCGTGATTTAAACTTATACTACTATAAAAGTGTTAACTAATTCTGCATTTAAGTTCAAATACAAAATAAACGTTGTAATTTGTTAAGACAAATGCTATACTCCGTATTACATTTTATACATTAAATTTACTTGATCAACCTTTTGTTTGATTTCTCTATCTTGTGAATCATTTTGCACATTTTATTTCCCTCTCCATATATCAAGTCTTGACATACAAGATTTTGAAGTCTACAGAATCACAACATTAACCAAACATTATAGTAATAAAAAACAGGATTATATTTATAACTATAAACTTCAAGTCTTTTTCTTCATATCATTCTCAAGGCGTGTATAGTAACAACTTGTATTCCAAGGCATTTTCATTTTACACCAAACATCTCTCACTCTATTTGCTTTGCGTCGAAAAACGTTCCATCCTAGATCGAGAGAAGCAACGTAAGTAACGATGCTATAAATATATAATTCAAGGACCATGTGATATCGGAATTGCAAAACGTAAGTTACTCACCTTCTCAATCAATTTGGATATGCTCGATTCCTTGGTGTCCACATTGTCCAAAAATTCAACGGGTATGACGGGAATAGAGTCCCACCATTCCCTTAGTCGGCGATCGCTTTGCTCACTCTGCATAAGCTTCCCGAGTTCGGATGTCATCGTGAAACCATATATGTCGAGGCCGATTAGGATATACTTGAAGGGAACAACGGCCAATGTGATTGCGGTACAAGTAAGTATTATCATCACGGTATTCGTATGCTGCAATATTTTTTTAAAAAGATGAACATAATTTATTTGTAAATTATCTTGCATCAATCGAATCGGATTTAAAGCAAACGAAGACAACGTACCTTTGGAGCTTTCGAGACCATTATCGACCATATCTTAAGTAACGCTATATTCGTCTCCTTCAGCATGTCATGTGCACTTCTTAATCCCTGATGAGCCGATACAATGCTCTCCACCGCCGACTGATCGGACCCCGTAAAAATAACAATCTTGTTATGCTTTTCCAAAACCCTCGTTCGCCGGGCCCACATCATCTTCGAAACCACCCACAGCAAGAAGCTCGAAATCGCCAGCCCCACCCACTCTCTACAAAACTCGCAACGCTTACGTTTAGATCATTGTTTAAAAAAAATTCAGATCTATACAAAACCATCGATTCTTACTTACTTGTAGATGACTACTATTGTCGAAACCATCACCAAGAAAGTGATCACCGGCCGTTCCCACGTAAAAATCCCTTGCGATATCGGCACTAGAGTTTGAAACGGTTCAAGTAGCCCCTACACGTCGATACTAAGCCATTTAAATAACATACAATATACGACTAAATTAATAAACAAATAACTCACCATAAGAACTTGCGCGCTTTCGCTGATACCCTCGTCTTTCAAACACTCAGCGCTCGATTTCGCCTCGTCCATTTCCTTCGCCTCCTCCCGCACTTGATCGATCTTGCTCTCCAGCAACGAGAGATTTTCCGGCTGGACACTTTCGCCCACATCCCCATCCTTTTTTGCCTCAATGCAAGGAGGACCACACGGTAATTTCCACGAGCCATTAAGAGTCCCAAGAATCGAACTCGCGCTACACGGATGCTCTCCACTGAACTTCTTCAAACTCTCGGCGAATTCTTCCAACACATAGTCCCCCTTTGGCAACCCTTCGAGCAACGTGAAGATCAAGAAGCTTTGAGGCAGAGGAGGCGAGATCCTCAGCATCTCTCTCGCTGAGTGAAGCCGTAAAATTCCCAATATAGTTCTCGACTGCATCTCCCACACTTGCGACGGAGATTCCAGTTTCGACGTCGACAGAAACTTGTGGAGCAACATGATCTCCTTCACGAGGGCGAGCCAGTGGTCCCGCCTAGTCGAGCTCGTCATCTCCGGGAACTCTATGATCACGCCTTCTTTCCTGATACAAATCCGATTCAAAATCGAAGGGTCGAAAATGTAATTATGAGTTTATAAACACTCACAATTCGGGAGACTCGTAAACTATAGCTTTGTCGAACAGAGGTGCACCCCACGGGCCCGTCGCGGCCGATTTCACCGTCTGCTCGACGTCTTTCGAGAGGTCGAGTTTTATCGCGTCTTCGTACGATATAATCCCCGACGCCTCGAAGTAGAGCGCGTAATTAGTCAGAGTCAACCTGCCTATACAAAACAATAATAAAAAAAATCATTACAACTAAATACGAAAAATCAACGATGTGTATGCTGACCTGGCCAGCTAGCTCCACCGATGTGTCGAACGACTCTCTGTGAGTTCGGAGTTCCCTCCACGTGGAGTATGAACTCGTCGGCCGCGAGGTCCGCTCCCGTCGGAATTTCTTGCTTCCGCAAATGCTTTATACATCTGAAATGCGACGAAAAAATTAGTAATTTCTTTTAAACGATGAAACGATAAAAAATTATACCCGTGAATTTCTTTCAAGAACTTGTCGTAAGCCGGGAAGTGGAGTCGGTTTCCGGTGGGGGCGGTTAGTGTTTCGAAAGTGAATCTCCCGCTGACGACTTCGACAACTAACGGAACGAGAGATCCCAACCACACGAACGCGTCTTCTCCCGCGCTCGGCTCTCGATCGACCTGCCATTATTAATTAATATCGAATATTACCTAATTAATTAGGGCGGTGATTTAGTCGAGGACATACGAGGAGTGGCATCATATCGGAATAGAAAATGGAGACGTCGTCTAGGTTATCGTCGGCTGGAGTCGGGGCTGCCTTCTCTTCTCTCTCTTTCGACATACATTCCTAATTAAGAAGGAAAAAAAAAGCGCATTTATGAAGAAACGGGATATATACATTCATGTCGAATGGTTCTTACGGAATGAGATTTTTCGTCTTGTGAGCTCGGAGTTTCCCAAGCAAGCATCATGTCGAACGTGAAGCGGCTAAAGGAACCGTCGAGAATAGTATCGCCTATAGTACCACACGCGACAGTAAGGGCTCTCGAGCAGCAGGACTCGACTAATTTTCTCGAGTAACTCGACGTTGCCCGAGGGTCCCACTCTCTATTGAATTCTTCGACAAGCGAAGAAACAGAACAATCGAGCTTACTGCGAAAGAAGCGCGAATTAATTAAGTGCGTTTTTTTTCTCGAGAACTATACAATTTTACATTAAGATGATCAAGTTAGGCATAAGCGAATACGAGCCGGTATTATTTATGTCAATTACAACGACGAATTCGACTCCCGATTTTCGCCTTACTATGAACAGTTACAATATAAATGGTTGAATTTTATACCTATCGGAGTATTTTTCTAAATTAAATTAAAATAAAAAACCATTAAATGAAATCGATGAAAGAAAAAACTAATTAAACAGAGGGGAATCAAACATTGGATTTCACTAGAAAATGGAAATGAAAGAAAAAAAAACGTTGATTATATAATATACTATGTATTACCGGGCACATGTTCGAACGACGTCGTTGGCGATGGTGGAAAGGTGCTTCATCTCCATATGTATGTAATGTTTAATTTGCAGTTGAAGAAGATGAATATATTATTTATAATGTGTTTTTATGAAGAAAGGGATTATGAGAGCGCCGATCGATCCAATCAAACTACATGAGTTTGTACCGTAGAGTGACACGTGGTGGCCATGCAACATGCTGACCTGTAAATTACTCCATTAAATAATTACAACTAACATTCTAATTTTAAAACAAAAAAAAAGAAAGTGAATTGAGGGGCAGTATTGTAATTCCCTTGTCATAACCGACGACTGCTGCCTTACTTGCGTTTAGGTTCCGGAGAAGCTATACGAAAACGTCGTCGTGTGGATGAAACACAGTCTTCAGCAATTTCCCCCAAAGTCACCATGGACAACTCAAACGCTTCTTCTTCTTCGATTGTCCGCCTGAACATCGGTAAAACTCGCACACTCTATTGATTTGATCGTATATACAAACTTCACTTTATTCAAATATTGTTTTATATCTCCGTCTCTACTCGCCTGAAGAATGAAAGCTCTGTTTGTTGATGAATTCCCAAGTTTAATTCGACACTTGTAAACATGACTGATCGAATTGAGCTTCTGATTTTCTTTTTCCATCAAAACATGTTTTTTTTACTCGCCTGAAGAATGAAACCTCTGTTTGTTGATGAATTCCCAAGTTTAATACGACACTTGTAAACATGACTAATCGAATTGAGCTTCTGATTGTCTTTTTCCATCAAAAAATGTTTTTTTTCCTTTTATTATGAATTTATTATTGATACTTGTACTACTAGAACTTGAGTAGATGACCCCTTATTGAATGGGCAATGGGAATCGGTAGCTAGAGTCTTGTGTCTTGCTTTTGCAAAAAAAAAAAAGTGTTTTTTTTAATCAATGTTCTGGCTGACAACGTTGGCCCGAATTCTCCGTTTTGTTATAAAGGTGGCAAAAAGTTTTGCACTACAGTTGACACCTTGACTCAGCGCGAACCTGACTCGATGCTTGCGGCAATGTTCAGTGGTCGTCACACAATCGGTCAAGACTCTGAAAAGGTGTGTGCACTGACTGATTGAGACACGTACTCTAGATAGCTTTACTCTGTGGCAAGTTTTCAATGTACTAGTCGAGAATGATCTTGTATACTCAAATTAATGGAGTCCAGATAAGAAAATAAAATTACTAGCTTTGGTTTGATATTTTACCACATCTTAAAACCCTTATTATTATCTGAAGGATAACGAATTTTAATTGATATCATTGCAGGGTTACGTGTTCGTTGATAGAGATGGGAAACATTTTCGGCATATTTTGAATTGGCTGAGGGATGGTGTAGTTCCTACTTTGAAGGATTCTGATTATTCAGAGGTTTTGCGAGAGGCTGAATATTTCCAGCTAATTGTGAGCTATTTATACTCTGTGTCCTTATCTCCTTAGGCTTGCATATTCTTGCTTCTGTCAACCTTGCTTATGCCGTCACTGTTCTCCCTTTTTGTATCAAGAGTAGTTATCTTATTTAGATGAAGTGCACTTTATAGGATTAATATGCCCTTGAGTTTGTGGTTGGAGAAAGTGAGATAGTATTTTTCAATGGTTAGTGCTTTTATGGAGATTTTTATCTAGAATATGCACTGGTGTCTTCTGATTACATTATGCTAAATTACAAAGTGTCATTTTATTAATGGTCAATTAATGTAGCTTTTACATTACAATTAGCTTGAGCCTCTAAATTGATTTTTTGTTGGATATATGAATATATATTTTATCTGAATAAACTGCCTTGTTTGATCCAGGGATTGATGGATGAAATTAAATCATCTTTGATGAAGAGGAAGGAGGAAGAGGAGGAGACGGGTACTGAATTGACACGAATTGATATCATTAGATGCATACAATCTGAGAGGGTCAGATTTCGAGGAATCAATTTTTCCGGCCTTGATCTGTCTAAACTGGTATTATGTTCTCTGTGTCACTTAAAAATTGTCTTAAGCTAGAATGAAATGTTTATGGTAGACTCTGAACCTATTCATCTTTACCTGATCATTTCTCTTGAAAAGACTGGATAAAGTAAAAAAAATAGAATTTGGTAACAAGGTAACTTGGCTATGTAGCAGATTTCTTGCGCATTAAGAGCGGTAGGATAAGTTTCAGGGTTTTATGTGATAGTCGACAAATTCTGTTTAATACTATTGATAAAGTACCTAGATAAATTACACTTTCACTCTTAAGAGCGGTTAAAATGTAGTTAATATCGTCTTGAACATGGCTAGTGGATAGTGCAATAGGTAATCAATAGTTTACTTCTGTCTATTTTTTATGCCTTCAACATTATCCTTACTACCTGGCTATCCCCTTGCTTTGTATGTCCAAATAATGCAGGATCTATCATTCGCTGACTTCAGTTATGCATGCTTAAAAAACGTGTTCTTTTCACGTGCCAATCTTCAATGTGCAAAGTTCAGGGTAAGTACCATTAATCTTCCCAAGGAGAAATTTTGTTCCTGCTGTCATTTTATGAAGCCGAATGTAACTATTCATAACATAGGAACTTTCTGTTTTCCACACAGGATGTGGATGCAGAGTCTTCCATATTTCATAATGCAACTTTGCGCGAGTAAGCCTCTCTTCTTATGCCCTTTATTCTCCTAATTTTGGTTCTTGTTATAAGCTTTTTGAGATGTGCTCCTTGCATATCTATTTGTTTTAACTCTGTATTCACTCATCTAGTCATCTTTGTCATCTCTAATGAATTTGTTTTTGGCTAGGGAAGATGTGAATTCACTGGTGCTAATCTTCGTGGAGCTCTTTTAGCTGGGGCCAATCTCCAAAGTGCAAATCTACAAGGTAAGTGAAAACGTTTCCCTCAATATTTTTCCCAAATATGCAATTGCTTGCAAGACAGATTAGAAGATGCACTATTACTCATTCTCAATTGTCTAATTATCAGTTGCATCAAAATTATTGTTTTACAATAGAAAATGAAAAAAACGTCCTTATACAATCATATCGCATATGTACTGTTTAGCCTGTCTTATATGTAAACATTCTCATCAACAATCATCACTACATTTCTAAAAATATATTCTCATTTTTACAAGCAATTCTTTCACACTATTATCTCTCAGACCAGTCTACTATTCCTACTTTCCTTTCATAAGAGCATCTCAATGGTAGGTACAAATCCTATGTGGCCAAAATTTGTACCTAGGTATACCATTGGGGAAGGAGGTACAAATTAGGAGAGAGAAAATTGAGTATCTAATAGTATTGAATACTAGGTACAAATTGGTTTTGTGTCTTATACTATGGGTCCCACGTGCATAAAAAGTGAATAATTGTACCTCAAACCATTGGTATGTTAAGGTACAAACTGATAGGTACAAATTATTTGTGATGTGTCAAATGACATGTCACTAAATTGTACCTATCTTTGGGTATACCATTGGAGATGCTCTAATAGCCCCTTTTCTTATTTCACATGGATTAAGAATTGCATTTATACTTCGTAAAATCAAATAAATACCCAACGTTAATAATTCATAGTCGGAAATTAAGTTCTAATAAACCCTTTGGTATACACCTCAGTAGAATCTATGTTGACTATTACTTTGAAACATGTATAAATCTATCATGGAATAGGGGAATAATAGGAAGAAATAAATAAACATTGATCTTACAAAAGGGACTATCATTTCGAAACCTAAAAAAGAGAGGAGAAAATGGACTATTAAAATGGGGCAGAGGCCAGAAAGAGTAATTCTCTAAAACTGCACTTAAGCACATTAATTTAAGATTATTATTGATTATTTTGCATATTATTTCGACGTTGAATGTAATAGCCAGAGCTCATGAATTAATTGTACCCCATACAGGTATATTTAACGTAGTAAAATTGTGTTCTAGTTATGGCACCTTGACATCTAACACTAAAATAAGTTCACAGATATCCATGTTTATACGCATGTATGTGTATATCCACCTGGATGCTTAGTGGACAATTCTTTCTAAAATTTACAACTCATTAAAATAAAAGGCATTCTTTACTCAATCATATATATACACTGATATTAGTTTTTGGGATTTGATTGGTTTTATTGACTTATTTTTTGTCTTGTTAAATTTATTCTATCTGCGATCTTCTTTGATTTCTCGGATTTATGGCTCAATCTGAAGCCCCTGTTTAAGCCTTATTGTTGGACACAATTACCGATTTACTGTCCATTTCATAATGTGTGCAACGGTTTCCATTTTTCTCTAGTGAATCTGGAAAACAATATTTTGTTTCTCCTCATGAACAATATCTTTGCCTATCACAGATGCTTGTCTGGTGGACTGTAGCTTCTGTGGTGCAGACCTACGTTCTGCTCATCTGCAGGTTCGGCATACATAAAGTACTAGATAATAATAATAATTATATCTAATTGACTCAGTTGTTTCTCACATTGCGATCCATTTTGTATATTTAGACTCTGCTTATCTTTGGTGGCCTGTTTATTTAATAAAGCAATTGCTTAAACAATCTTCAGAGCGCTGATCTTACCAATGCCAACTTAGAAGGAGCGAATCTCGAAGGAGCCAATTTGAAGGTATATATGTTTTTTGCATGCTTCTGATTTCGTGGTGACATCAGAAAATGATACTGTATTTATAAATTATAAGAGAAACTGTGTTCTATTTTGTTGCTATATGAGTCAGAACCAATTGAGTTTGTTATCTGATTCTTTTCCTCAACCGTGTCTTTCTTTTTGGTTCATAAAATATATTGCCGTGATAATTTTCATCCTGCAACAGTTGCACCAATTTTTAAAGAACAACAGGGTTTAGCCGTTTAGGTTTGTAGGCAGTTGTTTTATTCCCAATTTTTTGAGTTCTCATTATCTGATTTTGCTTTACCTGATTATACATCGACGTGTGCATGTTACACACAAACACAATATCAACCGATCGCAAACTTAAACTCATCTACTCGCCTCTTTTATGTTCTTTCTCCAGGGTGCAAAGTTAACCAATGCTAATCTGAAAGGTGCAAATCTCCAGAGAGCTTATCTGCGACATGTAAACCTTCGTGACACGGTGAGTAAAATAGATTCTCCTCGTGTCATATTAGGCTTATAGGAGAAAGAGTTCCCTTGCCATTTAACCTTGGGGTTTACCTGCATTAATAAACTGAAATGCGATAGGTAATGATCAATATAACTATTTTGTGTATTCGACATGATCATCCCGTTCCATAACTTTTAATAGGATTTGGAAGGCGCAAGACTTGACGGCGCCAATTTATCAGGAGCGATCAGGTGATGAAGAATAAGGGGTTCGGGATGGAGTGGTTAACAAACTTATTTTCTGTTCACTTTGTCGTAATTTAACTTCCATTACCAGATGCAACGTCCTTGGTTTGTGCAATACAAATGAAATATTTAAAACCCTTATAATGAGATAAAAAAAATTGGTTCCATAAATGTAGTCTTTTTTCGATTTGGTACCACATACATTTATTTTCTCAATTTAGTCACAAATATGTCGAATTTGGTTTTAATTTAGTCTTTTTTGGACTGAAATTTCAATTTTCGTCGGAATGTGCTTATGGATGCTGACTTAACGCCACGTGTCAGCATCTCATTGGTCAGCGTTTTTTTTTTAAGTCAATGACTAATGGGATGCTAACATGTGGCCCTAAGTTAGCATCGAAGTTAGCATCCGACGAAAATTGAAATTTCCGTTCAAAACAGACTAAATTGAAACTAAATTCGACATATTTGAGAATAAATTGAAAAAACGAATATATGTGGGACTAAATAAAAAAAAACTATATTTATGGAACTAAAAAACTTTTATCTACCCTTATAATATTATTGTGGATCCAGAATAAATTTGCCTTTGATTGTAGTTTGTATCATAAATTTCCGTTCAAAACAGACTAAATTGAAACTAAATTCTGACATATTTGAGAATAAATTGAAAAAACGAATATATGTGGGACTAAATAAAAAAAAACTATATTTATGGAACTAAAAAACTTTTATCTACCCTTATAATATTACTGTGGGTCCAGAATAAATTTGCCTTTGATTGTAGTTTGTATCATAAGTTTTGATGTTTTTTTTCTTTTATAAAAAATGTAAGTAAAGTTTGATTCTTAATTTTGTTATATTAATGTGCATGTAAAACTCAAAATGTATTCCAAACTGAAATTATAAATTATACTAGTATAATGAAAAAAAAATTATTACTCCCTCCCTCCCAAAATTAAGATGAAAAAAATGGAGAAAAAATATCAAATTAATTTAACTTATGGTAATTTTTTATTAAATATAAATTATAAATAAATTATGAAAAATATATATTTTTTAAGAGGATTTTGAAAGTAGATCGACTCACTAAAAGTTTATGATGATTTTTTTTATGTTTTAAAAAAAATTAAGATTTTACCTAAAATATTTTTTAATCCAAAAATTGATATGTTTATTAAATTTTTTATTTAAAAATTTTCTCGCAAAATATATAAAATTTTCTCGAAAAATAAAAGTTTTGATTTTAAATTATCTATTGTAATTTTGTAATTTATTTTATTTTTTATATAACACAAATAATAACAATTAAACATATGAATTAATGTTTATTGCTCCACATTTTATGTGTCTCAAATTTGTGTCACAAATTTCTATTTGTGTACTATAAATAATTTGCATAGGTACAATTTTACTTTACATTATACAATCATTTTAAAAAAAATTATTTATAAAATGTATTGTGTCAACTTACAATTAAACTTACCATTTTATTTTTTAATTTTGACTTTTTAGTAAATAAGTAAAAACTAATTATTTTTTGTGTTAATATACATATTTCAATTTATTTAAGAGATACTAAAATATTATTTATTTAAAATTAAAATTAAAATTAAATCCTTTTCTTTTTATTAATAATATAACTCGCCCAATTAATAATAGTACTTATTCAACTTCGCCTTAATATTGAATATAGTTGAATGTATAGTTGTAAGTATATACTAATTATTATTATTAAAATATATATTTGAGGACAGTTGTAAATTTATATATAATTTGTATTTTGTATATCTTGTATGTATTTTAAGCTGTAAAATAATTATATAATAATAATAATTAGTATATACTTACAGCTATACATTCAACTATATTTTAAAATTGAAATAAGTACTATGGCGAGTTATATAGAAATTTTAAAGTTAATTATATTTTAAATTTATTATTTTCGTGTTCCACTAAAACTAAACACTATATGAAAACAATATATCCTTAAAATATCCTCGGAACATGTGTACATGTGATTGTAATAGGTGTACATGCAATTGTAATTTGTTGGCTTGCCCTAATATTTGCCTTTTTTTTGTTTTAAAAAAAATTAAGAATTTACTTAAAAAGATTTTTTAACCCAAAAAAAATAAGAATTTACTTAAAAGATTTTTTAACCAAAAAAATGATTTAAAATTTTCACTGATTTTTTTTATATACTACAAATAATAACAATTAAATGATATGGATTAAAGTTCATCACTCCATTCACACTGTGCGGAGCACAAACACAAAATAATATTCGATATTTATATAAAATAAAATAAATTATATATGTGCACAAAAATAATAAAACAAAAATTATGTGTGTAGAATAAATAATATTCGAGTTTAAGACATTATTTCAATTGAACCTCCGGACATTATTTCAATTGAACCTCCAATATGTCGGAATTGAACAAAACATACCATCTAACTTTCAAATCACAATATCTACTCAAAATCATCTGTTTCCTACCTAGTCTTCTCATCAGAGTCAAAGCAACATAATGTAAACTCTAAACGCTTAATGTTAAATAAAAGTAAACTGAGAAACTAAAAAAATTGAAATTGAAAATTTAATAAACATATCATTTTCTGGGTTAATTTTTTTTTAAATTAAAATCCTAGATTTTTTTTTATTGAAAAAACAAAAAAGAACAAAAAGAAGAGAAACTTTTATTGCAAGATAAAGTTGTAAATTATAAAAAAAAAAACAAAAAAATTTTAGATCTAAACAAAAAAAATATTAAAAAAGTACACCAAGATATTTGAAGAATTATTTTTTTACTTATTTAGGTATCTACACTGTTTTTTAAGATAAAAGAAGTAGACAGATTTGAAGAATTAATTTGTTTTTATTTAAATATCTACACTGTTTTTTTTAAGATAAAAGAAGTAAAAATAATCAGAGATCTTGAAAGGAAAAAAAATGAAATTGGCTAATTAAATGTAAGTGATGTGTGATTTAAAATGGATGTAATATTTAATTGTTATTTTATAAAATAAAAATAAAAGTAAAGTAATTTTTTTTATATATTTTTTATTTTATGTAATAATCTATTAGAAATGCACGACTTAAATTAGAATATACGTCATTTCATTTTCAATGATCTTGTTTCAAAATTAAAGTAACCTAATGTATACTTGTCAAGGATATAGTGCCCAAACATGAAATATAAATAGTGTCCACTGTCCAATCATGAAATTCAAATTTAAATCTATGGTATCAGTCGAAGAAGAAAATCCCCTATTAATAAAACCACATATTAATGAAAAAAAACATGCACGCTTATGATATTGAAAACATTAAGAACAATATTAATATTCGAGAACAGATAATGATGTACAGCAGGTTATAAATAAGAATAAACTCCATATTTTTATAAGTCATACATTTTTTAAGTCACGTTTAAAGATTTATACATTTATATAAAAATAAATAATTAATATATAATAAAAATATTTATTAATAATATTTTTATTTATTAAAATCGATAACATGTTTAGGATTTATAATCCTTATATTCATTAATATTTTATTTATTTTATATATTAAACACAATTTTTACACATATATGGTCAATTTAAAGATAAATAATATTATATATATTATTTTTATATTTATAGAATTTTTTTTTTTTGTAAAACTCATAATATTATTTCCTGGTCTCAACAATTTAGCGAGTTTCTGCTGTATAAGAGCATCTCCAATGTTGAGGTAGAAGTCTATCTGTATTTCTACCTCTAACCCAAAAACGAGGTATAAATCATTGAAACTGCGCTGACGTGTTAGATTAGAAGCTCTGAAAGTCGTAGTTTATCCTTACAAACTCCTAAAAGTTTTGAGGTAGAAGAACTTCTACGGGGTAAAGATAAAAAATAATATTATTTTATTATTATTATTATTATTATTATTATTATTATTTTTAATAATTATTTTATATTTTAACGTTATTTTGTATTTTATATAAAAATTAATAAAAAAATAAGAATTTTGAAATAGATTAAATTTTAACTTATTTTTTATTTTAACGAATTATTTTATTTTATATAAAAATTAATACAAAATAAAAAAAAATTTAATAGTTAAATTTTTAACGTTAAAAATTATTTTTATAAAAATTAATTAAAAATAAGAATTTTGAATATATAAAAATTATTTAAAATTAAGAATATTGAAATAAATTAAATTTTAATCTATTTTGTATTTTAACGAATTATTCTATTTTATATAAAAATTAATACAAAATAAAAAAATTTAAATAGTTAAATTTTTAGCGTGTTAAAAATTATTTATATAAAAATTAATTAAAAATAAGAATTTTGAAATAATTAAAATTTTAGATTATTTTTTATTTTATATAAAATTTAATTAAAAATGAAAATTTTGAAATAGTTAAAATTTTAAAATCAGTATATTCGTGATTATTTTTATAAATATTAAATAAAAAATAAGTTATTATTTCTATAAATATTAAATAAAAAATAAAAAATTAAGTTAGTGGTGAGACTTTTGTAGGTAGAATTGTAGAACCGTTGGATGAGGTAGAAGTTTTTTTTGTAGGTAGAATTGTAGAACCGTTGGATGAGGTAGAAGTTTTTTTAAGTAAAAGTAAAAAAGTTTGAGTTGGCGGATAGATCTACTATTCAACCAAAAGTTGAAATTACCGTTAATATCAAACCTATGGTACGCTATAAATTGCACTCGTAGAAATAAAGGGTATTATTGTAAAAATGTCACTAACGTAAATAAAGGGTTATATGATGTGGTAGTTTTGGAAATCCCTTTGCACAACCGATGACTGCCTTACTTACTTCTGGAGGAGCTATACTAAAACGTCGTCGTGTGGATGAAAACACAGTCTTCTGCAATTTTCCCCCAAAGTCACCACGGAGAACTCAAACGCTTCTTCTTCTTCTTCGATTGTCCGCCTGAACATAGGTAAAACTATCGCACACTCTATTGATTTCATCGTATATACAAACTTCAATTACTGTTTTACATCTCCGTCGCTACTCGCCTGAAGAATGAAAGCTCTGTTTGTTGATGAATTTCCCAAGTTTAATTCGACTCTTGTAAACACGACTGATCGAATTGAGCTTCTGATTTTCTCTTTCCATCATATTTTTTTTTGCTTTTATTATGAATTTATTATTGATACTTGTACTACTACTAGAACTTGAGATGACCCCTTATTGAATGGCCAATGAGAATCAGTAGCTAAACTCTTGTGTCTTGTTTTTAATCAATGCTCTGGCTGATCACGTTGGCCTGGTTCTCTGTTTTCTAATAAAGGTGGCAAAAAGTTTTGCACTACAGTAGTACAGTTGACACCTTGACTCAGCGCGAACCTGACTCGATGCTTGCGGCAATGTTCAGTGGTCGCCACACAATTGTTCAAGACTCTGATAAGGTGTGTGCACTGATAGAGACACGTATATGCTATATAGCTTTACTCTGTGGCAAGTATTCAATGTAATAGTCGAGAATGATCGTAAAAATTCAAATTGATGGAGACCAAATAAGAATATAATTTAACTCATTGTGTTAATTGAGCATGTGATGTTTTTTTATGGTTTCAGTTTGCATTATTCTTTAATTAGCCATTAATGAAGTTTGTATATTGCTGTCAATTACAATACTGGTAGATCTATCATGAATCATGTTATGTCTCATTTGCTAAGTACAGTTAATGCCTTTTTGTGTTTGATGCACATAATGTTGCAAGAAACCATGAAAGTGAAACAACATTTTTCATTTTTAGTTTCCTCTCCTCATCTCACTATTTTTTTTTGTCAATTTCATACCATTTTTTTGACATAATGTATAGGCATCTAAGGCATGTACTAGCTTTGGTTTAATATTTTACCAAATTTCTTAAAACCCTCATTATTATCTGAAGGTTTTGAATTGATATCATTCCAGGGTTACGTGTTAGTTGATAGGGATGGGAAACATTTTCGGCATATTTTGAATTGGCTGAGGGATGGTGTAGTTCCTAATTTGAAGGATTCTGATTATTCAAAGATTTTGCGAGAGGCTGAATGTTTCCAGCTAATTGTGAGCTATTTATACTCTTACGTGTCCTTATTTCTTTAGGCTTGCCTATTTTTGCTTCAGTCAACCTTACTTATGCCGACATTGTTCTCCCTTTTTGTACTAACTACTAAGAGTAGTACTCTTATTTATATGGGGTGCATTTTGTAGGATTAATGAAGCCGAATGTAACTATTCATAACATTGGAACTTTCTGTTCTCCACACAGGATTTGGATGCAGAGTCTTCCATATTTCATAATGCAACTTTGCACAAGTAAGGCTCCCTTCTTCTGCACTTTATTCTCCTAATTTATTTTACATGTTGAGTTATGTGATAGTATGTCCATGTGATTTATTTGTCTACATTCTTCATGTGATTATACATGTCATTTATTGATGATATGATTCATGATTTTGAGATATGTTGTTTCTACTGAGCACGTTGAGCTCACCTCAATCAACGACATTTTTTTTAGGTACGGACGGAGACTTCCAGGGGAATAACGAGAAAGCGGTAGAGTGACACATGTGTTTTATTTAAGACTATGCTTACATTGATTTTAAAGCTCACTTTTATTTACGTTTACGCTTAATTTGCTATATTAAGTTCCATGAAAGTATTATTCCTTGGAAAAACGTGGTTTAATTTACGTAACCCCAACATTTCATTAATTATTTTTAAAATAAATTATTTTATCTTATTACCTTCCGCTTTATTTTACAAAACGAAAATCGGGGCATTAGAAATATAAGATAATTATTGATTATTTTGCATATTATTTCAACGTTGATTGAAATAGCCAGAGCTTTTGATATAATTGTACCCCATACAGGTATATTTACCCTAGTAAAATAGTGTTCTAGTTATGTCACCTTGACATCTAAGACTAAAATAAGTTTACAGATATCCATGTTTATACGGTGGACAATTCTTTCTAAAATTTACAACTCAGTAAAATAAAAGGCATTCTTTACTCAATCCTATATATACACTGATATCAGTTTTTGGATTTGATTGGTTTTATTGACTTATTTTTTTTCTTGTCCAATTAATTCTATATGTGATCTTCTTTGATTTCTCGGACTGATGGCACAATCTGAAGCTCTGTTTAAGCCTTATTGTTGGATGCAATTACTGATTTACTGTCCATATTGTAATGTGTGCAACGGTTTTCATTTTTCTCTCTAGTGAATCTGTGGAAAACAATATTTTGTTTCTCCTCATGAACAATATTTTGCCTATCACAGATGCTTATCTGGTGGACTGTAGCCTATGTGGTGCAGACCTACGTTCTGCTCACCTGCAGGTTCGGCATAGATAAAAGTACTAGATAATAACAATAATTATATCTAATTGACCCAGTTGTTTCTCATATTGCGATCCATTTTTGTATATTTAGACTCTGCTTATCTTTGGTGGCCTGTTTATTTTTATAAAGCGATTGCGTAAATAATCCTCAGAGCGCTGATCTTACCAATGCCAACTTAGAAGGAGCTAATCTCGAATGAGCCAATTTGAAGGTATTTTTTTATTTTTTTTGCATGCTTCTGATTTCGTGGTGACAACAGAAAATGATACTTACTATTTATAAATTATAAGAGAATCCGTGTTCTATTTTGTTGCCATATGAGGCAGAACCAATTGAGTTTGTTATCTTAGTGTTATCTGATTCATTTCCGCAACCATATCTTCCTTTTTGGTTCATAAAATATCTCGCCGTGATAATTTTTCATTTTGTAACAGTTGCATCATTTTTTTATCCATCGACGTGTGCATGTTACACACAAACACAATATCAACCAATCGTAAACTTCTCCTTGCCTCTTTTATGTTCTTTCTCCAGGGTGCAAAGTTAACCAATGCTAATCTGAAAGGTGCATATCTCCAGAGAGCGCATGTAAACCTTCGTGACACAGTCAGTAATCTTACCATCTTCCCAAGAGTAAAAGATTCTCCTCGTGGCATATTAGGCTTATAAGAGAAATATTTCCCTTGACGGCGCCAATTTATCAGGAGCGATCAGGTGATGAAGAATAAGGGGTTCGGGATGGAGTGGTTTAACAAACTTATTTTCTATTCACCTTGTCGCAAGTTAACTTCCATTACCAGATGCAAAGTCCTTAGTTGTGCAATACAGATGAAATATTTTAAACCGTTTTAATTTTACTGTGCGTCCAGAATTAATTTGCTGTTGATTGTAGTTTTGTATCATAAGTTCTGAAAAGTGATCATATACTTCTAAAACGGAGGAAGTAATATAATGAAAAAACTTTCATTCTGCTTCCCTCGACTGCCTTATCGTATCTAGAAAAGTAGTCATTATTTCTAAAAACTTACATTTCATAATGTGCTTCTCTCGACTATCTATCGTATCTAAAAAGTAGTCATATACAGTTAAACCTCTATAAATTAATACTCGATTGGTTAATAACCTCTCTAAATTAATAGAATCATTCGGTCCCGACTTGGTCTTTTAAATGAAAAAAAATATTCGATAAATTAATAACCTCTCTAAATTAATAAAATTTCACGGTCCCGAGACTATTAATTTATAGAGGTTTTACTGTATTTCTAAAATGAAAGAAGTATTATAATGAAAAAAACATATGAGATGTAAAATTCAAAATTTGTATATACAGTATATTTGTTTTTACAGGTTCATATTCTTTACGTATACTTAAATTGCATTTTAATTTTTTTCTTAAATTGCATTTTAATTATGTAAATATATTTCTAAAATACGATGTAATTTTTCTTTCTTTGACTTTCATTTTTAGTAGTTATAATAAATAATGAAATATTTTGTTCTTAAAAGGTGAGCACGCAAATTCCCTTTTGAGCTCAAATTCCTTTTGAGCTCATTTACGAACCTCCAAAATCTCAGAAACCCCCAAAATATCCATCGTCACGAACGCCTGAAAAAAAAATCTCAGAAACCCCCAAATCTCCATCGTCACGAACGCCTGAAAAAAATGTACAAGAGCAAGTTACAGGAGCTCTGCCAACGGCATAGCTGGAATTTGCCGGAGTACTCAACCACCAAAGAAGGCCCGGATCACATGCCCCGGTTCACCGCTACGGCTACCTTACACGGCCAGGTATTCGTCACTCCGGCGCAGTGCAAGTCCTCCAAAGAAGCCCAGAACACTGCCGCCCGAATCGCCTTCGACTACTTGAATACTCCCCAGGTGCACTTACAGCCGCCACCCGTTTCTGCTCCGCCCCCTCCAGTGGTTCCGGTGGCTCAGCTATCTCCGTTGCAAGGCGTTATGCCTGCTGCTTCTCCCTCTGAAGCAATAACCCCGGACGCTCAGATCTCTCACAAGTCTGCTGCTCCACCCCCTTCCGTAGCTCCTGTGGCTCAGCAGCCTGAAGTGCCGCCGCCTGCATTACTTCCTCTTTCCCCTGTCCCCTCATCTCTTCCAACCCCCCCTCTAGGTAATTAATTATTTTTCTTTATTTGTTTTTCGCCGAAATGTGCAATGAATTGTCTACTTTAGGATTTTTTGTAAAAGACTGATCTGGAGAGGTCTGTAGGCTTAAATTTTATTGATAATTTGTGCTGGTGCAGGGCTTTTGGTGACAAGGAATGTTAATGCGAGACCTGGCGATGGCGAGATGGTGCAGCAGAATTGTGAAGATACTAATGCTCAGAATTCTATGGTTAATAGGGTAGCTGCAGGTTCCCATGATAAGCGTAGTAAAGGTAATGCAAATTATTTGGTTTTGTGTTTGATTTTGATTATCTTATTATGTCTGGAATTCCATAACTCAGTCCGGCAGTCCCGCAACCCGTTATCGTCAATATCTTGGAACTGGTGGTTGTTCAAGAATGTGGATGGGTGTTACACGTGTATGATGATAACGATAACAAAACCTGAAAAACTGAACTATATTTATGAATAAACTTAGACCTTCGTTTAGTTACGTAAAAAATATGAGTGTTACGTGGATAGTTAATGTTTATAGATTCAAGAATAATGAGGTAATAAATACACATGCCAAATAAAATAGGACTGTAAACTGATGAATGTTGATGTTTGATTACCTCAAAACAAGTAAACCAATAATTTTACTATTATGTTTTCAATTTGACTGTTTTAGGGATGTAACACATCTCAGTGTAGTTTTCTTAAAACATTTTATATGTTTTTTTAATGTGCTTCAATCGTGAAAATGATGTATATGTAAGGAATATTCGCTTCATTTTTTTGAGAAGCACTATTCTAATTTAAAATTTGGGGCGGTTTCCTTACTCATGGGCAGCATTATTAGCAAACAAAAAAGAAAGAGCACCTGGTTGAAATTTGAAACTCTTTGTATCAATTTGAAATTTCGGGTCTCTTAAGTTTTTTGTCACAGGATCTCAATATGTGTAATGTAGCATGACCGTATTGTATATCAACCTCCATGGGTGACCAATTTAGAATTTGATTGTAGAAGTATGAAAGGTGCTTAATTAATCCTTCTAACCATTTCTCTACCATGTACTAATTGTATACACTGCTGTTTTTTTACTGTCATAGGTACCTTACATATGTATAAGAACCAACTTCAGCAATTTGCCCAAAAGAATAACCTCAGTCTCCCCGTTTACACCATTGAGACTGAAGGCCCTCCTCATGATCGCCGCTTTAAGTCGAGTGTCACTGTTGAAGGAAAAATATATGAAACGTTTCAATTTTTTCCTACATTGAAGGAAGCGGAACAAGCAGCTGCTAAAGTCGCTTGCCATATGTTGTTGGTCAATGTGACTCAAGAGGTCAATATTAACGTAATTATATTTTTTTACTTTTGTTGCTATTTTTACGGTTAATCTCCTTTTGCAGGATGGTGGTTTGTATAAGAATTTGCTGCAAGAGCTTGCCCAGAAGAGAGATATGTTATGTCCATCATACGAGACAACCAGGTCGGGTTTGCCTCATATGCCTGTGTTTGTGTCAACTGTGGAGGTTGGAAGTCTAATGCTTAGAGGGGCTGAAGCTAGAACTAGGAAGCAGGCGGAGATGAATGCTGCTAAAGCTGCTTATACTGCTCTTTTGGATAGTAAGAAACTGAAATTTTTCCGACTCCTTGTTATGTTCAATTACAAATATACCTATTAGGATTAGTCTAATTACAGAAAAATAAAAATGGATTGTATGTATGCCTTAATGTTTGATCCTAATTTACAAATTGCACTCTCTATAAGAAGTTAAGGACTTTATGTTTAGGCAATTATTTTGCTAGTAATATGTTTTTGTTTTGTTAAAAGTATGTTAAGGGGAAAATGTCAGGAATACGGATAGGTTGTTTGACTCTTAGAATGTTGGGGTGTTGGGTATAAGGTTCCATGTGAGTTGGATTTATTAGTAAGCTCTTCTAGTAAAAGTTGATTTGACTTATTTTATTTTTATTTTGGCAGGTAATCCAGCTCTGGAATCCTCAAATGCCCAATCTACCTGTGAGTATGCCGTTGCTGATAATTTCTCACTGAATATTCATCCTAAGGCCATTATGAAAAAGCATCCAGGCTCAACATCTGAAGGTGATTTTTATTTTTGCAAAATCATAATTATACTTTTATGTTGTATTGCTTTTCTATTATTGTTAATTAGAAAAAAATTAGTTTAGAGTACTTAAAAAGACGATAAAGTCGCATATCCACCACTAATAAAGATTTCTAGTGGCCCCCACCCCCATGCTGTTTATCTCAATGTGATTTTGATTTTTCGCAAAATCATGTTTGTTCTTTTATGTTGTACTGTTAGAAATTAAATGGTTTAGGGGGCTTGAGAAAAACAATAAAATTGCATGTCAACCACACCAGTAATTAAGAATGTGTTTACTGGCCCCATATGTTTATCTCAAATGTTAATTCTAGAAAGTATTTGGGTTTTTAGTGTAGAATAGGATCATTTACTATATGTTAGACCAATAGAGACGATTACAAGTACTACTAACTATGAGATTCAGATTAATTATAAAACCAATCATCTTTCAAATTTTACAAATACACCATGGACATGTCACTAATAAATGATTCATTTATTTTGTAACTCAGGAAAGATTTTGTAATGATTCCCCCTAATAATTATTGTGTTTTCATTTGAATCATGGTGAATGAATGTTTTTTTTTTTTTTTTTTGCCTATTGGGGAAACCAATTGTTTTCAGAAGATGATCATGTAGTACATGCAAAAAGACTCAAACCTTCACCTGAAAACACTGATGTGAATACTAGTCATCTTCCAGATCAGCCGCCCCCACCAGAAGGAAATTCTGTATACAATGTCTCGACTCTGCATCTCAAACCAGCTGAAGAAGGTCAGCCCTCACACTTGTCAAAGACTGTGGTCTGCCCACGCAAATCAAGTGTGCCGCTGCCCGAATGCGCTTGCATGTTGCCATATAGCGATGACCAATGGGTTGCTTATAATGTCAACCAAGACCAATCGCCAACTGCACAGATTTAGTATCTGGTTAAAAAAAATATTATATTTCAATCGCATAGTATTAAGTTATAATATTGTTGTTGGAAGCCTGATAATTGGCGCCTAAAATTAGCTGAACGGAGTTGTATTAGTCCGAACTTGTGAGACTATTTGGACTATTGTTATTTTGTAGGTGTTCGCCTGCAGGAATTTGGACTATCCGTAGGTGAACACTCGTGTTGGTTTGTACTGAACTAACTGTTTGGTTACACCTTTTCTCAGGTTGCATATATTTGAGAAATTATAAGAACCATTTTTTTTTTATCTTTACTTTTGAAGATGAATTTGAGATAATATCATAAAACCTCTTGTAAAATAGCTTGATTTTACATTTAGTTCCTTAAGTTTACGAAAAATTAAATTTCGTCTTATTTGACGTTTTTTAGTGGATTTTTGAATGTTGTCGTATTTAAAGTGTACTTGATATAGCTCACTCTATCATTTCTGTTTTGTGTAAAGTCAATTCAAATGAGAAAATGTTACGAAAACAAAATTTTAAAAAACAAAATATTAATTTTTTTATATTTGTGTGATATTTGCTTAGTTGAATAAGTATCAAATAAGATAAAATATTAAAATAAGCAGGGTTTCAGGTAAAACCATGTAAAATTTCACCAAAAATTGCCATGTAAAATTTCACTAAAAATTGTCAAATAAGACATCTGATTTTTCAAAAACTTTAACCGTGTAAAATTTCACTAAAAATTGTCAAATAAGACATATTTGATTTTTCAAAAACTTAAAAAAGGAATAAACTTATAATGAACTATTTTATGTGATATTATCTCGATGAATTTTATTAACACTAAAATAATGTGCTAGGTTCAATTTGTGTTTTTCATTCCAAAGTGTAAATTATTGATCAGATGAAGTCATAATACGCGAAGAATACAGAAAACAAAAGATTGATAAGTACATGTATTAGTTCGTCAGCAAAGAACAAAACAAGCCATAAAAAAGCTCATCGACAAAGAACAAAACCAGACATCAATGAGTACATAGAACTCTTCATAAACTCTTCCTAGTCTGCAAAATTTGGTAATGCAAATAACAAAGACACAGCACGATACTGCAGCATTCCAAGTATGACTTCACATTAAAACCCCTTCAACATTGTTAAGAGCCTTTTTCGCAATCTTGAACTTATTACCTAAGGACTTTTGACCTCTCACAACATAATTGTTGATGAAAAACTCGATTCCACTCCTGAGATCTTCATACTCTGGTGTCACAGCAATACGGGTGAAAGTGTTCCAAACGAGCTTATCCGGAAACTCGAATATGGCCTCAAACAGCATTCGGAAATGCATAACCTTCTTGGGGCCCAGATGTACGAGATCGTTTAACTCAACTGCCTTTAAAACTGCCAGCGAAAGACTAAAAGAACTAAACATTTCTGCTGTGAATTTCGCCAAGTGCATTGATTTGATCAAAGGCATCGAGTCCAATGTCTTAAAATGATCCCACAAACAGTACTGCAACATTAAAAAACGACAAGGAGAAAATGAGTTAAAATGAACTGCTTGAATGCAAAGTTTAACAACATTTTACCTTCGAAGTATATAATTCATAAATTTAGTTTGATATAAATTGACATACATATGAAATTCCTTGATATAATAAGATGGTGGAATTTGCACCACTAACCCCGAAGACGTACAACTCAGATATTTTCTTTAAAAAGATCCTTGAGGTTTGAATTAATTGCAAAAAAAATAAATCGATTACAAAAGTGCCCCTAATATTTTAGTTTGTCTTCAGATATTAACCAGCAATAAACATTTTGAAAACAATCAACCTTTTAGTTTGTCTTTAGGTATTTCTTTGTAATTAAGTCAATTCAGAAGGGCACTTTTCGTAATCAACCTTTTAAATAATCAGTTCTCAAGCCCTAGCAAAGGGGTCATTGTTAAGTCGTAGATAAATGCTAAACAAAAGATAAAAAAATCTAACCTGCAAAGTGAACTTGTGGTTTTTGTCATGGCTGCATAGTTTAGACGCGAGCACACAGTAATACTTGTTAAACACTTTCTCATGTAGACAACAATCTACAATGACCCGCATGATCTCCCGATCCTAAGCATCAGCAATAGATAAGCCAATCCAGATCAGTATACATAACTTAAACAGCACAAAACTAGAAAAACGAGGCGGGTTACCTGCTTTCCTGATAAGTCTAGCCTGAGAAGTTTCTCAAAAGCATCGATGTAGTCATCTGCGCCCATAACTACACAAAAAATTGCCCTTCTTGATTTTGTATTCATCCTTTGTGATGCTGCCAGCTGTAGCATATGTTTGGTTTCGGTAATCTCCATATCAATTGTGTCAGCAACCTCTACGACATTGTCGGTTGTTGATGCAATGTCTCCAGACAACCACCACTGGCCTTTCTTGCTAGGATCCACAAGTTTGCTCCACGTCAACCCTCGGATGGAAATACCATCTACACCTAACTGCAATAGAAATGGAAATTTTAAGGTCAGTGTTACAATATCATCTATACACCTAATGGGTTCTCAAACAATAATTATCTCAGTCTCACTTTGTGACAACAATAATTTCCTCTTTCACAAAATTTGGATTTTCAAGCAAACTTTATAGTGCACAATAGCATCTTTGAAGATTCACAGTGAGATGTCAAATTCGTGATCAGTATAGCTAGGAGGAGGTTGGAGGGGTGGGGGGGTGGGGGTGGGTGGGTGGGAAATACGCTTGTAGATAATCTATCGGCTAGTGGCAATGAAAAAGGGGGAAATCGTGATATTATTAAGATTAACAATATGCCACAGGTAGACTATTAGGTGCAGATATAGACACCACATTACTCAGAGCATATCAAGATAATAATAAATTAATTATTTGATTTGACTTAACATTTTAAAAATATATAACCAATGTATCATGGCAAAAGAGCCAGTTTAAGATTGTGGTTGTGAAAGATCCTGTAGTTATATAAACTGATATTATCTACTGAATTATAAGAACAAGATTGATCATCAACCATATAGAAATCAATTAAATCAGATGCAAAAATAACCTTCTGGAGCCACTTCTTTATCCGGGAGTGCTGCGCGATATCTTCCTTAGGTTTCATTTTATTGTTCTTAACATCACGTATTGTTTCAAGCATAAACTCCATCTGCAAAAAATAAGATGTGTCAAAGGGAACCAGAAGCAAGTGCATTGAATCCATTCCAGAGTATTCGGAAAGAGAACTCACTCTTTTGCTGATTATATCCAGTTCCCCATTTTCAGAAGGCACTTTCAATTCATTAGCCTTAATCTGTACACTTGAAATGAAGTTTTTCATCTCAGCAGGATCATCCCCTCGCAATTTCATCCCACAACCTGTCGAGAGCAATTTTAAAAAAGTTGAAAAAACTCAACATCCAAATTTTGAAAACAAGTATATACTTCCGTTATTAAGATATTTAACTCCACTAGAGAATATTGATGATCTTTTTTAGAAAAAAACATTCTCTCTAGTGGAATGAAAACGATTTCCTTCAAGAAAAGAGTGGAAGGGCAGAAATGTAATAAAATACTCCATCCGTTCCAACCACTAAAAGGGGTCAATGTAAAAACAATGACTTTTGCAAGAAGGTGAAAAGAGGCCCAGTGCCATATATAGAAACACTAATTGGAATAAAGTTTTCACCACTTACACTCTAAAACTGTCAATACTGTAGAAACATCAACCTCTGTTAATCGCTTGCCGAGCATTATCAGGAAATCATATATCAAGTCACTGGGAAATAATTAAAGGCAGCTTGTCAATCACCCAAAAAATATAATATAAATGCAATTATTGATTGCCGGTGAAATGGATTTTAGAGTAAACAAAAGAGGTTATTTTGTGCTAAAGTCATGCCATCAACCGTACCATAAATATCCAGAAATAATGAAAGAGTTGTCAAAATAATTATCACTCAATTTGCACACACCAACAGCCTAAGGATCTGCGAATAAATCAGATCCATAAATTTGAAAATATTTAACTATGCAAAGATATTCTAGTTTTACGACTCCAGTAGATATATTAGAACGGCAACACAATGAAAAAGAATAAGCTGATGGGCCAAAAGGATGGTTAAGAAAAGATGGGCAACTCTTCAGACAACTGAAATACTGTGCACAATGCAAGCTTACATGAAGGTGGATATATGAAAAAACAGTATCTTCATTCGAGTGTGTGTGTGTGTGTGTATATATATATATATATATATATATATATATATATATATATATCGGAGTTTAAAATCTTACCTCGTGCAAAGTCCAAAAACATACAAATAGGAAAAAAGAAGAGTAAGATTCCGCAAGGATAGATTATCCTCTTTTGAATACTCTTCCTGAAAAATAGAAACAGGGAAATGGACTTTGGTCAATAGACTCAATACAATAGGAAGCTAAAGCTAATATGAAAATTAGATACATATAGAATCATAAGATGGTCCAAAAGGTTCATTTCAAAACAACGTACCTCAAAACACTTTGCAAGGCTTGCAAGAAGTTTGGCACCAAACTCCACTCCAACCAAACAAGTCATTCCAGAAACAAATGCCGCAAAAACAGCAGCATATCTTCACATAAAATTTAGATTGATACGTGTCAGTTAACATGAAGCTAATCCTAACATCGACCTCACTAAAAACCATTTCATTGACAATGCAGAAACATATCACCAGATCAAAGAGTAAGCATTTTAACAAAAGTAGCAACGGAATGTTAGAATTTATAATTAATATTGCAAAGCCTTTTCTATGACGGTATTTTGACTATTTTTAAACAGTGTCCACATTGTAGCAACATGGTGAACATGCGCTTTACAATGAGAGAAGAAAATAAAATACCCCCTCTGTCCTACAACACACTGCATACTTTCTATTTAGGTCAGTCTCTCATAAGTTTGCACACCCCAAAATTAAAACGTTAAACATATTCCAACCCTCACAATATACACTTATTTTAGTTATTTACACCACATGCCATTACTTTTTCCAACAACCCTCACAACCATTAACATAAAGTTGAATTACCAATTTCACCCTTCACTTTATTCACCTAAAAAGCAAATATACCATAATTTACCATGGACATCCAGGAACTGTGAGTTTAATCAAGGACATAAATTTCAAGTTTGATTGGAACTTTTACATAATTTAATGAAGTCCTTGAGGTTAATGAAAACAACCCAACTAGTACACGACCACGCCATACTTACAAGTATACATGCATACATACTGTAACATACATATATAAATATACATAAAAGTAGTGTATATGTATGTATACATATATATAAGTCTAGCATTGTCTTCGTTCAACTAGAAACTGGAGTAATTTATAAAAAGGGCGAAGAGGCAAGAAATTCAAGAGCAAGGAAAAACTATAACTCAACTGTGCATTGCCACGTGGACCTCCAGAACATGATGAAATAACTTCTTCACTTAAAATTTGAGAACCAACAGTTCGACCGGCAGACTGAAAAATAGTGGAGATTATGAAAATCAGAGATTGCAATACAAAAAAAACTTGGTAATGATATTTTATACATGGGAAAGAAAATATTCATGCAATAATCTATAATCATGAAAGTAATATTGTAGAGATAAAAGCTTTTGAAAGTACCCTATTCCTTATAAGCAACCACTAATAATTGTTTTTAATTCATTACTATTTCATTTTGTCGTTTCCTTGAATATGTTACAGAAACTTCAAATCAAGCAACTCACAAGAGAGAAGAAAATGGAAATTGTAATGACGTACTTGAATTAGATTAGAAATATCCGTTGCGATAGACTCCACATTGGTTTCAGAAACCCTATTCAAAAGTCCTGAACAAAATTGAATTCAATCAACCAATGACACACACACACACACAATTATAGCCCATCGGGACCATTAATATAGTGAAAATCAGCCTAGGGCGTCGATTAAAAAAAATCCAAATGCATACCTCTAACTCGTTTACGTAATTGAGCATATTCAGCGGACTCATTTCCACCCTTTGATCTAAGATGGGGAGCAACATATTTCCCGATTGCCAAAGGTTCAGCCTTTTGTTCCTGTTCCGTTAAAAGATAGATTTATATTTATAGTAAATTTAAAAAAAAAAATGCTGGCCTTTTGCTGTTTTACCTTGTCATCCTCAGAAGAAATTCCCTCCAATGTATTGAGGCCGTCGTCCTTTTCTTCATCTCCATTCATCGGTGACACCAACCTCTTAACATCATCATCATCAGTATCATCATCATCATCATCATCATCGACATCATTATCATCATCATTATCATCATCATCATCACTACTAGCCACTGAATCAAATTCGTCGTACTCTTCTTCGTCCGAAATTTCGTCCTCCAAATCATCTTTCATTACATTGCTCTTTTTATTATTCTTAGACACCAAATTATCAAATCGAGAGGGTATTCCTTCGAGCAACATGCCGAGATCGTCATTGGCGGAACTCAAATTCCCGTTCTTCAGCTTGAGTTTCTTTGCGAGTCTCTTCTCGAGCCTAAGATCCTCCTCAGCCGATGCCACCCGACCCCCCGTCTCCATTTCGAGCAGCTTGTAGAAGTTTGATTTGGGGGCTTTGTCGGAAACCATTTTTCGTTTCAAACCCTTTTTGGGTCCGGATTTGGCACTGGTAAGGGGCTGTTTGGTGGAACCATTGCTAGTATTCCCTTTAGTTTCGGGTTTATGGACCTTATTAGGTCGAGCGATGAAACTCTTATGAGGGTTACCCTTAACTGCTTCACTCGAATGCTTCGGTTTAAGGTCGGGTGAGGATTTCTTCGACTGCAACAATAAGTAGAACCAAAAATTTCACTTGATTAGGGTACTAAGGTTTAGGGTAAATGAACAACTAGAAATCACTCACTGCTTTGTGATTGAATAAAGGACGAACAAGAAAAGGAAGAAAAAGGAATAATCAGAAGTGTATGTATGAATGATTGTTACATGATGTTGGACCCAAGATTCAAACTTTTTCTTGTTCTTGGCCAAGCGAGATTCTTTTCTCAGCTCTCTACGGGACTTTGGTTTTTCTTCTTCTGTACCTAAACAGAGAACCAAAAGAAACATTAAAAAAAATTGAAGTGAAAAATCAGATAAGAGGATGATCAACAATTGGGCAAGAAGAATCTTACCCATGGTGGTGTTCACGGGATGAATTGTATTTCACTAGCAATGTTTCTTCAAACTCTATCGGTGGCGGCGGATTAATAATAATTGAGAGATGAATAAGAACGAGAGCAGAAGAAGTGGGTGTGGGTAGCAGTAGCAGCGGCGGCGGCGGCGAGGGCGGGTGATGGGGAGAGAAGAAAGAATTGAAAGAGGTTAAGGAAGAAATTTTTTAAAAATATACTGTATTTTTTATATTTTATAATAAAAACTCTTTTATGCATAATGTATTGTGTTCTAAAAATAAATTATAAAACAAAATAAAATTACTGATTTGTCCTAACTCGTTTGAATGAAAATTTTGAGATATTTATCAAATTTGATCTTGTAAACATGAATAGATGATCGGAAATGCTCAACTCCCCGACACGGGAGTCATTCGAGTTGGAACATGACATGTAGGCAAAAAAAATTAAATTTTAAACGCAACATTAGTTTTATGCAAATAAAAATTATTTTTTATTTACGCAATATTTTTTTTAATTATATTATTTTATCTCTCTCTTCTCAGTCATAATTATTTGCATAAAATCTTATCAATCTTATCAAAACTTAGATAAAACTGATTTGGATTTATTTTTTCAATGTAAGCTTTCAATTAATTATATTTCAATAGTATGTTGGATAAAATATGTGCTTTTATGTTTTAATGTAGCACATGATGGGAGATGAACAAGAAAATACTTTATATTTTAATGTAAGCAGCATGATGGGAGACGAACAAGAAAATATTGGTTTCTTCCATATGTAACTGATTTACATATTTTTGTGCTACTTTTCCTATGATGTTTTGTGTCGTCTCATGCCATTTTGTGTCATTCTTGTGCATCATTCTCATGATTCTCGGTAGGTTTGATGTTTTGCGGAGTGTGTAGGTGTATGATCATGTTCAATGCGAAAACGAGCAAAAACGAGTTGAAAAACGGTAAAGTGATTTGACCAACCACCTATCGTGATTGCGCTGCAAAGTTGGCCACTTTGGTTCTCCCAACTCCGACCACCTAAAAACACGATCCATATATTGTCGGAAAGATCTTGAAATCCTCTACATGGCCCTACCAGTTTGTTGTCATGGTTCCCCGTCATAAAGCCGGCATTCACGGGTTTCCATCCCAGTATGCAGCTTCCCCGGGGTGTATGTGCAGCAAACTTGGAGAGCTTGGTTCTCCCAGCTCCGACTACATACATGCATGGTTCATACCTTGTCGGAAAGCTCTCGAAGAGTTGTACGAGACACTTCCCTTTTATTATCATATATCCCCGTAATATAGTCGCAGTACTTGAGTTTCAATCCCAGTACGCAGCTGCCCCGGGGTGTATGCGCAGAAAACTTGGAGAGCATGGGTCTCCCAACTCAGATCACCTATACCAATGATCTATATCTCTACGGAAAGCCCTTGGAGTGCTCTACATGGCCCAGCCATCCAGGCGCCCGTTCGCGATCACCACCAGGCGAGCCCCCTTGTCCAGAATCTGCTAATTCCGAGCAGGCGCTCGCTCCCTCACCTAGCGCCCGCCCGCGACCTCTACCAGGCGCCCGCCTGACGGATTTCCCAGCCTTGACCACGTTTGACCGTCGATTTTCTTGTACTATAAGCAGGGTTTCGACCCGAAGAAAACACATACGTCTTTTTCACTTTGTTCCTGCACGATTGGAGAACTCTTAGACGCTATTCCCTAGGTTTTAAACGTCGTTTTTCTTTGCTTTGATTCGTGGATTCAATCGGGGTTAGCACCGATTTTGTTTTAGTCTTGAACAAGTAACTAGTAAGTTGTTTTTACCTTTTCTTATTTATTGTTTTAGTTTATTTCTTGCTTTATTATTTTCTCTCTACTTGTTTAGTTTTCCCTTGTTCTTATTTCAATATGAATTTTCAACATGTTGTTATCGATTTCAACACGATCATGAGTAGCTAAATCTATTTCTAGGGTTAGGGGAATCCAAACATGAATTAGGGGTTAGAGATTTACGAGTGCAACTTAGGTGTTCGATTAAATGCCAACTTGATTTTTAATGATTGTATGAGGCTTATAAGGAGCAATTACATGACATAGGTTAATCGAACTCACTAAAATCAACCGGAGACGGACATTTTAGTATAATTGTTTCTCGCAAATCGACGTCCCGAAATTTATGTTTGTTGAACCCGAAACCCTAGTCTTTCTCTATTTTCATTAAATCGTATTAATTGCTTCTTGTTTAATTTCAGCTTCTTAATTCTTAGTTAATTTAGTTTAAAACAAAAACAACCAAATCATGCATTATGCTATAAACTTCTTTCCCTCTTCTTCGTTGCAAACACAAAAACATTTTTACAGCCGATAGTAGTGTTCCTCGTGAGATCGACTCGGGCGAATTGCTTCGGCAACTAGTTCGGTTATTTTTATTTGATTTTTGACGCACTACAACGTCTTGTCAGTAACGATTGGTGTTCTACCCACAATCGGTCAAGAATTTCAATCATCGGACGAAGCTAAGGAATTTTACAATAAATATGCAAGACAGATAGCCATGGTTTGCCATTAACAAGCACATCCTCAACAAAGCTATCAATGTCCGCGCCCTTCAAACCCGAGTATATAACCATTTTTGGATATATCAAAACATCTCAATCTGAAAATTTCACATCATCGCCTCCCTCGCATATAGTCAAGCGAGTCTTGGCAGCGATGTCGTTGTTGCGAGCTTTCAGAGTGGAGGCGGGTAGCTTGGGGAGTGGATCGGAGTCAGAGTTCTCGAAGCTTGAAAGTGATGAGAGGAAGAAGTAGGATTTGCAATTCAAGTGCGACAATTAGGTGGCTGACTTTCTCAAGGAGTTGACATCTAACTTATGATGAAGGATGAGATCTTAAACATTTCGATTTTTATTTATTTTTATCATGTCTTTTATTTTTACTTAGATCAAATACATTTTGAAAAGAAATGAAAAAATTCTGGGCAATATATATAATTATGAACTGAGGAGAGAGATGGTAGAGAGTGGAAATAAAGTAATATAATTGAACAAAAATTGCGTAAATAAAAAACAATTTTTTTTTTGCGTAAAACCAATGTTGCGTGTAAAATTTAATTTCTCTTGCTTACTTGTGTCATGTTCCAACTACGAGAATCCCGTGTCAGGCAATTGAGCATTTCCGGCTTTTTTACTAAATAATTACACTTTTAATTTATATATGCTTATAAAATAGAAACAATGTAACTTCTTTTAAAAATATACAATTTTACCAAAATTATGTGATAACAATTTTGTGGTCTTTCGCAACGAGCCGAGGTTGTTCATTGTCGATGAAGAGCTTCATTGTCATTGTCGTGAGCTTCCTTCGCCGTTTACCGCCTCCCGACCATCCAATTCAATTTTCGCGCTCGAGTCATCTGAATCGAAATATTCACTCTCGAATTCTGAAATTCTTAATTCCCGATTTTTAGAAAATTGAAAAAAAAATATTGTGGTTTGGTCTATAGCAAGCAATTTTTTTTTCAAACAAATAAATTGTCTGGCCCGAATAGGGATGTCGAACAAAATTTGACCTGGATCAAATTTCATCCTAGGCCCATAGAGTGTTAATTTTGACACTTTTAAAACCTTATGTTGGGCAAATTTATTTACACTTCTCACTTTACTAAGATCACCCCCTAATTCATTTACTATTTTTATTTATTAGTTTAATTAAACAAAATACTTAAATCACCCTTATGAATTCTTATGGTATTTCGTATACAGAATCTCTGATCCAGCCCGTTCAAGCCCGAAACACTACTTCGTCGGAGAAGAGCCTAATCAAAAATCGTACAAGCAGCCAAACACCAGTTGAGATTGCACTGGAGCCTCGTCTACGTGAGCCGCTAAAGCCGACTGCCAACCCTTCCTCCAGCTGATTCTTGTCTACGTACCCGCTAAATCGAGCCGAATTAATCTTTGAGAACGTCGATCTCCTCACCGGAAAGGAAGGTCGCCAATCTCAGCCCGAGGCCGACCAATAACGACTTCGCCTCTTCTCCGTGCGCCGTTTAGCGCCTCAGCCTGAAGCAATCACGTTTCGACTCCGCCTCTTCCTCCGTGCACCCGTCTGCACAGTAGGTGGTTGAATGGGCGGTGTCGAGATCTTCAATTCGAGGATCAGGATGCAGGAGGACGTCGAATGCCTTTGGCAGAATCGAGAGCGAATCAAACAGAGATGAGACATCTTAGATGTGCGATGATTTTCGACAGTGTACGGGAGGGGGCAGATCATCCCTCGCCGCCTATGCCGTTTGAAGACATCGTCATCAAATTTACAGAAGTTGTAGGGCGAAGAATCGATAGGGTTGAAGAGGGAAAGCGGAAAGAAGGACCTGATTAATTATTGTTTAATAAGGGGTATTGTTGGTATTTAAATTATTGTTGATTATCATTTTGAATTTAAATTATTTTAGGGGGTGAGTTTAGTAAAACTAGAGGTGTAAATAAACTCACCCTTACATGGTTTAAGAGCATTTTCAATGATGCCCATTGAGCACTTTGGGCCATGTGAAATGAACTTGAGCTTAAAGAAATGTAATAAGAATAATAATATTTACACCTCTAATTTTACTGGGCACATCTTTTTTTATTTTTCTTATTATAAGAAATACATATAATACCTAAAATACCCTTTGGTCATCATCATCGTCTTGGCATATCCCTCGATCTCGCACCATCATCCCTCTTTCTCTCGCTCCTCGAACTCGTCCGGCAAACCGAGTTTCCTCACTTCTCCGGAAAACATATCCTCTTTATCCGCGTCCCTAAGAACCCATACGAATTGATGCTCGCTTTTCTCGAGCCCGACCGCCAAGTCCTTCATCTGCTCGTCCGAAACAACCGATGTTTTTCCGAAAGAAACGAACATCTCCGAATCGGGAAGTTGTTTGTTGAGCCAATCCAGGCATTTGTGCCTACATGCAGCGGCTTCGACTACCTTATTAAACGACCCGATAACCCATTGCTTTTGGGCTTAAGTTGCCAGCAAATCCAGATACAAGTCCTCAATCACTCTGTTGGTTCCGGAGATAGCTACTTTCCTTGAATCATACTTCAACTTCCAGAACCGCGAGAACTCTGGGGTAAAGAAATCGTCACCGGGCGGAAATCAGGCTTGATCTCCATCGGGGAAATTGGGCCGACATTGCAAACGATGCCTCCCTCGAGTATAGATCTAAGAGGCACAACGAGATTTGCCTTCTTTCCTCATGAGACAAACTTGTTGGTGTACTGCACATACGATCGGCAACGAAGAAATAGCTTTGGGAAGACGATGATGTTGATAAGGGTATTTTGGCAATTATATATAATTATTATAATAAAAAATATTAAAAAGGGTGTACATAGTAAAAATGGATGGAGGTGTAAATATCACCATGCAAAAATTAGCATTTGAGCAAAAATAAAAAAAAGTGGGCATGACCTCTATTTTCACTATTCAGATAAAAAATTTCACCTTTTGAATTTGTTTGAATATTTAATTAACTTCACTCGTATTTTAATTGGTCCTTCAAAATGTGAAAGTGGACATATCATTGTATGAAATTGCTCATTTTCTATCTTTGGGTTTGCTCATTTTGTGATGACATGTCATGTAACGGAGTCAACAAAAAGTGAGAAATACTACCTCCGACCCATCGCAATGGTCATATTTTTCGATTTTTGTTGTCCCACAACAATAGTCATACCCCCCTCACTCAAAATAATTTATCCCATTTAAGTCCATTACAATAACTACAAATTTCTAAAATGCCACTACAATCAAACATTTATTTTAATTACACATTTCCTAATTACATCTTCTAATTAGATTTTCTACAACTAAAAACACAAAATTAAACACATTCACTTATCCAATTACCTTCAATTATTTTCTGAAACCCTAAATCTAACATGGTCGACCCAACTCTATCTTCCTCACTCAGCATTTCTTTCTTCCAGCTTTCATCATTTTCTCTCTGTAAAAAAATCGTTTTCTGCAACTCCACCACCCGATCCTTCTCCTTCTCCATGTCGATCTCCTCGCCCGACTCCTATATTTCTGATTCTCCTAACATCGGTACCCAAATATCTCCCGAATCAGATCTCGATCTTTCCCTCCCATCTATGTACATGATGCAAGGATTTGTGCCGGAAACTTGTCCGGAGTCGCAGATCTGCTATGTTCCGTGGTCTAAGACACATTATTCTCCTAAAATCGAAACCCAGATATCCCCAGAATCAGATCTCGATCTTTCCCTCCCCTCTATGTACATGATGCACGGATTTGTGCCGGAAACTTGTCCGGAGTCACTGATCTGCTCTGTTCCGTGGTCTGAGACACAGATCTCCGACAATCTTAGCCCGTCGACTACTCCGTTAATCACATCTGATGAAGACATTAGGCAGAGCTTAAATGAGTCGCGTGTTTCACCTCAAAAAAGCGATGATCTGATGTTGGGGATACTTATTCCGGGCTATAAAGGTTTAATTTCTTTTCACGTACTACATATGAGTATTACAGTTTTTCAGTAGATATAGGGTTTTACCCCAATTATTTTGAATCAATTGTTTTTGCATCTCATGTAAGGGCTATATTTCTGTGTTCACCATAGTTTTTTTTAACACATTTATGTTTTTTTGTACTGCACTGTATCTCAGAAATGATTATGAGAGAACGCGCGGGTCGGACTGGGGATGGGCTGGAAGTTGCACTTGTGGATGGACCTGTTGGTGGTACTAAGTCACAGGTATCCGATAATCATAGCCCGACGACTACTCCGTTCATCTCGCCCAAGGAAGAAATTAGGCAGAGGTTATATGGGCCGCGCGTTTCAGCTCAAGAAATCAATGATCAGATGTTGGGGATACTTCTTCCGGGATATACAGGTTTAATTTCTTTTTAAGTATATATAACCCTAATTATTTTTATTAATTTGTTTTTGCATGTGATGTTAGGGGCATATTTCTGTGAGAACTTTGGTTTCTTTAACAAATTTATGATTTTTTTGTACTACAATGTATCTTAGAAACGATTAGGAGAAGACGCGCTGCTCGGGCTGGGGATGGACTGGAAGTTGCACCTGGGGATTGACCTGTTGGTGGTACTGAGGAAAATGTGTAATGCTAAGGTACTTTCATATCTCAGTTGCATGCTACAATGTGTTAATTTTTGGTGCTAGTAATGGTGCTTTGAGTGTGGAGTCCATGATGGATATTGAATCTGAAAATGCACTTGTGTTGGATATATGTGCTGGTCTTGAGTGAAGTCATCATATCATGTTGTTGGTGTAGGTGAATTTTTGTGCAGGTTAAATTTGTCATCCAATGATGATTTTTATTGAGGTTTAAGTTTCTGAAATCAAAAAATTCTTTTGTTTAATTTATTTGTGCGCTTTTTTTTAGGGTGCGCATTCAATGATGATTTTTTTTGAGGTTTAAGTTTCTGAAATCAGAAAAATACCTCTGTTTAATTTTTGCTTTGAAGCTGATATGTTTCTGAATATAAAACCAAAATTGTTTTGTTTAATTTATTTGTGCACTTTTTGAGGGTGCGCGTCTAATGATGATTTTTTTTTTGGTTTAAGTTTCTGAAAATAAAAAAATGCTTCTGTTTAATTTATTTGTGCGCTTTTGAGGATGCGCGTTCAATGGTGATTTTTTTTTTGCGTTTTAAGTTTCTGAAAATAAAAAAAATGTCATCCAATGATGATTTTTTTGCTTTGAAGCTGATATGTTTCTGAAAATAATATCAAAATTCTTTTGTTTAATTTATTTGTGCGCTTTTGAGGGTGCGCGTCCAATGATGATTTTTTTTAGAGTTAAGTTTCTGAAAATTAAAAAAAATGCTTCTGTTTAATTTATTTGTGCGCTTTTGACAGTGCGCGTCCAATGATGAATTTTTGCTTCTAACATAAATGAAATAACATTGACAAAAAAGCATCAGTAACATAACACTAATGTTTGCTTACATGATAAACATTTCCTAATTACAGGGATTACAAAAGTAGGAATATTTTTGTAAGCTTCAAAATACCTGTTATATGCATCATATTTCCAAATAGCCCTTGCTTAGTACTCCTTGTAAGTTATGATAATGCTACCAATAGCCCTTCTAAGTCATATGTCCACAATTCTCCTCTCCCAAAGTCCATCAGAAACTGAACGCTTTCAACAACTAGTTCCTCAGTCACAACTAGACTTTTTGGTAGTATCCCTTCTCTTATCAGCCTTGCCTTGCCCAGGTGTGGTATCTTGTAGTTGTTCTGCCCCTTGACTTTCAAAACCTCGATTAGGCATGCTTGCAAACTGAGAAAAACATTATTAAGTGTGACAGGATGCAATTTTTCAAATGATAACATCACATTAGCCACCAATTGATCCACTGTTTTGCTAGATGTATCCACAGCAAGTGACTGTAATGACCTGAACCATCCCAAGTCATTTATGTTAGTGTCTGGTGAGTTAGGTGGTTGGAACATCAGTTGGATATTGAATCCATCTGATGTGGCAGCAGCTCTGAAATCAGTGTCATCATTCATAATGTGTGGCCTTGCATTATCTTGTTGTATGATAATATGCTTGCTTGCTCCTTCTGGCCATTTGTTCTTGATAGCTGGTAAAATCTTTGTTGACACAAAAAGAGTAGGCACAAAAAACACTAGGTTATTTTTAGCAATCTGACAGTAGGCATAAAATAAAACTTCTAGGGCATACCTGATTCAGAATACATGCTTTAATAACATCTTTGGTGATAGAGTCTATTGGCTTAGTTTCCAATGTGCCCTTGCTCCTGTTTCTTGAACTTCTCTTGGCTGGTTCCAGTGAAGTGAAGGGCCATAGACCTATTTTCCCATCAAACTCAACTACTCCTTCACTAGAAATCCTAGGTCTACAGACTGCACACATAAACATCACCTTTGGAATAAACCTCTTTGACTGACATGTCCTATGTGGTTCCTTCTCATCAGGCACCAAGTAATACCTTTCACTAGTCTTTTTCATGTAGAACCATTTTTCATCAATGTGCACTACATTATCCATTTCTGAGAACTTGATTTCTCTAGTGTGTGGTTCAACTACAAGGTGGCTTAAACTGAATTCTACCCTCTGCAGCTTATTCTTTGGTGTTAGGGCAGGTTTTATAGCATTTGTGTGTGGTCTGATCACCTTTGTCTTCACCCATCTACCAACAACTGATGGACTTATCTTCAGTGCTTCTGCTAAATTTCTAATTGATTTTCTTTGTTCAAGAGAAAGTGTTTTCATTTTTTCTTTATCAAAAAACACTTTTTTCTCATGAGGAACCCCTAATCTGTTAGAGATGAGATGGACTGGTTTACCTTGTTGCATTTGAAACCTTCCTGCAGCCCATATCCTGTGAACAGTCCTGTTGCATACACCAAACTTCACAGCTGCCTCCTTCACCTTTCCATGATGAACCACTGTGTCTGTGCTGTTGACCATCAGAAATTGGGCTATTCGGTTTTTAAGAACTTGAGTGATTTCTGCTTTTTTGGTAGCTACCATTGTTTTTCTTTGGATAATTTTTTGAGTAATTTACAGTAATTATTGGATACTAGTAGTATGTGGAATTATAAGTGAGTTAGGTGGGAAATTTTGAATTATGTGATGTGATTGGTTGGAGGGAAACTTTTGGGAGGGAAGACTAAAATTTTCACTTTTACTTTTTTCTTTTAATTTTTTTTTTTGGCAGGTTTCTTGGATTTTCAAGAACAATTGGGATCTTTTTGAAGATAATGAAGAACAAGGAGTTCAAGAATGTGTTTATGTTTTCCATTATGTTTTTAAAAACTGTAATTTTAATTTTTAGAATTCTGTAATATTGGTCCTTTTTTTTTAATTTATATTTTCGGATGAACAGTAATATGTAATATGTAAACATAATTTGTTGTTAAGAAAAATTAATTAGTTATGTTTTATTTAATCATGTCTATAGAAAAGACATTTATACCCTTGTTAATTTGAAAGAAAAATACATGAAAAGTTTTTTTCTTGGTTTCCGTGCCTACTCACCTCTGTCCATTGCAATGGGACAGAGGGAGTAGACTTTAGCATTAGAGATGCTCTAAGGACCTGTTCTTTTGAATTGACTGAACTGAACTGAATCGATCTGAACTGAACTGAATTAATTTTCTTATAGAAATAACGATATTTTTTCTAAATTTTTAAATATTTTTTAAAAATATTAACAATATTATGATAGTAATTAGAATGTATATTTAAATTAATAGATTAAAATTGTTTTATTTATTTTATTTTAATTTATTTTGAGACGAACTTAATGGAGCTGAACTGAAGCGATCTGAACTGAACTGCAAGTTAATACTAGCATTGTGTAAGCATCTAGTTATGAATGTATCTCATTTTAAAAAGGCTTTTTTGAAAGGAAAAAAAATGCACTTTACTTTATTATTAAAGAGGGAGTATTCGATTAGGATTTTATAGTTTTTTTTTTTTTTTTTTTTAAAAGTCCATGGATTTTGAAAATTCATAGAGTCTATGGAGAGTTTGACCGACTTTATCATTGATTTATATGAATTTTTATAGATTTCAGAAATTTGTAAAGTATATAATTCTGATTGATTTACTTAAACTTTCATAAATTCAACTATTGATCCAAATTTATATGATATATAAAAAAAATCAATTTTTTAGAAAAATTAAAAAATAAATTATTATTTTAAATTTTATAATTTTTATTTGAATCACAAAATAATTTATTATTAATATCATATATAAATAATTATTTTTAACGAAAATATGATAAAATAAATTTTCTCAAATAGAATTTTCATTATTTTACTAAAGTGATTTGTTAAATGAACAACGATTGTTTTATTTTTATTTTTCGTGTTTTAGTTTTTGTGTTGTGAAGAAGTCTATCGAAATCTATCATAATTATGAGAGATTTTGAAAAGTCAAATTTAATTATATTTTGTAAAAAAAATCTATCCAAATCCATAAACTTTTAAAATCTATTAAAATCACTTTTTAGTATTTACAGATTTTTTAAAACTTTTTAAAATCCTAACTGAATACTTCCTGATTTTAATAGACTTTTCAAAATCCAAATTGAATACACACAGGGGCGGACCTAGTATAGGGCGAGCATGGGCCATGGCCCATGCTGGAAAAAAAAATTATTACCTATACATATGTCTAAGCTTAATACTACATAAGTAAGGCCCAACATAAAGTATTGGCTTATCCTAACAAAAATATACACTACTAAGGACCTGTTCTTTTGGACTGAAATCGGCTGAACTGAACTGAACTGAACTTAAGCGATCTTAACTGAACTGAACTGAACTTAAGCGATCTAAACTGAACTAGATTGATTTTTTTATAAAAATAATAATAATTTTTATAAATTATGAAATATTTTTTTAAAAATATTAATAATATTATGAGAGTAATTATATTGTATATTTAAAATTATAGATTGAAATTATTATTTTTATTTATTTTACTTTAATTTTTTTTAAACGAACTTAATCGAACTTAAACGATCTGAACTGAACTTATCTGGACTGAAATTAAGTCTAAAAGAACAGATCCTAACATTACTAAACCCAATAAATAAAAATTCATAAGCCCAACTAAAAAACTTAATTCTTTTCACCCACCAACCGAGCCACTCAAATCGAGAAAGACGGAACGGGACTTGGGTCTCTGGACTCGAATCGAACAGACGCACTCACGCACACGCAGTACTCAAGTGTAATAGCGCAAGCCAAAATGACGAGAACCAGTGAACGGTGAACCACAATTCGTTGGTCGAATCTCCATTCCCCAAATAATTTTTCAACAAGGCCTGCAATTAATAAGGTTAGGGTTTGTTTTTCATATCTCTCCAATTTTTTATTTTTATTTTTATGGAGAAGGAAGAGCTTGGGAGATTTTGTTTGATTTTGTTGAAATTTCTTAAAGTTCAAGAACAATACCGAACTCAATTTGGGGAACTTGGTTTTGAGTTTTTTTTTTATAAATAAAGTAAATAAAAAATACAGTAATAGCCTAATAGGAATATATTTAGTAGTGACATGTGTTGTTGATTGTTGAAACATTCATTTTCGATTCCATCTGTGAACACATAGTGAACAATTTGTAAACATATATTGAGATTCTATGGTGTTCGGTGTGGTAACTGGTAGGTGGACAGTGGTCCTCATTTTTAGGTTATTAGTTTTGCTTTGTGAATTGTGATCCTACATTCTCACTTCAATTAATTAATTTAGTTTGCCATATGTTTAATGATATAAAGTGGACAATCTTTAACCCAGTAAGTAGCGAGTCTGTTTAATTAATTTTTGTTCTTGTATGATGCTTATTTTATTAATAATGTTTTTTATGGTTTATGAAATAGGTTATGGAAAAATATTTTAAGAAAAGAAGTTTGCAAGAAAATGATTCTGGCGCTGAAATAACAAGCGTTTATCCGAGTGAAAATACCGATGGGCTTAACATAAATGTGGTTGATGGAAGCTCGGGCATGATTAATGAGTTTGATCATACAAAACTTCCTTCCGACCCTGGATTGAGAGTTCCGATTTCAAGGTATGGGCCTATGATTATAGATCAAGTACGAAGAACCTATTTACAAAAAGGTCATTGTCAGCCATTTGATCACGAGTTTCCAATGACAAAAGTGTCATCAACATCAACAAGGTCTAGAAGATTTATTGCTACTTGGTTTAATGAATATAATTGGTTGGAATATAGCATATCTAAAGATGCGGCATATTGTCTTTATTGCTATCTTTTCAAGCCGAATAGAGGAAAACAATCGGGAGGTGATGTTTTTGTTACCGAGGGGTTTAATATTTGGAAAGATAAATCAAAGCTTAATGCTCATGTTGGGAAGCATAATAGTGAACACAATCAAGCAAGGATGAAATGTGATGCAATAATGAATCAAAATATGCATATTCAAACCGTCTTTGACAAGCATACAAAACAGACAAAAGATGAGTACCGCATTCGACTCACCGCATCTCTTGATTGTGTGCGACATTTTTTGAGGCTAGATCTACCTTTTCGAGGACACGACGAACCAGAGAACTCTCTTAATCCGGGTAATTTTATTGCAACCATGGAATTCTTAAGGGATCATAATATGGATATTGCTAATGTGGTTTTGAATAATGCTCCTAAAAATTGCAAGTTAACATCTCCTAAAATTCAAAAGGATTTATCTTATGCTTGTGCGGTTGAAACGGTGAATGTTATATTGAAGGATGTTGGAGACTAGCTATTTTCTATTCTAGTTGATGAATCTCGTGATGTGTCAACAAAGGAACAAATGTCGGTTGTTTTGCGGTATGTGGATGTTAGTGGACATGTAAAGGAGCATTTCATTGGAGTAGAACATGTCACTAGTACTAAAGCACTTTCACTTAAAGAAGTTATTGATAACATGTTCTCTAGATATAATTTGAGTGTGTCTAGATTGAGAGGACAAGGTTACGATGGGGCTAGTAATATGCAAGGGAGGCTCAATGGACTTAAATCACTTATTTTAAATGAGAACCCAAGTGCATATTATATACATTGTTTTGCTCATCAACTTCAACTAGCTCTTGTAGCCATGTCAACAAAGCTTCTTCCCATTGCCGAGTTTTTTCGTGTGGTTGCTCAATTGGTAAATCTTGTTAGAGGTTCTTGTAAACGGTCCGATCTTCTTCGGGAAAAAAACTTGGACTACGTTGTTGAGGAATTGAAAAAGGGTAATATTTCAAGTGGTCGGGGTCTTAACCAAGAATCTTGTCTTCAACGCGCCGGTGATACACGTTGGGGTTCACATTATAGATCTTTGATTAGCTTGATTTCCATGTTTTCTCCCGTTGGTGATGTGCTTGAGGCGATTTATGGAGATGAAAATTCTACTTCTATTCAAAAGGTCGAGGTAGAAATTTTATTGAAGTCTATACATTGCTTTGAATTTGTGCTCAATTTGCATATCATGAAAACTATCTTGGGAGTATCGAATGAGTTGTCACAAGCATTACAAATGAGAGATCAAGATATTGTGAATGTTATGGATTTGGTTAAAGTTTGACATCGACTTGAAATGTTGAGAATTGATGGGTGAGATTCATTATTCGATGAAGTTTGTGATTTTTGTCAAAAACATGACATTGATGTTCCTAACATGGATGATATCTTTATTCGTTTCGATGTTCGTGGTCGACCACTTCGTAATGCTCCAAAGATAAAGAATCGGCATCACTACCAAGTTGAATTATTTTTCGAGGTTATTGATTTGCAACTAATGGAGTTGAATGACCGTTTTTCAGAGGTAAGTACGGAATTGCTACTTTGTATAGCTTGTTTATCTCCCCAAAATTCGTTTTCGGCATTTGACCATGACAAGTTGCTTAAATTGACGGAGTTTTATCCACAAGATTTTTCAACATCGGATGTTCTCATTCTTAAGGATCAACTTCAAAATTATATTGTGGATATGCGTTTTAACGACTCTTTCAAGGAGTTAAAAGGACTTGGTGATCTTGCAGCAAAGTTGGTACAAATGAAAAAACACAAGGTGTTTCTTTTGGTTTACAAGCTCTTGACTTTGACATTGATTCTACCGGTTGTTACGGCAAGTGTTGAAAGAGTATTTTCTGCAATGAATATTGTGAAGGACAGATTGCGTAATCGAATGAGTGATGATTGGTTGAACGACAGACTTGTAGCTTATTTTGAAAAGGAGATTTTCTTGAGCATTGATAATAATGTTATTATTAATCAGTTTCAGATTATGAAAACTCGTAGAGAACAATTGTAAAATGTAGGTTTTTTTATATTTTAATTTGTTATTGTAATATATTGCTTCATTTTTTTGTCTATTTTTTTTTGCCCCCCTGAATTGATATTTTGGGTCCGCGCCACTGAATATATCTAGACTTTAAAAATCCATTAAAATCCTACAAACTCTCACAACCCCTAAATTACATTAGATACTTCATAAAATACACTTTAAAATTTAGAATTCATTATTTTTTTTTATTTCTTTACAAATTAGTGTATTACTAAACTTATAATTATAAAAAAATGATAACTCTCATAAATGTTAATTACTAAACTATCCTTATATATATAACCATCATTTTAGTTAATTATTAACCGTCCAGTCCGTCCTTAAGTAATTGCTATAGTACCACTAATTTATAATAAGAAAAAGATTAGTTACTTAATTCGATTTTTTTTTAAATTACACCTAATCTAAAAAAAGAAAAGAGCATTCCCATAAAATGCCGCAGTCGAACTGTCGAAGAGCGGCCGCACCGTGAATATTTGTTCAACTCATAAGAAAAAGTTTGATTGCCTTGCCAGTTGCCACATGCGTGGATTTCTAAAAATTAATAGTAAAGAACATACAGTATACAGTATACAGTATAGTTCAACATTGCCACATGAGAGAATGGGTTCCACGCATGCACTCTCAACTCAGCAGGTATCTTACATTTGACCATAGAAAAGAAAAGGAGGGAAAGGTTTCGGCGTGCTAGGGCAGGGCCCTATCCCTAATCCCTATATGCTCGACACAAATCATTTTCACAATTTCAGTAGGCCGGGAGATCTATACTTATACTTTCATAATTATTTTTATTTTTTATTTATATATACTATTTATTATATTCTTATTTTTTATATACTTTCTACTTTTAAAAATAGATATTTTTACTTTTTTATTTTAATTATGAAATTTATTTTAATTTTTTTACAAAATAATATAAATAATACTCCTATTTTTTAACAAAATAATTATAATATTTTTTATATTTTAAATATCAATTTTTTTTAATACACATACAAGCTAAACTTTTTGAAAACGAAGGAAGCTGAGGGGCAAAAATGGGAAAATGGATAGTATTTGATTGGAAAGCAAAACAAAAGCCATAGTATATAGAGAGAGATGAGAATTCAATCATCTTCCCTCTTTCTCCCTCCACTCATTCATTCTAACAAAAATCAGAATATCTTATTAATCAGTTATTAATGAAACAAAAAATGGAGATTAAAAAAAGTCATTAACATCAACATCAACTGCCCTCTCTCTCTCTCTCCGTGGTGTAGCCTTCCTAAAATACCCAGCTCTAAACCTACACACAGTTCCGCGCGTGATTGCACGAACAATTCCAGCAAGAATCTACAGAGAAGAAAGTTGGAAGTGAAAATGCATCAGGTGAGTATTAATTCTGAGGCTCAATTTAATAACTGGGTACTCAGCTTAATCGAGTATTTATGCATCTATTTTTCAGCTGACGAGAACGGTTGAAGTGAAGCGAGTGTCAGATCTAGCGACGGAGAGGGAAATCCACGAGTTCTTCTCCTTTTCCGGCGAAATCGAACATATTGAGATCCGCAGGTGAGCGTGCTTGCTGTTTGCCGTTTTTTTTCTTCTTCTTGCTTATGGATATTTTTAAAATTTTTGATTTGGGCATATTTTCTGTGGCTGCAGAGAGCCTGGGCAGTCCAAGACCGCATTTGTTACCTTTAAAGACCCGAAGGCGCTTGAAATCGCCTTGTTGCTATCGGTTCGTTTTCGCTCGAAATATCCTAGATTTGTTAGTAGTTTTTTTTACTGAAAATAATACCCGAAAAAATGATATTACTGTATTAGGAAGTTCGATGCTGTTGCGTGTTAACCCGTTGAATTTGCGCAAGAACTAAGAGTTACATTGGTTATCAAGGATTAATTTGAATTTAAACGAGTTGAAAAGGCCCGAGAATCATTTAACTGGCATATTGTTTGTTCCCTTTTTTTGTGTTATGGCTTCATAATTGCATTACTAAGTTCTTACATTACAACTTTTCCTTCAGCTGATCTTAAAGGAGACTTATTAACTCTGTATTAATCAACTAAATATTGAATTTATGATGGGTGGAAGGTGATAAGATGTGTATACGAATTGTGGAACTGTGTAATGTGATTAAGTATCCAAGGATGTGTTTAAAGGTTATATTGTTGGTTAGAAACATATATAATACACTCTGTAATTTACTAATTTTCTAGTATGCGATTTATTTGATCGGCCGAGTGAAGGCATTATAATGCTGTTTGGTACATTTGGAAATATGATATTTTAAAGTTAGGAATCTTCCTGATTGTATCTTGCAGGGTGCGACCATAGTAGACCAGGTTGTTATCATAACACCAGCAGCAAATTATGTACCCCAGTCTGAGATTCAAGTAAGAAAGTTGCATATATTCTTAATGATGCCTTCCTACAATCTTCACTTTTTAAGTAACGTTATGTTGTTGTTGGTTGCAGGAAGCAAGGATTGTTGACACTTCCATAAGCGTGTCTCAGGAGGATACTTCCACACTTGCTGAGGTAATTATGCTTAAATTTTGGGTCCGAAATTCAAAAGCAATCTAAATTTACTTTTTTGAAAAATTAGATTCAAGGAATTCTATTTCTTTTCCCTAGGAAAAAATGAGTCCGAATAACGGGAGAGTGTATGTTAGTAAAGCACAAGATGTTGTATCAAGTGTTCTCGCAAAAGGTTCGGCTATTGGGCAAGATGCCGTGAATAAGGCCAAAGCATTTGACGAAAAGCATGGGTTGACGGCCAATGCATCCGCAAGAGTTATTTCACTCGACAGGAGAGTTGGGCTCACAGAGAAATTTACGGTTGGGATTTCAGTAGTAAATGAGAAAGTGAAATCTGTCGATCAAAAGTTTCAAGTGTCTGATAAAACTATGTCAGCTCTTATGGCTGCAGAAAGGAAGATAAATAACACTGGCTCAGCTGTTAAATCAAGCAGGTTGGAAACTCTGCCCGATTTTTGTTTTATTTTAACATTGATACTAAAATACAAGATGATGTTTGAATCGTAACTATTATTCTGCATTGATTTAGTAATGTATTCACTATTGTGAACATGAACATGTGATTTGGTAGCTCATTAAATGACTTGTAAACAATCAAAATTTGTTCACTTAAAATTAATATGGAGAATTAAGATAACAGTTGTATGAGGACTGCTTCTCAAGTTCTTGTTTGAAGGGACTTTTCTTATCTTTCCTGGTGATATTATGTGACGGTCTGAACTGTTGATATGTGTTAGGTACGTGACAGCTGGAACTTCTTGGTTGAATGGGGCTTTCACCAAAGTTGCAAAAGCCGGGCAGGTAGCTGGTACAAAAACTAGAGAGAAGTGGAATGTTGCCTTATCTAATTTGACGGCTAAGGTGAATTCTTGAAAAAATTTCCATCCATCATCATTAAGTTTGTTGGCGCAATATTTGCGAAAAATCGAAGAAACAAAATTAACAACATAGAGTATTTAGTGAAAGCCCTTTGGCTTTGATTATTCACTCAACCATTCTTCATTTAGAATTGACTTTTGTTTTTACTCTATTTCAATTTGGGTTATAGACTTATAGTACTAAGACACCTTTTTTTCTGTCCTTTTTTTCAAAAGCTCCTATAGCTCTATTTGATTTTTCAAGTGCTTTTGTTCTACATGTGTGGACACTCCTGCTCGACTTAATATTTTTTTGTTGGTTATGTTGTACGTATGTATTCGCAGGACCCTCCTATTGCAGCCTAAATCAGGGGTTTGTGCTTATAGACTGCTTTACTCTTATTCTGATGGTTTGTTTCTGAATGATTTTAGTTTAGAGATCATATATGTATGTATGCTTATTTGAATCTTTACAAGAACTGAACATAGTAAGTCCATTCTTCGTTTGCCAGATTCGTGTGAGTCGATTATACACTATTTTGTGCTACCATTTCATTAATTAAGTTTGTTTGGCATTGTTCCTGCCAATTTCAGCATGATCTGGTAATATTAACGTTGTCACCTTCCCTCGTCTTTCTTGTGGGTCCAAGGCAAAAACATTTTATTCTTTTGTTTAGCAGCTACTAGTATTATAAGTATTACTGTTTTTATCTGAATTATTGTTTGTGACAGAACTTATGGCCTGTTTGATGTTGTAAACCAGCATGTCCACATGTTTTGATTTGACTTTTTAATTTGCAAATGAATTAAGTCAAACCTTGGCCTTGACTTTATCCAAGTCCCTTTTTTTAATTAAATAATTAATTAATACTATAAAATATACTCCATAAAGGCATAAACTACCTTTTCAAATTATAAAACTAAAAAATTATGAGATGCTGTATTACTTTATTTTCACACGGTGCTTAAAGTAGACACTATACACAGAAAATTAATGCAAAATTAAGGGTTTTGAAGTTTCATACACGGAATTTGAATTAATGAAAAAATAAGTAAAAGAATATGATGGGTTTTAATCAGTTGATTCAGTTTAAGTATTTACTTTTTGTTTTTGTTCTTAAAATGGAGGATATCTTGAAGTCGACTCGAGTCTTGGTGGGACTTTTAGTCCATGTAGTAATTTGTTCATATTTGGTGGAGCTTTCTTTCTAACTAGAACCAACGAAATGAACGTCGTCACGCTTCAGTAAACATATCATTTCAAGTCCGACTTCAAATTCTTGTTTAACATAACATTTCTGTAATCTTGTAATCCTTGACGCGTGAAAGGTTATAACGACGAGATACAAAAAATGTAACATTGCTCCTTCAAAAGTAATACCACTCGAGGCAGTCATCACGATTGTGTATATATACAGTTTACATCAATTTTAATAAGACATAAATCTACAACTAATGCTAACACGAAATTATCTACAAAAGACCTACTACTAAGCTGCAAGTCTTGAAGCACTTCTTCGAAGCCACAGCTCATACATAACCAGGTAAAACGCGTCGTAATCAATGGCAGGATGATGCCACTGAAAGTGTTTTCTCACCTTCAACACGTTTTTTCGTAAAATCGAATACTCGCCATCAGTTATTCCCCGGAGGATTTTTTTCAGAAGAGGAATATCCAACGTGGCAACGACAATGGAGAAACTCCTCCAGTTGAGTATGTCCTGAAAAGGAAGATCGTAGTGGTTGGCGATTATGACAGGGACACAACCATAATATAGCGCATCACCAATGCGGGCCGTGTTGACCTCAAACCCTTTGACATGAAGGCAAAACTTGCTTCTTAGAAGCTCCTCGGAGTAAGGTGTCTGAAGATGACCAAAGTGTACTGATATGTCAGAATCATTTCCCCACGCTTGAAGAAGCTTTTCACGCACGGGAGAATTTTTTGATCCAGCAAAAAACGCCAGCTTTGACCTGAATCTATCCAAAGACAAAAAATAGTTATGATCTATATTGTTGATTTCTCATTTCTTCTTTTTGCAACGAAGTTGAACACATAATAAGTAGCTGTCAAAATTCAACATTTCCTCATAAAAATTATACTTCTTCCATCACATAAACATAGATCATGTTACTATTCGTAAATGGAAAATGAAAATCGGTCAGACCTTTCATTTGCAAGATTCGGAGGGTTGCTTTGCCTCGGCCAAATCTGAGGCAAGGACACATCTTTATGAGCAGCATAGGACGATACATAATAGCTCGAAGAACAAACAACTTGGATCACATTAACTTTAACCGCAACAGCTTTCTCCATAGCTGACCGACCGATCGAATGGCAGGCAACGTAAAAATGATCCGCGCCTCCGCTACTGTTCCAATAAGGGTAGTCTCGACTAATGTTGGAAATGTAGTCCCGGACAAAGTCTTGGATCCCGTTTATTCCGACCCGCGGGTCGTGCCGCAGCCTCGCGATCGAGAAGGGCAGGAAGAAGAGAGCCTTTTTGAAGTAGCTCTCGCTGGCGTAGTTGCCTCCGGGTTCGAAATCGACGGGCAGGAGGATGTTGGCAAAGGGGTCGTCCCGCCTGTGAGGATAGACGAAAATCTTTAAGGTTCGGTTCATGTCGTTGTAGTTTTCGAAGAAGGTGTCCCTGTCGTGGAACGGGCCTTCGTCTGAACCTAGAGCCAAAAGCTTGTTTCAGGGCCCGAATAATTTTTTAACTAATACTAACAGGCCCGAATAGAATGTCTACATCTGGTGGTGGATTGTTACATGAGACTACAACACAGAAATACAGTCTAAAAATCAAGCTCAGAAATACAGTCTAAAAATCAAGCTCAGAATTAGTACTATAAGGAATTGACCTAAATTTGCAAACAAAAAATAAACCCCAAAATAGAAAACATAAAAACATAAAAAGAAGGAATTTCACGTACTGTGTGAACCCATTCGAGAAGTGGGAGGGTGAAAGTGGAAATTTTGAGAGGGCTTTTGACGGGGAAGCGAAGCGCGATTCGTGTGGCGGGTGGATTGAATGAAGAAGAGGTTCGAAGTGCAGGAGATGTAGAGTAGAATGAGGAGAGAGGTGGTGAGAGCTAAGGTCGCGGGCATGAAGTAGAATAATGGCTTGGGCGAGTGGAGGTGATAGTTTGCGTCGCGGCGGCGCGTGAGTAGACTGTGGAGCAGAGCGAGTGAAGAAGTGGCCATCTTCCGGTGATTGATTTTGGGGAAAAGGGGGGAGAAGAGAATGACGATTTTGGGGCGAAATTGCAATTAAGTGAGTTTGGTGGATGATAAATAGGAAGTTGATAGAGTTACACGGTGTATTGACTTTTCAATACACTTCCAATTAATTTTTCATTTTCATTTTTTAGTCATTTTGTTTATTTTCATTTTCATTTTCATTTTCATTTTTTAACTTTTCAATACACTTCCAATACACTTCCAATACACTTCGATTTATTTGTTTAGTTATTTTTCATTTTCATTTTCATTTTTTTTTTCACACGTGTCAAAGGTAATGAAGAGCAGTTAGAGATTTAGTCATTTTCTTGTGTGAAAAGAGTTTTAAATTTGGAAAAAAATTGTTTTTAAATAATTTAATTAAATATATATAAATATAATTTTAAAAACTTATTAATTTTTTTTTTGCGGAAAGAGTAATTTTTATTTTGAAAATATTTATTTTTAACTAATTTATTTAAATATATAGAGTAAATATAATTCTTTTTTGCGTAAAGAGTTTATTATTTTGAAAAAAATTATTTTAAAATAATTTAAATAAATATATAGAGTATATATAATTTTAAAAACTTTTTTTTTTTTTGCGTAATTCTTTTTTTATTTTAAAAAAATATATATTTAAATAATTTAATTAAATATATATATTAAATATATAATCTTAAAAATTGTATTTTATTTGCGAAATGAATACATTTTTTATTTTGAAAACATTTGTTTTTAAATAGAGTAAATATTTTTATTTTATTTGCGAAATGAATACATTTTTTATTTTGAAAACATTTGTTTTTAAATAGAGTAAATATTTTTGCGTAAAATATTTATTATTTAAAAAAAAAATTGTTTTTAAATAATTTAAATAAATATATATAGTGTATATAATTTTAAAAATTTTATTTTTTTGTAATTGTTTTTAAACAAAATTGTTTTTAAATAATTTAATTAAATATATATAGTAAATATAATCTTAAGAACTGTATTTTTTTGCTGGAAATAGTTTTTTATTTTGAAAATTTTTGTTTTAAAATAATTTAATTAAATATATATCTTGAATATAATCTTCTTTATAAAAAATAAAATTGTTAATTTGAAATTGTGACATCTTTACAAATTAAAATATTTTTCTACTTCTGTTACAAATTTTAAAAATTAGAATAATTTATTTAGTAAAAAATAAAAAATAATAATAATTGATTTTTATAAATAAAATTAAATGAAATAATATCAATTAAAATATACACGTCTATATTTCATTATTATTTATTTAAAAAAATATAAATGCATTTATTTTTCAAAAAAATAAATCTATTTTTGTATTTAGGTCAATTGTACAAATTTAAATACTCACACATTGCAGTCTTCAATTCAAGCGAGCTAACAACCTTTGAGAGATATTTTTTCTAAAAATATCATATGCATGACATGTGCGTCTTTTAATATAATTTACAAGAAAGTATTTTAAAATTTGAAATGAACAATTAAATTATTTTTTTTTTCATTTGTGATTTTATTTTTCTATATCTATAAGTTAGATTTTAATCAACTAATTACTATAATTTAATTTATTATTATTCAATTAAAAAAATATAAATGTATTTATTTTTCAAATAAATTAATCCTTTGAAAACTTCACATATTTTGCAATTTAATTTATTATTATTCAATTAAAAAAATATAAATATATTTATTTTTCAAATAAATTAATCCTTTGAAAACTTCACATATTTTGCAATTTAATTTATTATTATTCAATTAAAAAAATATAAATATATTTATTTTTCAAATAAATTAATCCTTTGAAAACTTCACATATTTTACATGTGTATATATTAGATAAGTGTATTTCATTGTGATTTCATAAGATTTTTTTCGTATGCTTAGATGGTCGCATATTTCACATGTATGTCTATTAGAGGTGTGTATTGAATTATGATTTCATAAGATTTTTTCATCTATTAGAGTGGTGTGTTGGATTATGATTTCAAAAGATAGTTTTTGAAACTTTAAAAAGTTCTTGAATTTAAAAAGTCTATAGACTGTGTGCGAATTTTAACTGATTTTTTAATTTATTTGTATATATGAATTTTCATTAATTTGAGAGAACTCTAAACAAAATTTATTAATTTAAGTGAACTTCTTATTGATTCAAATTAATATGACTATATAAAAAAATCATATTATTTAGAAAATACAAAAAATATTATTATTTATTATTATTATTCTCATTTTTATTATTTTATACTTGACTTCGTTTTTTAAATACATTAGTTTTTCATGTTTCACCTTTGTTATTTGTTAAATTACAATTTTTTTCTCTTTTATAGAGATTTCTACTAAATATTAAACAATACACAATTTGCAAATAAATAATTATAAATACTAATAATATTAATTTATAATATTTTGATTTATTGTTAAACAAGTCTTTATATTAATAAACACAAAAATAATTTATTATAAATATCATCTATAAATAATTACTTTAAAAAATATATATAATTAGTCTAATTTTTTTCAAATAAAATTTTGATTATTTGTCCAAAAATTATTTCATGCCATGCAAAATTTTACAATAATTATGGAGAATTACGTTAAAAGAAAAAAAAATTAAAAAAGAAATCGAATGAAATTAGATATTAACATAAAAATAAGTATTATTACAAAGTAACACATATAATGAAAAATGTATATAAAAAATTTCTTATAAATAATATTATTACAGCGTGACAAGTGTCATGTTTTAATTTGAAGTGTATTGACTTTTTGTTACACTTTGTGTATATATAGCCTTTTCCATGATAAATAGGAAAAGTATACCCTAATTCGCAAATTGAAATTAGAGCTGAAAGGTGAAAGGGTATCGCAGACAAACTTCATCAAATACCCAAAAAACTAGTCCAATATTTAGTTTTATGATTATTAGTTTTCATGTTCAAATACATATGATTATTAGTTTTAGCATGAACTAGATAAATGTTTAAAATTTAGTATAATATTAATCATAATTTAGTAACACGTTGGTTTGTACATAAATTACTTAAAATAAATTGATCAAAATTAAATTAAATTAAATTAGATCCCAACAATCAATGTTATACTAAATTGAATTTAAATTAAATTAAATTTAAAAGAATTAAGCTAAAAATATTGAAATTCAAGTTGAACTAATGTTGGTTGAGCACGTTGGTTGAACACTTAAATTGGAAAGAGTAATATTCAAATTTGAACTTGAGACATGTTTGTGTAAGGACATGTTCTTTTGGACTTAATTTCAGTCCAGTTCAGTTCAGATAGATTTTCAGTTCGTTTCAAAATAAATTAAAATAAAATAAACAAAAAATAATTTGAATCTATAATTTTAAATATAAAATCTAATTACCGTCATAATACTATTAATATTTTTTAAAAAATATTTAATAATTTATACAAATTATTATTATTTTTATAAAAAATCAGTTCAGCTCAGTTCAGATCGCTTATGTTTAGTTCAGTCTTCAGTTCATTCAGTTCAGTTCAGTTCAGTTCAACCAATTTCAGTGCAAAAGAACAAGTCCTAAATATTTAAATTTCTACAATTAACCAATTAACTAGTCTAAAAAAACTTTAAATTTTTTCATTATTTTGGAGAGTGAGAAAATATCAAAAAATAAATTCAGAATAAATAATAAGAAAGAGTAAATCCAGAATTAATAATAACCAGGAGTTAAATCTAATAAAACTTAACTTATACTATTACATTTATACTATACAAAATTAAATTAAGTTTATAAGAATATAATCTTAATTAGAAAAAGGAGATTATGAGGTAAATTAAAACAAAGAAAAGAAAACTCTCACACACTTTGTATGTAAACGACAACGTTTCATATAACATCAAATGTCGGTTAATCAGATGTTTCGCTCTACAGCCTACTTACTGTGAAATCCAATCATGGGTTCGCATTGCCCGCGTGTCAGTATATCTTTGGATACCTAGAGAACGTGAAACTGTACTCGACTTCAGTCATATCTGCCCTTCATCTAATTCCCAAATAGCCCTCGGCTTCCCCGAAAATACCCACCATATCCTTGTCCAGTGTCCACCCCTCTCAAACCTGAAACACCAAAAGCCCGTCGTATCGTATCTCTCTCACACCTCTTTCTCTGAATTATTCTCTGTGATTCGCCGATCAGGCAGCTGTGATAAATCCGGCCATGACGATGATGACTCCTCAGCCGTTGGATGTAACTCCACTCTCTTCTACCCTTCTCGTTTTTCACCCTTCCATCGTCTGTGCTGTCTGTAGATATAATTAATATGCATGCATCAACTCTATTTTTCATGAATTTTCTCATGTGTATCCGTTGAAGGAGAATCTCTTGTCTAGGTGCGCGTGATTTTTGGGCGGGGTTGAATGGTTGTGATCAACTAGGGTTTAAGCGCCTTAATTCAATGTGATTTCCTGCGAAAATTTGCTACTTGAACGCGAGTCGATGGAATTAGTGTTTTAAACTTTGTATTGTTTCCGGATCAGACTTGTTTTACTTCATTGTTTCTTCTGCAGCATCAGGAAGACGAAGAAATGTTGGTGCCAAACTCGGATATAGTTGAAGGGCCTCAGGCGATGGAAGGTACCAACTCCCTTTTTTGCTGCTTGAATTTTGCATTATTTTGTGGATATATGCATGTGCGTGTACGGACGAATGTGTTAGATTACTATTTTTCTTTTTCTTGGAAAAATAGTGTTCAATTTCTGCTTGCCGCGTTCGGCATTGGGTTCTTAGAGTATCGTATTTTCTATCATCTTAGAATTGATACCATTGACAATTTCTTAGTGGTTTCAGCGGAAAATGCTGGAACGGTGGGAAATCAGGTGAGTGAGGAGCCACAGACATCACGTTTCACTTGGACAATTGACAACTTCTCCAGAGTGAATGTGAAGAAGCTTTACTCTGATGCCTTTACTGTTGGGGGTTATAAATGGTAATTTTATAGCTTTAGCTTGATCTATTTTCCATCTATATTGGTGCATGATAGGAAGAAATTTATTACGTTAGTTGGAATTAATTAAAAAAACGAAGTTTTAGTAACATTTATCATGCATTATTTATTAAACTAGATTCAGTTGATTTTGTTATCTTTCTTCTTTCACCATCTTTTATTGATACTGACAGCTTGCCTTTGAATTGCTTGCATTGATATCTGCAGGCGGGTGCTTATTTTTCCGAAGGGAAATAATGTGGACTACTTGTCGATGTATTTAGATGTGGCTGACTCACCTTCTTTGCCTTATGGGTGGAATAGATACGCACAGTTTAGCTTGACCGTAGTTAATCAAATGCATGACAAGTTAACAATGAAAAAAGGTACATCCTTGAATGGCAAAGTTTTTGATTTTTGTGTATGGTGCTATAGTGACTAATATGTTTGTTTTAAATGGTGGATATAAAATTTATCTTACCCAACTGAGATAAAGATTTTGCTACCTCAAGTATGATTTTTTGACGAATTGAGTCTTGTGGATCCACAGACACACAGCATCAGTTCAATCAAAGAGAGAGTGATTGGGGTTTTACTTCTTTCATGCCTCTTAGTGACCTGTATGAGCCCAGCAGGGGGTACCTCGTGAATGATACTTGTGTTATTCAAGCTGATGTAGCTGTACGTAAAGTTATTGATTATTGGGCATATGACTCAAAGAAGGAGACGGGCTATGTTGGACTTAAGAATCAGGGAGCAACTTGTTACATGAACTCTCTGCTCCAAACTTTATACCACATTCCTTACTTCAGAAAGGTTAAAAACTTCAAAAATATTTTTTGTGATTATCGTAGCTCCTATACATTGATTTTGGTGTATGAACTATGAATAAGGATGTTTGTTTTTTGTCAGGCTGTATATCACATGCCAACAACAGAGAATGATAATCCCACAGGAAGCATCCCTTTGGCATTGCAGAGTTTATTTTATAAGCTCCAATACCATGACACTAGTGTTGCTACAAAAGAATTAACTAAATCATTTGGATGGGACACATATGATTCCTTTATGCAGCATGATGTGCAAGAACTTAACAGAGTTTTATGCGAAAAGCTCGAGGACAAGATGAAGGTACCGGTGTCCAACACAACAATGTGGATTTTTCTTTATTATTCTTGGTTTGTGATGTAACTACCACAATAGTAATTTCTCTGGAATTTTGTTCTTTTACTGGCTCAGGGAACTGTTGTTGAAGGGACTATACAAAAATTGTTTGAAGGCCATCATATGAATTACATAGAATGCATCAACGTAGACTTCAAATCAACAAGAAAAGAATCATTTTATGGTATGGATTGTTTATTAGTTTTCTCCTAAATAGGTTTTGCAGTATCAGATCATTAATCATTTTTTAACAATGTTTGGCCGCAGATCTTCAACTTGATGTTAAAGGTTGTAAGGATGTCTATGCGTCCTTTGACAAGTATGTGGAAGTTGAACGTCTTGAAGGAGATAATAAATACCATGCTGAAGAGCATGGTTTGCAGGTATTGCTGCTACAAGTTGATATGGCACTATTTCTCTTTATTTATTTTTGTTTTCCTCCGAGGTCTGTTGCCATGCTGATCTCAGCTACACTTTAGACTAACATGAGCGAAAATTGCTATATATTGACATTTGGAGTTTGAAAAATCATTTGAAGTACAAGGATTTTGTTTTGCCAATAGAAAACGCTTTACCTCTCTGAGGCGTCCCTCAGTTAGTCAACCAAAAAGCTCTGTTATGGTATCAATGTTTTTTGCTCCTTTTGAGTTTAAAGTTTAAAGGTTTCAAAAGATGTGAAAGGAAGCACTTCTGCCCAATTTCACATTTTAAATAGCTAAATCACAAATTTATGGCTGAGGGCAAGATCTGCTGCTTAAAATTAAGCTAAAACATCCTCCACTAGTTCTAAATCTACCTTTAACAAATTTCTTTGTGGTTGAGTTTTACATTGAAGTAAAAAATTATACACTTGATCATTTTATTTTAGTTTTTATTTTTCCGCCTCATGGTCACTAGGCCCTGCCTCAAGCCAGGCCGTTAGCGAATCACCTTGGTCAATCTTTCCTCTTAACTATGGCCGTGCCATAATTATGCTGTCAATGTTTTATTTTTTTGAAATGTTGATCTGTTGTGTCAAATACTTTTAGCATCTGCTCAAGTTCAACTATTGGGCTGGTGGGTTCGTTTGATTCTCTATTGACTTGAGAAATTTAATCTTCCTATAGACTTCTGTCTCTTCCTGTTGAGGTCTTGGTTTAATAACTTGATTGATGTAACATTGGATCACAATTTCTCTATATTTTGTTGATTGACCTCTATAAGACATTTGAATCTTAGGATGCAAAGAAGGGTGTCTTGTTCATGGACTTTCCTCCAGTGCTTCAGCTTCAGTTAAAGCGCTTTGAGTACGATTTTATGAGGGATACAATGGTTAAGGTCAGTTGTTAAATTATTAGTTATGTTTAACTTTTTACTTTATTGAGGTCAATGTTTGTTTGTCTTCTGTTGTTTATAGTATATATTTATGCTGTAATATATATTCTGAATATAACACTAATTTCTTTGAGTCTTGTGCGTGCTATATATTAGAAAATACAATGCAAGTGAGACTAAGAGTTATTGAGTAAATATTTATTTGTTACTTCTAGCTGTTTGGGTGAGAACATAAGCTGTATCCCTGTTGGAAGTTGACCTTTCTTGGGTTTCTCTATTTCAGTTCGTCTTTTCAGTACTTTAGGTGTATACTGTATAGTAGTGCATTTCTGCACAAGCAAATATTCTTGGTTCTTCATACGTTTTGTTAAATGTCTTTGTTCACCTCTCTAAGTTATGTGATTCGATAGTAGTGCTTACAACTAGCAAAATCTTGTATGAAAATCTATTGCAATCTCTCTTTAGTGCTTTTGCTGCTGATAATTATTAGTTAAAGCTCCTCAAAGAAGATGTCAATGGACCTGTTTTCTAACTTTAGGGCCCTTGACTTCTGTTGCTATCTTGTCGAATTTCTTGCTCTTTTTATTACTTTTTTTAAATTACAAAGTAGATTAGGTCTATCATTTGTTTTCACCATACACTTCTTTTAGTGGGGAATCTTGCAGAAATAAGCTTGTTTAGGAACCCTTATTGTCTATAAGCCCTAGTGTTTGATTTTCGGACATTGATTTTATTTTTGACTAATTGTAGAGTTTGGCATTATCCTTGAAAATTATGTTTCAAATTTTCTTCATGGTTGCAGATAAATGACCGATATGAATTTCCATTGGAACTTGATCTTGATAGAGACAACGGAAAGTATTTGTCGCCAAATACAGATAGAAGCATACGGAATCTCTACATGCTTCACAGGTTATTGTGCACTCTTGTTTTATCTCTCTGTTTCTACCTTGTGTTTTATGTTAATCTTTTCCCACTTGTTTTTCCTCATCAAGGAGGGATGGGAATTATGCAATCTTTAAATGAAAATATGATTTAAAAAACAGCAGAAGCACAGATAAGAAATGTATCACACGTGCTAGTTAAGCCATCAGAATGGGCTCCTACTTTGTTTTGATACTTGATAAAATATGCTGGAGATTTGATCCAACTCATAAGAAGACCAACTTTGTTTTAATGCCTCTGTTCTCATTGCTACGTTGTGTTGCATTTAAAAATCCCCAGTGATTTTAAAAGCTAATTTGAATTGTTGGTTAACTTCTTATTTTCATGGGTTCCAGAATTCCTTGCTTTCTGACTTTTCACCCTTTATTGAACTAGCCTGATGCTTGTGGGACTTGGAAATGTGTTCCATTAATATTTGAGCTTGTGATCTTTGTATACTGTATGCGGTGTTTCAGGGTGGAAATATCAACCAGCAAGTTCAGTTAGAAGTTTTTTCATCAGATGGATTTTTTCCTTAACATTCTCTGCTTCTTTTTCTCCCATCAGTGTTTTGGTTCATAGCGGAGGAGTAAATGGTGGACATTATTATGCTTTCATCAGACCAACACTTTCTGATAATTGGTGTGTTTCTTCTAGATTAAAACAGTCCCTTCCCCACCATTCACCCATTTATATGTTTAAGACTTTATAGGGAAAAAATTGTTTGTGGAAGATTCTCACTTTCAATTTGTTTTCTGATACACTTTTTAGGTTCAAATTTGATGATGAGAGGGTCACTAAAGAAGATGTCAAGAGGGCATTAGAGGAGCAGTACGGTGGTGAAGAAGAGGTGATTTACTTCATTTTTATTTTCATTGTTTTGTAATTTGTACTTCATTTTGTGTGCTTATGTTTTCCCGTATTCTTCAGTTGCCACAAACAAACCCAGGCTACAACAACACCCCATTCAAATTTACAAAGTACTCAAATGCATACATGCTTGTGTATATACGAGTGAGTGACAAGGATAAGATAATATGTGATGTGGATGAGAAGGATATTGCGGAACATCTTCGGGTAATGTTGCAGGACTTTGTATTAGGTCAATATATTCATAGTTTTGCATATAACATCACATACCCTACTTGCTACTCTAGATAAGACTGAAAAAAGAACAAGAAGAAAAGCAAGATAAGAGAAGATACAAAGCACAGGCCCACCTTTACACAATTATCAAGGTTATTGTTGCTTGTGGGCATTCTAATGTAAATTAATTTCCACATTTCTGTAATCAAAATGCCAAAGCAATCTATTAACATTTGCAGGTTGCTCGAGATGAAGATTTGAGGGATCAGATTGGAAAGGACGTGTACTTTGATCTTGTAGATCATGATAAAGTCCGTAACTTCCGAATACAGAAACAGATGCCTTTTAACCATTTCAAGGTATAGTTGGCTGGGTTTTTGTCTGATATAATGATATTGGAACCCTGATGAATACTTTCTCTCTTTCTTGTTTGTTCTGTTTTACATCATTCAGTCACTATGCTTTCCTGATTTATATTTGTGATGAATCTTATGATTAGTGGATGCTTAATCTTCTTAATTTAATGATTAATTGGGTTTGGAGGTTGGTTTGATTTTTAAAATCTGGGCTCCAAATATTAAAAGATTTGAGGTAGCCTTCCTTTTGTTATTTTTTATATGTTTAGATAATTTTCAAATTTTCACGAAATGACTGCGAAATTTTTTTCTTAGCTGTTTTCTCTGCTCAATAAATGATTGCACTAAGTAAATCCGCAATATTTTGAGGTCTTTATAACTCATTCTTCAGGATTTTATATTTGTATTGGGAGAATACTCTTGATAGACTAAAGTTGAAACCGAAGTAACTTAAGTCATACGCATATTATGAAACTGAATAGTGTATTATAGTCTACTGAATGAAGGTACTTGCTACACAACAGAGAAACCGAGAAAGGGAAACTCAATTCATGGGTGTCCTGTGGCAAATAAGTAAATATAAGACTAGGTTAACTATCCAACATATTTATTCTTTGTTCTCTCTGAAAGCTAAAGTACAAATGAAAAATAAAAAACTTACGATAATGATTCTGCATGTTTAGGACAAACGTTATTATCAGCTGACATACTAGGCATAATAAAAAAGTGCCATAAGATTTTTGTGCATAAAAATAATGTTTGATTTCCTTGCTAACTTACACAGCATTATTTGCAAACAGTATTCATATAATCTCAAAATAATGTATGATATTCTACTATGTAAAATGCTTTCTGCATGTGAAGATCAATCTGCAAAAGAGATGGACCTTTGTTTTTTTTGCTATTTTAGTTTTAAACCTAAAAGATTAAGATTTGTTTTTGGAAAAATACTACTACAGTGTTCATTCAATTTTTCTTGCACGAATCACATCATTTGATTTTCTAATCTCCAGTCATTATTACATTTACCCACATTCTACTTTTCAGCCAGTCACATGTTTATAGGTGACATTCATATAAATCGCTCACTTAAATTTATTCTTCTATCAAGTATTCACTTCGTTCTGATCGCCATTTATTATGTTATAATGTTATTATTAATGAGTTGATATGTATGTTTGTAATTATTTTTTCTTGTAGAGTACTAATATATGTCATGTTTTGTGAAGGAAGAAGTTGCCAAAGAATTTGGTATACCAGTCCAATTTCAACGCTTCTGGATATGGGCTAAAAGACAGAACCATACTTATCGTCCAAACCGTCCATTGACCCCACAGGAGGAGACACAAACTGTAAATATATTATCACTTTCTTTCCCTTTAATTTAATAATGAGGAATAATGTTCTTTGTGTATGCTACTGCACATTATATGCATACCCGTTTGCTAGAAGTAGTGACAGATGAATAATGTATTGGTATAATCTATCAAGTACGAAGAAGTCTTATGTACTAGTTACCTTACTTATGGTGGGTGAAGTTTTGTCAAATCTATTTAGACTGCAGAATGTGATGGGAGGTAAAATATTCTATATTAATAACCTTTGGGAAAATAAAGAGCCCTTTTCATTTTATTTTGTCAACAAAAATTAGTGACTGGACTGCAGATAATTTGTAGGATTTTAATCGTGTAGTTTAGGATTCAATGAAATGGAGTATATCTGAAATCAGAACAGAATTTTAAGATTGAAAAGAAAGGAGATCTGACGAATGCCTAGAGAAATACTACTGTGTACTTTTCATGTTTGCTATCCGATGTCTCACTTTAATTCACGATTGTGATAATTTGTTGTCTGAGTTGGTTTTGGTTTGTTGAATATCTTATATCTATTACATTTGAATGGATATTATGCAGCTTTTTTGTTGCCTATTTTGTGCAATACATTCAGTTTTCTTGTAGCTTTGGCCTTATCTTGGATTATGGCATGCAGGTTGGAGCATTGAGGGAAGTTTCAAACAAGGTCCACAATGCCGAACTGAAGTTGTTTTTAGAAGTTGAGTTTGGACTGGTATTTTTCTTAACTTTCTATGTATTTTTCTGTTTGGTTTTGTAAATACGACAATAGGGGATTCTCATCAGTCACATGTTAACCATATTTTCTGTGTTGTTTATATAGGATTTACTACCTATACCTCCAGCAGAAAAAAATAAGGAGGACATATTGCTGTTTTTTAAGCTTTATAATCCAGAGAAAGAAGAGCTTAGGTACTCACAATTTTTTTCTGTACTCCTTATTTCTTTTAATTTTTTCAGGCGGCCTTTTACTTTATTATTTTTATAGATATGTTGGGAAACTATTTGTAAAGAGCTCTGGAAAGCCAATTGAAATCCTAGAAACATTAAATGAAATGGCTGGATTTGCTTCTGATGAAGAGATTGAGATCTATGAGGTTTGTCTCGTCATTGTACATCTATATAATATTCCTAATTAAGATTTTATTTGATGTTATTTAATAGTGTATTGCTGTTTTTTTTTTTTTCGTTTCTGCAGGAAGTAAAATTTGAGCCAACTGTTATGTGTGAACGCCTTGATAAAGGAGCTTCATTTCGATCGAGTCAGGTACTGTTACTATTTCATTGTGATTTTATTATTCAATATCTTTTTTTCTTATGTGCTCACTTCTTGCCACCCCCTCCATTGCCCAAAGATCGACAATGGGGACATTATTTGCTTTCAGAAACAGCCCCCAACTGATCGTGAAGACCAATTCCGTTTCCCTGACGTCCCTTCATTTTTGGAGTACATGAAAAATCGCCAGGTCAATCTTTCATTTCCTTACACATCGTCCTTTTCATGCCTTTGGTGTAACTAAATTAGAGAGGCAATGTTTCTGATGTCTTGTGCCTCACTTTGCTCAAATGGCATCCATGTATCAGTCTGATGTTATTACTTTATAATACTCAGCATGGTATTTACGGCCATGTCAATGAATTCTGATAAAGCTCTTACCTTTTCAATTCAGACTATTTGCATATAGTAAGGTTCATTGACCGTCTTTCTATGTGGAACTGTTATACTATTGACTTTGCATAAAACCATTGACCCGATGTCTGTAAAATCATTTTCACTGTAATTTTTCCCCTTCTGCAGATTGTGCATTTTAGAGCCCTGGAGAAACCCAAGGAAGATGAATTTTGCCTTGAACTGTGAGTATCGCCGAGCCCCAATTTGCAGTTTTATTTTGGGGAATAATGTGTGACTTATGGCATAAATCTGCAGGTCAAAGAATCACACTTATGATGACGTTGTGGAGAGACTTGCCAAGCGCCTTAACTTGGATGACCCATCTAAAATCCGGCTTACTCCTCACAATTGCTATTCTCAGCAGCCAAAGCCCAATCCCATTAAATACAGATCAGTTGATCGTTTGATAGACATGCTTGTCCACTACAATCAGGTACAGGCATAAATAAATGCATCTGCCTTTTTTCTTATTTTGTTGGTGATTGATGAATTGATGATACTTTTGGTTTTTTTATGATAGATTTCCGACATATTGTATTTTGAAGTGCTGGACATTCCTCTTCCAGAAGTACAGTGTCTGAAGACTCTCAAAGTCGCTTTCAATCATGCTACTAAGGATGAGGTTCTGCCTGCTGCATGCTGAATTTATCTGTGCTGACATTTTGAACTCAATTACAGTAAAGATCATTGACCTAGTTATTTACCATTTCAGGCTATAATTCTGAATATCAGATTGCCAAAGCAAAGCACTGTTGGAGACGTTCTCAATGAGATCAAAACAAAGGTTTGCTCAGTTCTGCCTGCAAATTATATTTCACGCCAATAATATTATTTTTGTTCTATTAATGCTTTGAAGAATGTTTCCTTAATCTAATATAAATATCTCACATCTTTGTGCATCTTATAATAGGTGGAGTTGTCTCATCCAATTGCTGAGCTTAGGTTAGTTGAGGTTTTCTATCACAAGATATATAAGGTAATGTTCTCTTCTCTAAAATGTGTTTTTAACTTGATACGTTGAAAACTTTGCCTGAAGCCTAGAACCATACTTCTGTTCTTAGAAGTTCTGGTGTGAAGAGATTCATTGTTGATGATTTGTAATTTTGATATTCTCCGAGAATTTGGTTAGAATTAAATGCAAGACGCAAGCTCTTCATTTCAAGTAGTTAATATTGGTTTTTGAGAATTATTCATCGAAGCTAATAGGCAAAGTAACTTCTCAGATAGTACAATAGAATTATTTGCTTGAGAGTTGAGATAGATTCTACATTATAAGGTATTCACGACCTGCTTTCTCATCTTGTCAGATATTCCCCATGAATGAGAAGATTGAAAACATAAATGACCAGTACTGGACTTTGCGTGCTGAGGAGGTGAACTGTCTTCTCAAAACATGCTTTTCCTCTTTGCTTGCCACTATTTATCTGCATGGATTCTCTTAACTGTTTCGTCATGATTGAACTTATTTTGTCTGCTTTGGTAGATATGAAGATGTGCTTAATTTCATGCCGTCTATATTTATACGGTTCTGTTCTATCTCAGATTCCAGAAGAAGAAAAGAACATTGGGCAAAATGATCGATTGATTCATGTTTACCATTTCACAAAGGAGATTGCGCAGAATCAAGTGGTATTTCAACCTTGCTTTATATTGTGTCAGCAAGTAGATATTCATGAGTCATTTTGCTTATGTCTTATTAAATTGTTTCCTATCATTTCCCTGACAGCAAGTCCAGAATTTTGGGGAACCCTTCTTTTTGGTCATCCATGAAGGTGAAACATTAGCTGATGTTAAAGCACGCATTCAAAAGAAACTCCATGTTCCAGATGATGAGTTCTCCAAGGTATGTTATACCCAATATTGTGTTTGGATATTTAACGAATAATTGATAATACTTCTTCTGTCCCGGACATATAGTCATACTTTTTTGGGCACGGAGATTAAGAATATATTGTTTTATTGACTTTTTGACCAAAAAGTAAGGGGTAAAAGTGTTTTAAAATTAATAAAGTGGGTAAGTTTAAAAATAGTAAGTGAGATGTAAGGGTACACTTGTCTTTATATGTGAAAAGTAAAAAGTAATTATTTCTTTAAATAAGGTGTGACTACATGTATGGGACAAATGGAAACGGAAATTGTGACTATATCTTCGGGACGGAGGGAGCACCTTTTTTCACTTCAAATGATACAACTTTGTGATATATGTTCTCAAAAAATAGTTTTCTTTCTTGATCTTTTCATCACTATGCTTCACTATGAATCAAAACATGAAAACAACCTACTGACCCATTTTCAAGAACTATTTTTCAATAGTTAAAACAACCATTTAATTGCTGAAGCAATATTCTGATCATTCGCTTTTCTGCTAAAACAACCAGTGGAAGTTTGCCTTTATGTCAATGGGACGTCCGGAGTATCTCGAGGACTCTGACAATGTCTCCAGCCGTTTTCAGGTCATTCTTTGTTCACTTAATACTACACTACTACTATGTTGATATCTTTGAATGTTTTAATAATCCTGAGAAACTTGTAATATTCCTATCTTCCAGAGAAGAGATGTCTATGGTGCTTGGGAGCAGTACCTGGGGCTAGAACACTCTGATACTAATCCTAGAAGGGCATTTACGGCAAACCCGGTAATCTTTTCTCTATTGATGGAAGCTCAGATACACAGATAAAAGTTGTATGATGATATGATCTACTGTAGTCTGTAGTACATGTACATATGAATCTTGGAACTAGGCTTCAACTGTTCATCATGCTTTTATTGATTTTACAGTTTTGCATTATGCATTAAGCAATTTTTGGCCCCTAAGCTTGTCCTGATATTTTTTTCTCCGTCACTTTTCTGGTAATTGCAGAACCGCCAGACATTTGATAAGCCGGTGAAAATATACAATTAGGGTTGAGTTTGCACTTATCTGTACGTGCTTATTTCCAAGTCCTGACCAGAATAGCAAAATGGAGAGTATGGTAATGGAAACAGGTATTGAGGGAGAAACGAGTGACAGTCCCTCTTGTTCTTTTTCCCAGAAGAGGCTATGGTGATTTTGATCACAATATTATATCGGTAGATGAAGAAGTCCTTGGCATCCTCCAATTGCCACCTTGCATTTGTAGTTGGAGGGAAATTTGACATTGGCCCGTGTAATATATTATGCATAACAAGATTTTTGGTGGTTGGTTTTGTAAAGTGGGTACAGATAGGTTTTACTTATCATATATTAAGCTTTTACGTGTACTGTGCAGTTTTTCATAGTAATTTTTTCCCCAAGTTTCATTTCCACTTGTGTATCGGTGGCGTGGTTTTATTTTGTGTTCTCGTTTGACTGTTCACGAAGATAAATCAAGAACCCCTCTGATTGGCGTATGGCACCATGGGGTGTTAGTTGAAGATTAATAGTCCAACAAGTCTATATATGTGTAGAAAGACTTTAAATAATCTTTAGAGCAGATGCACAAAGTTTGTTGGACAAGTATCAAACCAGTCAAGTATTGGTAATATTGTCACAACGTTTTAATAATATATTGTAAACACCGGATTAATTTACATAGCAGCGCCTGTAGCTCAGTGGATAGAGCGTCTGTTTCCTAAGCAGAAAGTCGTAGGTTCGATCCCTACCTGGCGCGTTTCTTATTTTTTTATTAACTTTTTGGAACCCGAACCGAAGCGGTGGTTGGTTTCTCGAGAAAAGAATCCTCTTGTCCAACAAGTCTCCATTTATTAATAACCTAACCCGACCCTTTTTCTTTCTTTCTTTTTTGTGGTCACTGGATAATAAGTAGTCTCCCGAAGTTCATCTCAAAACCCTCTCTTTCTCTCTCTAGAATCTCGCTCGTTAACTTGATGGCGCAGATGAAGATACTGATCGGTGGTCTCCTGTGCGCGTTGTGTCTGCTCGTACCCCTGATTTCTGCGAGGACCGCCGACGTTCAGTATTGCAGTACGTTTTTGAATTCCTCCTTTAACTTCCCTAATTTTGATATACTCCTTTTCCTGTTCCTACTGTTATTTTTGTGGATTTTTCCGTGATCGATAGATAGTCAACTTCTTGAATTTAAAAATAAAATTGTCTTTTTGTTTGATGATTTGTATTTCTGATTGCAGAAAAGAACACCAACTACGCCGTCAACGTCACTTCGCTGGATATCGATCCGTATCCGATTTCCACCGGCAAAAACACCAAGTTTCAAATCACTGCAGTTACAAGTAATTGCTACGCTCTTGTAGTTTTTCAGTTATGGGATAACTGTACCTCTATTTTTGGGTGGAAATGGAATGCCTGGAATTATACATCCATAAGAATTTCGACTTGTGTGCTATAAAAATCAAGTAAATTGAAAGAACTGATTGATGATCTGATGACATATATGTTTCACTTAAATTTTATGCTATGTCTGTCTTTTGTACTTGTGCCTCTTCTGTGCGGTTGTGGAAGTTTGTATTATCAGTGGCATTATTGTAGGTACAGAGAGTTGAACTTAAATGTTGAGACGCTCTACTGTCGATGGTGGTTGATCCCTTTGTAGCGTATGTTAATCAAAAGTGTGATACATATAGCTTTATTGAATTTCAGTCATGAAGTTACTTTTTCAGAATTGCTGTCACTTGCTTGGGGAAAATGGGGGTTATAGTACTTGTTAAAATTGATTGATGGTTGTTGATGGCATTCGATTTTTCGCACATTGTGGAAGATGTTACTTCAAAATGATGTGTTTTAGAACTAGAAATGATCATGGTGAATCCATGTGGTTTCATGGCTCCTCATCATTTGAACTTGTTGAGCTTTTTTTTTTTTTTTAATTTAAGTTTGCTGTATAAAATGCCTGATTTTTTTAGCATTACCCTGGGTAATTTTGTACAGCCGAGGCAATATCCGGTGGGAAGCTTGTAATCGATGTCTCATACATTGGATTACACATCCACAGCGAGGATCATGATCTTTGCAAAGAGACTTCATGTCCTGTTTCTGTTGGAGATTTTAAGGTCACACACGCACAAAAGTTACCTTGGTATACTCCATGGGTGAGTGATTTACCTTGATCTTATGCCTTTCAATTCACTAATTTACTGTGGAAATGTGTTGAATATATTAAAAACGCTGTTCTATTATGATATATGCAGGGCTCTTACACGTTGGAAATGAAAATGGTGGACTCTGAAGGCAATGAACTGACATGCATCACTTTTGGCTTCAGCATTGGGTTCATAGCTGAAGAAAATAATTACTTGGCTGATATTTAAATGCTCGAGGATCTGTTCTTCTGTTTTCGGGTTGTTGACACTTGACATTACCCGCGCTCTTTTATTATTGTATATATTCGTAAATGTTCTCCCTACCAAGTTTCTATTTTGTATTATAACTATGAAGACATAAAACCACCTGTTTAGACCTAATTACAGTATTTGTTTTGGTAAGTGAAATGCTGTGAGCTTTTTTATTTCATCCATTGTTGTACTTGTTCTTGCTGTAATATTTTTAGGGACATGACATGCCGACTCAAGCGTAATTGAATCAAAAAAAATTGTTTTACAATGGGCATTGGTATCTGAAAATATATACTTGGCAAATATATACTTGGCAAATAAATTGCTGTGAGTTAACTAATGGAGTAATATTAATTTAGATTTTTAATAGATCTTTATATTTATAAAGATATTTTCCAAAAAAAAAATCACCTATATAGGGAATTAAAAAAAGACATAATATGATATTGTATTTTTGGCTAAACTAAAATATTTTAAAAGAACAAAAAAAACCTATTCGGCAAAAACCAAAACCCCAATAAAAAAATCGAAAGATATACTCTTTCCTCCTACTACTGTATTTGTATTTTCCATGGCTCTTCCTTTTCCTTTCCTTAATTGTATAAGCACAGACCCTTTTCAACAATTTCCCTTTTATGGGTTTTCATAGATGAACATAACTGCTGCCATAGACAAAGCCCTTCTCCTCCCTTCACTTTCCCACCTCTACATCTTCGTTTTCGCTCTCCTCCGCACCGTCGTTCGCTTCATGGACTCGCTTTTCTTTTCCAACGGCGAAGACGACGCCGTTTTCTCCACCCCATTCGATCGCTCGTTCTCGCCCCCTTCTTTTTCCGACCCCGGAGAATCTATCTTCCTCGTCTCCTTCAGGTGGGTTACCTTACTAGATTGCTAGTTTTCTTCTCTGTCTTTTGAGTACTTATTGGTATTGTGGTGCAGATGGTACAAGGAGGCGGTGTGCGGCGGCGGCGGCGGTTTTGAAGGAACGGATGGAGTGAGGGGCGTTTTATACAACTCGACGGTGCGATTGAGTGGTGCGGAGATGGACGATAGTAATGATGACGACGACGATGATGACGATGGTGATATGGTTCTTGGTGCTGTTAAGGATTCGGAGATTATCGTGAGCATGGAGAGAGAAGGGGAGGCGCAGGTTAGTGGAGAAGAAGGGGAGGCGCAGGTTAGTGGAGAAGAAGGGGTTTCTGCCGACGACTGCGAATTGGCTTTGGTGTCAGAGTGGATGTTTTTCACTGCCCTTAAATGGTGAACCCAACTATTTTAGTCTTAATTAATTTTTAGTATTTTAGGTTTGTGTGACAGTAGTTGTGTTTTCGTGTTAATTTTCGAGTTTGAAGTTTTCTTGTAGTTGCATCTTTGCCTGAGTAATTTCTGATTGCATTTATGCATCCAAGCAATAAAACTACGTTTCCACGATACTATCTTTTCCATTATGGGTAGGCTTATCATGCTTTGTGTGCAGTTTTTTTAACAAAATCTAGAAAACCTTAAAATTATTGGGTGTTTCTGTTCTCATTGATTTGCTCGATGGATACGCGGTGTACTAAATTATAAGTACATCTATGGATGTGTGGCATTATCCAGGCTCACTGCATGCAAGGATATGAAATTAGCATCTGGGATGGTATTCTTTCGACGGTTTTTGCATGATGGATGTGTGTCATTTATATCGAAAGATTTGACGATTATTTTTTGCTTTTTGTTGTAGGCATTATGATAAGGAGGATGTGGGAAGTTTACTACCTGGCGATGATGTATTCTCCTTGAAGATCAGGATTATGTATATGGGGGACGAAAGATCTTTAGTCATAAAGATTAACCAAGAGGTGCATATAAAATTTGGCTACTGTTTTCTTCTTATTCTACCATTATACAATGTGATTCTTGTCTGTGGAATTATGTTAGGCAAAGTGGCAAACTAGTTACCAGTTGCGTTGGTGATTGTTTCAAATTAATTTTCACATCCGAAATTTGATTGCCACTATATCTTTGAGAATATAATTGGTCGATTTCCCAAGAGGGCATACTACTTGGTTTGTTATATAAAATGCTGAATAGATACTTAAATAGAAAGATTTAAATTCTTCCTATTTAATTAATGGAAGTGCTTTGATAATAGTGGCAAATTTGTGGTAGTATTTTTGTCACAGATATGTAATTTATTGCAAGAAAAGGAACGTGTAATTTCCTCTCAGTGACAGTCACACTCACAGTTCTTTTAACTTATTACTGAAGAAAAGCAGTTAAGTGGAAATTTATTTTTGAACAAGTTTCTGTGCAATATATGAGAAAATGAGTAGACAAACCCTTGTGGTTTTATGGCTATGGTTTTAGTGCTGATTCCTGCAGCAAGCTTATCTACCTCATATATGACGTACATTGTTTTTTGCATCTATCATTAGTATATGTTTTCCAGAATATAAAGAATTAGTAATCTTTTAATGTTTCTTTGTCGCTAGTTGATTTTACCTGAATGGTAATTCGATGTTGACTGGGTGACTGTGTATCTTTAATCTGACTATTTTTATCCTTTGTGAATTAAAGGACAATGAAGATCGAGTTTTCGGCAAAGCATGCAGTATATTTGAAAACCAACCTGGCACGGTGAGCAAACTTTATTAGTTATTAGTATGATAAAGTAAATAGGTCTTTAATGAATGTTGATTACTTACTCCCTTAACAAATTTCAGTTGCATGTCTGGGACTTCTCAGGACAGACAAACCAGCTATTTATTGCTGATATCAAATCATCTATGGATATAGATCAACCAGATGATGAGGTAGTCATATATTTTCTTTCTTAGTGTAGAAGTTTGGAAAATTATGATTGAAATCGTGTTTTAAGTGTGGTTTTTTCTTGCTGTCCCTACTGAGTAAATGATATACAGAGCTTGTGGTGAAATTTCTAATCTAACAGGCAGAGAGGTGTTGCACTAATTTTGACGAATTAAATGTAACTAGTTCTGTTTGAAAAACATGTTTCATTTGTGTTTTACGGTTAGATTTCAAGCTCTCTCGGATTATTCTGTCTTTTTTTAATTTCTAAATTTAAAATATGGAAGCTTTTAATTCATATGATGTGGTGTCCCAAAATCTCAGTCTGTATTTTTTTATTTGTGACTCCTGTGGATTTTCTTGTTTAGGTTAGGACAGAGTTGCAAATTTATGGCTTGCCTAATACTGCAGTGGCACAATCTTGGATCGGTGGTTACTCATCATATTCACCACTTAGGATGAATGGAAATTTGGAAGAAGAGAACATGTTTTCAAGTGTCATGACACCGGTTGATGGTACCTCTTATAGCAGTGGTGCCTTGGGCTTGATTGGATTGCATAATCTTGGAAGTACTTGTTTTATGAACAGCGCTATTCAATGCTTGGTGCATACTCCAAAGCTTGCTGATTATTTTCTTGGAAACTTCAGGAGAGATCTCAATTTTGAAAATCCACTGGGGATGAATGTACGTCCCTTTTTCCCTGTGTTTTTTTTTTAATATGTTTGTGGATATTGATTAGGTGAATAGGCGGAATAATTCCTGGTTTGTTTGTTCTTCGTAATGTTTTGATTGTGGTATTTTACAGGGAAAGCTTGCTATAGCATTTGGGCACTTGTTAAGAAAGTTGTGGGCTCCACGTGCAAGACCAGTAGCTCCTAGGCTGTTCAAGTCAACTATTGCTAGTTTTGCTCCCCAATTTAGTGGGTACAATCAGCATGATTCCCAAGTAATTGTTAAAGCCTTCAAACCAGATGTTTAAGTGATATCTGCAGGATGAGAATTTTCATGTCTCACAAATTTTATTGTTGTAGGAATTTCTTTCCTTTTTGTTGGATGGTCTTCATGAAGATCTCAACCGCGTGAAGAGAAAGCCTTATATACAGGCAAAAGATGAAGATGGTCGCCCCGAAGAAGATGTCGCAAATGAATACTGGGGAAACCATTTATCTCGCAACGACTCAATCATAGTTGATTTATGCCAAGTATTTTTCTTTGCTCTTGTTTCCAGGCAATTATACGGATAACAATAATGTTTCGATTGTTCTAATTGTCATTTGTTACTATTTTTCCCCTAGAATGTCCGTTGGATCTTCAATATTTAGTTTCATTTATCTTATTAGAAATATATCCGACTTGCATTTCGCTGCTATATTGCATTCATTTTGATTGTAGGGTCAATATAGGTCAACACTGGTTTGTCCCGTTTGCAAGAAATCATCCATAACATTTGATCCATTTATGTACCTGTCATTACCGCTTCCTTCTTCAACCTTGCGAAAGATGACTTTGACTATCCTAAGCACTGATGGAACTACTTTGCCACATCCTGTTACAATAAAAGTCCCAGTGAAGGGGACCTGGAAAGACCTTGTCGAGGCCCTGGCTATTGCTTGCTCATTAAGAGATGACGAAACACTATTAATTGCCGAGGTATTCTCAAAACCTCAGGAAGCAGGATTTTTGTTGACTGGTTAAATCTCATTAATATATATGCATCTATGTTTATATAAAAGTTTTGGGTGATGTTTAGGTTTTGGAGATAGTTTATATTATAATTGCTTAGACTACTATCAAATTCTGGTTCCCTCATAGGCCCATTTAGTTTTATTTATGTATAATACTTTCACTTGCTCATGCACACACACACACACATACTGGATGTCCGAATGAATGGTACTCTGAATTAGACTTGGTGTATTGCTGTGTTTGTATGTGATTAGACATCATCGAACCTTCTAATCACGTGGGAAGATGAAGCTGGCTATGCCGTTCCTCATTCTGTGTGAGGCTTATCCTGTAAATATTACCTTTGACCAAAATTATTATATGTTTTAAGTCAAAGACATGTGATATTTTCCTTGTTTTGTGGTGCATGTCTATTATCATCAAAAACATATATTTTGAAACCGCAACTTCATGGTTACTTCTAGATTATGTAATGATTTCTCTTGGTGAAACACTTTCAATGCTATATTAACTTCTGCTGTACTGAAGTTCATGAGAGTTTTGATATTTGGTTATTTTAATGAGAATAGAAATATAGGAGTAATATCCAAGAAAAATTATTTTGCACCAAGAATTCTTACTCTTTCAATATTACTCCAATATTTGACTTGTGTGGTACCCTGCAGATTTTCAGTCATTCAGTCTATAAACTTTTGGACGATCCTGATGGTTCAATAGAGCTAATAAGAGATGGTGACATACTTGTTGCCTATAGATTGCCAAAAGCTATGGACGGTTCTCCTTTGGTTCAGTTTATTCATCAGCGCGAGCATCAGTAAGTTCAACTCTCCCTTTTGATCTATGTTGTTCAAGGTTTACCTTTTTTACATGAATGCTTGAAAGCAAACAAGTTAATGTACTGTTGTAGTTGCATAGTTGGATTTTCATGTGTATTATATATGGCTAACTTCATATCTCATACAATACTACATAAGAGTATAAGACTATAAAAATAGTGTCGAATCGGACATTATGACAAGATAATGTTACAGCTGTTGAATTGTGTGTCAAAATAGACAGCACATTTTAACATTTGTAATTGAATGCAAATACTTGTACAACATCTAAAGGCAAATATTTTTAATTTGCAGACTTTGTGCTGAAAACTAGGAAAAATTATGTATCTTGTATTTTCATTTATTTATGTATTTTCTAAAGAAGTTATTATCCACTGCTGAACGGAATTTTGGTTCCTACTTGTTTCTGACGGGTGCTTTCACATTTATTCATGTGATTATGTCATGGTCAGGGCATTATACCGATTCCCAACATATATCAGCAGGTTTGGAACCCCTCTTGTGGCAAGGATGTCCGATTTATCTAGAGGCTCTGAGATACGGAAAACGTTTCTCAACTTCATTAAGCCGTTCTTAAAGCCCGGTAAACAGATCTTCACTGATGATGCTTCGCGAAAGAGTTCTCATGAGGAGGGTGAAGTGATAGAAGATTCGGTTCTGGATGAATCTGAAGACGACTCGGATGCTGTCCTTGACTTTGAATTTCGTTTGGGCAGCATGAAGATACATATGGATGAGCTAGTACATGTGCCCTCAGGGTCTGAACTTCCTACTGAGGTACTCGTTGATTGGCCGCAGACCATGATTCAGAAGCATGATACTTCAACTCTGAGGTTGCTGCCTGCAGTCTGCAAAACGTCGAAGTGGACTCATGAATCCATCTCGCTCTATAATTGTGTGGATTCGTTCTTGAAGGAGGAGCCTCTCGAACCAGATAACATGTGGTATGTTATATTTCCGTACCTTATTTTGATTTGCCATGTCTTTTTAGAATGTTTTTATTTAATTTCCATTTGTTACACTGTATGTACCAGTTTATGTACATCTGATTGCTAAATTCTTTTGTATTTTGCTTATTTGATTTTTGCTTGATTACCAAAGTACCCTTGCATTTGCCCCTTCATATTACATCTGATTGCTACCCCTTCATATTATTCAAATCGAATAATATACTACAAGCTAAAAGGTTTTTCATATTACAATCAACTCAATCGTCAAGTTACTTTTTGTAAATATTAGTACTATATTTTGCTTCTGACCTGTTATGAGCAATTGTTTGATAATATTGATCATCTAAACGAGTGTTTTGTCATAATAGGTATTGCCCTAATTGTAAGGAGCATAGGCAGGCTAGCAAAAAGTTGGATCTTTGGAGATTGCCGGAGATTCTTGTCATTCACTTAAAAAGATTTTCGTTCAGCCGATTCCTAAAAAGCAAGTTAGAAACTTTTGTGGACTTCCCCATTGATGCATTCGACCTCTCTAATTACATCACTCAGAAGAATAACACCGATTCCAATCGGTACATGTTATATGCCGTGAGTAATCACTATGGTGGTATGGGAGGCGGTCATTATACTGCATTTGCCAAAGTTAGTGTTCATTCTTACCCAAATCACTTTTTACAGAATACACAGTTTTTTTTTTTTTTTTTTTTTTTGCTTGCGTTAATGAATTTGTTCTTGGCACTGCAGCATAAGCTCAACAAGTGGTACGAATTTGATGACCGCCGCACGTTCCCAGTTAGTGAGGACCAGATAAAGACACAAGCTGCTTATGTGCTCTTTTACAAGAGAATCTGAACTTCTGAAGGTGGTGGCTATATTTCTTTAATGATAAAATGTACATATCAAATTTTATCGGGGTTGCACGCACTAACATCAGATGACTAGGTGCAGGACTAATCGGCACATTCATAGTTTGCCAGTCAGATTATTTTGTTCTTCGAATAGATACTCCATTTCAGATAATTGTATATGGAAAACCTTTTAGCTTATATTTTGTGGGTTAATGTCTTCTCAATTATTTTGACTACATTCAATATTCATTTCAAATTTTGATGTTTAATTCAAATCATTTGTTATCGAAAAATTGAATATGGATATATATATTAAGTTTTATGAATACAAATTGAATACTAGTAGTATTCAATTTGAATGAGTACTGCACAAATAGTTCGAATAATTTGAATGAGTACTGTAGAAATAGTTTGGATTAATTAATATATGTGCAGGACTTCCACAGTTAGTGAGGACCGCTATTAATTTGAATGAGTACTGTATGAATTTGATGACCGTCGCACGTCCCAGTTAAGACATGTTATTTTGGACTGAAGAGATCTGAACTGAATTGAACTAAATTAATTTTTTATAAAAATAAAAATAATTTTTATAAATTATTAAGTTTTTTTTTAAAATATTAAGAATATTATCACAATAATTAGATTGTATATTGAAAATTATAGATTGAAATTATTTTTTATTTATTTTATTTTAATTTATTTTGAAATAATTAGATTGTATATTGAAAATTATAGATTGAAATTATTTTTTATTTATTTTATTTTAATTTATTTTGAAGCGAACTGAACTGAAGTGATCTGAACTGTGAACTTAAGATTTGAACTGAACTGGACCGGATTGAAATTAAGTCCAAAAGAACAAGTCTTTAGTGAGGACCAGATATAATTATGTGTTTTTTATATCTTCTTTTTTACTTTTCATCGGAAGTATGAAGAATTTAAGGATGAATCTTAACAATTGAGATAAGAGCTCCGAGTTGAGCCAATTCATATAGTATTGTTTTCTTATAAAAGATTCATGTTGAAGAATAAAAATTGTGAAAATAGAAGATTGAAAAAAAAAATGTTGCGGTATTGATACAGTTCCTTTAATTCTTTAACATCCAACTATTAATCTCTGTATTCAAAATATTTTGTTGTTTTAGCATCAAAATAATTTATTGTTTTAAACTTATTCCTTTTTTCAATTATACGGAGTATAATCATACTCATTTATTATTACAGTTCGCAATCTTAAATGCATCTAGTACTCTCACAATAATTTGTCTTTGATTCATTAATGTTTCTGTTGAAAAATTGTTCAATAAAAAATTTCATTTGAATGGTAGCCAACAATCTAGATATCTAAGGCTGAATAAGTTTAGGTTGCAATTATATACTGTATTAATTAACTCAATTTAATTTTTCTTATCTGACCATTTTATTACTTATAATTAGAGCATCCCCAAATAGCCAATACAAATTTAACGTGTCAACAATTTGTACATAGATACACTATCGGAGTGAGATATAATTGGTTTGTGTCTTATATTATGTGTCTTAGATGTATAAAAAATGAATAATTGTACCTCTAAAAACATGTTCTTTTGGACTAAAACTGACTTAATTTCAGTTCATTTCAGTTCAAATCTATTCAGTTCAGTTCAGTTCAGGTCCGTTCAGTTCAGTTCAGTTCAGTTCAATTCAGTTTTCGGTTTTAATAATAATAATAATAATAACAACAACAACAATAATAATAATAATTATTATAATAATAAAAATAATAATAAAAAAAATTAATAAAAATTAATGTTAATAAATATTAAATGTTTGTAATATTGAAAAAAAATCACAAAAATTACAAAATTTAAATAATCGGTCAATCTACTTCCATATGATCTACCTCCTTATCATTTTGTTGTACTCCATCTTCATGCTTTTCGGTGTTGTTATCTTTTCAAATAGCTTCGACTATATCCATCCTTACCTTAGACATGAGCTTCATTCGATTTTTATCATCCAACTTTGTATCTGTTCTCCCACTGGTAACATTATGATGTACAATTGGAATACCACTCTCGTGCATTCGTATGAAATTATGAAGTGTGAAACAAGAAACAATAATTGACATTTGATACTTTTGTGATATTTGAGGAATAATTTTCAACACCTTTCACCTTTTTTTCAACTGACCAAAAGCACATTCAACTTTCATTCTTAATGAAGAATGTCGGTAATTGAAATGTTCAGAAATTCCTCTAGGTGGTCCATGCTTATATTCCGGAATATGATATCTGACGTTGGGATCGCAAATAGGAGACAAATATCCAAGAGTATTAAGATATTCAGAGTCTACCAAATAATATTTACCTACAACGTAAAATAAATTTTGCATCAAAATTAAAAAAACAATACGAACAATTTATTTGAATTTATCGATAAACCATAAAAGTTATAGAATGTAAATCATTTTTTAATTTTATTAACCTCATAAAAAAATAAGAAATTTAATAAAATTGTTTATAATATACAAAATATTGAAATTTTAACAATACTAATTTTAGTTTTTCATTATTTTAAGTTTCTTATTTTGAACTTAATTTTAGTTCACTTCAGTTCAGTTCAGGTTCATTCAGTTCAGTTCAGATCTATTCAGTTCAGTTCAGTAAAGTTCAGTTAGTCTAAAAGAACAGAGCCTTAATTCTATTGATTTAAACTGAACGGAATTAAATTGATTTTTTTTTAAATAATAATAATTTTTATAATTTTTTTTTAAATATTAATAGTATTATGACATTAACTAAAATGTATATTTAAAACTATTGATTAAAATTATTTTTTATTTATTTTATTTTAATTTATTTTGAAACGAAATTAATCGAGTTATAAACTGAACTGAATCGATTTGAACTGAACTAAACTAAAATTGACTAAAATTATGTTAAAAATAACCGTTCCTAACTATTAGAATGATGGAATACGAATTGAAACATCAAAATTAGATGAGATGTGATTTGTCAAATGATGTGACACTAAACTATTATAGTTGTTCTATTTGCCTAAATAATTTTATTATAAAAAATATAATACTAATAAAATTTTGAAAGAATTGAGTAACGAGTACTACTATATTCAATACTTAGAACATCGAGAATGGTTGGTATCAATTTTAAGTGTCACAAATTTGTATTTAAGTATATTATTGAAAATAAAGTAAAAATTGATAAATATAAATTTTATGTGTCACAAATTTGTATTTAAGTATATTATTAAAAATAAAGTAAAAATTGATAAGTATGTGTGTCAACTAAGTTGATAGTTTTAACTTTAAAATGCTCTTATAAAGAATGCATGGTAAACTGTGAAAACATTAAATATCCAAATATAATCCATTATCAGTATCACGGTCTCTAAATTTTCTTCCATTATTTTAAATCATTTATTTATTATTATGCTGCGTTTATGTTCCAGAGACGCCTCTATTTTTTAATATATAAAAAAAAAACAATGGTCTCGCACCACCTCATCTTGTGAGATCTCCGAACTATCTTCGAACTACGAATCGGGTTTTTGTTAAAAGTTTCAGAGGCAAGTATTTTTTTTACCTCAGTTCTTTTTTACCTTTTCTTGATGCTTTTACATATATGTATTTTTCATTTCCGCCTTTTGTGTATTTTATTCCGAGGTAATGATTGTGTTTTTGTTAAAGTTTTCACAAGTTTTTAATCTGAGTTATTCACTGATTTTCATAGGTTTTTGTTTTACTAATTTGATATATGATCGAGCAGTGAGTAAAAAAAAGCAAACAAAAATGTTATCTATTTGTGAATATATTTGTGTGCACACATTTGTGAATGAAAAGTGTGTGTTTCCTGTAATAACTAACAAGGTGTATGTGGGTTTTCGGAAAGCTACCCTTTTCGGGGTCGACACGAAACTTATATTTGTTGTTGTGTGTTGTGCTATTTTGGGATCAAACACCTAACACCCCCATTCGTATTCGTTATTTATTCTGCGTTTCGATTCGGTGTAGCTTGTTTCAAGTGAGAATCTTGATCCGGTGTAGTGTGAGTAATTGATGATCTCAAGTATGGTGGGAAAGGGTAGCAATATCTCGGAGTATCGAAGCAAGTTGGACGAGACACTAGCGTCGTCCGAGTTGAGAAATTACGAAACGATTCGGACCCTTGTGAAGAATCAAATGTTACAATCATTGGATGATGATGGATTAGAAGGTTTGTTATATATAGCACAGTTTTATTGAGCTTTTGGATACGATGATTTTGTAATTTTCTATGTTCTGTCCTTTCAGAATGCACGGAAAATGTGGTGGAAAAAAGAAGTAAAGAGATGTTCAATTTTCTCGGTATGTTGAGGAGTGCCTCCACAAGCGAAGTCGAGAGGTTGAAATCGAACGAAGAGTTGCAGAGAAGCTGGAAAGTAATTATAATTCATCGTTTTTCATAGATAATATTTACTGTGCAATTTTTACTGCAGCTGTATTTATCTATCACGCTTTTATGATTGGTTTTGTAGGTAAAAGAAGACACTGATGAATTCCGAGTCATGTACCGAGAAGGGACAGCTGGAACTCCGTTTCATTCACTGCTCGTCGAAGGCTATGTGGATGGCACCCTCGATGTTTGTAAGCTAAATCCAAGAGACGCTGTTATTTTATATTATTATTTCATTTTTCAAACAAGTTTTCTTCATCCTTAACAGGTGTATGCGTTTCATGCGAGTCCGGTCTCTATAAGAAATGGTAACCTTTCGCACATTGATTTCATCAGCTAAATAAGCCTAAAATTTAGGACCAAAATAAGTACAAAACGGGTTTCGATGTATTCTGCCAGGTGGCCTCAATCCGCAATACCAACGTTCAAAATCATCTCGTCTCAATGTGTAAAAAAAGTTCGAATGGGCGAACAAATATCGCTAGTGAGGTATTGTAGAGTGATATATTTCCTCTTATTATTACAACTTGTTTTACGATGCTGACATGTGCTTAATTAATTGTTTGGAAGAAAGGATGAAGCTTTCGTGGCCACTGTCGAGCAGAGAGGCTCTGGTGCATTTTTTCACGTTCGAGTATTTCCAGGAGGGTCTCATTGTGGTGCTGCTTAACACCGTAATTCAGCAGTACTGTTTTCTTGATTTCCGACCAATTTGTGACTCGTTTTTTCTTTGATATTAATCTTTTTATTTCAGATATCTGATTTGGAGAGTATTGAAAAAAAGACTCATGGATTTACTAGAGACGGGATACCAGATGCGGAGGATGTAGTGAGAATCGACGTAGTCGGAGGCTTTGCTATGCAAAAGTTGACTGCAAATAGAAGCTACTTCAGGTGATCACGATTATTTTCTCTGATCAAAATATTCTCCTATAGGAGTAATTAATTTTGTCGTGCAGGACAATAGCAACCATGGATATCAAACTCGACTTTGTCCCACCGGCATTTATCAATTTTATCTCGAGGCAGCTATTGGGCAGCGGCTTCAAGCTCTATAAAAAGGCATAAGTCTCGATGCTTCGACGAATTTTCGTGATCTCGTATTATATTTCTTTACTTCATTTTAATTTAATTTTCTGATATATATCTGCAGGAGATTGCCTCCGTCACTAGAGGTGATGAAGAATTCCACGAGGCTCTCAAAGACCCAATGTATGTGCGTATACACGAGGCCCTTTACTCGCATAATATACATCTGACTCCCCCACCAGCTCTAGAAAGCCCGAGAAGCACGCCCCTCGATTTAGAAGCACATGACCGTAAAATAGTCAATGAGATTGAAGAGGAAGATGCTCATACTTCATGTGAAATTATTGTAAACAACGAGAGTATAGAAGAGGCGGAACAAGATTTTCGAACGAGCAATGATACTACGGAACATTTTACACATGAGGTCGAGGATAAGGTCGGCAGCATTAGCCCCGATGTTCGACTGGCTCTGGGGACTTTGGAAAAGGCCATTTCAATGTTTCGGGGGAGGAGTAGTAATGATTTTGGAGACGGTCAGCCTGGTGAGATTAAGAATGGAAGTTTGAGAGATTCCAACGAGGAAAATGGAGAAGAATTAGTTTTCTCGGAAGGTGATCGAACAATTGAACAACCATCGGCTTCTTCGCATGAACCCAAAAAAAATCGACTCCGACAATCATGGTCCCAGGTAACTTAATTTTCAAAGTAATAATCAGGTGTAGATTTGGATAACTTTTTATAAATGTAAATAAAATGTTGGGGTATTTTTTGTAATTTTGATGTAGTAGATGGACTATTTTGTAATCAGGTCAAACGTCGAGGGAGAAAGGGTAATCGTTGAAAGGAAACAGCAAAAAACCGAGGTTTTGCTGGTTTGTAGCTCACCAAGAATCGCAAGGGTAAGTCGAAGAGGACAGCCGAATTTAAGTATATAGGTATAGTTTGTTTACAACAACATCCTACATGAAGGAAGAATAAAATATACAGTGCAAGAAAAATGTAGTAAAATGTATACTCCCTACTTCCGTCCCCTAGAAATAATTACACTTTTTACCTCCTCGAGAGACGTCCTATTATTTTTTTTGATAAGTTGAGAGACGAGAAACTCTACCATTTTTTTTTTATAAGTTGAAAGACGAGAAACTCTACCGCACCCTGATTGTTGTGTGGCTTTGATTTTGTTTTACATTTTCATTTTCAAGTGATCACAAAAATTCCGTTTCTTCGTCATTATGTTTATGCCATTCGTGTCTCTCGTTCAATATACTATTGCTGTCTTTATTTATACGATCTATATAAATTTTGCATTACAACAACAAAACAAGATTAAAAAAAAATTATTTTTATTACTTCTTCCATTTCATAACAATAAATTTTTAGTTTTTTATTTGACGGAGGGAAGATTTTTATTTTTTTTGTCAAGGTGGATCTTACATCAAAAACCCCACACCATTCAAAATGGAAAGAGAGCGTTTAGAGAGTTTTTGAATTTCAAAAATTGTAACGGTCACAAATCAAATCCCTAAAACTCAAACTGGAGTGTAAATTATTACTCTGAAACAAACAAAAAGAAAGAAGAAACAGAAACCCTAATAGTGTAATTCCTGGGAAATGGCGACCCTAACCCCAGGCATCCTTCTGAAGCTCCTCCAATCCATGAACACGGCCACCAAAGTCACCGGCGACCACCGCAGCCCTCTCCTCCAGGTCATCGGGATCGTCCCCGCCCTCTCCGCCGCCGACTCCCTCTGGCCCCACCACGGCTTCTATGTGCAGCTTTCCGATTCCCTCAACTCCACTTACGTCTCCCTCTCCGACCGCGACACCGACCTCATCCTCACCAACCGCCTCCAGCTCGGCCAGTTCGTCCACCTCGACCGCCTCCTCTTCGACTGCCCTCCCGTCCCCACTCCGATCAACCTCCGCCCCGTCGCCGGCCGCCACTCCTTCGTCGGGGCGCCCGAACCCCTAATCGCTCGAATCTCCCCTTCTAAGAGCGGATTCGTGATCCAGCCGGTTTCCGACTCCGACGATCCCGTCGCCGCCTACCTCTCCAAGGCGACTAAAAAGGAGATCGAGAACAAAGCGAACCGGCAATCGATTCCGCCTAAAGAGAATATCAACGTGAACGTGACTTCAAATTCCGGAGGAGATAATACTAAATCTGGATCGGGTAAGATCTCGAATAGATTTTCTTCCCCAGGGGCACTGAAGCAGAGATCGGTGAGGAAACCCGAGAGGGATCAGTCGCCGGCCCCTAATTCCGGGAAGAGGTCCGCCTCTCCTGTGCCCTCAAAATGTGTGGTGCCGAGCCTTGCCGCTGCCAAGGAAGAGAATAGAAGGACATCAAGGGAGCCAGCCATTGTCGTGCCGTCTCGCTACAGGCAGCCTTCTCCGACTGCTGCGAGGCGGCAGGCGAGTCCCGTGGTGTCGAGGAGGATGTCACTGTCTCCGGCAAGGAGGTTATCCGGCGGGCTCAAGGACTCATTGGGGAAGAAGAAGATGAATAACATCGTCGCCGGAATTTCTAAGGTTTCCGACTCGCTTTTGGGGGCTGGGAAACCGAGTAGGAAGAGTTGGGATGATGGACCAGCAGCGTCGGGTGGCGGAGGCTCTTCCGAGCAAAGAGATAACTCGGGATCTAAGAATAGAGTGGATTTGCAGGCTATTTTGAGGACTCAGGTGAAATTTTATTCCTTATTCCACATCATAATGAATGAGTTAATATACACCTTTCTAATCATCAAGTTATTCTTTGTGTCATATATTTCGATTGTGTTGTCCTTTTTTTTCCAGGCTGCTATATCGAGGCGTCTGAGTGATGTCCATGATAATTTGCCGAGTGATGTAAGTTCTGAAAGTCCTGTGGGAAAGGAGAAACATAATGGTACAGAGCCAGTGATCACCATCCACGACAAGAAGTGGACCGATGGCAGTGTTTCACTTGATATGGTCTCTCCAAGTCTTGCAAAACTTGGGAAGGTATGTATATAAAGACTTGGGCCTTATAAACTTTAAAATCCAGTATGCCGATTAATCGACACGATGACTTATTACTTTCAATAGTTCGTCAATGATAATCATGTGGCCTTGGTTCAGGATGCTATGCAAAGGAGAAAAATTGCTTCAGCAGCTGCTGCTGAAGCTTTAGAGGCGGCCATTGCCACGGAATCTGTTCTGAGGAACTTAAGGTGCAGAACTTGTATTTGAATATGCGTTGTCTGTCTTGTATCTTTAAAAAAATTGCTATATATTCATCATTGTCTCTTACATGTATGACATTTAAAAGTCAGTTCTGAAAATTTCAAATGAAAAAAAAGGAAGTGGTGAGACGATAATAACTAGTTAGAATTAGTACAATTATATGATTGTTTCTAGCTCGGTGGCTCATTGTTTTATCATGGACCTGGAAAAATTAATTAAAAAATCTTAACTAAATTATACCTATGCATCTCTAACAAACTACTAACATAGTAGTATATCTTTACTATTTGCAGTATGTTCTCAGATCTTCGTTCAATTGCAAAGCCTGAAAACCCATTGCCCACCATTGACCGCTTCATGTCCATTTACGACGAAGTTCTGAAATCAACAGCCGTTGCCGAATCAATTTCTGGAAACAGCATCTCAACACCCTCAATGACTGTTAATCACTCATCAGACCAGTCAAAATCTAGTAGCTCACTCTGGGTTGAAGCAGCTCTGGCTACAAACCTGGAGGTTGTCTCTCTCCTGACAAATGAGAAGTTTGAGGCTACCTTCTCTAAAGTTGAGCCAATCCCGAAGAAACGACTACCCTCCAATGCAACTCAGAATAATAATAATAATAACAACATGAGGGTCCCATCATCATCATCATCATCATCATCATCATCATCATCATCATCATCATCATCATCATCATCATCTGTAGTTGGGGCATGGAGTAGAGGCATGGGAATGAACGAGACTGTGGAGCTCGGCAAGAGTTTGCAGTCGGAGATGCAAATGTGGTTTGTGGGGTTTGTGGAGAAGTCGCTCATGGCTGGGTTTCAAGTGTTTGGGAAATGTAACGGTGGTGGTGGGCTCGACTGTGGCCCGATAGCTGCAATTTTGTCTCAGCTGAAGCGAGTCAACGACTGGTTGGACCGCGTGGCAACTAAACGGGATGGATTAATGATGGAAAAGATAGAGCGTTTGAAGAAGAAGATATATGGGTTTGTCATTGAGCATGTTGGCACGAGTGTCGGGAATATGAGCCCAGAGTCCTCCTCCTCCTCATCATCATCATCATCCTCTTGAGCGAGTGTCTGATAATGTTATTACGAGCTGCTGTTGATAATAAGGCTTGGGATTGTATGTATGTTTTCGAATTTGCTTCATTAATTTTTCATTGATGGTGACGAAATACATTTCTTTCTCTCCTTGAAGTCCTTTATTTTTGGGGTAGTTTCTGATACTTGGACAGATTTTTTTGGGTTGACACAACCTGTTGTCATTAGCAGTCGATGAGGCCCTCATAAGCAGATGAAAGGCTCATCGTCTCCGGCCAGAGTAAGATGTTACAAAACTCGTAGGACAAGAATTTTTTACAATGCATTCTTGTATCCAAACCTGTTGGGATCTTTCAGACTGATAATAAGTACCATTCAATAATGCATTGGAACTCATGCTTGCAGAGATAGTTACCTTCATCTACAAGGTAGGTTTATATACGAAACATATGTAAATGAAAGACGACTTGAGTAGGGCCGTAGGGGTGCATATACTATATGCTCTCCCTCTCACAATAGATACACTACTTTCCTTTTTGAGGTGTTCCATAATAGTATACACCCAAAAAAAGAAATAAACATTTTCACTTTTTCATTTTAAAATACAATTTTACTCTTACGTTATCTATCTGCTTTATAAACTCTACTACTCTTACGTCTGCTTTATAAACTCTACTCAGGTACAACTACTTTAGTTTTTAACTTAAAAATACATTTTTACCTTTCACTTTTGGCGAAAAAATCAAAAAATAATATTTTTCTTAATCTCCGTGCCAAAAAAAAGTGTATCATGTTTAATGGGAGGGAGGGAGTACTATATAAGAGTGGAAGGATAGCTGGCTAAAGGCATCTGGCTAGACATGCTACAAGCATTATCACAGCGGCTTTCTACTAAAGCCGCTGCCAATGTCACGCGAGTCTCTGGTTTAATTCTTGATCTCGTCCATTCCAGGAACCTAAGAACAAACAATAACAGAAATATTCTAGTTTACGATTCCCATGGGACTCAAGCAGGTACATTTGGCAATTTAGTTATGCAGATGGGAAAAAAAAAAATTATCACTTAAATTTGAGTTTGACAATTATTAAAGGGTAGATTGGATCATTTAAAATTTAAAATACTACAAGATACTACTATTTTTGTGAGAACTCACTTCTAAACAAACTATAGCTTTTTTTTTTTTTTTGGTAATTTTGAAAATATTCTCAATCTCACTCTCTTTTAGAATTCATTTTCTGAACCAAGGGTTCAAATGTAACAGAACAAACAATGTCGAGCCAAGAACACCCTCATTACTAGACAAATTGAAAGTGGTGGATTTTTAATCCACAACGGACCGCGTCCTGCAAGTCGCACGTTGCTTTCTACCACATCGTTTCAAACGAAGTTTTACCATAACATTAACATTCCTCAAATTCGGAACCGGTATGGAATTGATTCAATCATGGAATCATGAATAGTCATTGGTTCGGCTGTTCATAGCCATCGTAATCTTAGGCTTTTTCTTCTATATTATTATATTAATTAATAATTAATATATTAATTAATATTATGATATGTGGAACGATTTTTTTTGAAAAACGTATTAGCAAGAGAGCATATTTTTAACATAAATAATAAATAATAAGAAAGATAATAGAAAGAAATATATAAACAAATAAAAAAAGTCACTTTTTGAATCCGCATCTTCAAATAACTCAATAAGATAGATTAAATAATTTCCTACTTTTTAAAAGATTCCATTTAGAAGAACTCATTCAAATTCAAAATAGTTTGGATTGAAATTGAAAAAAGTTTCGTATTTATATATTTATTTAATTTGAAGAAAATTGGACAAAAAATATCCCATTTGACCTTCGTAGGAAAATATTTTTTTTTACTTTACTCCGCACTGATCTAGTTTCAAATAGATCAAAGAAAAAAAGAAAGAAATCCAATTTTTTCATGAAATGTATAAAAAATGATGCTAAGTTAAGATTTGAATCTTTATCCTTTTTATCTACGAAAATCAAAATAAAAAAATATTGTCCTTGAAATTAAGGAATAAAACGCTACATACCATATAAGCTAAATATTTCCTCATATAAAATGAGGAAATGATTGATAGGTATTTTGTTTAACATGGGGTTGGGTAATATTGCAATAATCGACTCTTGTCAGTAAAGTGAATAAAATAATTAAAACATATAGCCTAAATCCCCCCTGCCATTAGATAGATTACCAATTTTTAATTATTTTCATTCGAGACAAATATAAAATAGCTAAATACAAATAAAACGCAATTCAAAGAAAAAACATTGAATTTACCACATATTTCTATATGAACAGGAACTTGATCATTTGTTAATGAGATTCGAATAGATCCAGATAAATATGGATTAAATTAACTTAACTCCTATCACTTCTCTAGCTTCCTTCTATGCGAATAATGGAGCCTAAAAAATGGATATGCGCGGCTGGGACGGAAGGGTTCGAACCTCCGAATAGCGGGACCAAAACCCGTTGCCTTACCACTTGGCCACGCCCCATTCGAATTTCGAATCGACGCCAACAAAGAATAATATTGGCATTGGTTGTTTGTCAACTCTAGTACAAATATCTATAGATACAAATATCTATAGATTGGTACTGATATTTTACTACACTATAGATATAGCATTCAACTAAATTTATTGATCATTACATAGAATTCAATTAAGATATTGTATGAAAGTATGATTTCTTCTATTCTCCTTTGAGAAT